>CANTUZ010000026.1:73777524-74455024 GCA_947846985.1 Fratercula arctica | reverse complement strand
AAGCTGTCATTAAGAGCTTTCTCAGCTCTTTGGAAGCCCCTTTATTTGCGATAATTTGTTACAGCTCCTAGGCTGGTATTTCTGCAGCTCACATATCATCCCTCCAGGCGTGAGAATGGCCATAATAAAAAAGAAGCGTACCAGGTCAGGTTTCTAGGCTTCAGCCTAATGGGATAATTTAATGTGCTGTTAATGGCTATAGATCTCTCCCATCCTCCCTAAACCCACTTCTAACAATGTGAGATCCAAGGAAACGGAAGCCTCTGCTCTGGAGCTGCTATTTCTTTTTATAGCTTGCTTTTGCCACTCTGCAGAGTGTAAAATTCAAGATTAGCTTGAGATTGGTTTGGATAAGCATAAGTACATCACAGAGAGATTTTTAATTGCTTCTTTTTGCCTTACAAAGTCCATGGGTGTTCAGGAAACAAATGTGTAGAGGATTCCTGTGCGACATTTGGGTGAAGGCTTGCCAGCCAGTGTTTAAGAGCATCCCCTGCAAAGCAACTTCCACTTGGAAAATCTTACAGCTTCTTTTGGGATCCTGAGCCTTTGACAGCCCTGAAGTATTTTTGGAGATCCTGGCTTATTCTGGTTTTACTTTGAACACATCGAATAGAAGTATTTAATACCACAAAAAATTGCATTCGATTATAATGGTGAGCCACCAACATCTATTCCATTTTCTATTCAATTTACACACGTCTAAGTGCACACGAGACATTACATCTATCACTACTAAGCAGTTTTCAGGTTTGCCTTTTGTAGCACAACCCTTGAAATTCCTGATAACTTCTAGCTTTTCTTGCCTGCCTGACAACACTTTCCATGTACACATAAGCAAAATAAAGTTTTAGTCTTTGTTCTGTAGCAATTTGCCTTTTGCTTTGCTTGGTACTGGAAAAATGTGGTCACGGTCTCAAAAATAAAATATGGTCATATTTCACGGCTTTTCTGTAAGGCGGCGAAGTCCTTGTTACAAGGACCTTTCCATTTGTGGTGAAGGATCAGTTCTAGTGGGGCTTCATTCTCTCCATGTACAGTGGCCCAGAAGATGCCCGGAATATGTACAGTTACAGAAGATGCAATCAATATTAAATAATAGAAAATGGCTCTTGGTTTTAGCATCATTGAATACCATTCCGAAGCCTTCAGGCCCCTGCGTCAGCCTCACTCTATGTGTATTTCCCAGAGAGGGATGGTTTTGTTGAGCTCTGCATTTGTTGTCTAAAAATGAAATAAAAAAAAATAAAAGAAAAACCAAAAAACCATAACGAAGTTATCAAATTAGCAGTATAAACAAATGGCTGTAGTAACTTTTCTCCATCAGCTGTTCAACACACAGGGCATTGTACCAGGGCAAACAACGAGCCACATGTAATTACATCTTATCTTAAATAGTTTCTCTTAATGCAATTTCAGTTACGGAAAAGCTATCAGTTCCTCTCTCCATTGCCAGGGCACAAATAAACCAGTCCCTGGGGGCCTTTCAGAAAGACGCCTGTCCCCACTTCACCCCAACGGGGGACTTCTCCTCGGCGCAAGCCCCGTCCCACCAGACACTGGCTTCTCCAGTTCACCCCTCTGGGCATCCCGGGTGACTTCTGTCACACAACCGAGACACGAGAGACATGACATTTCCATCAGGCTGTACTTGAAATAAAACCCATATTTAGCCTATAAGCACGCAGCTTTCCTCCAGCCAAAAGGTGCTCGGGGACGACTAGGTGGCTTGGCCAAGGCAATGCTCTCCTGAAGCGAAGCTGGAAGTCACGTCCCGCTGGCCTGGTGCCACAGCAGCCGGAACAACAAGGGCCGACTGCTCTGGCGGTTCACCTCTTTGTGCACAAGCTGCTGGCGTTGTCCTGAAACAAGAGGTACCCGAAAGAGGTGGTGATTTTGCCAGCTGCTGGGACCCAGCTTTCCGCTTCAGCAGCTCTGGTGTCGCTCTGCTCTTCCCAACACGGTCAGGATCTTCCACCACGACAGTGCGGCGGCTGTTCAGAGGACCACAGCATCTATTCTGTGTCCTCTCCGGACTGCCTGCAAAGTCCCCAGAGCTCTGCCACATGGGGGAAAAAAACAACCCAAACCTCTATTTGGCTGTTCTAGGAAATGAACGAAGGACAGACTCGAGATTGCAGACATTGCGCCATGAATATAAATATACATACCGAGGCCCTTTTCTATCACAGGAGTCATATCCCAGTAACACCCCAGATCTCTAGTGAGGAGGCTCCAGGCGGGCTGTGGCAGCAGCCAGGACGACGGGCAGCAGTCAGTCTGGGCAGAAGCTTCCTTGGTGTCTCCACCAGAGCGATGCCAGACTCTGCAGCCACAGAGACCCACAATTCATTACCCTGCTGCCAGAGCTTTGAGGCAGAAGGGACTGTCAGATCTCATCTCTCAATCCCAGGCTCATCCAGATAGCCTGTGCCGACACCAAAGTCTGCTGTTAGACCACAGAATGCCCTTCTTGTGGAGAGTCAAATGCGTGTTACAGGCAGAGGACTTTTTCACTGGTGGTTTATCTGGCTAAGCACGTCTCTCAGGCAAAGCAAAGCTGAGCTCACAGATTGATCCGACAGCCACGAAGAGGCTGAGTGCCTCTCCTCTGACTTCACCGAGCTCTGGATGCAGTTTTGTGTCCGCACACCGTCCTCTGCGACGCTGGTCCTTCAAGGGACTGAGGCGGAGCCGAGAAAAGACCAAGCCTTCACCAGACGGGCGCTCACATCATTAGTCACACAGTCACACGCTTCACATCATTAGCTGGGGCAAGGTCAGCTACAGGGAAACCAGTCCGACAGAGTCATCGGTTGATCACGGGTGCGTTTTGTCCAGCTGGCGCGGTACAAAGTCACATCAACATCAGCAGCTTCCTTCTCTCAGTCACACCAGCACCCAAAATTACATCGTCAGCCACGTGGTATTGGTGCGGTGCTCGTTAGCACTTCCTCCGCCTACAGTGTGCGTGGTTTGCCGTAGCTAGTCATACTGCAATTAGGAACTCGCGTTATGAAGCTAGCGAACGGTTCTTGGTCAAAAGCCACTGGGTTTAGCACTTTCGTTGTCCCTCTTTGGCATGAGTTTCGAGTTGGCCTGATGTTTAGTAATGAAGCACAGGCGTCAGACTGCAGCAGAGCTTTGGTCTGAGCACTGAGACATTATGAGGCTTTCCAGCTCATCACAGGAGAAGTCACATCTGTGATGGATTTCTCCTACACTTCACCTCTCTCCTGCCTTAAGTTCTCTTGAGGGAAGTCAGAGCTGCACATTCATTAATTCAAAATGTACGTATCAGCCCTGGCTTAATTGATAATGCCCTTTTCCCATCTGGCTTCAAGGTCAAGTACTTGCTAGATGCGGGGTTCCCGGCTCAAACAGGATCTCATTGGTGCGGAAGGCTGATCAGGCAGATGGTATGGGCATTTTCCTTTCAAAATAGTTAATAATCTGGATATCAGACGAAAAATGGCAGGTAAGCAGAATAGACAAATGATCACAAAATGAACTGGAAAAAGAAGTGTGTGGATAACCTTCAGAAGGTGCTGCAATCGCAGCTTTAGCAAAATGGTTATTTTCCCACTGAAAACATAGGTAGTGTGAGCTCCGGTGTCTTTTCCCACGCTGCAACGCACTTGTCAGGCATTTCTGCTGCTACTTGAATTTTTAAATTAGGGATAGGTCATTCACCGCCTTCAGCAGAAGGAGGATGAAACTCTTCCTATCCAAAACTGACTCTGCGTGGGTGAAGCTGCCGCTCACCCCTGGGCACGTGCTTGAGCTACACGGACACGCCGCTTCCACGGATGCGCTTCCACGGATGCTGTTACACAGGAACTGGCTGGTGAAGTGCAGGCAAAAAGAGCCAGACCAGATGACAGATCTTAGTTTTTTATTACAAACTGGGAAATCAAAACAAATGAACCTTTTCTTGTGCTATCGTTCAAGTAATATACCTCAAACACCCAAACCTTCAGTGTCTCTTTCCCACGGTAGTAACAGGGATGCCACGCAGGTGTAACCATTGCAATGAGGACACCAGAAATTTACTCTACGGCTTCTCTGTCTCATTTCCAAAAATGGTTAATCCCAGCATATGGAGTGAGAAACCAAGCGTCTCTGCGTTAATAAATCGGTAGTCCTGGATATGCATCTGATCACTGATCTGTGAATACTCCTTAACAGAAAACGGTAACGGTTAGAGAAAGCACGGAAAAAGTCGTAGGCTACTGGTGTTTCTGCAACTTGATAGGCAAGACTAAAAACGTGCAGACATAGATAGATCAACGGGAGGTGAAAAAAGACACAAGTGCTAAGTGTTGGAGCTGTCTCACTCCTATGCAGAGCATAAAAAAAAAGAAGAAAATCAGTAAAAGTGATGAAAGTTTGAGTATGTTTTAGTCTAAAAGCAAAGGCAAGCTTAGAAAACAAACTCCAGTTAAAGCTGTATTGATAAAAAATAGGGGCTAATAATGATAGGGCTGAGGTTAGCTAATACTGCTTCAAACAATCCACCAGTGCTCTGTCTGCAGTTTCTGAGCCTTTCTCTGAAGCGTGATCGATAGAAAGGTACAAGCAGGGCTGAATTCCTCGGGCAAATCTTTAGCTGCCATAAATCGGTGTAGCTCCCTCTGCTTTATGACTAGTCCTGAGATGGAGAAAGGGATGGTAGCTGGAAATGACATTTATGAGCTATCCGGCTGTTCAGTTACTTACAACTTATTGTTGTGCTCAGCTCAGAAACCAGCAAATACCATCTAAAGGTACAATCTAAATCCTCCATTCAGTGGCCCGTGCAATGCTGCCTCGGGTCTCGGGTAGGCAGACAAGGATTTCCATGCCTATTACCAGAGCTTTTGCCACTTTTGAGACAACGGTGCCATAAACATTTGAAGAGACCGGCAGCGCTGAAGACCATTAATTCCTCTCTTTGCAATTTCGCCCCTGCAGTGATTGCAGCTTTTACCACAACTATCCACAACTGCTACTGATTCCCCTCTCTGTGCGCTCGTGCACCCTCAGCCGCAAACATACAAGGCGTTTACTGCAGGACTCTGCCAAACTGTGCGCTTTGCCTGCCCTTTCAGGTAAAGGGTTTCTTTCCCTCTACTCCGCCTGTACTTCTAGCTCCATTTTGTGGCAGCTCCAGACCTTCATAGATGTTTGCCTGCTTAGATGATTCCTGCAATCACACCCTCCTCTCCTCCCCTAAGTTCACACTCCCATACCCCTTCTCTTAAGGCACGTTCATGGCTCACCACTTGCTTCTTGCTCTTGGAGCGTATTGCACAGCTCCAGGCTAGTGGGAGAGCAAACCCCAAAAGGCACCTGTTTCTTCCTGCTCTTTGGATGGAGTTATCCAGCCAGGAATAAATCTGTGGTTGTATGAAGCATATATGCAGTGACCTTTAACAGCTTATATAGACTGCAAGCTGCAGCTGAAGCTCTTTGCTTACATTTGGCAGTGAATGGTTACAACTCTGTGCCCATACAACAACTCAACCCCAACTCTCACCCAGAAACAGCTGATCACTTCCCTCCCCTTCTGCGGCTGTGGAAACCATCACTTTTCCTACCTCCTACTAATCTGCTAGGTACCTTCACACAGCCACGAAGAGAGCACTGGTCATCTTCTGTGCTGCCCTAAGCAATCCGAAAATTATTTATGGAGGGTTGACTACGCACTTACAGAGCCACCTTGGCTCAATGGTAGCCTTAGCGCTACTGTGAATCCTTGCTGCTCACAGATCTAGATTTAATTTTCCCTTACCGTGGGTCATATCGGAGAAGATAAACAGCTCTGGAAACAAGTTCCCCTGCCTTGCTCTCAGTCTTGGCATCTTCCGTCCTGGAAACCACCCTTCTCATCTGCTCTGCAGCTGCTGAAGCACTGTGGCATTTTCTTATTTGTCTGCAGAGAGAAATATTTGCATATAAAAGTACTTCATAAATACATTTATGAGGGAGCTGTCTGTCTGGGATGGAATTATAGAATGATCCCATTTGCTGACTGACAAATTGTGCGATGTCAATAAAAAGGGACTGTATGAATGTGAACTGCAGAGCAACACAAATAATGCTGGTACAGGGAGCTTGAGATTCCGGCTCTGGTATTGTTAGCGTGGTCGGGTCACCTTTTGCAGAAGTCACTCATGATGTCAGTCTCCTGATTTCAAAGAACCTGGTTTTCCAGAGGCCGGTGTTTTATTCTTCAATTAAAAGAAAAATAAATCAGTCCCTTTACACTGTTTCGTGCTTTGCAAACAAAATCTCTAATCGCTTCTAAAAATCTTTGCTTTAATCTATACGGGAGGATAGAAATATTCATTTCATGTCATCGTCTTGTTTCCTGAGTAGACTAATCAGCACTGACTGGAAGACACATGTGCTTAGTACCAAAAAGGGGGTGAAATTTTTGTTCCTCTCCAGCCACGGTAACTCTAATTCAGAGGGACTTCTCGGGAATTTCATATGGTGCGTACTTTCAGGTAGCTTGCGAGGTCAAAGCTAAGTGACAAACATTCAAAACCTGTCCCTATTCACTCTTGCCTGTGGCAACAGATTAATTATGGAAACAGAAAAAGGCAAATGTATAAGAAAATGTCCATTCAGCAAATCAGAAACATCCAATCGACAACAGAAAGGCAGTTCTGCCGTAAGGGTGATGACATGTATGAAAGAGCAAAACAACAAACAAACACTACATGAAAATAACACCTGCACTTTTTATTGCCTGCTTTTCAATTACAAAACATTATCCTTACAGATCAGATGTAGTATGATACCTTCTGGTTTTCCATGGCTGCTTGTGGATTGTAAGTGTTAGCCTCACATCTGTTCTTCAAAGTCTGTGCCATTCCCCTTCCGAGCAGAGATTTTCTTACTGCCAGGAAGCCGTGCGGTGTTTGCAGACAAGACCCATCACAAAACGACCGGCTGGGGAAGAACCACTGGGCTTGGCCCAGACAGGGATAGTTGCTTTTCTTCCAGCTGGCGTGAACAACTAAACCATTAAGGGAAGATCACCCAGTGCTCCTGGAAGCCCTCTAGAGAGGAGGGTAAGGAGGCTTTTTTGGGGATAGGGTTTGGAAAAATAAAGAGTGGAGTGGGGTATGGTTGAGAAGGCAGCTTTCCATTGAGTGGGCTGATGAAAGGGATTTAATACGGTGAATTCATTTTCCTTGGAGAAATTATGCTGAATGTTTAAAGGGAAGAGTCTAGTCTGGGCTGGAGAGCACCTTTGAACATCTGGTGCTGTCAGTTATTTTTGCCTGGTACTTCTTATGAAGAGAATAATCGTTTCCCTCTCAGATCTGACCCTTAGTAGATATGTTGCCAGCTGGGAAATGTTTCATAGCCAGAGCTTCCTCATTTATTTCTTAGCTTCTCTTCTGTATATCCTTACTATGGAACAAAGCCTTCTGGTTCTGAACATTTTGTTTTGCAGTGCCGTAAGCATTTCCATTCCATCTTAAGGCTCCTCAGCATAAGTTAAAATTGGGGTTTTTCTTTCAACGCCTTAATACAGAGTTCATATAACTGAGAGATTTTTCTGTATTAGTGGTAAAAACAGCTAAAAGTAAAACAAATTGTGTCCTTCCTGGTGGCCTCAGAGAAGCCGTGCTGCCCTGTGCAGTCAGTTCTCTGACAGAGCATCAGCAGTGATGTGGGCCAATCTAGAGTCCACCAAAGCTCCCTGCTTGCCTGATTAGATTCTCTTCCTTACACAGAAGTCAGAATACAGGGAAGGAGCTTGAATGTCCATCTGACCAAAGTGCAGCTGGGGTCCAGCCCCAGGAGGTGGTCCTGAGCTCTCACATCCTGTGCATCGTCCCTGAGGAGCTGATCGTGAGGTCAGTGAGCTCTGGTCTCTCTCATGCAGTAGTCCCACTGTGGGATGCTGAAGATCTGCTCCAAGGCTAAGGGCTCCTGTGATTCCATAGTCACCTGCACAAGGTTAAAGTGACCCTGACTCTGAGCTGGCCAACAAGGTGTGGGTCTGGACTTGCTCTGTAAGAGGATACTGAGGTCCATGTCCTTTTCTGCAGAAATGAAGTCTTGCTTGATTTTGCAGACAGTGCTGTTTGGGAGAGCAAAGCTGACCTGATGCTAGCCAAAGTCAAAAGTAGACTGTTTCTCATGGGAGGAAAACGGTTGCATGGGAGAAGTTCTGCCACAAAGCGTTTTAAAGTTTAAATCTTCTCCAAAGACACTCTTAGAAGAAGTTAAAGCAAAACAATTGGCTTAGAAGCAAGCCCTAAATTTCAAAACATGCCCAGCAGCACTTACTCAATGAGTAACATAGAGAGAGAGGAGTTATTCTGAAGGGCATGAGCAGCTTCATGCCAAAGCATATTATATTCTCAAAGAGTAAAGACTGTATTTCAAATTTCAAATGCTCCATAGTGGGAAGCAGCAGAAATTCAGGTGTAGTTGGGAAGGTTGCAAACATTTCTGAGCAAAGGACATAGTGGTCTTTTTCTTATTTCTGTTTTGTTTGAACAGCTGATAAAAATGGATACTTGCGATTTGCAGGTAGCAGAGCTGGTTTTAGGTCTTGGGGGCATTTTTACGCATGAGGGAAAGAAATGTCTCTCTGCAAACTTCCAGTACTACGTGCACCAAGTAGCTAAAGGAAAAGATTTTTTTCCTCCCAAGGCCAGCATGAATAGCCTCATTTTGCACACTGTTCCCCTTTAAAGCTCCCTTATAACAGAGGAACCACCCAGCCTGCACTATGTACCCACCTGCATGTCTGTGTGTGTTTATTAGTGACTAAAATGGGACTGTTCAGTTTTGCGCAGCTCTGCAGGCCAACAGCACTCAATAATGGTGCATATTTCTCATGTGGAAACTGTAGCAAGATATGTTCACTAAATAAGAGCTCTCTGCAGAAGAAATGGGTATTTGTGCCCCGTCCCTGTAGAATTATTGCAAACTGCATCAGGTACCCTGCTTCCAACCCCTAGAGATCAAAACATGCAGTAACCCATGTGGTTTAAAACTCTCACACACCTGCTAGGCCATTATGGACTTACTATCATAAGTCCTCTTAGCTCATCCAAAAAGATTAGGGCCTGTTGGTGACGGAGGTTCTGTGACAGGCTGTTACGGATACATGATCTGAGCAGCTTCCAGTTCTTTGCACCTACTGTGAGCTACCGGCTCCAGCAGCTCTTAGCTGCCTGCTCTGAGTGAGGGCTTGAAGCAGATGAGGACTTAGGTGCTGCCAGGACGTCCCCACCTCTACCCAGGAGAGCCCATCTGGAGCGTCCTTGTAGAGAGGGCTGGTATCATAGAATCATAGAACCATAGGGTTGGAAGGGACCTCTGGAGATCATCTAGTCCAACCCCCCTGCCAGAGCAGGGTCACCTAGAGCAGGTTGCACAGGAACACGTCCAGGCGGGTTTTGAATGTCTCCAGAGATGGAGACTCCACCACCTCTCTGGGCAGCCTGTTCCAGTGCTCTGCCACCCTCAGGGTAAAGAAGTTCCTCCTCATGTTTAGGTGGAACTTCTTGTGCTCAAGTTTGTGCCCATTGCCTCTTGTCCTATCCCTGGGCACTACTGAAAAGAGCCTGGTCCCATCCTCCTGACACCCACCCTCTAAGTATTTATAAGTGTTGATAAGATCCCCCCTCAGCTGTCTTTTTTCCAGACTGAAGAGACCCAAATCCCTCAGCCTTTCTTCATAAGAGAGGTGCTCCAATCCCCTAATCATCTTGGTAGCCCTCTGCTGCACCCTTTCCAGCAGTTCCCTGTCCTTCTGGAACCGGGGAGCCCAGAACTGGACACAGTACTCCAGATGTGGCCTCACCAGTGCAGAGTAGAGGGGGAGGATGACCTCCCTTGACCTGCTGGCCACACTCTTTTTGATGCACCCCAGGATGCCATTGGCCTTCTTGGCCACAAGGGCACATTGCTGGCTCATGGTCATCCTGTTGTCCACCAGAACTCCCAGATCTCTTTCCACAGAGCTGCTCTCCAGCAGGTCAGCCCCCAACCTGTACTGGTGCATGGGGTTGTTCCTCCCCAGGTGCAGCACCCTACACTTGCCCTTGTTGAATTTCATAAGGTTTCTCTCTGCCCAGATCTCCAACCTGTCCAGGTCTCTCTGTATGGCAGCACAGCCCTCCGGTGTGTCAGCCGCCCCCCCCAGCTTTGTGTCATCAGCAAACTTGCTGAGGGTGCACTCTATCCCCTCATCCAGGTCATTGATGAATATATTGAAGAGGACTGGACCCAGTACTGACCCCTGGGGAACACCACTCGTCACTGGTCTCCAACTAGATTCTGTGCCCCTAATCACAACCCTCTGAGCTCTATCTTTCAGCCAGTTTTCTATCCACCTTACTGTCCGTTCATCTAACCCACACTTCCTAAGCTTCCCTATGAGGATGCTGTGGGAGACTGTGTCAAACGCTTTGCTTAAGTCAAGATAGACCACATCTACCGCCCTCCCCTCATCTATCTATCCAGTCATGCCATCGTAGAAGGCTATCAGATTAGTCAGACATGATTTCCCCTTGGTGAATCCATGCTGAGTACTTCTGATAGCTTTCTTTTCCTCCACGTGCCTTGAGATGACGCCCAGAACAAGCTGTTCCATCATCTTTCCAGGGATGGAGGTGAGGCTGACCGGCCTGTAGTTCCCTGGCTCCTCCTTCTTGCCTTTTTTGAAGACTGGGGTGACATTGGCTTTCCTCCAGTCCTCAGGCACCTCGCCTGTTCTCCAGGACCTTTCAAAGATGATGGAGAGCGGCCCAGCAATGACTTCTGCCAGCTCCCTCAGCACTCTCGGGTGCATCCCATCGGGGCCCATGGACTTGTGAATATCTAAATGATCTAATTGATCCCTCACTCGCTCCTCCTCAACCCAAGGGAAGTCTTCTTCTTTCCCTGTTACTTTATTCAATGCCTGGGACTTCTGAGGGCTGGGCCGAGCAGAAAAGACCGAAGCAAAGAAGGCATCAGTAACTCTGCCTTCTCCACATCCTCCGTCACCATGACTCCTGTCTCATTCAACAGTGGGCCCACAACTTCTCTGGTCTTCCTTTTGCTTCCAATATACTTGTAGAAGCTCTTTCTGTTGTGCTTGACGTCCCTAGCCAGGTCTAATTCCAAGGTGGCCTTGGCTTTCCTCGTTTCATCCCTGCACGCTCTGGTGGCATTCTTGTAATCCTCCCAAGGGGTCAGTCCCTTCTTCCACTTATTATAAACTTCCTTCTTCCACTTGAACTTTTTCTGAAGCTCCCTGCTTAACCATGCAGGTCTCCTGCGTCCCTTGGCCGATTTCTTTCTCTTAGGGATGCACCGATCCTGAGCTTGGAGGAAGTGGTCTTTGAATATCAACCAGCTTTCTTGAGCCCCTTTGCCTTCCATAGCCCTAGCCCACGGGATCTCTCCAAGCAGTTTCTTGAAGAGGCCAAAGTTAGCCCTCCTGAAATCCAAGGTTGTAATTTTACTTCTTGTTGTTTTGTGGATAGTGCCCATGATCCTGAACTCAGTCATTTCATGATCACTACAACCTAGGGTGCCCCCAACCTTAATGTCCTCCACCAATCCCTCTGTGTTTGTCAGTACCAGGTCTAGAAGTGCTCCTCTCCTTGTTGGCTCCTGTACCACCTGTGTCAAAAAGTTGTCATCAATGCACTGGAGGAGCCTCCTGGACTGCCCATGCCTGGCTGTGTGGTCTTCCCAGCAGATATCAGGGTGATTGAAGTCCCCCATGAGAACCAGGGCCTGCGATTGCGAGGCTACCTTCAGTTGTTTGTAAAAAGCCTCATCAGTTTCCCCATCCTGATCAGGTGGCCTGTAATAAACACCCACAACAGTGTCCCTCATATTTTCCTGTCCCTTAATCCTCACCCATAAGCTCTCGACCCGCTCTTCATCCGCCCCTAGTGAGAGCTCAATGCATTCCAAATGCTCTCTCACATAGAGTGCAATTCCACCTCCCCGCCTTGCTGGTCTGTCTTTCCTAAAAAGGACATAGCCACCCATGACAGCATTCCAGTCATGCGAGTTGTCCCACCACGTCTCAGTAATTGCAATGAGATCGTGGCCCCGCAACCGCACACAGAGCTCCAGCTCTTCCTGCTTATTCCCCATGCTGCGTGCATTGGTGTATAAGCATTTCAGAGAGGGAGTTGTGCGTGTAGTTTTGACCCTTGAGATGTGGTGTGCCTCCTGGCTTTCAGAAATAACTGGCACACTGGCCCACCAGCGCTGAGCAACTACGCCCTGGCACCTCACCAGCAAGCCCAGTACCATCCCCACCCCCCTTCAAATCTAGTTTAAAGCCCTCTCAATGAGTCCTGATAACTCTTGTCCTAGAACCCTTTTTCCCCTGGAGGTCAAGGTATTCCTGCCTGTTACCAGCAGGCCAGGCGTTTTGTAGATCAGGCCATGATCAAAGAACCCAAAGTCCTGCCGGCAGCACCAAGCTCGAAGCCAGGTATTGATCTGCTGGCTCCTCCTATTTACCCCCTCATCATTCCCCGCAACAGGGGGGATAGACGAGAACACCACTTGCGCTCCTGATCCCTTGACCAGGCATCCCAGGGTCTTGAAATCTTTCTTCATTGCCCTTGGACTTCTTCTTGTTACCTCGTCACTGCCTACCTGAAAGAGCAAAAGTGGATAGTAGTCTGAGGGCCGTACCAGGGAAGGAAGCATCCTCTTCACGTCCTTGACCCGGGCCCCAGGGAGGCAGCAGACCTCCCTATGTACCGGGTCCGGCCTGCATATTGGGCCTTCCGCTCCCTTCAGTAGGGAGTCACCTATGACAAGGACCCGTCTTTTCTTCCTTACCGCAGAGGTTTTGATGCAGGGGGAGGTCTGACTAGACCTTGCTGATGGCTCCAAGGTAGGAGAAGTAGGAGAAATATTGTGCTCATCATCATCCAGGTTCCTCTGTAGAGCACTGTACCTGTTAAATAATGGCACCTGGGAAGATGGGGTAGTCACTGGGCAGTCTCGAGTGCGGCGCCTGTTGCGCCGTGCAGGAACTACCTGCCATTGCCCCCTGTCCTCCAGGTTACTGCCTTCAGTTGAGGTGACAGAGGATAGGGAGCTCTCTGTTGCAGGGGTTCTATCTGCCTGCTGTTTCTGTCATGGGATGCAGGATTTTACTCCAGGAATCTATCTCCCTCTCGCATTCCCTGATGCTCCTCAATCTACTTACCTCCTCCCTGAGCTCCATGACTAATTGGAGAAGATCCTCTACCTGGGCACATCTCCTACAGGCATGCCCATCATTGCCATCCGACACCGGCGTAAGAGCAGGGCATACCCTACAGCCTGATGTCTGTGTGGTAGCACGTTCCCACAAGAGTACCATCTGAGAGGCGGCATCAGACCTGGTGGTTGTGGAGCTCATGGACGCCACAGTCATCTTGCGAGTAGTTACCATCGCTACCTGGCCAGGTTAGCAGTCTTTCAGCTCTATCCTGCACGAACTGCTGTGCAGACCGCTGTGATTGGACTGGTGTGTCACACCCTGCTTGGCCGCCCCCCTTCTCCAGCCCAGGAAGTATCCTCTTGTCGTGGTGCACCTGGGTGGTTCCTCGGGTCACACCCAGGGAACGCTCACTCGCAGCTCGTTAGCTCAGTGCTCCCAAAGGGCTGCTTTTGTGAGGGGGGAGAGTGGTCCCACCCCCTGCTCGTTCACACCTGCCGCCGGGGGTGGTGGCTCCGCCCTCTGCTCCTCGGCTGCCCCCGCCCCCCAGAAGTGCCGGGTACCGGCTCGGGCTGGCCCCTTTTCCTGGCTTTAAAAGCCTCGAAATGACCATCTGTCTCTCAAAATAAAGCACGACATAGCATCTGTACCCCCACCTTTCCAACGTTATACTCTATCTTGGATCTTATGAGTACCCCAAGATGTGAGGAAACCCAGGTCCAGCCTCCTTTTCTCCTTAATGGATCTTGAGCTTGTCTTCCACCTTGCAATTCACGAACCCGGTTACCCTTGAGGGCACATAAGTTGAATGCATGCTGGGCTAGAGTCACAGAGTATTTAGATGACAGCACGTGAAGCTGATGGCAAAGCAGGGAATTGAACTAAACGTATTGGTTGCATTACTTTTTCCTTCCCACACCTCAGGTTAGTTTTGTTGTCATTTCAGTGTTTACTAATATCTTTCAGAGCGGCCTGTAGTACTGATAACCCAAGACTTGTGCTCAGCAGCTGCCGCGGAGAGCAGCCCGTGCGCTAAGGCACACGTCCATGGCACACCTCACCAAGTGACAATGTGCTGTCACGTTCGCGTTTAATTATACAGCTCCTCCCCATCTCCATCTGCACAACTGAGGAGGGCTGAGACCAAAGGTGATGAGAAAGGGAAAACAGTAATTTGATAGGGGAAAAACAGAAATTTGTCGGCGAGTGGGAGCGGGGGGGAGCCCCCGGGGACCGGCGGCTCCGGCACAAAGGCGGGCGCCGGAGCCGGCCGGGGGCTCGGCAGCGCCGGGGCGGGCGGGGGGAACCGCCGCGGTGCCCGGGGGGGATCCCGCTCCCTCCCCTCCCCCTCCGCCCGCTCCTCCCCGGCCGGCCCCCGTCCCCTCCCTCCGCTCCGCAGCCGGGGCGGGGGGCGGCTGACAGCCGGGCCCGGCGCCCGGGGGAGGCAGAGGGGGAGAGGCGGGCGATGGGGAAGGAGCCCCGCCGGTCGTGCTGCGGGCGTCCTTAGGGAGAATCAGGGGGCGGGAGAGGGCGAGGAAGAAGCAGGGGGGGCGTCCCCGGCCCCCGCCCCGCTCCGCCGCGCCGAGGAGGGAGGGCGGACCACGATGCCCGGCCGGCGGGCGCTTCCCGCCCGCCCGCATGGAGACCGCCGCCCGTAGCGGGGCCGCCGCGCCGCACCGCGGGGTGAGCCGGGCTGCGCGAGGGGAACGCGGCGAGGGGAGCCCTGCGGCCCCCGGGGGGCGGAGGGACGGGGCCGGGGCGGCGGGGGGGAGCCCTGCGGCGCCGGGTGCGGGGGGCTCGGGAGGCGGCGGGAGCCCGGCACGGCCCGGGGGGCGCTCGGGCTGCGGGAGCCGGGGCGAGGCTGCCGCTGCCCCCCCCAGCTCCTCCGCCCCTCGTCCTGCCCGCCGGGATGCGGCAGCGTGCGGGTTTCTCTGCTGCACCTCCGGCCTCCCTGGGGTGCCCCGGGGTCGGGGAGGCGGCGGAGCCCGGGGGGCCGGTGCGGGCTCGCCGGTCGCCACAGGGCGAGCGGAGGAGGAGGAGGGGTGGCCCGCCGGGGCGAGGAGCGCGCTCGGCCGCGGTGGCCGCGGTGCCTTTGCGGGGGGCGGGGGGAGAAGGTTCTTGACCCGGGAGAAGGTGCCGGGCGGCCCCTCGCCCCGCCGTGGGGCGGCGAGCCCGCCCCGTCCAGGCGGGAACTGCCCCCCCCCCCCCCGCCCCGCAAACGGGGCGTCCCTCACCGCCGCCTCCGCTCCCAGGGCTAGGAGTGTTTTGGAATGGGAAATCAGAAGAAGGGCAATCCAAAGTAAACGAGCTTCACATAGACCCCTTAAGGCAGTTCACTGTGATGGAAAAGAGGCGGATATCCCATGTAACAAGAGGCGTGATTAACAGGCATCTGACAGAGGGCCGAATGGTTATCATCTTCTGTTTTAAAAACACCTAAGTCGTACCACTCCCGTGGGAAGAGCAGGCTGCCCTTGGCCTGCCCCTTCCAGCGCCATCCGAGCAGGGGAGATAAGGGAATCACAAAAGCCCTTACTGTTTTCCTCACAAGTCCCCTGTACCAGCCCTCCTTGGCTGAGGGTGACCCCCAGGCGTGGCCAGGATCAGGCCGCGGAATAGCCATGGCTTTCGTTACCACAAATGTTAGTCCCCTGAGCTAAATCCCAGGATCTCAAGGGTTGGTTCGAGGATCTCAAGGGTGGCTTCTCCATCGCCGTCTCCTGCCACAGGTAACCATGCTCCGTCCTGCCGGGAGCGTCCCAGCGGTGGTCTCGGCACTGGACTTGGCCAGCCCCTTCCCGGGGGAGGCAGGAGGAGCGGGGGCCTCCTGCGCAGCCGGCCAGAGCAGTGCTGCCTCTGCCGGGCTGCAAAGGGATGCTGGTGTTCAGCCAGCAATGGCAAACAGGAATTCACTCACCCAGTTTATCTGTTACTTGAGAGATGCTGTTTTGTTAGGATGCCACTCAGAATCTCAAATTCCGATATGTTGGGCAGGAACTACAAGAGCGTGTGCCACCAGCTGTCCTGCAAAGGTAGAACAGAAGTTAATTCTCTGCCCAGTACTTGGAGTGACATAGTCTACAACATTTCCTTAAGTCAGTGGACACAACCTTGGGACTTATACTAGTTAAAAATAAGGTTTTCCAAATGCTTCTAAATGCTAAATGGTTCCCCTGACATGGTTCATTCGCAGCACTTGACAACTTTTCAAGTCAATGCTGGTAGTTAACATGAGAATAAAAAGTCCTCCAGGAGTCGTCTGGGAAAATGTAGAAGAAAAAAGCACATCTGTCTTGTTTTAACTGCCAACCTGGGATCTGGATTTTCTAATTCTTCTTTTTCTGGGAAGGAAGGGGGCAAAAAGAGCAAGAAGTTTCTGCAGAAGCCTACGTCTCCTTCAGAACAGAAGCGTGTGCCCACCTATTTACAGTGTCCTGGCATGAAAATGACAAGAGGTAAGAAAAAGACCTGCGGCCATTTCTTCCTGTCTTCTGTGATCTGCTGTCTGGCTCGGGCCACGCTTGGCCGGGTGGGAAAAAGACCAAAGAGATGCCAAAGGAAAAAAAGATTAAAATGCAAGACACTTTTATAGACTGGAACTAAACCCAGCAAACCTTCCCAGCTTAATGCCAGCCAGCCAAATGTTCTGATCTTGAGTCTCTTTTTTCTGTTCCGTTCATAAGAAAGGCCGTGTTTAACTTAGACCACTAGAGCCTGAGATTGCTGTTCAGGGAATGTCACACAGACAGTCTCAAAGCGTGCCCATGTGGGGGGCATTCATGTGTAGTCATTGAGTGATCATATGGGACTCATTGAAACTAAAGATTTTCGTCAGACTTTCCGTTGACTTTAGTACTCTTTCTACTTAGAACTATTAATCAGAATTTGAAACTGTTAAAGCATCTTGCTCAGACGTTTTCCAATTGAATACTTTTGTCCTTTAGAAATGCTGTTGTAGGTACCAGGAAGGGGACCTATAACAAAAAACATATAAAGTGAAATGTTCAGAATTAGTTTCCTTGGTTTTGCTGGGGTAGGTCTACTTCATCATATTTTCGACTTACAAGTATTTCTTCATGTTCTGACTTCTGATGCTGATTTTGGATGGGAATACTTCTGGATGTGAAAAAATTGTTCTGGTCAGAAAAGCTCTTTTTTGTCCTAAGCCCATCATTTTCGTTCTATTTCTCCTGCTTGGTCGCAGCATCCGAGTAAAGGAAGAAATTACTGCAGAGCGAAACTCCTTAAACGACACCAGCTATTCTCTCCCAGCCTCAGACCAGTCATGCGACTGCAGTTAAACTAAGACACCTAAGACACAGCACTACAGGGACAAGAGAACCCCCAAACCCGACACCCTTACTAACTGTCAGGGATTCAGATTTGCCGTACATTTCTGACACATGTATTCTGCCTCCCATATTTGGTTTTCCAGCCATTTTCAGGGGCTCTGTGTGGTACGGTGGAGGAATGTTCTGTCCTTCATAAATGATCTCTTTTCTGTTGTCACAGGGGGTTCTGAAGGAGGAGGGAAGGGCACGTCCATCACATCGCGGGCCTCGTGCTTCCCTCTGCTGCGCCGCCAAGGGAAAAGCACAGGCGTGCAGAAACCGTTTCCCGAGATCCTGATCCTCTGAAATGTTACTGTGGGCCTGTCCGGAGTGTACCGCCCTAGTGTCAACGCTGTTTGTAAGATAAATCTTATTAAAAGGTCTGTTTTACATGGATGAGACACTTTTTAATGAAAAAAAAATGGACTTTATATGATTGACTGTTATTCACAGATTAATCTTCTTGGCAATATTTTGCTGTTGCCAGGACTTTTCTGCTCTTCCCACTCCCCTCTTCCTCAAAATACAATGCCTATAAAATGCATAATTTTGCATTTTATCCTGGAAAAGTCTCCACTCACTGTTTTTTCCAGCAAGCTTTGATGTTTACCTGGGCAGTCAGAGCTGCGGGATGGAGAACGGTGGTTCCAGGCTCGTTTTCTCCACTGTGCAGCTGATGGTGATGAGGCACCGATGGTTTGGCAAAGGCACCCGCCATGGGCTGGAGGTGTCTTGGGAAGGAATGAAGACTGTGGAAACACTGACGCCCAGCAGCCTGGAAACAGGGGCTGATTTATGCTGGTGCCTGGTAATGCCAGCACTTTCTGAGTTTGTGCCCCTGTTGTGACCGCTGCTCCAGAGAGGAGAGGCTTGTCAGGGGTTTGGCCAAGATGGGAGAAATCAAAGAGGTGTCCTCAGGAGCAGGGTGTCTCAAGATCCCCTGTTTGGTCTGTAGATTTTGGGTGCAAAAAGGAGACATTGAAGCCAGAGCATGCACCTGTTTGTCAGCCGGGAAAGCAGAATCAAGAGGGCTAGGATAGAAGCTGTGACCCTCAGGTCTTGCCTAAGCTGAAGCCAATCATTCCTGCATTCCCGGACACGCAGGAATTGTTCAGGGCACCGAGGGAGGGTGAGGATGGGTTCAGGTGTAAATAGAGGACAATGTTAAGAAAGTCCTTTCCCTGTCAGAACCAATCCCTTCCTCTTGATTTCAGGTCACCCCTCTCCAAAACCAAAGCATCTCAGAGGCACAGGCGGAAAGCTGGCAACGCATTTCCCGGGGGCAAACACCGCTTCACCTGGGGAACAGCTTCTCTGCACCGTGCTGCGATGAGATCCGTTAACAGGCACATTTGGTGTATGTGTCTGTCTCTGTTCTCACACCTCCTGTGCGAAAGGAGGAAGCAATCTGTGTTACGGAGAAGTGTTCAAAATGCTGCTTTGTGTCAGAGAAACAATGAGACCTGTACGAAGGAGCACGCTGCCACCATTCCTAGTGGCATGAATCATGCCAGCTGCTGAAACCAGCAGCAGAAAGATCAGCTCTCTGCACCCTCTTGTGAAAGTTCTCCACAATTACACCCTCACACATCCACAGGCCATCTGCACAGGGAAAATGGCTGTGACACCCGCTTCTCTAATACAGAAGCACACCGAATACAAGCGCTGAAGAACTGGTGCTGTCAGCAGCTGTTCAACATGAGAAGCACTAGAACCAGGGGAACTCACTGGGTTATTCAGCCCATGCCTTGGCAGGTCACTCCCACACCTGCCTTCTTCGCTGCTCCCACAGGTGACTGAAGCTGAGATGTGCACACACATACATGAACCCACCAGCACAGCACAGACACGTGCAGCAGGACAAACATCTGCCCACCTTGGAGAGGTTCCTGCTTTGTCACACTCTGTGGGTGCAGAGACAAGCGCTGGAGGTGGCAAGCTCATCCTGGCTCCTTTAATTGACAATAACTGAACTCAAGCTCAGTAGATTATTTATTGTAACTATCAGTCTAAATTTCCTTTTTCATTATTTTATCCGTTTTACTCCTCTTTATGCTACTTTCAAGTTCTGTACGTGCTTCCTTTGAGCCACACCTACACCGCTTTTAAATACCCCCAGGGATGGCGGCTCTACCGCTTCCCTGGGCAGCCTGTTCCAGAGCCTGACAACCCTTCCGGTGAAGAAAGAGGGGACAGAGCGAGGAGAGGAGCCTGTGTGATGGATTTGGGAGGTTTGCGGGGCGCCCAGCTTGGTCCCCGTGTTCAAGTGCTGCTCCCTCTCCTGGGGTGCGGGTGGCCTTTGGTGGCTGCTGCCCCCAGGTCCGGTCTGCAGCACAGTCTGCAAATAGCAGCTGTAATTCACACCAGAATCCACTCCCTCTAGGGCATATTGGCACACCCATAATGAGTAATTCAATGAAAACTGCCCCAAGGGAAATTAGAAGATACATTTGTCAAAGGGTGGGTGGAGGTTGGAAGAACAGTAGGCTGTTACGGAAAGGGAAGGTGGAGAATGGAGCACGGTGACCACCAAGAGGTGCTGTCACTGTGAAAGACTCTGCCTCGCATCAAACCAGCCTTTCCTGCCACTGATAGAAACCCAGAATGACTCCAGAGCTCTCAGTGCCACTGCTCGTCTTGAGCTGGCGTTAAGGTGGTCGGTCAGCTGCCCACCAGTTCTGCACATCCATTTCACTCACCGTCACGGATGCATAAGACATTAAAGGCCTCACTGAGCACAACACCGTGCTTGATAAACTCCCAGCCAACCCTGAACTTGCTTGAGACTTGCTGCTCCAGCTGGATGCGCATGAATCGATGGGGGCTGATGGGATTCATCCCAGCGTACTGAAAGGGCTGGCCAACGTCATCGCGGGACCTCTCTCCATTATTTTTCAACTGTCTTGGGTGTCTGGAGAGGTCCCAGTCGACTGGAATCTGGCAAATGTTGTCCCAGTTTTCAAGAAGGGAAAGAAGGAAGACCCTGCTAATCACAGGCCTGTCAGTCTCACTACAGTGCCTGGTAAAATTATGGAGAAGGTTCTTCCAGGCGTTCTTTGAAAACACTTGAGAGACAATGCAGGCATTGGTCATACCCAGCAGGGGTTAACCAGGGGAAAATCCTGCTTAGGCAACTTAATTTCCTTTCATGACAAGGTCACCCATCTAGTTGACTGGGGAAGCCAGTGGATGTGGTGGGTCTGGATTTTAGCAAAGCTTTTGGTACTGTCTCTCACAGTACCCTTCTGGATAAACTGTCCAGCACACAGCTGGACAAGTCCATAATATGTCAGGTGAGCAATTGGCTGATGGGTCGGGCTCAAGGACTTATAGTAAATGGGGTTACATCAGGCTGGTGGCCAGTCACCAGTGGGGTTCCCCAGGGCTGCATTTTAAGGTCGTTGCTCTTTAAGGTTTTTATAAATTATTTGGACGTAGGACTTGAATGTACATTAAGTAAGTTTGTCAACAGCAATAACCTAGGAGGAGCTGTGGACTCCCTTGGGGGCAGAGAGGCCTTACAGAGAGATCTGGATAGGCCAGAGAGCTGGGCCATCAGCAACTGTTGAAATTTAACAAGAGGAAGTGTCGGATTCTCCACCTGGGGTGGTGTAAACCTGCTTATACATACAAACTGGGGGACGAGAGGCTAGAGAGCAGCCCTGTGGAAACTGATCTGGGGGTTTGAGTTGATGACAAGTTGACTGTTGCCCCTGTTGTGCTGGACACCAAATGGCCCAACCGTGTCAGGGGTTTATCAAGAACAGCAGAGCTAGTCGGGCGAGTGAGATGAATGTTCCACTCTACACTGCACTGGTGCAGCCCCATCTCACGTTCTGTGTGCAGTTTTGTGTGCCTTATTATAAGAAGGACATCAAACTATTGGATTGTGTCCAGAGGAGGGTGACAAAGATGGTAAAAGGCCTCGAGGACAAGACTTAGGAGGAGCAGCTGAGGTCACTCGGTTTGTTCAGCTTGGAGAAGAGTCTAGAACTTCCTCAAGGGAGGCAGAGGAAGGGGAGGTGCTGATCTCCTCTCTCTGGTCACCAGGCATAGGACATGAGGGAATGGAATGAAGGTGCATCAGGGGAAGTTCAGATTGAAAATGAGGAAAAGGCTCTTCAGTGAGAGGGTGGTGAGTCTCTGGAACAGGCTGCCCTAGGAAAAGTCACAGCACCAAGCCTGGAAGAGCTCAAGGAGCTTCTGGACGAAGCTTTTAGTCATATGTTTTAGTTTTAGGTAGTCCTGCAAGGAGCAGGGAGCTGGACTTCATGGTTCTTATAGGTCCCTTCGCCAGGCATGAAGAGGAGGTGGTGGATGTAGTTATTCTGCACTTTAGTATGGCTTTGGATACTGTCCATCACAGCATCCTTCTGGACAAATTGTCCATCTGTGGGATGAGCAGGTTCACGGTGCGCTGGGTGAAGAACTGGCTGGACAGCAGGGTTCAAAAGGTTGTAGTGAATGGGGCGACATCTGGCTGGTGACCGGTCACCAGCAGTGTTCTTCAGGGCTCAATTCTGTTCAATGTTTTTACCAAGTTTGCCAATGATCCCCAGTGCAACAAGCCAACCCAACCCAGCTGTCACTATACTTTCTCTCAAAGCTGGTGCTGAAGACGCTTCAGCTTAGAAGATGACACTTCCCCACCGAAGGGCTCCTGGTACTGTAATTGTGGCATTTGAAGAGAACGTGAGGGCACAAAGTATATGCAAAAAGATGACATTTCAGCTCATGCCTTTTGTCAACATCTGTACCTTCCCAAATTCATACTCCTTAACCCTTCTCTTCTGGTGCTATTTCAGTATTTCTTGTCTCACTTCCCTGCCCGTTGTCTGTGCCTCCTTGACAGCCCTCCCCGTAGCGAGGTTGGCCTGGCCAATGTCAGAGAGTGGAGAGAAACCAGAGCAGAAGTGCCGGTAGCTGGGCAGAGAGAGGGACTGGATGGAGGCCGAGGGCGTGGGACCTGTGGCCAAAGCAGCTTCCCCTCCTGCCCGCTCTGCCCTCAGCACCAGCTGCGCTGCGGGTGCGCGGCTGCAGCAGGATTTGCTGTGGGAGGAGGCAGCACCAACATGGCGCGGGGGCTGCGGGGGCCCATGGCCGTGCCCCCCAGCAGGCTGGTGCCACCCGCGGTGGGGACAGGGAGAGGCAGCAGGAGAAGGGTCAGAAAGCAGCATCCAGAGATCGTGTCAGGGAAATGGGATTTTATTTCCTTTTTGTGGAAGGGAGGGTTGCTGGAGCCCCACTAGCGCCGCCGGCGGCGCGTCCTCTTGTGGGGCTCGGGAGAGTCCTGGGGGCTGGGGGCCCTCCTCTTTGGGGGGCGCCGGGGTCCCCTGGGCGAGCGAGGCCTGCCCCGGCCGGGAGCGGAGGGGCTGCGGCTGCCGCCCTGGGCAGAGGAACCTGCCACCGCCGTCTCCTCCGGCTCCTCCCAGGGCTGCTCCTGCTCCACAGGGATGGGCGCAGATGGGGGGCAGCCGGGACCCCTGCGCAGAGCGGCTTGTGACGTGCTGGGGCGCTCCTCGACATCAGAGTCCTCAGGGCTGCTGGAGGCCGGTTGGGGGGCAGGAGTCTCCTCTCGGGAGCTGCTGGAGCTGCTGGAGCTGGATCTGCTGGAACTGGAGCTGCTGCAGCTGGATCTGGTGGAACTGGAGCTGCTGGAGCTGGAGCTGCTGGGGCTGGGGCTGGCCGCATGGCCGTCGTCCTCCTCCTCCCCAGCAGCAAGGGTGCGCAGCAGCCTTCGGGCCTCCTCGCTGCACCGATGCACGATGACATCGATGAGGCCATGGACCAGCGGCGCTGTATGTTCCTGCAGGCCAGGCTGCAGCTGCTGCACCACGGCCTCCTCGTCCAGCCCGCACAAGCAGAGGGCCTGCAGGATCACGCTTTCTGCTCCTGTTGCCAGCCACCACTCTTCCCCAAATACTGCCTCCAGCTGCCGGCGCAGCCAGGGCAGCACAGGGTTGAGCAGGTGCTTGTTTTGGCGGAAAAGTTGTGCCCAAACCTCAGGCAGGAGGCCACCCACGGTAGCCCTGGCCTCTGTCCTTGCAGCCCCCTGCTCTTCCGGCAGCGGCGTCCCCTGTGAAGCGGATGGAGGAGACGCCGCGGGGCGATGGGTGCTGCTGTTGGCCAGGCCGGTGGGAGCTCTGCCTGCCTGGCTGCTGTCCTGTGGTGACTCTTCCGAGGACGTGATGACACACTCTAAATAGTCATTGTCTCCCCGCACGGAAAACCTGACCTCCTCCATCCGTCCTCTACAGAGTGGGCAATTTAGTGATGTTTTTGCCCACCGCAGGATGCAGCCCAGGCAGAACTCGTGGAAACAGGGCAGCACATAACCGATGCCGTCTCGAGCATCACAGCAGATGGAGCAGCTCCACTCTGTCTCCGTGGCCATCTTTGTGCTCCGCGGTGGGTTGGGGAGAGCTGAGGACGAAGAGCTGCTCCCCCTCGCTGGTGACGGAGCTGCCAAAGGGTATCAGGCGCTGCAAAATGGAGAGAGGCCACCGTCACTGACTGTCCCAGGGAGGGGAGGAAGAAATGCCCAGCCCCTGGAGAAGGACACCCTGCCGGCTCCCCCAGCCCCACCGCCTGCCCCACGGCCACCCCGGGGGCACGTTTCCCCCACAGCTCACCTCTGCTACTGCGAGCGCGTCCCGCGGTGCCCGGCTGCCTGAACCAGGCAGGGCCGGGAAACACAGGGAGTGGCTCCGGGACGGGCACTGAGAGCTGCCGACGGCAGCCCCCAAAGCACCACCCAGCACCAGAAGAATCCTCGCTCGGCGCTCCACACCTCGCAGGCACGCTCGGCAGGAGTCCAGGCACGAGCCAGGCTGGACCAGGCTCTGCCGGCGACCAAATATAAGCAGCCAGGGACGTGATGTCACAATCCACCACGTGACATCACCTTTCACGACACGGTGATGTCACAATGGGCCACCATTGTGACATTTAGCAGGTGCACAGCATCATCTAGAACGAGGAAGTTCAGGCTGGAGACCAGGGGCCACCTTTCCACTATGAGGAGAGTTTGGCAGTGGGGCATGTTGCCGTTTCCATGCTTGGAGGGTTTTAAGCCCCAGCTGGACAAAGCCCCGAGCACCTGGTCTGACCCCAGGGCTGAGCCTGCTTTGGCCAGGAGGTTGGAGCAGAAACTTGCCAAGGTCCCTTCAAGCCTGAGCTGTTCATGCTCCTGTGGCATGGTGTCACTTCTGTTATTCTGTCAGCAGATAAGAAATCTGTTTCCATGCAAGAATTTTGGCGTTGCTTTAGCACCGCTTCACACTGGCAAGCTTTCCCCAGGAGAAGAGCTTCATCAGCCCCACCGTTTGCACACCCATCCGTCCTGCTGGCAGTGGGAGTTGTCTGTCCTCAGGCGAGCAACCCCCTGCACCCAGCTGGGAGAGGAAGCCCCTGTCAGGGCCCTCAGGCACACGCCGGGTGGGGGGACCCCTCCTTGATGCCCCCACACCAACACCCCACAGCAGGGTCCAGGCCTGCAAAGATGCTCCTTCCCAGCAGGCAGAGCTCAGGATGGCTCTTGTGGCACGGGGAGCAGTCAGGGGCAGCGGGGGCAGCCAGCGGGGAGCAGGGCTGATGGCCAGTTGGGTCCCCATGGGACCTGCGGCCAAAGCAGCTTCCCCTCCTGCCCGCTCTGCCCTCAGCACCAGCTGCGCTGCGGGTGCGCGGCTGCAGCAGGATTTGCTGTGGGAGGAGGCAGCACCAACATGGCGCGGGGGCTGCGGGGGCCCATGGCCGTGCCCCCCAGCAGGCTGGTGCCACCCACGGTGGGGACAGGGAGAGGCAGCAGGAGAAGGGTCAGAAAGCAGCACCCAGAAATCGTGTCATGGAAATGGGAATTTTATTTCCTTTTTGTGGAAGGGAGGGCTGATGGAGCCCCACTAGCGCCGCCAGCGGCGCGTCCTCTTGTGGGGCTCGGGAGAGTCCTGGGGGCTGGGGGCCCTCCTCTTTGGGGGGCGCCGGGGTCCCCTGGGCGAGCGAGGCCTGCCCCGGCCGGGAGCGGAGGGGCTGCGGCTGCCGCCCTGGGCAGAGGGACCTGCCACCGCCGTCTCCTCCGGCTCCTCCCAGGGCTGCTCCTGCTCCGCAGGGATGGGCGCAGATGGGGGGCAGCCGGGACCCCTGCGCAGAGCGGCTTGTGATGTGCTGGGGCGCTCCTCGACATCAGAGTCCTCAGGGCTGCTGGAGGCCGGTTGGGGGGCAGGAGTCTCCTCTCGGGAGCTGCTGGAGCTGCTGGAGCTGGAACTGGTGGAACTGGAGCTGCTGGAGCTGGAGCTGCTGGGGCTGGGGCTGGCCGCATGGCCGTCGTCCTCCTCCTCCCCAGCAGCAAGGGTGCGCAGCAGCCTTCGGGCCTCCTCGCTGCACCGATGCACGATGACATCGATGAGGCCATGGACCAGCGGCACTGTATGTTCCTGCAGGCCAGGCTGCAGCTGCTGCACCACGGCCTCCTCGTCCAGTCCGCACAAGCAGAGGGCCTGCAGGATCACGCTTTCTGCTCCTGTTGCCAGCCACCACTCTTCCCCAAATACTGCCTCCAGCTGCCGGCGCAGCCAGGGCAGCACAGGGTTGAGCAGGTGCTTGTTTCGGCGGAAAAGTTGTGCCCAAACCTCAGGCAGGAGGCCACCCACGGTAGCCCTGGCCTCTGTCCTTGCAGCCCCCTGCTCTTCCGGCAGCGGCGTCCCCTGCGAAGCGGATGGAGGAGACGCCGCGGGGCGATGGGTGCTGCTGTTGGCCAGGCCGGTGGGAGCTCTGCCTGCCTGGCTGCTGTCCTGTGGTGACTCTTCCGAGGACGTGATGACACACTCTAAATAGTCATTGTCTCCCCGCACGGAAAACCTGACCTCCTCCATCCGTCCTCTACAGAGTGGGCAATTTAGTGATGTTTTTGCCCACCGCAGGATGCAGCCCAGGCAGAACTCGTGGAAACAGGGCAGCACATAACCGATGCCGTCTCGAGCATCACAGCAGATGGAGCAGCTCCACTCTGTCTCCGTGGCCATCTTTGTGCTCCGCGGTGGGTTGGGGAGAGCTGAGGACGAAGAGCTGCTCCCCCTCGCTGGTGACGGAGCTGCCAAAGGGTATCAGGCGCTGCAAAATGGAGAGAGGCCACCGTCACTGACTGTCCCAGGGAGGGGAGGAAGAAATGCCCAGCCCCTGGAGAAGGACACCCTGCCGGCTCCCCCAGCCCCACCGCCTGCCCCACGGCCACCCCGGGGGCACGTTTCCCCCACAGCTCACCTCTGCTACTGCGAGCGCGTCCCGCGGTGCCCGGCTGCCTGAACCAGGCAGGGCCGGGAAACACAGGGAGTGGCTCCGGGACGGGCACTGAGAGCTGCCCACGGCAGCCCCCAAAGCACCACCCAGCACCAGAAGAATCCTCGCTCGGCGCTCCACACCTCGCAGGCACGCTCGGCAGGAGTCCAGGCACGAGCCAGGCTGGACCAGGCTCTGCCGGCGACCAAATATAAGCAGCCAGGGACGTGATGTCACAATCCACCACGTGACATCACCTTTCACGACACGGTGATGTCACAATGGGCCACCATTGTGACATTTAGCAGGTGCACAGCATCATCTAGAACGAGGAAGTTCAGGCTGGAGACCAGGGGCCACCTTTCCACTATGAGGAGAGTTTGGCAGTGGGGCATGTTGCCGTTTCCATGCTTGGAGGGTTTTAAGCCCCAGCTGGACAAAGCCCCGAGCACCTGGTCTGACCCCAGGGCTGAGCCTGCTTTGGCCAGGAGGTTGGAGCAGAAACTTGCCAAGGTCCCTTCAAGCCTGAGCTGTTCGTGCTCCTGTGGCATGGTGTCACTTCTGTTATTCTGTCAGCAGATAAGAAATCTGTTTCCATGCAAGAATTTTGGCGTTGCTTTAGCACCGCTTCACACTGGCAAGCTTTCCCCAGGAGAAGAGCTTCATCAGCCCCACCGTTTGCACACCCATCCGTCCTGCTGGCAGTGGGAGTTGTCTGTCCTCAGGCGAGCAACCCCCTGCACCCAGCTGGGAGAGGAAGCCCCTGTCAGGGCCCTCAGGCACACGCCGGGTGGGGGGACCCCTCCTTGATGCCCCCACACCAACACCCCACAGCAGGGTCCAGGCCTGCAAAGATGCTCCTTCCCAGCAGGCAGAGCTCAGGATGGCTCTTGTGGCACGGGGAGCAGTCAGGGGCAGCGGGGGCAGCCAGCGGGGAGCAGGGCTGATGGCCAGTTGGGTCCCCATGGGACCTGCGGCCAAAGCAGCTTCCCCTCCTGCCCGCTCTGCCCTCGGCACCAGCTGCGCTGCGGGTGCGCGGCTGCAGCAGGATTTGCTGTGGGAGGAGGCAGCACCAACATGGCGCGGGGGCTGCGGGGGCCCATGGCCGTGCCCCCCAGCAGGCTGGTGCCACCCACGGTGGGGACAGGGAGAGGCAGCAGGAGAAGGGTCAGAAAGCAGCACCCAGAAATCGTGTCATGGAAATGGGAATTTTATTTCCTTTTTGTGGAAGGGAGGGCTGATGGAGCCCCACTAGCGCCGCCAGCGCAAGGTCACAGTCCGTCACCCAGCGATCGGTGATTTCAAAGCAGGCCTTCGGCCCCAACAGGCACACAGCTTCAGGAGAAAAGAGAATAAATATATCATTTCTTCTGGCATTTCCCTGCCGCTCTAGCTTGGTATCCTGCAACACATGTCCATGACTGTGTGTCTCGTCCCCACTCCTGACTCCTCGCAGAGGTCTCCTGCAAGGGGGACCATTGTGGGACCAGTCAGCATGGACTGCCCGGGGCTGGATGACGCGTCCCTCCACTGACTGTCTTTTCCTGTGCAATGCCGGGATTCACAGGGAGGACCTCGCTGGTCACTGGCCAGCCCTGGCTGAGAGTCTCCCACCCCGCTGGGTTGTGTCCCGCACTGGCAGACAGATGCCAAAAGGGGCGTTTTGCTCCAGCCCCATCCACTCCTGCTGGCACCCATCCCCAGTGCCAGGTCCCACTCTCCTTACCAAGTTCTTGATGCCTCCGGTAGCTGCTGCTGCTGGCCAGCTGTGTCATCAGTGGCGCCCAGAAGCACTAGCAATGGAGCCTTATCCTACAGACGCAGGAAGGAGTGCAGTTTCTGTCCCTCCAGAGCAGGGTAGAAGGGCTGCAGACGCCCTGCCCATGACTCTGGGGAGCCCAGGATCGATCACCACATGCGCCGTGCTGTCCCATCATCTCTTCCTGCCTCTGGCTTTTATAATCACATACAGGCATTAGCCCAAGCACTTCTTTTTTATTTTAGAAGAGCAGTAACTGTTAGTTTTAATTTTGACTGCGTGAGAATGAAGGGTGCTGTGTAAGTTGGCCACGTGGGTCTGCCCATTAAAATCTCATGAGGTGACAGCCCCTGTTTTCTGTTCACAATTCCTCTCGTCTACATCAATGGGAGAGGCAAACATGTGCAAATATTTCAGGCCACCCTCTGCAGAGACTTTTTGCCAATTTGGTTTTAAGTCAGAGTTTTTCCTCTCTATGGCCCCACTGATTGGGAGTGATGGGCACAAGGACACTTTGGTTCTCTTTGTAGGGCTGCACAATTTTTCTGCATTACTTGCCCTGTAAAATGAGTCCCCTTGCTGCTGTCTGCTGGGAAGGGAATACTAAACTCAAGAATGAGTTCCCTCTGCAATTGGTTTTCGCAACAGTTGTTTCATCTGCATGTCTACAAGGACAGGCCTCCATCCTGAGAGTGTATCTCAAATGACAAGGACATGCTCAACGTTACAGCATCTAGTCATCTGGAGGAAGTAAATCTGCGAATTTACAAATGGTCCCCACAGTGCTGGGTGTGCAGTTATACATGTCACAGAATCACAGAATGGTACGGGTTGGAAGGGACCTCTGGAGATCATCTACTCCAACCCCCTGCCAGAGCAGGGTCACCCAGAGCGGGTTGCACAGGAATGCATCCAGGCTTGTTTTGAATGTCTCTGGAGACGGAGACTCCACCACCTCCTCCTCCTCCACCTCCAGCCCTTTGCTGCACCCTCTCCAGCAGTTCCCTGTCCTCCTTGAACCGGGGAGCCCAGAACTGGACACAGTACTCCAGATGTGGCCTCAGCAGGGCAGAGGACAGGGGGAGGATAACCTCCCTTGACCTGCTGGCCATACTCCTCTTGATGCACCCCAGCATGCCATTGGCCTTCTTGGACACAAGGGCACATTGCTGGCTCATGGTCATCCCGTTGTCAACCAGGACGCCCAGGTCTCTTTCCACAGAGCTGCTCTCCAGCAGGTCAACCCCCAACCTGTACAGGTGCATGGGGTTATACCTCCCCACGTGCAGCCCCCTACACTTGCCCTTATTGAATTTCATAAGATTCCTCTCCGCCCAACTCTCCAGCCTGTCCAGATCTCACGGAATGGCAGCACAACCTTCTGCTGTGTCAGCCACCCCTTCCAGCTTTGTGTCATCAGCAAACCTGCTGAGGGTGCACTCTGTCCCTTCATCCAGGTCATTGATGAATATATTGAAGAGGACTGGACCCAGTACTGACCCCTGGGGAACACCACTTGTCACTGACCTCCAACTAGACTCTGTGCCCCTAATCACGACCCTCTGAGCTCTGTCTTTCAGCCAGTTTTCTATCCACCCCATTGTCCATTCATCCAACCCACACTTCCTAAGCTTCCCTATGAGGATGCTGTGGGAGACCGTGTCCAACGCCTTGCTGAAGTCAAGGTAGACAACATCCACCACCCTCCCCTCATCTATCCATCCAGTCATGCCATCAGAGAAGGCTATCAGATTAGCCAGACATGATTTCCCCTTGGTGAATCCGTGTTGAGTACTTCTGATAGCTTTCTTTTCCTCCACGTGCCTTGAGATGACGCCCAGAACAAGCTGTTCCATCATCTTTCCAGGGATGGAGGTGAGGCTGACTGGCCTGTAGTTCCCCAGGTCCTCCTTCTTGCCCTTTTTGAAGATTGGAATGACATTGGCTTTCCTCCAGTCCTCAGGCACCTCACCTGTTCTCCAGGACCTTTCAAAGATGCTGAAGAGCGGCCCGGCAATGACTTCTGCCAGCTCCCTCAGCACTCATGGGTGCATCCCATCGGGAACCATGGACTTGCGGATGTCTAATTGACCTAATTGACCTCTCACTTGATCCTCCTCAACCAAGGGGAAGCCTTCCTCTTTCCCTGCTACTTTCTCCAAAGTCTGGGACTCCTGAGGGCTGGGCCAAGCAGTAAAGTCCAAAGCAAAGAAGGCATTCAGTAACTCCGCCTTCTCCGCATCCTCTGTCACCATGGTTCCTGTCTCGTTCAACAGTGGCCCCACAACTTCTCTAGTTTTCCTTTTGCCTCCAGTATACTTGAAAAAGCCCTTCCTGTTGAGATTGAAATCCCTTGCCAAGGTTTAATTCCAAGGAGGCCTTGGCTTTCCTCGTTTCATCCCTGCACACTCTAGCGGCATTCTTGTAATCTTCCCAAGCAGTCAGTCCCTTCTTCCACCTACTGTAAACTTCCTTCTTCCACTTGAGCTTTCTCAGAAGCTCCCTGCTCAGCCATGCAGATCTCCTGCGTCCCTTGGCTGATTTCTTGCTCTTGAGGATGCACCGATCCTGAGCTTGGAGGAAGGGTGTTTGCATACCAACCAGCTCTTGAGCCCCCCGCCTTCCAGAGCCCTAGCCCATGGGATCTCTCCAAGCAGTTTCTTGAAGAGGTCAAAGTTAGCCCTCCTGAAGTCCAAGGTTGCAATTTTACTTCTTGTTGATTTGTGAGTACCGCCCACGACCTTGAACTTGAACTCTGTCTTCTCCTTCTGTCTTACATTCTGTCTTCTCCTTCTGTCTTATATCACTTGAAGGGTACTGTGCTAGCAAGCTTCAGTCGTTTCCACTGAGTTATACAGTCTGAAGGCATAAATAGCTAGATAGAGAGCATGTCACACGACAGTCTTGAAATAACAAATTGAATTACAAGATGGGTGAGTTTGGTCCACATATACCCATCAAGAGTGAGGACTTCATAGGGTTCATAAGCTTCAAAGATACTTCAAACGTTTCTTTATGGGTAGCAACAGGATTGGAAAAGACACAAACCTCCAACTAAGGTTGTTTCCATGACTTGTATTCAGGGGTGATCAGAAACCGTGCCAGCAGGCATAGGCCAGAGAGTCAGCTACTGCTGATCTTTGCAACAGAGAAGCTGTGAGAGTCCGGTTCCTTCTGCGTTTCCCAAAGACCTAGATGGTGGCTGGGAGGAGAAATAAAGGTGAGGTCCCTTTACCTGGGGCAGGAGGAACTGGGGCGAAAACCTGTGCCTCACAGGTCCTGTGCCCCACGTTGCTGGCTGGGGCATATCATCCCGTTACAACCTGACTGTAGGCACTACCACGTATGTGAGGCCAAAAGTTCCCAGTCCAGTGCCCAGTGCCTCTCTGACCCAAGCAGGTCTTTTCAACTTCCCTTATGTGTAAAATTGATTTTCTGTTATTTTACAGAACTCTGCAACCTGCTTCGTCACTTCCAAAGGGTCTATGGAGTGATTTCTGGCAGCCTCTGTGAAAAAGATGAGCCAGGAGTCCTTCATAGCGGTGCCTTGTAGCCAGATCAGGATGAAGACACTCAAGTTGCTCACTGAATGTCAGCCACCTTTGAAACAAAACCATTAGTGCCGCTGCTGCAGTGATGATTGTAAACTAGCAAACTTAAGAATATTCACTCTGGCTGCACTAATGCACTTATCTGGGTTTTGCATCAGAACTAGCTCATGAGTAATTAGAAGAGCAAATTAGCATCCACTTACAAACTGATCACGTTTCAGCTGGCTGAATTAACCTCTCCTTCATCTCCTTCCTTTCCTTAGCAGAAAGAAGTCTGCATAAAGTTGTTGCTAATCTAAACAATATGGCACTGCTAAACACTCAGAAGCCAGTAAGTGCCAAAACATGCAGCAAAAGTTTGCATACATATTACAGCCCAGGTTATATGGTGTCATGCAGTGAACACATAGGGTCCTCAATCGAAAATTCAACAATATCTTTTCATACAACTTGAAGAAAGCAAAATGAATACTCCTCCATATGGAGACCTCTCAGATACGCAGCTGATCACTGAGTGTGCCCTGTCACACGTGGCTGGTCAGAGGGTGTGACGTCCTTCCTGTGGGAGCACCCCAACCAAACGCATTCAGCTACGAGACATGTTCCTGAACAGTGCAGGCTGTTGAAGGGACGGCATCCTGCCGTATCGTGTCCCATTCACTGCACTCCAATCCAGGCAGTGTCTCACAGTGAGAGACACAGGCTGTGGAAATGTTTAGGAAGTTCTGCTCAATGGCCTGCATCGATAACGAAACACTTCATTAACAGCAGTGAAATTCAGGAACGTGGTGTTCCTATCATTAGTTTTTGCACTCTGGTAGAACCACAACACAGATGGTCATCAGCAGAGGACTCTGCATCTGGAAAACAGGAGGATGGCGATAAGGCTACAGCATACCCCGACGTCACTCCTTTTCCTGTTAGCGCACCAACAAAACAGCCTGTAATGCTAAGAAACTCAAACCAGGGATGCGCAAGGCAGTTTGCATCCCTGACTCCAGTAAAAGAAAGCAAACTAAGAGAAATCTAGAAAGCTGAATACTGAACACAGTGGCTGAACACTGAAAAGCACTCATCTTGACATTTCAAACATAAATACTGAAGAGAGGTGCAGTATTAGGAATGATCGAATATTAAAGAGGAGGTGTGCAGAACGACAGTCTACGCACATAGTAGAGGTATTATTTATTTAAATCGTTTCTGCAGAGATAGGTGGTAATCCACAAAGCTAGCACACTGGTCTACAAACTCTTAGGAATATTTCTACGGTTCAAAACACAGAGATACACACTCTTAATTATAATTATTGGTTAGTACCCCCAGAGCACTGGCCTTAAAATTGAGCCCAGGGGTGACTGGCCACCATTTACTATAAGTCCTTGAGCCCAACCCATCAGCCAATTGCTCACCTGACACATTATGGACTTGTCCAGCTGTGTGCTGGACAGTTTATCCAGAAGGGTACTGTGAGAGACAGTACCAAAAGCTTTGCTAAAATCCAGACCCACCACATCCACTGGCTTCCCCAGTCAACTAGATGGGTGACCTTGTCATGAAAGGAAATTAAGTTGCCTAAGCAGGATTTTCCCCTGGTTAACCCCTGCTGGGTATGACCAATGCCTGCGTTGTCTCTCAAGTGTTTTCAAAGAACGCCTGGAAGAACCTTCTCCATAATTTTACCAGGCACTGCAGTGAGACTGACAGGCCTGTGATTAGCAGGGTCTTCCTTCTTTCCCTTCTTGAAAACTGGGACAACATTTGCCAGATTCCAGTCGACTGGGACCTCTCCAGACACCCAAGACAGTTGAAAAATAATGGAGAGAGGTCCCGCGATGACGTTGGCCAGCCCTTTCAGTACGCTGGGATGAATCCCATCAGCCCCCATCGATTCATGCGCATCCAGCTGGAGCAGCAAGTCTCAAGCAAGTTCAGGGTTGGCTGGGAGTTTATCAAGCACGGTGTTGTGCTCAGTGAGGCCTTTAATGTCTTATGCATCCGTGACGGTGAGTGAAATGGATGTGCAGAACTGGTGGGCAGCTGACCGACCACCTTAACGCCAGCTCAAGACGAGCAGTGGCACTGAGAGCTCTGGAGTCATTCTGGGTTTCTATCAGTGGCAGGAAAGGCTGGTTTGATGCGAGGCAGAGTCTTTCACAGTGACAGCACCTCTTGGTGGTCACCGTGCTCCATTCTCCACCTTCCCTTTCCGTAACAGCCTACTGTTCTTCCAACCTCCACCCACCCTTTGACAAATGTATCTTCTAATTTCCCTTGGGGCAGTTTTCATTGAATTACTCATTATGGGTGTGCCAATATGCCCTAGAGGGAGTGGATTCTGGTGTGAATTACAGCTGCTATTTGCAGACTGTGCTGCAGACCGGACCTGGGGGCAGCAGCCACCAAAGGCCACCCGCACCCCAGGAGAGGGAGCAGCACTTGAACACGGGGACCAAGCTGGGCGCCCCGCAAACCTCCCAAATCCATCACACAGGCTCCTCTCCTCGCTCTGTCCCCTCTTTCTTCACCGGAAGGGTTGTCAGGCTCTGGAACAGGCTGCCCAGGGAAGCGGTAGAGCCGCCATCCCTGGGGGTATTTAAAAGCGGTGTAGGTGTGGCTCAAAGGAAGCACGTACAGAACTTGAAAGTAGCATAAAGAGGAGTAAACGGATAAAATAATGAAAAAGGAAATTTAGACTGATAGTTACAATAAATAATCTACTGAGCTTGAGTTCAGTTATTGTCAATTAAAGGAGCCAGGATGAGCTTGCCACCTCCAGCGCTTGTCTCTGCACCCACAGAGTGTGACAAAGCAGGAACCTCTCCAAGGTGGGCAGATGTTTGTCCTGCTGCACGTGTCTGTGCTGTGCTGGTGGGTTCATGTATGTGTGTGCACATCTCAGCTTCAGTCACCTGTGGGAGCAGCGAAGAAGGCAGGTGTGGGAGTGACCTGCCAAGGCATGGGCTGAATAACCCAGTGAGTTCCCCTGGTTCTAGTGCTTCTCATGTTGAACAGCTGCTGACAGCACCAGTTCTTCAGCGCTTGTATTCGGTGTGCTTCTGTATTAGAGAAGCGGGTGTCACAGCCATTTTCCCTGTGCAGATGGCCTGTGGATGTGTGAGGGTGTAATTGTGGAGAACTTTCACAAGAGGGTGCAGAGAGCTGATCTTTCTGCTGCTGGTTTCAGCAGCTGGCATGATTCATGCCACTAGGAATGGTGGCAGCGTGCTCCTTCGTACAGGTCTCATTGTTTCTCTGACACAAAGCAGCATTTTGAACACTTCTCCGTAACACAGATTGCTTCCTCCTTTCGCACAGGAGGTGTGAGAACAGAGACAGACACATACACCAAATGTGCCTGTTAACGGATCTCATCGCAGCACGGTGCAGAGAAGCTGTTCCCCAGGTGAAGCGGTGTTTGCCCCCGGGAAATGCGTTGCCAGCTTTCCGCCTGTGCCTCTGAGATGCTTTGGTTTTGGAGAGGGGTGACCTGAAATCAAGAGGAAGGGATTGGTTCTGACAGGGAAAGGACTTTCTTAACATTGTCCTCTATTTACACCTGAACCCATCCTCACCCTCCCTCGGTGCCCTGAACAATTCCTGCGTGTCCGGGAATGCAGGAATGATTGGCTTCAGCTTAGGCAAGACCTGAGGGTCACAGCTTCTATCCTAGCCCTCTTGATTCTGCTTTCCCGGCTGACAAACAGGTGCATGCTCTGGCTTCAATGTCTCCTTTTTGCACCCAAAATCTACAGACCAAACAGGGGATCTTGAGACACCCTGCTCCTGAGGACACCTCTTTGATTTCTCCCATCTTGGCCAAACCCCTGACAAGCCTCTCCTCTCTGGAGCAGCGGTCACAACAGGGGCACAAACTCAGAAAGTGCTGGCATTACCAGGCACCAGCATAAATCAGCCCCTGTTTCCAGGCTGCTGGGCGTCAGTGTTTCCACAGTCTTCATTCCTTCCCAAGACACCTCCAGCCCATGGCGGGTGCCTTTGCCAAACCATCGGTGCCTCATCACCATCAGCTGCACAGTGGAGAAAACGAGCCTGGAACCACCGTTCTCCATCCCGCAGCTCTGACTGCCCAGGTAAACATCAAAGCTTGCTGGAAAAAACAGTGAGTGGAGACTTTTCCAGGATAAAATGCAAAATTATGCATTTTATAGGCATTGTATTTTGAGGAAGAGGGGAGTGGGAAGAGCAGAAAAGTCCTGGCAAAAGCAAATATTGCCAAGAAGATTAATCTGTGAATAACAGTCAATCATATAAAGTCCATTTTTTTTTCATTAAAAAGTGTCTCATCCATGTAAAACAGACCTTTTAATAAGATTTATCTTACAAACAGCGTTGACACTAGGGCGGTACACTCCGGACAGGCCCACAGTAACATTTCAGAGGATCAGGATCTCGGGAAACGGTTTCTGCACGCCTGTGCTTTTCCCTTGGCGGCGCAGCAGAGGGAAGCACGAGGCCCGCGATGTGATGGACGTGCCCTTCCCTCCTCCTTCAGAACCCCCTGTGACAACAGAAAAGAGATCATTTATGAAGGACAGAACATTCCTCCACCGTACCACACAGAGCCCCTGAAAATGGCTGGAAAACCAAATATGGGAGGCAGAATACATGTGTCAGAAATGTACGGCAAATCTGAATCCCTGACAGTTAGTAAGGGTGTCGGGTTTGGGGGTTCTCTTGTCCCTGTAGTGCTGTGTCTTAGGTGTCTTAGTTTAACTGCAGTCGCATGACTGGTCTGAGGCTGGGAGAGAATAGCTGGTGTCGTTTAAGGAGTTTCGCTCTGCAGTAATTTCTTCCTTTACTCGGATGCTGCGACCAAGCAGGAGAAATAGAACGAAAATGATGGGCTTAGGACAAAAAAGAGCTTTTCTGACCAGAACAATTTTTTCACATCCAGAAGTATTCCCATCCAAAATCAGCATCAGAAGTCAGAACATGAAGAAATACTTGTAAGTCGAAAATATGATGAAGTAGACCTACCCCAGCAAAACCAAGGAAACTAATTCTGAACATTTCACTTTATATGTTTTTGTTATAGGTCCCCTTCCTGGTACCTACAACAGCATTTCTAAAGGACAAAAGTATTCAATTGGAAAACGTCTGAGCAAGATGCTTTAACAGTTTCAAATTCTGATTAATAGTTCTAAGTAGAAAGAGTACTAAAGTCAACGGAAAGTCTGACGAAAATCTTTAGTTTCAATGAGTCCCATATGATCACTCAATGACTACACATGAATGCCCCCCACATGGGCACGCTTTGAGACTGTCTGTGTGACATTCCCTGAACAGCAATCTCAGGCTCTAGTGGTCTAAGTTAAACACGGCCTTTCTTATGAACGGAACAGAAAAAAGAGACTCAAGATCAGAACATTTGGCTGGCTGGCATTAAGCTGGGAAGGTTTGCTGGGTTTAGTTCCAGTCTATAAAAGTGTCTTGCATTTTAATCTTTTTTTCCTTTGGCATCTCTTTGGTCTTTTTCCCACCCGGCCAAGCGTGGCCCGAGCCAGACAGCAGATCACAGAAGACAGGAAGAAATGGCCGCAGGTCTTTTTCTTACCTCTTGTCATTTTCATGCCAGGACACTGTAAATAGGTGGGCACACGCTTCTGTTCTGAAGGAGACGTAGGCTTCTGCAGAAACTTCTTGCTCTTTTTTGCCCCCTTCCTTCCCAGAAAAAGAAGAATTAGAAAATCCAGATCCCAGGTTGGCAGTTAAAACAAGACAGATGTGCTTTTTTCTTCTACATTTTCCCAGACGACTCCTGGAGGACTTTTTATTCTCATGTTAACTACCAGCATTGACTTGAAAAGTTGTCAAGTGCTGCGAATGAACCATGTCAGGGGAACCATTTAGCATTTAGAAGCATTTGGAAAACCTTATTTTTAACTAGTATAAGTCCCAAGGTTGTGTCCACTGACTTAAGGAAATGTTGTAGACTATGTCACTCCAAGTACTGGGCAGAGAATTAACTTCTGTTCTACCTTTGCAGGACAGCTGGTGGCACACGCTCTTGTAGTTCCTGCCCAACATATCGGAATTTGAGATTCTGAGTGGCATCCTAACAAAACAGCATCTCTCAAGTAACAGATAAACTGGGTGAGTGAATTCCTGTTTGCCATTGCTGGCTGAACACCAGCATCCCTTTGCAGCCCGGCAGAGGCAGCACTGCTCTGGCCGGCTGCGCAGGAGGCCCCCGCTCCTCCTGCCTCCCCCGGGAAGGGGCTGGCCAAGTCCAGTGCCGAGACCACCGCTGGGACGCTCCCGGCAGGACGGAGCATGGTTACCTGTGGCAGGAGACGGCGATGGAGAAGCCACCCTTGAGATCCTCGAACCAACCCTTGAGATCCTGGGATTTAGCTCAGGGGACTAACATTTGTGGTAACGAAAGCCATGGCTATTCCGCGGCCTGATCCTGGCCACGCCTGGGGGTCACCCTCAGCCAAGGAGGGCTGGTACAGGGGACTTGTGAGGAAAACAGTAAGGGCTTTTGTGATTCCCTTATCTCCCCTGCTCGGATGGCGCTGGAAGGGGCAGGCCAAGGGCAGCCTGCTCTTCCCACGGGAGTGGTACGACTTAGGTGTTTTTAAAACAGAAGATGATAACCATTCGGCCCTCTGTCAGATGCCTGTTAATCACGCCTCTTGTTACATGGGATATCCGCCTCTTTTCCATCACAGTGAACTGCCTTAAGGGGTCTATGTGAAGCTCGTTTACTTTGGATTGCCCTTCTTCTGACCTCCTGTTCCAAAACATTCATAGCCCTGGAAAAAAAAAAAAAAGTAATAATAGTAATAATAAACAACCCAGCTGACATGTAAAGAAATTTTTTTTCATCCAGTAGTAGACGAATGGTTCTCTACTCTAGTCAACAACATACCTGTGAGAAACTCAGCCAAAAAATTGTGGTTCTGTTGCAAACACAGGTTCTGTACAAACGGGAAAATAAACCAGAATGGGCACATGGAGGAAACACTCAGAGAAATAAATGAAAGAGGGATTCAAGCTTCTCTTAGCTGCAATCTGCAGCTTGGCAGAAGAGCTGGGAAGGCCGAGCGCATTTCCTAGGATGTGTCGCAGAGGAAATGAGCTATTTAATTACAAATGTGAGGAGATGGGAAAAAAGAAAGGAGGAGGCTAATACATAGAGAGGATAAAAAGACAGAGGACACATTCTCTATCAGGTCAGGGCTCACAGTACTTGAGGAGTTTGCCTGGCTTAGCAAATTCAGAAAGGCACTGTGGTTCAAAATCTTCAGCCATGCTTTCAAGCAGCACTGAAACACCATTTCTAAGCATGTAGACAAGCAAAATCTTATGTTCTGTTGTTCAGAGTGGATATGTGCCTTGAGGTGTATGCCTCAGCATCTGCCAATGGTGCTAATCCCATGGCATGGCAAAGGAGGAGGTGGTTTCCCTTTTTTCCATTTCTCATTTTATTGGTCTAAAGATGTTTTTGCAACATGAAGTCTAAAAGTGCTTTCAATTGCATCTCTGAGTACTCTCTCTCTCTTCCTTCTTTCTCTTTCTTTCTCACTTTCTTGTTTTGTGCCATTTTTCACTGTGGATTTTGAGCGCTTTCCAGAAGAAAACAACCCGGAAGAGTACAGTTCCTTGTGGACATCATAGTCTCTGTCTTTTCTAATATATCTGTTTTTAAAACAAGTCTACCTTGGAGAAAGTGTCTTCTTTTTATAAGAGCTGTGGCTGATATATATGAAAACGGTAGCGGTTTTCAGGAATGTTAATCCAGTGATTAAGAGAAACTAGATCAAATTTCAAGTCAATATGACTTGAGTGACATCACTGGCATTTTCTGCTGTGACCTGCACCAGGACGAAAGGTTCTGTCACCACTGAACAAAACAAAAGGATTTCTCTGTTACCAAAGACACCTTTGATAGCCTTTAGCTACAGGGTTTCTATATGCTGCCGACACTGCTGACAGTTGAGCAGTGCATGTGCTGCCTTTATCTTCTCCAGCATCTCCTAATACAGTTTCATCTGCTTTAGGACCTTGATTTAATGTACGTCTAGGCTGTGGTTTTATAGAAACCCTGTTTGGAAAAATGTTTAAGAGCTGGTGGGAAAACCCCAGGAAACCACACATAAAAAGCAATGGCTCCAAGACCTCTACAGCTGCAATGACAAATGATAGGTATAATCCATCAGTAATTTTCCATTTCTGTCCTTCAGTTTTCCTATAATGAGCCTTCTACATACTTGCAATTAATAGGTAGAAAATAGCTTTCTCTACAAAGGACATATTTTGCTAATTACTTCAGTCCCCTCTTGTAGTTTTAGTCACTGCCACACTTTTCTTCCTGAGAAACACGCTCCTCCACAGTACATATTTGCATCCTTCATTTCGTGTAAGTTACAAGGTGTCTCTTGTCGTAAACGGGAATGGATCACTTTGTCTGGGTTCATGCAAGCGTGTATAACACGTACAAGGGATATCTACCTCCTCTGTGTCAGAAGACAGTGTCTGCTGTCCACAAAATGCAGAGCGTGTCAAAAGAGCTGGGTGGTGTGAGCTTTCTGTCAAAGGGCATCAGATCAGCCAGTGCCGGGAGATGGGAAATTCAGCCAGAGAGGATACCTGCAATGAGTCTGTTTCAGTGACAGATGAGCCTCCCATAAAAACCCAGAGCTGGCCACTGAAATCAGAGATAGTCCCAGCCAGGAGCAGAGATTTGCATCAAAACTTTATTTCTAGTTCCATTATGGCAAATCTTACGTTATTTTATCAGCTTTTGCCAGAGAAAAACTTCACGATGATCTTCCCTTCAGGTGTGGATTTTTATTTCTCTTTTTTTTTTTGTCCAGCGAGTAACTATGGCAACCTCAGGGAAAAAAAAAACCATATTATTTCATTTATGTTGGGCTTCATCCCATAAAAAAGGAGAAAGTTATGCTGCTTCTGTTACAACACTTTACAGCATGGCATTTTTTTAACGGGCCTTTCACATTTATGGTATGGCTTGGCTCTGGCTGCCTTTGAATTTCCATTACACAGGCGCTGTGCAGGAGGGCTCCAACACAACCCTGACATTCCCCACATGGTGAAACTGGATGACAGGGCAGCAGCCACATGGGAAGAGATGGGAAGCGCAGTTCTTTATAATCTTAAGAAAAATGGAAATTGAAGGCCTCAGTAGCCCTTGCTATCTGTCTTTGTAGTTTCAAAAGAATGAATTATGGTTCATATTGCTCGCACACTTGGATAAATGCGTCTTGATCTTGAACACCTAGAGGTGCCCTGAAACCAGCTATCGGTTATCTCCTCGGTAAAGGCTCCTTGGCTTTAATTTGCAGGTTGAGTTTTAGTAGCAACTGAACTATATATTGAAAATAATTATCAGTGTGGGCAGGTCTTATCCTGCTGGTCTCCTGGGGAGGAAGACACACTGCTTGGCTGTGGAATTGCCTGCACCTTGCTTACTGCACAGGGGGAGAAGATGATGTCTCCAGCCAACAACAGTGAAGATACAGATCTAAAGGGAGAGCAGCGGGACAAGAGCAAAGCATAGCAAGCATGATTTCCTCAGTGGAGGAGGAAAGTGCAAATCTGGGGACATCAAGTGAACTGAACAATTAAGCAAAGAGAAAACAAGCAGGGTACGTGCCGTGCCTGTTCCTTGGCAGACACGATGGGACTGCAGTAATGAGTATTTCTCACCATAATGAAGGCTATATTTCACGTGGCATGCATTGATTATTAGTGCTGTGAACTGAGCTCGCTGGCATTTGGGAGAGATGAAACTGGAACTGAACTTTTCAGCTATGTGTAAGCTTTTCGAACGGCAGCTCGTCCTGCAGAAAGACAATTGAACTGTGCTGCCAATGAGAGAGAGGATTTCTATGAACCAAGGAAACTTATCAGCAATGGCAGTTGTTACTGCTGCAAGGCAAAACCAGTTGGGTTTGAAGAAGGAAATGAGAGTTTACAGGGTTTAGGCAACAATTGCAAAGCCAGACTCCCCTTGAATTTTGTCCCAAAGGGAGCAGCGTTTGCCTTTCTTACTGAGCCAAAAAGGGTGATGCAAGTCCTCTGGCTTTAGTAAGCTGTGCACAGCTCACTTTGCTAAAATGCAGCCCGACTTTCACTCAACCCAGATTATCACTCATCATTACTTATCTCAGATCACTACTCATGATGTTTTGGTGGTTTAAAATCGGCCTGCCAAATCATAAAATTCTAAAAGCAGCAGAATCTGAAGCATTTGGAGTCAAGAGATCCCCAGATCAGGGACTAATTTATTGCTGAAGGTACCTGGCTGATGATTCTCATCTGTGGAAAATGAAGGATCTTAAGACAAGTTGTTCTAGTGCTTTTCACAGAAAAAGAGAGTAGTGGAAAAGAGAGTAGTGCAGTCTTTCACAGGTTAAATAAAGCCCCCTGGCTTCAAAGAGTTTTTGACCTGCAGGCTGCCATCAGAGAAAACCCAAGAGGAGCAAAACATTCCCACTCATCATCAGCACGCCACAGGAGTCTTGCTGCTATTTTCTGCAGGACTGTCTGGACCCTGGGCACTCAGCATCTTTCAAAGCAGAGTGCTGAAATGAATTGCAGCCCTTTCAAATTGTTCATCTGGATGCGCTATGCATACAGATTGTGCAAACTACTTGTCTTTCTCTCGAGTCCTGAGTAATGGTCTCCTCTTGAATCTAGACAATAAATCAGAGAAGACACGATGTCCATTGAACCGTGCACACAGTGGAACTTGCACAGTGTGCAGGAGAAAAAGCGCTGCATCACGGTTCTCCAGAGATCATGCCAAACAGAGACACACTGGAAGAAAGTAAGGGCAATCCCAAGCACAAATACAGGCTGTATGGAGAATGGCTTGAGAGCAGCCCTGAGGAGAAGGACCTGGGGGCGTTGACTGGATGAGAAGCTCAACATGAGCTAGCAACATGCGCTCGCAGCCCAGAAAACCAATTGTATCCTGGGCTGCATCAAAAGAAGTGTGCCAGCAGGTCGAGGAAGGTGATTCTGCCTCTCTGCTCCGCTCTCATGAGACCCCACCTGGAGTACTGCATCCAGGTTTGAAGTCCCCAACATAAGAAGGACATGGACCTGTTGGAACGGAGCCAGAGGAGGGCCATGAAGATGATCAGAGGGCAGGAGCATCTCTCCTGTGAGGACAGGCTGAGAGAGTTGGAGTTGTTCAGCCTGGAGAAGAGAAGGTTCCAGGGAGACCTTGTAGCAGCCTTCCAGTACCTAAAGGGGGCTACAGAAAAGATGGGGAGGGACTCTTTAACAGGGAGTGTAATGACAGGATGAGGGCTAACGGTTTTAAACTGAAAGAGGGTAGATTTAGATTAGATATTAGGAAGAAATTCTTTCCTGTGAGGGTGGTGAGACACTGGAACAGGTTTCCCAGAGAAGCTGTGGAGGCCCCATCCCTGGAGGTGTTCAAGGCCAGGCTGGATGGGGCTTTGAGCAACCTGGTCTAGTGGGAGGTGTCCCTGCCCAGGGCAGGGGGTTTGGAACTAGATGATCTTTAAGGTCCCTTCCAACCTGAACCATTCTATGATTCGATGATTATGGGGGGACTGTTCGTATGTTCATGTTTGCAGAAGCCCAATGGACATGGTAGAAAAGTAATACACTTGTCGTCATAGGAAAATATTCTGACATTTCAATTTACGTCCTATCTTGCAATCTGACCAGCAAACAGATCTTGTGTATCGGGCTGGGGAGCAGATTGCTGTGATTTTCTAATCTAGTCATAATTCTTATGGATGAATTTAGAAATAATTTTCTCTTGTGTGTATTGTACAATGGAGTGCATGTCCAACCCAAAATAATGTAACAGTGAAGTGCTGGAAACAGAAGGTTATATCAAGAGAAATTTCCAAACTTGCAGCTGATTAGGGGTCTCATTTTTTATACTGATACACAGCAAATCAAGTTAAAGACAAAAGTAGATCTTCCTTCCCTTTTCTGCATCACTCAACAGAAGAAATGCTGGGTCAGAAGTTCCTGTGCTTCTTGTTCATTCTGCTAGGGGGAAAAAAAACCAACAAACCACACAAAAAAACAAATTTAGTAATTCTGAAAGTTTTTGCATGAAGATATGGTAAAATCCCGCTGGTGATGGGGATCTGGTCCTTGATTGAAGACTTCTTTTGCAGGAACTTTGCCTTTCAAGGTGGAAACTCTTCAGTGCCCCTCTCCAGGCTGTTACATCCCCTGCCCCCAACAGCTGTGCTACTCTTTTCTGCTATTTTAGCCCCTGGATTTCCCACTGGGATTGATGGGTCAGCACTGCAAAACACAGCGTTTACAGCATTAACAAGGATACTGCTTTCTAAAAATATGGTAGAGAAGAGTGATATCATAACACTGCCTAGGATCTGGCCCCAAACCTAAAGAAAACAGGCAAAGAAACTGCATAGATACCTTGGTTTTCTCTGGGGTGCTAGGCAGAAAAATCTCTGCTTGGATGTAGTAAAATTCAGAGGGGTTCACATTCCACTGTGCTGTGGACCAGACTTTAATGCTTAATATTATCTCCCCTGTCTGAAAATAAATAAAGGCTTTTAAAACTAATGCAATGAGAAAAGAGATTCACATCAGCTTCTGTCTCATGTCAGAAGGGATATAGGTTAAACCTGCACAACAGAGTCCTGACTCCAATTCTTGCCTCCACAGGAATGGGCTCTGTTTGGCCCTAGCATGAAGCAAGCAATGGAGTCACCTAGGAGCAATTTTTAAAGAATATCCACCTGTGAGCAATGACTCTTTTCAAATGACATTGAACAGGAGTAACAAGGGCAAATATTTCAGCCAACACGGTGTTTTTCTCAAAAGAAATTGGGGTAGAGGTGACGTTTTTTCTTCTGCCTGTCTCTTCTCATTAAGCTAAAATTTGCTGAGCAGCTATTTGAAATCTCAGTGATGTGTATATTTGAAACACATACTCAGTGTTTAAAAATATATTAAAATATGCATTAAAATGAATATTTGAGTATATATAAAAATATAGGTAAACATATATTAAATACTTCTATTTTTTATTGCAGAAGTGACTCCTATTTTTAACATTTGAATACCTTCTGTCTAGATGTAGGAGAGAACTGGCAATCAGAATTCAGTCTTTATTGAACTCATACTTAAAAAAAAAAAATTAAAATGGTGTATATTTTTAGTTGAAGTATTAGAAACTCATGGAAAAGTTCCAGTAGGTAGCAGAAGTTTTCTGCTAACTGAAGAAATCCTGTTTCCTTTTTTAAAGTTTCTGGAGCCAAAAATGGTTTCCATTCTGTTTCCTGAGATGGCATTACATGGGTAGAGCCGCTGTCTCTCACTTCTCCCAAGTAAAATCCAAACTCAATACCAAATATTCTCCACAAGAAAGAACAGTAGAATTCTGATGTGCATTTAGTGATCTAAGTGAGCAAGTTTAAATGCGACATTTTTCAATGGGAGGTTTCATTTAACATGTGCCTTAAAGCCTGCCAGACTCAGTTCTTTTCTATGTGGGAAAACGTCTCAAAGCTGCTTTTCCCCAAACTCTCGTTGCCTTGCATGAAGTGAAAACAGCCTCCTCCGGACACTGCTGGAGTGAAGTTCCTGTGCACAGTGAGGCTCACACCAGAACAACCTTCACGCCCTCCTGTGCTGGTTGCGTGCACCGGGCAGGTTGGACAAGATGGAGTTGGAGGTGGTAGATCCCTTTCACAGCAGTTTCTGAGCCTTCAAACTTTTTTTCTAATTGAAGAGAAGGGGGGCAGATTTTTAATATTTCACCGTTCGGCCTGATTCAACAATAAAATCAGTTTTCATTTCAGAGCACTGTAGTTTATTCGCTTGCTGAAAGACTTCATCAAAGTTGATAAATTTCCATAAAATATTTCTCTTTTGAGAAAAGATGATAGACTGATACATAGGCCTTTCACATTAGACCCAGCTGCCTCAAAGCCAGCAGCTGGAATGAGCAGTCCCCGGATTGCAGCTGCTTTGGGAGGATGAATAAAAGAAGAGATTGCTCAGACAATGGAGCTCTTAGCCAAGAGCAATTAACACCTTCACCTGCTGCCAAAAATGGACAGGGTAGGGAGCGAGTACCCTGTTAAAAGAGTAATTAGCAGAAAGGATGCTCCGGTCTTTTCTGCTGCAAGACCCAGGTAGAATAAGCTTCAGTAGTTCAGAGGACTGGACCACCATGGTGACTCCTCCAAGCCAAGGCAGGAGGATGTCAGAGAAGGTGCTGCAATTAGCCACTGCCAGGCAGCACTGCGGCCTTCCTGACGCTGCCCGTCTCTCAGCAGTTTCCCAACAGAAGGCTCAGAAAAGACTTCAGACCCTGGTTTTGGATGCATTTCCTTCCCACCCAGCATTATTTCAAAGGAGCTTGCTTCTGCTTCACAGCCAGATGTCTCAGACTCAGGACCTCGCTGGGGAAGGAGTGAAATGCTGTCCCCTGGACTTGGTTTCCTTACAAAGCAGAAAGTGCCTGCGTGTTGATGGGCTCCCGGGTAAAACTGATGTTTTCAGGCAAATCAGGTATAGAAGGCCTAAAAAGGGATTTTATATCCCAGACACCTATGGATGGAAATTATTTTGCCAATCTGTCTTCATACTTCTTAGATCCCTTGAAGTCACTGACATATTTATAGCTGTAAAGTGTGAATTATTCACAGTATTAATTAAATTGAAAGGAAGTCTTTTTTTCATTCCCTCTAGGAAGAGTGATTTACTATTCCTGGTGTATCCAAAGCTTGACCTGAAACACGGTCAGTCCTGAGCATGCCTTTTCCCTTTACTTGTACAGACAGCATCGCTTCCTCGATGTCCAGGTCGGTGTGGTATCTGCAGTGGTATCTCAGCCATTTCCATAACGCACACTTGAAAGCAACAGAAATAGCAGCCAACAAGGAAGAGCAAGACCCTTCTCTTTCTCTTTCTCTCTCTTCCTCTCTCCTCCCTCTCTCAAGGGAAAAATGGAAGGACGTATATCATGTCAGAAAGGCCATTTTGGGTTGCATCTGGGACTCTGTCAAAAAACAAGGCTTTGAAGCTCTTGAAGAGACCCTCCCTAACCTGACGTTGTCTTTGGTTCCTTTATCAGCTGCAGGGTGGTTGTGTGTTACTGCAGCTCCTTCCTCTCCTTTGATCTTCCTCGCTCTGGAGCCCAGCCTTCATTCATTCTGGGTTAAGTTCACAGCATAAGTCCATCACTTTCCATCTTTACAACTTTTGTAGGGTTCAGCATTTGGCCTAAGTCAGGACAGGTGAGAAGAGACTCTTTCTGAACATCAGGACAATGCCCCAACAGATTGTGAGCTCCTCCACAAAGCGTGGGTTCCCGTTTGCATTATTTGACCTGTACGTGTGTACCACCTTGGAGCTTGTGTCCTTCCCAGCTTCTCCCACCAAGTCCTGCCTGTAAACAGCTAAGAACAGAAGCTCATGGTGGAAAGACGTGGGAAATGTTAACTAATTTTAAACAACAGTTTGAACAAGTTCTGAAAGGAACTCTGTAATGGAAAAGATAGGTCTGTTCAACCGTATACAGTGTGAGTCAAACTTTTTTTTTGATTCATAGTGGTACAGTTGAATAGAATGGCTTCCTAGTAACATTGCAGTGAGAAGTAATATTTTTCACAGCTTCTGCTGGAACAGAGGGGAGTCTCCCCACTGACCTACCAGGTCCTCACTGAAGTTTGGATGGGATCCAAAGTCTGCCTGCAAGATTCACCCTCCTCAGGACAATGGCAGAGCGTAATTGCTTTGTGTGATATTCACTCTGGCACCTTCCCCATCACTGTCACAAATCAGTGGCACTACTGCCCTTGCAAATAATAGCATTTCATACATTTAAAACCTGGCATTGCTATTTCACTACCTTAAATCTTGGCCCATCTTTTCTGCAGATTGTTTTTACAGATATGGAAAAGAAATATATTTTTTGTTTCATTTCCCATCTGTATGGTTGTGCATAAAAAGGGAACCAGAGAAACAATTTACTGTCTTGAGATGCTTTAATTGTAGCCATAAAATCCAAACCAAGTTTTGCAGCCACCCACAAGTCTGTGTGACAAACTCCACAATACAGAACCAGTTACACTCCTTTGGGCTTTTGCCCTCTCCTTACAAGGCTTAGGTAGGTTAGAGCTGAAGACAGGAGATTTTCCTCTTACTTCCTAGGCTAATTACTGCTGTTTCAAATAAAGTTATAAATGCCTCTGAATTTCCTGGTCCTACTGCCATGTTTACTACTTTTGCAATTGATCTTGGGTACACAGTGACAATGATGGGAGTTAGAAAGGAGATTTTCAAGTGCATTCAGCAAAGACCTAGATGTGCGTTCCTGGAAGCCAGTGGTAAAATGAGAACTTTGCCATGTGTTGTAATGTCAGTGCTGAATGCTTCCAAAAATCTCACTTGAAAACCCTCACATCATATTCTGTCCTCACTTATCTCCAGTGACTGTAGTCCAAGCAAGTGCTGGGCACTGGAGCAAGGCAAGAGCTTGAAAAGCCGTTCTTTGTGTTGTTGCCTTAGCCCTCCGGTACACTATACATTCATCATTCTGTTACAACACTGCTTCCCAGCACGGTGTAGAACAGTCAGTCAGGGAACGAAAATAGCCATGAAAATGAGCCAATGAAAATATAAGAGGCACTTCCCAAAGAGCTGCTATAGCTCAGAAAGTGTGTGAGACATTAAGCTCTAGATACTTGGTGCCTGTACTTAAATGGCTCTCATTCCCACATGGAAACTACTTGAACAGAATTTCTAAGTCTCTGACTCACCAACCAAGAAAAACAACCATACATTAAGCTAGAGTGCTAGGCAATGGTTCTACAAGTTTCAGGTGCAGTGAGATGGTGCAGAGGGAACAAAAGGTAGTTCTCAAATGGAAGTTAGAGGTGTAGGGGGGTGATGTTTACCTTTCCACCTTAATTTTGCAAGGGTTTATTTCTGTGTAGGTTTGGGGCAGCTCTTGCTGCAGGGATAGTCAGGGAGTGTTTTGCAGAAGGCTCTTCTGCACCAGTGCACCTGTGACTGCATTTCTGCTTTTTTCCGGAGATCTTTGGTCATCAGTTTGAACAGGTTTATGTTAACATTAATGACTCAGAATGGCTTTTCTCACAGACAACCATCTTTATTTGCACGTAAATAAGGGTATTCATGTACAAACAAGAGTATTCTTCAGTTACTTTTCCAAATTAATTTACTGAATATTTCAGTGAGCAGAAGCAATGGCATCCCCTCACCAAGGGGACAGTCACGGACCACACATGGCAAACAGTGAGTGGAAACATCTAATTCATGTCAATGGGAACTGCAGTGGGTCAGAAGGTTGGTCAGAATGGTCAAAGGCTGCAAACCAGTCAGAGGCTTCAATTGATTTACAAGCTGCACATGAAGCTGTGCTTAATGAATAAATTAATACAACTGCTGCTCACAAGAAAATTCAGAAACATAAAAATTTGGATTACTCATGTAGTATGTCCATAATGGATAACTCAGCTCTCAGCCATTGCAAAACTTTTACGTGGTCTTCCTATGCTAGCTTTTATGCAGCAAGTCTGAAATTCAGACCATATGTTAAAATGCTGTCAGAATACCACAGGCTTACATTATATATAGATCCAGAAACAGGTAGGAAAATGATATGCATTAGCACAAATTGCCCTTGAATTTAATACAACTCCATGGGAAAACCAAGTGTGCTCTTTTCTCTGGTTGAACTATTTTTCAGTAAACCTTTAATAATTTCTAATGCACACAGTGCACTGAGTGGCTGCACTAAAATGAACTCTGCAGTTCCGCTTCATTGCATTTACTGAGAGTTATATAGCAGTCCAGTTCAAATAATGATTTTCTAGCTTTAACCTACTTGGATCCTAATGTACCCATGTAAATTCTAATTCTGAAGTGGTGTTGTGTCTCAAAATAATATTTCAGATCACTGCAAATGTGTCTGTGCCATGTGATTGACACTGCAAACGCTAAACCTTCAACATTTTGAGTCTTTATGAGAAACTCTGTTTGCACATCCATCACTGACCTTGTGACCATCTTGGGCTAGGTATTTGTTTTTCCCCAAGGAAGGCTGAGGATCTCATCCATTTGGCTCATCACTATGACATGAGCTGAGCTGAGTTGAAGAAAACAACACACAGCACAAGGCCAGAATGGTTTGGAAGCATGGTCTAGGAAAGATGGACAGTGATGGTAGAAAGGTCTGGACTGCTTTTCTCCACCTCTGTGCCAAAAGGACATTACTGTGTTTCTGCTCCCTCATAAGGAAACACTCTCTTCTGTTGCCTTCTCTCTTCACCATGCTCTGCAGGGGTCCTTCGGCAAAATTTTGGATGTTTGCCTAGCATCAGCAGGGACAAACCAGAAACAGCAGTTAGTGTCCAGTAGTATAAGAAGGCCCATCAAATTGCATCCTCTTAGCAAAAAAGAAATAACCAGGAATGGGTAGAAAGTTTGGCACACATAGTAAAGAACTGAACACCTATACAAGTTCTCAACTGACATTACAACTTTTTTACAGCATCCTGTGGTAGCGTGAGCCTGTAGAGCAAGCCTTGCCACCTTTCACACTAGAGCAGGCTGGTGAAAACACATGCTACGTTGGCAAAAATTAGTAGGATGTAGGTGTCTGGTGGACTATCATGCTGTTCTTGTGCTTTCTACTATTGAAGAAAAGCTAGCAGGTATACCACAGCTTGATCTCATACATGCTCACCAAGAGTCCTGTATTTAATCTGTATTCTGCCACCTCCAAAAACTTTTCCTCTTTTTACCCACTAATGACTTACAGAATGACTCATAGTTTCTTTACATGTGGTGCTAAAGCCACTTGTATCCTTAATGCCTTGTTTATATGAGGGGAGAGTCTGCAATGGCACTCCTGAATACGTGCACTTGTGCATATTTAATTTGGTGCATGGACTTCCTTGTCATACAATAGCTAATAAACCTAAAATATAGAAATGGCAGTCCTGAGAGCTGATACAATAAAAGCCTGCCTTGAAACAAGCATACAAAAATCCTCTGGGAATTGTTCACACACATGCATAGACCACAGAAGTTTACCCACGGAAATGAGATGAAAAATGTGTCCCCGGAGCAAGATCCCAAGAAGGACCAGGGCAAGACTTGCAGTCACATGCAGATCTAAGGTGTGCCCCTGATAACTGGGACAAAGGCAAGAAATTCACCTTTCCGGAGAGGAAAGCCATTTTTCTTGTTTTGTCACCTACATAGTCAGTCTTTATTGAAATCAAAGGGTAGAAAGAGGTTCTTGTTATCCCAAGAGCTGTGAGTTAAATTTAGTTTTCTGTTGCATATTTCTTATATGGGCTGGGATAAATTATTGTGCCTCAGGGTCTAGTGGCCATGCAAGAGAGAAAATAGCCCTACAGGATAATTATGAGGATACATACATTAAAGGTGTAGGTACCTAGATAACCTGGCAGTTTGCAACTCTTGAGCTATGGGTTGCATTCCATGTTTGAGGGAACGATTATAATGCTGTTATAGTAACATAAATGCTACTTTTATCCAACACCCTGTCTATAGGAACAAGGACTGAGTGTTTTACTGATTAACTCTGTGAACTTACTGAGACTGCACCAGTGGAAAATCTCTGTCTTTGCCTAGAACATGGCATAAAGTACATTGAACTTTTAAGGACAAAGTTGTTTTGCTCATTCTCTGTCTAGTATAAAATTTTTCTCCCACACAATGCCATTTATAAGGCAGTCTAATAGCATCCATTATGACATGTACAAACTTAAAAATCAGCTCCATTGCTACAAGATATTCACTCAAATACTGTTTTATGGAATGTCACTACCTTAGTGAAGCCATAAAAGGCCAACCAATAAACAAAACTGATTTGAAGGCATCATACAATCACCGCTGAACAATGCTAGCAGGATTTTTTTTCTCCCATTCTGCTCCTTTTTTCTGCCGCTTGTTTTACGACTGTTTGCTATAGTGGGATGCTGACAACAGCTTCGCAGATCTCTCCACCTGGCATGAACGGAAAGCTATGGTTTTATTTCTATTATTCAAGGTCCTGTTTGGGCCACTCCTTTGCCAAAAATACCTGGTTACAACAACATTGGCAGCTCCAAATATGTGCTTATTTATGGGTACCTACATGAGATTGCTTACTCCCACTCCAAGAACATCTCCCTGGATATAAAAAGGACTCAAACTGTGTGCAAGTGCAATACACTGGTGAATACACTCAGGTGGTTCCAGTATTGGCACATAGGAAATACCTATCAATCACCGTGCTGAGGAAAGTGAGGAATGCGGAAGACCTTATGCTTAGACTGCTCAGAAAGCATCTGGCCTAAACACCTTTGTTAAGGGCTAAAGCAAAAATGGAGGTGGAGGAGTCAGAGAAGCTTCTGGATCTTCGTTTCTTTTCTTCCAGTCTCCAGGAAATGTAGACAAGCGCATTTATTTAAGCTCTCTGACAAGTGGAATAGTTGAAATCTTGGGAGGCAGTTATGGTTGAAGAAACTCTGTGGCCTTTGGCCTGAGGGAACACTCTTGATGATTGTAAGGTTCCCTTGTGGTCTTAAAATCAATGAAGTTGCCCATGTTAGCAATACTTTACAGAATCTTGCTACGTGGCAATAGCAGTGCCTGCACTAGATCTCCTTAGGAGATAACCTAAAAATTAATCTGGTGGATATAATCTATTATAGTCACTGGTGAATTGTGAAATAACAGACTGTATGCATTCAATTAATGCACGTGCACACTGATTCCTGCACAGGAGAGGAACCAAGATAATAAAAACCCATCAACACCTACCAACTAGAAGCTAGAAATACATGAATCTGCAAAAAAAAGCATCAGATTTTAATAGGGATTATAACTAATGGTGAAAGTCAGTTTAGCTAGAGATGAATTCAGGAAGATGTGTCTGTTAGTACAGCTGCATGAGGAGAGTTCAAGTGGTGAGCGTCAGATTTTTAAATGAAGGCCGTAGCTGAAGGAGCAGTGATGGCCGTGATGTAGGAGTTGAGATTATATGGACTATGCTATATAGAGGTAAACTGAGAAGATAAACATGGTTTTTTTCAGGCCTGGGAGAATCTCTGTTAGTTGAAGTGTTTGAGACCCAAATGTCGTCTAGCTCCCCCCTTACCAAGCCTGATGTAGGCTCTGCTAAATGAAGATGTATGACAGTGTATATCACAGAGGTGTGTGGATCGACATCAAAAACCTTTCTGGTATAAAAATCTGTTTAATCTGCCTGTCTAACCCCAACTAATGAACAACTCTGACCTTACGCTTTCAAACACTTGAGCAGGCCTCTCCAACTGTGGGTTTACTACTCTAAATGGTCCACAATTTTCGGACAAAAATATGACAGGAAGCTGTAGGAAGAGTGAATGACAAAAGATCAAAAAAAATCTGCCCAGGAATATACAAAAAGATTATTTTTTTCTTCCAATGCTGAGTATTACAGTGTTGAAATTATGAGAAATTCGTCCTTGGGAAAGGATGTCCAGAGCAGGTGATGTAGTCACTCCTGACTACATATGAGAGTTCATGTGGTTAATATCCTAACCGCAGTGCTTAAACCACACACCTGCATATAGGGAATGTGAACTCCTCATACAGCAGAGACTTTATTAGCAGTGTAATGCAGGTTAAAGTGCGTTCAGGAAAAAGAACCAGCTAAATGTGGCAATATGGAGGTCATAGGGTTTCATCTGGTCTTGACAAGTTTGGGCACTTAGCTGGTGAATGGGAAGGGAGAAATCATATTTCCTCTGTTCACACACTGGCCATTCTCTGTTGAAAAGTTGTGACCAGTCCTTGCAGCCACAGTTCAAGTAGGATGTCAGAAAATGGGCTACAGATCAGAAAAGAGCTGCAAGAACAGAGATTTGGAAGACATGTCAGTGAAAACTTGGGAGGTAAATCTACTTTATGCAAAGGAGAAGATAAGTAGATCACCAAATGCAACAACTTGCACAGAGAACAGAAATTTCTGTCACTCAAAAGTATGACCCAACAGCTAGGAAATGAAGGTAAGCACATTCAGAGCAGAAATAAGGCACACATTTTTGATCAAGGTTAATGAGTGACTGCAGCAGCTTATCACTGTCTCTTATGAGTTCTGGAAGCTATAAAAGAGAATTCAAAATAAGAGAAATTTCATATAGATTTGGTGACAGATAGTGTATGGAATTGACCTGGGAAAGAGAAATGACTGCAAGATTATTAGTACAGTTTAGGCACTAGTACAGAAAAATATAACATAGAAGCAAAGACAGTATATTTTTGCTGTAGACTGATATTCTTGCTGTTGGAAGCTAATAATAGAGATGAAGGAGGATGTGATTTTGCTACAATTCAGAAGTCTCCCTAGAGCACAGGGGAGTGGGACGTTGCAAGGCAGAGCAGTGGTAGGAGACATTTAGACTTAATGAGCAGGACAGGCAGTGGCATTCCAGCTTGCAAGGCTGCACCCAGCCAGCTGCTGACCTATGCCTACATCTAAATGTTAATGGCCCAACTCCTTGTAGCACAGCTTGCAGAAAAAGTACTGAAACAGAAGGGAGGCCAAGTTTTTTGTAATTTTCCTCCAGTCTTTTACTAACTTGGTGGATGGATATAAGTAAAATAACAGTTGTGGCATTTGTCTTTGCCCAGTTCATATCATGGTTGCTGGCCTTAGCAGAACTTGAACTCATTCAAGTTTAGTTTGATTTTTTTGCAGAGGGACTCAAGAAACAGCCTCTGAATTGCCATTTACTGCTGTGAGTCATATAGAACAGGCTTATAAGGTAGCTATGATTCAGCATCTGGCAAAATATTAAATAAAAATGTAGCACAGATTAGTTTAGACCCGTGAGGAAGAGACCTCCTTTCAGGTACATCTGTTCTGGGTGTCTGATAACTAGTGTGGGACAGAAGAGCTCAGTGAAAGGTGAAATTAAAGGTATGTTTCCTGAATGAGATAACCCTGTGACTTGGAGGCCTTGTCATTCCAGTGAGAGCGTCAAAGTCCAGCTGTGGCCTGGTGGGGATCAATAGGGAGTTGCAGTGAGGCAATTAGCTGTAGCAAATGTCCCGGTGTAAAAAAATTGATGGCCAGGGCTGGTGGACAAGCAACTCATTTTGGCAAAGCCAGAAAATGGAAATGGGCAAGCCTGCCGTTGATGGCCTTTTTTAATGGAATGGTGACCCAGAAGAAGCAGTATTTGGAAAGATGGTGTAGTAGGTAAAAAGGGCATCACTGCACTACGAGCAAGGGACTGTGCCTAGTCTTTTATTTTAAAAATGAGTCTACAGAAATGGTCCCTCATGCTTAATGTCAGTAATTATTTCTGCATCAACTATACTGGTCCTGTAGAAGTGACTTTATTCTAATTCCAACTGTTCTGGTAAGCAAAGCTTGCTGCTTTGCTTTTGGCAGACTGAAAATCAAAGCTGTTTCTCAAGAAAACACATTGCAACAAAAGTCCCTTTTGGAAACTCTTCTAAATTTTTCTACCAGACATTCTGGACAAAAAGGTCTGCTTAATTTAATTTTAAATTACATTTGTGTTCCATTTTATCTTTTAAAAAAATGCAAAATCCGTTTTCCTCATTTTTAGTTATGATTTTTCAAAACTAAGGCCATTTCTACTTCTCTATCATTTTGCACCTTGAAGAAACAAAAGAAGAGAACACAAGAAGATCAGTCTCCTCCGAAAGCCTCTTTATATTCTTCTGGTCGCATTTTTCTGTGGGAAAGAGTAAATAGAGGCAAGAAAATGAAAGAAAACAAGTAAAAAGAAAACAAAAAGAAGAAACTTTTTCGGACACACAAAAAATTGATTAAAGCACTCATTTTGAAGCATGAAAAATCTTTATTTTTAAAACGAAATATTAAAAAAAAAAAAAAAAAGACAAAATAAATGTTTTCCTGCTTTCCTAAAATAAAATGACAATGGGAAAGCATCTGAGGTGTTTTTGAAAAGTATTCTGGAAAAAAGCATGTATCAGTCCTGCTCTCTGGCAATGGCAGCAGCATTAATAATTCTGAAGGCCAAATGATGACTCTAACTATACTTCTGCAAATCTATTATCTCCATGTCTTGCCATGCTGACATACATAAGTACCCAGTGCCTTCAGTCAGTTTTCACAGATGTCTTTAACAGCCATTTACTTTTCTTGCTGGGGACCACAACCCATTTTTTTGTAGCACTGTTGGTCCCATTGGATTAAGAGAGCTTGGTTTTGAGTAGTATGAACTCTACCATTCCCACTGACAGATATGCTGAGTAAGAATGTTATTTAGGCATTTTATTGAGAGTAACATTTGTGATGTGAGCAGTTTTTTCTTCACTTTCCTTCTTTTTTTTTTTTTTTTCCTTCTCTTCTTCCCTTGGTCCTGCTATTGGAGAGGGAGAACTTGCTATGACTGCCTGTGAGAAACAGAAACCTCCATTTAATCTGTGCAGGAGTGACTACAATGGGAATTGCTCTAATTTATCTCTCTGTAGCCACCTGAGCTCATTCACATGGTATGGTCTGGTTTTGATAAAAATCACAGTTTAGAAAACATTTGTTAATATTTTTGGTAAAATGTTCAGAGACATATTTTATGCAAAAAATAATTCCTCTTTTCTGTGTTGTTTCAGTGAAAATAAATCTCTGTTAAAAAGCTGTTTTTGTGAAAACCTTTATTCTCTTGGAAGTGTTTAATTGGCACTCTGCACTTTCCCATGCTTGCTGAGATCAAACAAGAAGGATGCTTTGGTTTGCACCTCCTGATAGTGCAGTGGAGAATATTTGTCTCATGCTTGCCTCCCTGAAGTCAATAGGACTACTGATGTCAATAGGACCTTGCTCTAAGCAATCCTCATCACAAGGTGATGCTGGGGAAAAAATGGTGCTGTGCCATTAGTCTTGCACATCAACACCCACAGGAGCAAAGCCCCTGTGTGGCCAGCAGAGGACTTTGGGGACCACCAGCGGAAAGGCAGAGGGCAGTCCCAGTGGCTCCTGCATCAGCTCTGGTTCAGCTCCTCCAAAAGAAAAGCCCACCTCTGCCATGGCCCTGTCAGAAACAACTTTGGAGGGGCCAAAGATTATGTGGTGGCTTAAAACCTCGCAGCTGAGCAAGCCTTTCAACAGGAAAGTGGCTTTTGTTGGTAACCAGAACTATGTTTTTCAGCAGTCTGGTGGTTCCTGCATGTCAGTATTGCCTTTTATGGCTCCTTGGATCGCTGCTCTCTGCCCACCAGTGGAGAAGAAGGTGAGAGGGTAGGGTCTCACCTCCATAAGAGAGCTGGGCATGGAGCTGCAGGGCCTCAAAAGGTGGTAAAAAGCCCCCTCCTCCCTCTGCAGCCAACTCAACTGGAGGAGGTTAGGTTGGTCCACAGCCTGGCACAGGATCAGCCCCTGGTAAAGGTCCAGGTGCCGTGTTGAGGACAAATCCATGCTGCTGCTGGGGTGGGTTCGTTTTCTCATTGCAGTCTCTTTGTACAGAGGCAGGGTCCATGAAAAATGGAAATAGAGAAGAAACTGTAAAATTGACCCCTCCACCAGGTGCCACTTGGCGGCTCCTCAGAGTTCCGGCTGTTCCCTGCAGATCCTCACAGTGCCCAGCGAGCACCGCTGACAACCATCTAACAAAGCTGGCAAGAGCTTAACGTTAAAATGCAGCTCAGGCAGCATTTTCCTGTTAAGGAAAGAAGGCATGAAGGCCAGAGATCACATTTTTAACTCACAGGTTTATCAGAGAACAGGTCGATTTCTAATTTGTTTTTATAGAAAGTTTTCAGAATTTAGAATATTTTCCTAGTGCTTTCCTTACTGAAATTTTGTTTTCATTATCATATTCTGCTTTTAAAGTATGAATTTGCTATTAAGTAAATAAACAATATCGATACATTTCATACTGTGAGATTCCCCAGAACATGCTCGTTTACAAAGTTGGAATTGTTTCACATTTATTATTCTCACCATGTAGCATGTGGCCTGGGGCATTGTGTATCACACTGCGTCCATACCTGTTGCAGAGCAGAGAACAAATGATTTTCACTTTACTCAGAGGAGATGGGAAATTTTTGAAGCAGATCCAATTCTGATCCCCCTTCCTGTCTTTTCCTTCTGAAAATGCACAAATGAGTACCTAAATATATGTCAAACAATAAGCAATCTGCATTGGTGCAGAGCTGAAGGACAGAACCAAACCCTCTCACAGCTTCCCGAACACACAGCGAATAAAACCAATACCATGGTTCAGGCGCTGGTACCAAGCTACCCTGCTATTCCCTAAAACTGAAATGGAACAAACCGCCTTGCGTGTCCTCTGGCAGGATGGCACAGGTGCTTTCAGATCCCTGTCCAAGGAAGAAGATGCATCTTCCCCATCACTTGAATAGGTGGCATCTGCCTCTGTCCCTCAGAGCTAGATACAGTTAATTGCGCTGATTAGGCTTTCCCAGGTTGCTTTACTACACACAGTCCCTTCTCATGAAATGTAAGTTCTGTATTTAGATCTTATGAAGCTGTAGAGTAAGACACAAAATCATGGCTTGAGGTCTATAGTCTGTTGCATTATTTACTCTAAAATAATGTACTGAGATACTACAATTCTGGACACCTTGTAAAAGCCCCAACTGACAGGTTTTTTTCTCTAAATTTTGGCATAAAACCTTACATGATACCCAGTGCCTGTTTTCATTGTTTAGGGTCTACCTTCTCCCTACCTCAGTAATTCTGTATGCCTTTTTAATGAAGTGCTGACATACTAAGTATCTTTTTCATTAATACGGTGTTGTTGATTTCTTTCAACATTCACAGAGTGCATCACCAGGACAGTTTTCCCCAGTTTGCTTTAGGTTCCATCCCTTAAAAACTACTTCAGGAGACTGGTGATTCACTAATCCTACAGTCTTCTGGGTGTCTCTTTTCACCGTAGGGTGCCATCCCAGTGACTTCAATGAGTCTATTCACAGAACAATGTGCACAGTTACTTCAGCAGTGCCCCAAAACCCTACCTGGAGATAGAGTCAGTTGACAAATGTGCACTGTTTTAGTGGGAAATATTTTTGAAAATTTTGGGTTGAACATTTTTAAATTTGTTTAGGAAGCTTTTGCATCATACTATTAGTTACAAAGAAGAAGAGGCAGGGAAAATAAAGCCTGCATTGTTTGTAAGAATTACTAACAAAATCGTCTCTGAATGTAAAGTGCTTCTTAATACTCACCCTCACTGATTTCTGGGGCAGAGACACCAAATTTCAGAAATTATAGCAAATTGCACAGCCAAAGTCCGTCCTTACTCAATAAAACTCCTAGGCACATGCTCATTTTTAAAGCCAAGCCTGTGCATACATGCTTTGCTGATCACAGCCAGCAATTTTGAATTTAGTTTGGTTTTTGAGATCAGATTTTACATTCTGATAACATGCAAAGGGAAAGCATTAGGAGCAGAGGAACAATGGCAGGTGGAACAGCTCATATGCATTTTAACACAGGAACACACACGTAATGTGTATTTTATGTGCCATAAGCACGTAACATGCTTAATATATGTATTGTTGAGAAAAGTCTTCAGCTGATGGTCACGCCAGATGCAAATATACTGCACATGGAAAAGAGAAGGAGGCACTGTGTGTCTGTGTGACTTGTGCCATGGTACAGGACATGGAGCTGGGGCTCCCCTGCGTGGTACCAATGGCAGAGGCAGAGAAGTGTTAGGCAATATTGCACCTGGCAATTATAATCTGGGCACACCACAGAATTTCACCAGAGGTACTGCGTGTGAGTGGCTACGCACACATACAACTTTCTTTGTATTACTGAAGTTACCAGCACTGTCAGCATTTTCCTTCGTACAAAGCTCAGGATGGACCTGGAGTGACTTTGAGTATATTTCTGCCCAGCTCAATGAAGAGATGGGTTGATACTGGTGGTCTTTAGAGATGCTCAACATCATTGATAGTTTTCTGGAACTGATGAAGCTGCCACAGAGCCAGAAGAGTCTGGGAAGTCCTGTGCAATGTGGCACAGGACCAGCTTTTGCAATCCTCAGCCCATCACAGGCACATTATTTCTCCAAATTGCATTAAAGTCTGATGTCATTTTCGTATTCAGCACTGTGAAAATTATTTTCAATCTAAAATATTTTGGTTCTATGGTTACTGCTAGAAACTGTTTTGAATATATCTTCTTGAGTGGCCGGTAATGTCAGTGGAAAGACTCACAATGACTTTGCCTTTGCCTGCAAATCTTTGGTTCCATCTTAGAGTGCAGCCTCCTAAAATGGATGGAAAAGACCAGATTTTTCACTCCAAGTTTTTGCTTTTACTCTTTTCCTCTATCCCTGTGTCCATATCTTTTCTGTCATGAGGTGGATGCAGGTTTAAATGCAGAATAGGAGGGTGCCTGCATACTGGAGGCTTTTAAGAGCAGGTTAGACATGAGCACTCAAGTCAGGAATGCTTTCAGTTATTTTTGCTGACTCGGCAGTGGAATAGATCTGCTAACCTCCACGGTCCTTTTGTGAGCACCTGTCCTGGTTTCAGCTGAGATAGAGTTAATTTTCTTTCTAGTGGTTGCTGTGTTTTCAGATTTGGCATGAAAGGAATGTCAATAATGCATAGTATTTAATTGTTGCTAAGTGATGTTTATACTAGCAAGGACTTTTGTCAGCTTCCTGTAGAAGAACATAGACAGAACGATGGAACGGACAATGGAATGTTCTGTACCATAGATGCCATACTTGGTGTATAAATGGTGGTTGGCCAGGGTGGGGGGAATCCACGATCTCTGCTCAGGTTGGGCTGGGTAACCAATTCACCGGGCAGTGAGAGTGACTTGTGTCTTATATATTCTTTTACTATTATTATTATTATTACTATTATTATTGTTGTTGTTGTTGTTGTTGTTATTATTTTCCTTTTCCATTATTTTTCTATTAAACTGTCTTTATCTCAGCCCACAAGGTTCTTTTTCCCTTTCCCTTGATTTTCTCCCTGTTATCCCTATTCCCCTGGCAGGGCGAACTGGGGGTGACCAAGAGGCTGTGTGATCCTAGTTGCTGGCTGGGGTTAAACCGTGACGGCCCCCCAAAGCATAAATGCTGTGCTTCTGTGTTGCACTGCTCCATCTGAATTTATATTTATTTCTCCTGAGCTCAGCAGCTTGTGCAATCATCCACAGCTCTCCTTCAGGATGGACTGCGTGTTTAGTCTCTAGACCATTGCCAAAGAAAACATCATTAAGTGAAACAGGCATTTGACACTCTCTTCTGTCTTGCAGAGAGAAAATCATTCCCTTGGCCTCACTGATGTTTGGTCTCTGCTGTCATCCACTGCACACAGCCTTCTGTCTGCTGACAGGTGACTGCAAACATGGGGAGGTTTTAAAGCTCTAAGTCCCCAGAAAATTACATAGGAAGAAGGTTGTTCTTGTGCTTTACAGTCCTTCTCAGATGGTAAAACAGGTGTTTGTTTCCTGAACCCCTACCACAGCTGGAAACATGAGCTCTCATGTATTCTCATTATTAGTGGCTGGATAAGGACTCCGATTTTCAGCAATGCAGGATTACTGTCAAATAGAAAGAAAGAAGCAGTGGCAGCTGTAATTGTCGACATGGCCAAGGGTGTGGGGTGTCTGATTTGGGATGTTTAATATATTTCATACCTAGGGAAACTGAGGCACAGAGAGGTGACATGGCTCATGGAAGGATATCAGGCAGGCTGCTGATGGAGCACCTGAGAATTCATGAATCTGTGTACCTGTGGAGACCACTCCTTTCTTCTGATCTCTTCCCTTAGGCACATTTGTTGTCAGCTCCAGCCCAAGTTGTCCGGACGTTCAGCCCCAAATTACACAGGTCCTTACTCTTTCAAATGGAGTCCACTGAGGGTCTCCTTCTTGCCCTGAATAAAGAACAGGAGGCAGTTTGTGGAGATCTGGCATCAACTTCCACACTGATGCTCCTGGAGTGATGCTCAAGCCTTTGTTTCCCTTTTCCCACCAGAGCAGGGTCACAGAGTGCCTTCCCTCAGTCCCACACCTAGCAGAAAATTCTTTCCTACATGCTTCATCTTGAGCTGCACTTGTCTGAATTTCTGGAAACCATGGGCCTGCTTTGTGTTAAATCAGTAAGGGACAAAGGGCAGCCACCCCACTGACCTCCACTTCTTTCCCTGCTACCCCCCAGGTGAAGAGAGTCAAGGGCTGGTAAGGCAGACAGGCATCCAGCTCTTCAAAGAAAACCCACAGCCCTAGCACGTTTGCTCTTCTTTGCTTCATGCGATAACCATCCCTGCACGTATGCAACATCTGGGTGCTGCTGACCCATCTCTTCACCTGGTGTGATGTGCGTTGTGCCCTCTCCTCACTGTGCTCTCACCCCTCCTCTTCCCACACCCTATTCCAGTAGCATGACAGCAGGCACTTTTGGTAAGGGTGAGACCAACTGAGCGATAAGGGACATTGTTCAGAGCCTACACTCGTAGCAATTTTCTTGCCAGCCAGTGCTGTGCCATGGCTCCTTTCAGAGGCAGAGGGGCGGGTGCAGGCTGTTGGGGGGAAAGGGAGCAAAAGACGTGGGTGCTGGAGGGCAGGGAGCAGGGTGGCAGCAGAGCAGGAGGAGGCAGCCTTCCATCCTCTCGCTGTGTTTCCCTGGGCTGCCAGCCCCTTCATGCCTGCAAAAGCCTGAGATGATGGCTCAGCCTGGACCGCAGGTCGCTGCCCAGCCACTCTGCGAGCAACAACTTGCTGGCTTCAAAGAGACCGACTGGGTGCCCCCTTCCCTGGTGAAGCTGCAGGACTGTGCCCAAACATCCAGATTACAATATACTATCTTCCTTAGTGTTCATCCGGAAAATAATTCAATTGGATCCTCAGATTAGGAAATCAATTGTATTTGGAAATGACACAAAGGGCTGTCCTTGCTTCTAAGCATCTACGGCTGCACTCAGCAGGTTTGATTGATAATGTGATTATTGCCCATACCAAATAGTCGTAGAATCATAAAATACTTGGCCAGCCACCCATTCTCCCTCTCCAATCTTTCGAAAGACAAACCCAGTACTTTGCTGCAGCTCAAAAACCCAAGAGATACGTCATGCATTCAAGTCAGCTCTGAAATGCATGGGAAACAGACAAGGATTGCTTGATGTGTAGGTAGGTCAAGTTGTTACTAACACAGACAAACAGAGCTATGATGGGAAATGCTTGTAAATGAATTACAGGTTATAAGATACCAGTTGTCATTTAAATAAACTGAAAGAAACAAGTATATATGTGTACATTTGTGTAAACAATACCTATAAACACGCATATGTACATATCTGTTCCGATATCACAGCTTTCATTTATGTACTTTCTGGCTGTCATCCCTCAAACTGTGTTTGAAAGACAAAAAGAAAACAGTAGGACTGTGTGGATGCTGTGTGTGGCACAGTATTTTGAAAACTGATTTTCAAAGCAAGGAGCAAAGGAGAAAATAATAACAGAGTTCATCATGGCTCAGCAGAAGGAGGCATGGAGTGCCAGAGGCTTCGACAGAGCACACTTGTGCCCCAGCTCCGGTGTTCTCCCGCCAGCTCCAGGAAGCTTCTGGGAATACCTTTGAATACCTTTAGAAAGCTGGTCTTATTCGCTTTCTCCTGCAATAGCTCATATTTAAAACCTCTAACTTCTCCATCATGCTGGCATATCAGGTGACATTCTGAAATGGTAAAAAAAAAAATAAATAAACCATAAAGCACTGTAAAAAGAGGCAGTTATTTAAAGGTAAGGTATAGTTAACTATGGTAGTCTCTGAGCTAATCCTGATGTGCAGTGCTCCTGCTCCAGGCCAAAAGAAACGTGCATCCTTTTTGCCTTCCGGGCTCCCCACATAGACAGGACAAGGTAAAAGAGTGACTTTTATGAATATCTTGTAAGAGGGTGGGGAGGTGACGTGTGCCAGACCACTGAAGGTGTCTATTCATGCCCTTTGGAGAGAGCAGGTATCGGTGCCAGAGGAGCTGAGACAGTCTATCACACCGACTTCTGCTAGTCTGGGAAGACTGTTCGACTGGAGTTATTCAGCCTCTCTGAGCAGCTGGGCAAAATCTCTCCATCTCAAGTCCTTTGGATGAGAAAGGTGATTTTATGGGTTTTGCAGTGTGTAATCGGATGGAGAAACAGCCTTGCTGTCTCCCTCAGGGACTTACTGCAAAAAGAATGTTAAATAGGTGGAGTGTAACAAAGTAATGTTAATCACTTACCTAATGGCAGTTATTATGAGGATTAAATAATCATTTTCTGTAAATTGGCTATAGATACTAATTATTGTTAATTAGCATCATTCTTAATACTGTAGTTCATTGTGAAAGCTCTTGCAGGCTTTGTATTTTAGAAAGAAGTATTCAGCATTGCTTTGAGAAGTACTATGGCTCCATTCACATGAATATTTTAATTTAGTTTCTTTTTGTTTTATGGATGTGGTGGCTTTACATGTAAATGTAAATGTATGCTTGAATACTATATACAGCCTCAATGATAGTGGGACTCATTAACAGTGGGCCTAATTTCTCTTCAAATCTTGTTCAAACTTTTTTTATCAGTTCATTATGACAAAAATGTCATGGATTGTTGTTTTCTCTGGGGTAATACCAGGAGTTGCACTGGTAAAACAGCTCTACCCCAGTGAAAATCCACAAATTAAAATAATTTATTGACCCTGAACAAATGCTGCAGGACCTGGAATAAATCATTACAGTCCATTAGTTGAAGTTCTGTGTCTGAATGACATGCTGGCGTCAGGTTCATTGGGAAGGACACCCCCTCACCGCATTACCAACTGCAGTGCCATCGCAGCTTGGCTGGATGCAAGAGCAAAACGTCTGCCGGGCAACACAGGCTGCTGGGACGGTGTCATTTCCCACTTCAAATGGAGCAGCCAAGCTCCTCATGGGCTTCTTCAAGCATCAGGCCCCACAGAATTCAGCACTGGATATTGGGTGTCACCTCTGCCGTGGCAGGAAGCTCCCACCACACCTCACAAGGACAAGGACAAGGACAAGGACAAGGACAAGGACAAGGACAAGGACAAGGACCAATCCTGAGCCCCCCTCAAAAAAACACTCCAGCATTGCAGCTATAGAGGGAGATGAGCAGGAGAGGTGAGTTTGTGGGGATGAAAAAAGTCCACTGTATGTTTTTGGACCCCACGAAGAAATGCAGCCTCTTGCTCAGCAAGTCCCTTTGGGGTGCCCAAAAACACAAGGAAGGAGCTGGAGAAACAGAGATGGTCCAAGGGTGGGGGCAGAGTCCACAGACAGCTGATGCTCCCTCCAATTTCAGTTGCAACTTTGTCCTGAAAGGACAAATGGGCTGTGTGGGAAATGCCTGCTGGAAGCACTAGTTTCCTCTCCTCGCCATCAGCCACATCACTTCTCTCTCCCTAGCGACGGGATGGAAAGCTCTGGCCTTTTCTGTCTCTTTCTTGACTAGCGGGAGGAAGCAGCTAATACGCAGATTTCTTTGAGCACATACTGGGTTTTTTCCTTAAGTTCAGGAACTCGCATTTCCTCATCTCTAACATCAGAGACTAAAAGCTCCTTAACCTTGCTGGGGCACTGCACAGACAGGTGGTACCCAGGAGGCTCATGCAGAGCACACAGATAGCACCACTCACAGGGCTAGAGACAGGCAGGACCCAAGTCCTTACAAAATGTGAAAACTTCTATAATACATAGTTCAGGGCTTATACGCTGAACAGATAGTTGTAACGCAGCCCTTCAAAGCGTGCCCCTGAGGATGCCGCACTGGTGCTGCTCCTGCACGCAGCCACGTACACACAGTGTGTGCACAGTGGGATATCCTGCTCCCGGCTACTTCTGCTGCATTCTCGTTTGTTGGTCTGCAGTGAGTGTGCCTAACAGCTCGGTGTAGGTACCCACGCACGGAGCCTGGGGCAGGAGTGCTGTTATATTTTCCAAGAAAGCGCATTGCCCAATTGCCTCCCTTTCTGCCTGGAAGCAGCACTGGGGCATCCTTCCAGTTCACTCCTCACAGTCTCCAGAGAGGAGGCTGAAATCAGGAGAGAGGAAAAACCCAAATAAATGAAGAGGGCTGGGAGCTCCACCTCATAAAACGGTTTCTGATACAGACCAGAGGAGAAGCAGCGAGCACCGTCTCGTCCCGCCGCTCGCACATCCCGGCAGTCGGGTGAGTATGGATGCTCTCTGTTCCCGTGGCTGCCATCCCTCTTCCCCAGCATGTTTCCATGGCAACCGATCCACCAGGCTTGATCCAGCAGTGCCAGGACCTGCCCGCTCTGCTTTAGTCCTAGGGGCGCTGGCTGGAGGCTCTTTGCCCAGAGACATCCATCTCCTCCCACGTTTTTGTCTGCGGAGTGGGAGCAGGCAGCGTGGGGCTGGGATGGGCTGGGATGGGCAGGCAGGTGTCACCTCCTTGGGACTGCATGCAGGTAGCTTTGCCCTGGCAGGGGTTTATTTCAGAGAGGCATTCCCATGCAGTGACAAGCTCCCCCCTCACCAGCCCAGCATTCCCGGGGCTCCCCGCTGCAAACCAGCAGGATGTGAGACCCGGGATGCAAATTGGGAATGGCAGCGAGTCACTCCGGGAGGATGAGAGTGAGGGAAAAAGTCCGATGGGAGGAGGGCATGGGATTAAAATGCACTTGCCCTAGTATTCAGGCTATGCATCAGTCTATCTGCAGAGGCAGCGGAGACCCTAGGAAAAGGGAGGAGCCGTAGAAAGAGACAGTACCAAAACCCAAGCAAATGTTTTCTGAGCATCCCTGCAGGGGATGGAGCAGGCAGGCAGGTACACGAGCAGAAAAGGGATTAGTGGGCAGGTGAGGGGACGAGCTGTGCATTTGCCACGCAGGTAATTAGTCTGCTGCCCCAGCACTGCCCCATCCACAAGCGGTTGTCACGCTGAGAGGGGGGTTGCGCTGCCCCGGGTCTCGCAGCAGGTCAGCGTGTGTCCAGCACAAACCTGGCCCCACAGCACCGTCTTCCCCTCAGCATGGAAAACAGGGAGGAAATACACTTTAAAGGAGAAAGCACTAGGCAGGTGACTCAAGTGCCTCTTCTACTGTTGGCCCGTTTGGTAAGCAAGTTGCACAGACTGCCTGTGATTCAGTCTCCGTTTCCAGAACAGGAATGACAGGACATCCTTATTTCCCAGGGACACTGTGAGAGGAAAATGCATCTTGTAATCTGGCAGACTCATCACCCTGCAGTAACAAGGTTTGTTCATGTACATACCTTTTCATATAGAGCCTCTGTGCAACCAAGAAATCTATTGCCGCCTCAGCCATCGCAGCTTGTGGGCATACAGGGAAGCATTTATTTCGGGAGCTGAAGGGCCTCCTTTTGCTGCTGGCTGCTGTGATGGTCTGGAAATGTAGTGAGGCAGAGCAGCACAGGAAAGACAGGAAAAGGCTTCTGTAGCACAGCACATACAAACAGGCTATAGAAGTCACTGCCACTGGGCGTCACTGTGCCCACGAGTTTAGCAAAATTGAAGGAGTTTTCTTAACATGCACACAGAAATATCCAGGCTCATGGAGAACCATCGTCTTGTTAGCTTCTGTTTTGGAAGGCAAGCCAAGTCCTTGGGGGTTTGCCTGTGGCAAATTATCCCATGCCTGAAACTCCCCCTGCTTGTCTGGAGGGCTGTGGCCAGCAGCAGGACAATGGAGCACTGTTCTTGAACCTGGTGTCTGCTTCAGGCGTCTCTGCGTTGTTCTGTAGCCTTTTTTAAAAATGCTGTCAGGGTCAGGGAGGTCTAAGTGACCTCTTGTACACACTCTGTCTTCTTCCCCATCCCAGGAAGAGGGACAGGGCCCATGTCTTAGTTACTGCCATTGAATTAAGGGGAAGCTCAGTGTATCCTGCATTTCGATCACAACAACCCCAAGCAACGCTACAGGCTTGGGGAAGAGTGGCTAGAAAGCTGCCCGGCAGAAAAGGACCTGGGGGTGCAGGTGGACAACCAGCTTAACATGAGCCAGCAGTGTGCCCAGGTGGCCAAGAAGGCCAACAGCATCCTGGCTTGTATCAGGAATAGCGTGGCCAGCAGCAGTAGGGAAGTGATGGTGCCTCTGTACTCGGCACTGGTGAAGCCTCACCTCGAGTACTGTGTTCAGTTCTGGGCCCCTCTGCACAAGAGGCACATTGAAGTGCTGGAGCGTGTCCAGAGGAGAGCTGCCAAGCTGGTGAGGGGTCTGGAGACCAAGCCCTATGAGGAGAGGCTGAGGGAACTGGGCATGTTTAGTCTGGAGAAGAGGAGGCTGAGGGGAGACCTCATTGCCCTCTACAACTACCTGAAAGGAGGCTGTAGAGAGGTGGGTGCTGGCCTCTTCTCCCAAGTGAATAATGACAGGACCAGAGGAAACGGTCTGAAGCTGCGGCAGGGGAGGTTTAGATTAGATATTGGGAAGAATTACTTTACTGAAAGAGTGGTCAGGCACTGGAACAGCCTGCCCAGGGAGGTGGTTGAGTCACCATCCCTAGAGGTGTTTAAGAAACATATAGATTTGGCGGTTCAGGGCATGCTCTAGTGGCAGAGATTGTAGGGTTTTTGTGTGTGTGTGTATTGTTGGACTTGATGATCTCAAAGGTCCTTTCCAAACATGAAGATTCTATGATTCTATGATTCTATTATCTACAACTTGCCATCTTATTTTTGAAGGGACAACTTTTGCAAGGTTCCAGGATCCAGAAAGCCGATGGAGTGTTGTCTGGGGCTGATTAAACTTGTTTAAATCCATGCAGGAGAAAAGCAATGCAACCGTGATCCGAAGTGAAGGATTGTGTAGGGTAAAGGCATTGGATTAGCAACAGTACTGTGGCAAGACATCTTCTTTCAGTGGTGGGATTAACTATACAGCCAGGCTGCTGTACTTGTGAAAAACATCACCTTTGCAGGCACTGCTCTTGTCCTCCTTTCTTGTCTTGGTGGATCCATCTGTGGCTCCTGCATTGCCACTTACCAGTGGGAACCAGCCATACACTTCATTTCACCCGCACAAGTACCGGCCATGAGGATCCTGCTCAGCCACTGCCAACCATCCACCTTTCTATTTGTGGTTCATCACCCTTCCTCCCACGCCTTCTCTTCACCCTTAAAACTGCTGAACCTGTGCCGGCACTTCCCTTCCATGCCAAGGGCTAGCCCCAGACTTCGCCAGATGCCAACTTTGCATGTGAGGAGTAAGTTACCCCCATAACCCCCCCCCTTTTTTTTTCACCACTACTGTAGCATGTTCCATTTCCACCCAACAATGGTAGTTCTCACACCAAACTCCAACACCACTGTTAAAATATTAACATACCACATGTGTTCCAGTGGGCATTAACAGTGTCACAGCTCCCCACTGCACAGCAGATCTCAGAGGGGTTTTGCATGCTCATGTACAAGTTTCTTTTCCCCCACTAATCAAGAGAAGATTTTCAGTGTCAAAGCCCCACACGCTAGGCAGGTTTGCCATAGTTTTTGTGAGGTGGAGGAAAGTTTGATCTGCACACACAGCTGAGACAGCAGTCAACGTGTTGATAGAGGGATAAGAGACATTTTTACATCTTGGTCCATTGTTCACCAGTTAAATATTTCTTCTTTTTTGGCCCTCAGGCCACCAGCATCGCTGCCTAGCCCATTCCTGGGACGTCCGTCTCTGTGCGGTCCTTGCCGGCCACCCCCATCACCCAACAGCTGCAGGTGTGGCCGAGGTGTGGTAGAGCGATGCAGCAGCTTAAAAGTGGCTGGGGAAGAATAGAACAAGACCAACGAAAGACAGCAGCCATTTCAGTGAAATTACATTACTTGTTTTCAGGGTCGGCACTTAAGTAATGGTAAGACTGCACACAACGCTGTAAATCTCTCCTTGACCATAAGCATATGGAAAGTATTGTGGGATAAATTAACTTCATAAATCATGGTTTCTCTGTTTTCACTCAGTCCTCCCTTCTCTTGATGATTAATACTTCACTTCTACCTCATTTCATGGGCTTTCTGCTTTGCCATACAGGAAGCATGACAGTAACGAATCCCAAAGGACTCAAATTCTTCTGCAAAAGGACTTTTGGGCTTCCCAGGTATCATCAAGAACATAAAGAAAACAAAGAGCTGTACTCAGACAGAAACCGATGGCTATGTTGTAAAAGAAATAGCATGCACTACTGCCTTTTCAGACCTGGGACCCGTGCTTTATTCCTTGCTCCTGACACAAGGTCAGTGAGACAGTGACCTGGACATTTGTGTGGTGCTTCTAGGGGACACCTCGACACTTGATGATGAACCCAGTCATGGGCTGGAAAGCGTCATCAGATGCACTTTTCTCATTTGAGACAAGGTACAGCTCTGAAGCACATTGCCTTCAGGCTGCCCACAAGGTCTCCAGTTCCCAGTTCGCTGCTGCACCATCCACAGTTTTGCTCCTCAACCTTCCTATCCCCCTTGTCAGGGTGTTCATCACACCCGCCCTTGCAGCAGCTTCGAGTCCTCTGAAGGACACTGTCCTTCTCTGCTTTGACAAGGAGTCTTCATTGTGATTTGTGCTACACCAGGGCTTTCATCACTCAAGATCTCCCATCTAGAGCTGGTCACAATGCAGATTTCATGTCTCATGAGAAAATGTCAAGATTTAAATGTTTTTATTGTAAAGGAGACAGAAAAGGGCAAATTTATTTCTTTTTACTTAAATGATGTGACAGGGAGATTTGCTCAGCTTTGGTCCTTCTCTCTTTCCTCTTTCCTCTTTTCTGGTCCTCCATTAAATAAGGTAAATATCACTTCAAATAATACAATAAAATTCCCAATAAGAAATAACTTCAACTTTGCGTACAGGGGCTATACAGTACTTTTGACAGTAAAATACATGGAAGTGGTGAAGAATTTGTTCCTGTGTTGATGAAGTGCTGTCTGCCAGAGGAAAAAAAAAAAAAAAAAAAAAAAAGAGAGAGAAAAAAAAAAGTGTTTTCAGGCACCTGTGCTCAAACCCTTTCTAGCAAGCACTTTGGCAATTGAGGTGAGCCCCAGTTTGTGTAGGAGCTGTCTTGTTGTTGAGCTGGGGCAGAATATGAGGGGAATATTGAGCCTACCTTGGTTTAATTAAATCACTTTATCTTCCTGACCAAGATGAAGGCTCAGCCCTTCTCCTGTCAGAGACAGAAGACAGAAATGGATGGGAGGGAGAGGGGAGACAGAGTGTGGGATTTTCCCATTGCAGTCCCAGGAGGGGCATATTTCTGTAGCCAGGGTAAGTTACAGACAGAATCTGTCTGAAGATGGGAATAAATTTTTGAGGTTTCCCCCCTCAATAGTTTCATATTTTCCATGCAGAGAGGCAGGGTTGGGATATTTCCCTTTGGAGGTCTGTGGGTCTTTGAAGTGGCTTCTTAAGTTTAAAATAGATATAAGGCAGAATGAAAAAGAGGCAACTTACACCATTCCCTTTAATATGACAAATAGTTCAGATTCTGTTTAATAACTAATTGCAGCATCAATGCTGTTCTTAACCAGTTCTGCCACATAAGGTTTTTCTCTACTAGCTTTCAATACCATTTTATTCTGCACTCTCACATATATTTCTGACTGTTTTGTGGCCTTGCAAATGTGCCTCTTGCTTGGCATATGGATAATAACGGTGGGCAGAGAGGCTGCTTCAAGAACATGGCTTTTCCTGAATGTTACATATGATTTAGCAGAACCATAGCTAGCTCACCCATTGCTCCTATCAGGTGGCATTATTTTCACAGCAGTCACTGAATTATCTGTAGTAGCAGAAATGAGGGTGAGTTATTTTTCTTTCAGTTATCCCTGAATTTAATTTAGTTTATCGATCAGGGTCCAGAGCCTCAAATAGCTGCCCTGCAAGTAAGAAATGCGTCATGCAAAATTATTACTTTTGGCCTCAAATTTTACGCACCCAGGGTCTAAAAACATCTGGTTTTTAGACCAAACACATTTTTCTTTTTTCTTTTTTTTTTTTTCAGCTGAAAGGTCTGAACAGCCTATTTAAATCAAACAAAACATTTCTAGAAGCCTTTGTCACTTCAGCTGCCGTGGACACATTAGCTTTTCACCAGAAAGCTTGATAACGTAAAGGTTTTCTCCTATAACACAAGATGTTAATTTTTAGTATCCTTCTCTCATTGCATTAAGTTTTAGCTATGTGCTAGATAAAAACTCTGCAGTTCCCTTGAGATGTATCTCTTCTAGTCTCTTTTACCCAGGATGCCTACTATTGGGATTGTCCTTATAAACTACATGGCAAACTGTACCTTCAGTCCTTTTTCTAATATATTTGTGAGAAAGGGTTGAGGAGGGGCTGTCTTTTGTGTTCTTTCTTCACTTAAGTGGTAATCTGTTGAAAGAGTAAGGGCAAAAGCTAAGTAATGTGGAATAAAGGGTTTTAATCATACTTTTTAACAGTTTGCTCTGTATCTGTTGGTGTTGCTCTGTATTTACTTCCACTGTACTAAGAACATTTGGGTGAAAAAAGACTTTGTTGAATATTTAAACTGCCACTTTCTTCAAGTAAGCTGTAAAAGCTCGTAACAGAAGTGTTTGAGATTTCTAGGAATCTTGTGGAAAAACCTTAGATAATTCCTGCTTAACAGGGTTGGAGAAAAAATTTAAAATAGGCAAAAACCTTTTAAAAACAATAAAAACATTTTTTTTAGGCTTATGGAAAGAAAAATGGACTAATCTTAAAAAAAAGTTAGGAAAAATATGCTACAAAGTCTTGGAACCTTCAGTTGACATAAGGGCCTTCAATCTGTTGCAATGAGAATTTTCTTAGTTGTTTTATACAGACAAGTTTTCCCTCCCCCCCGCCCCCTTATGTTGCATGCACATTCTTGTTGGCACCAGAATATTCTCGTCTCCTTTAAGAGAGACAAAAGAAGCAGTACAAATTCATTGTTATGTTGCTTTACACCAATGACAAATGGACCTTTAAATGTATGACAGTCAGAGAAATTTGGCAGACTTTTTGAAGACAAAAAGAGAAGGAGGTCAGGGTTAATTTAAATACAGAATTTTAGCTTCTAACCACATTTGATCTTATCTTGAGAGAAATTATTTAATGGATTATTGCAGGGAAATGGAAAGAGCTGGAAAAACCTTTGAAGTCATCTGACACAGCATTGAATTTCCATCATATTTTTGAGTGTCTGTCCTGAAAAAAAAATGAAGCAGCTACAATTTCAGCCCTGAACTTCAGAGGAAAAAAAATATTTGTACAGAGCTTTGTTGCTGATGAGTGGGAATTATGTCAGAAATAAGTTTACTGCATACAAGTCCCTTGCACACGGTAGAGTGAGAGGGGTTTTCTTCAGTAAATACAGCAAAACAAGCTTTGAATTTGCAGTGGGACGTCAGGGAGACAGCCAGGACTGGTTTTGTTGCATGTTGACTGTGCCAGAAGACCCAATGAACCTGCATCTTGTACGATCCTTCCTCCCTCTTTAGCTACCCGTGACACTAATTTTCATTCTGATATGGTTATTGTTGAACCAGAGTTGTTTAGAGCTTGGTTGTGTGCTGAAGGCTGGTACGCCGCTGTTGTGGAAAAAAGTCTCTCAGTTGTATTGGACTGCCTAACTCTCCTCTGCTGAAGACTGAGAGTCTGTGCTCTTTGCTGGTCTAGCAATGGTAGTCAATAACAAAATATGGTAAAAGAGTGAGGTCTCCTCTTCCCCAGTCTCACACAGAAGGTAGTCAATCACTGACAAGTTATATTTCAGCTGATTGTTCGTCAGAAGTAAAATATCCCAGAAGAAGTGCATGGGCTATCTAGTATTTCTGGAGGATTAGGAGCATATGTATGTATGGAAAGGCATACATTTGTCCTCTGCACTTTTTCTAATGCAAAGAAGATAGCAAAGATATACAGGGCACTTTTACAGTGGCTAAACATCTCTACCCAAGTACTTTGTCATCCACTTCCACTTTCACCCTTTGCATTTTCAGCGGCATGGACCCTCTTGTGTGCAGGAGGGAGCAGGAGAGCTTTTCCCAGTTTTCTCCAATTTAGCCTCTTTAAGCAGGCCAGTACAGTGTAACCACAACCTGGAGAGCCGCTGGTGGCTCTATCAATGCTTCTGGTCATTTTGATCATGACTGCACAGAAATGAAAACTTATAAATTGCTTGTCTTAGTCTGCTGAAAATTTAGCCTAGATCCTGCAACTATTTATGAACATTAGAACCTTAACAGCACCATGCAAGGAATTAAGCACCTACTCAGCAATGGCAAAGTTGTTGCTTAGATTTTTGTCTACAAACTTTGGTCGTCAAGCTATGCAACTTTTTGTTTTCACCTGATTTTTCTTCTGTATGTGACATTCCCACTCTGTACAGTCCTAAATATCTCCTAATCTTCTGTTTAAACCTATATGCCTGCTATATGTCAAAGTGTATCTGATATCTTCCTAAGCAAGTAGTTTCTTTGGTATCTTTTTCTGTCTAAATAGTTACTTACTGCTAGATGGGGGAACTGGAACTCCTCTGGGAAGAGGCCACCTCATTAACCTTGGCTTATATTGTGTCTGTGGCATAGAGTAACCCTGATGTTAGCCGCAAAAATCTGCCAATTTTAGGCATGGTGGCAAACTGGCAAACTCCACATGTCAGTATGGGGAGGTCAGTAAGCTCGCTGGGTCTCAGAAGTGCCCTGTGACACTATAAACCTTTCTTACTCAATGGGGTTTGCTACCCATATTATGTGTTGGTGCAAAATTACAGTCTTCACCACTGTAGCTGTACTGGTAAAGTGTTTTACACATTGACTCCACCAGTGGAAGGAAGAATTTTAGAGGATCTTTCAGGGTGGTTTCTGATGAATAAGGAGCGGGAGAAATATTGGCAGTGCAAACTCGAGGAAGTCAAATCAAGAAAATGCAAGAGAGAAAGAGGCTTTCAGATGAACTCTTTAATTGTTTTCTGGGTACATTAACAGTCAATTTCCTATTCACTGGGTATTCAACAGAAATAACATTTATTTTTGTACCCCTATGTCCGTTCTTATCCAAATGTCAGTGCTCAGAATAAATATGCCTAACATATCTTTTCATCAGCCTTCCAGTAAAATAAGACCAGGATCATGATTATTAGTATTTTGAAAGTGGCGAACGGGGGAAAAAGTCAAAGCAATGTTCTAAGAACTTTTTAGCCTGATAAATAAGGGAGAAGTTGTCCTTAAAGCTGTTCTTACATTTACATTATTTGTGATACAAATTATGAAATAATAAAAGTCAAGAAGTCTGTTTTAGCTTTTGCATGAATTAGTCACTTCCAGAGTTTTCAGCTTTTTTTCCCAGTTGTAATTTGTTGCATTAGCCTCATTTTCTTAAAGCTTGCTTTGCATTTTGACTACCTTTCAACTAAACGGTTGCTTGCAAATTACTTAATTTAATCAATACTTTACTCGGTCTTGCCTTTCATATTAGCCCAGGAAATTTGAGTTGGTGAATGGGGAAAACCATGCTCTGAGCGTGATTAGCAAACATAGTGCAGGGCTTGGTCTTGTTTTTATTAGAAAACATCAAGAACTGTTATCAAACCAAAACAGTGTATTGTTTTTCATCCATTTGATACTATTATAAATCATATGGTATGAGACTGTCATGACTTAGGGTGTATTTATTTTGGGTCTCTCCAAGTAGGCAGCAGTCCAAGTAAGAAGTCTGCTTTCAGCAAGGAGTCTTTTTTAACAAGAAGACATACTTAACAAATTGTAATTCTATGAAGTTGTCTACCCTGTAGAGTGCACGGAGCATGTGCTTTTGATACATAGGGGGAAGAAAAGGTGAGGTTTTTAAATGTTAATTTCCATGAAAAAAGAGACTCCCTGATGTAGGCTATGTCTAGTTTGGCATAAATACACAGATTTTGGCACTGTGTGATGCTGGGATCCTGCCTTTAATACCTCAGACAATGAAAACTTTCTTCCTGAATGTCAGAAGACAGATAAGAAATTCTAAGCGGTCAAAGATATTGTCTAATGAGGGCCTCCTCATTAGGCCTCCTAGGATCATAGTGCAATTTTTTAGGCTTCTGAATTTTTTATCTGGTATCATAATAACCACGTCTGTCACATTTTTTTCAAGTACCATATCTCAGAATAACATCAAGCACTTTTCAATCAAGATGAATGCTTATGGAAAAAACCTGACATTGCCTGTTATAAACAGCGATTATTTTATTTCAGTTTCAATTTTTTGCTGAAAGCATCAAAAATTCTAGGTTTTTTACTATGAATGCTGTAAAAACCTCACAAACACCAGTTTCATTTTAACAATTAAAAAAAAATAAATAGATTAATCCGGAGGAAAAAAGTTTTTAAAAACTCCTGTTTAAAATTTACTTAATTTTTTAAAAATTTCACGGAACTCAATATTGATATTCTTTACAATAAGAAATTCAACTACCAACTAAGCTGGAACAGTGTTTATCATAAGCACAACACTAGAATAATTTTAAAAAAAACCAACAACCTGGCAACACAAAAAGCAAAATTCTTATCTTGCAATATAATAATACCAGATGTAATTCAGGTAAGAGGTGGATTCAAGGTAATAGAAAAATAAATTCAGGAAGCCTGCTGTCCTTTTGAAGGATTAAATCTAGAGGAAAAGTAGTTTCACCTGCCATAATTTGCTTTACCTTCCTTTGCATTTCTTCATGTAAATCTGGTGGCCTGTACTCACACGTAGTCCTGTAAAGCCCTCCTGGGTATATAGCCAGTGTCTCCATTAGCTGTCTGTCCTTTGGGATTAAGGACACCTTGCCTACTTCAAAGGGGTCTGCAAATCACATCAAGACCAGGCTGGATGGGGCTTTGAGCAACCTGGTCTAGTGGAAGGTGTCCCTGCCCATGGCAGGGGCGCTTGGAACCAGATGATCTTTAAGGGCCTTTCCAACCCGAACCATTCAATTATTCTATGATTAAGGAGAAAGTGTTGCAGTGTTGGAAAGGAGGGTTCCAGGTAACCTAAGAGACAACCCTTCCCTCCCCTGCCTTTCACTTAATTTCCAAAGTTGGTTTGCATGAAATCAGGTTGAATGCACTGGAACTGTTCCATCACATGGAGGCTCTCTGGTGTCTTCCTAAGTAAATGTTTCTCCGTCTGTCTCTATAAATTACACCTCTGATACAACTATTCCTAGATGTGTCAGCATTCCCTACAATTAGGGGTAAATGTCATTCTTGATGGGTAGAGTGTGAGTGGCGGGCGGTTTCTGTAGGCAGTAGCTCTGTGGTTACCCATTCCCAGCAGGGAAGTGACTTCAGCTTTCACTGCAGCCATAGCAGGATGGACACCAACAGCTTGTGCTGAGCATCTCCTCCTGACACGGGTGGCTAGAGAGGTCAAAAAGTGCTTGAGGGCAAGGTAGGGCAGGGCTGGGAACACAGCATCAAACCTTTTTCCAGTTTATCAAATATAGAATCATGTAATCATAGAGGCATTTAGGGTGGAAAAGACCTTTAAGATCAAGTCCAACTGTAAACATATATGTCACTACATTTTAACTTCAATGTTCTAATTAACCACCGCTTTAACCTTGCTGAGACTTTGAGCATATGGGAACTGCATTGACCCGGAGAGTGCCAAAATGAGCTATTTCTATTAGGTCTGCACTTTACACCTCTCCTCATAGATGTAAACAGGTCCACAACTGCGAGGCATAAGAGAGAGCTTGGGATGTAAAATCGGGCATTGACAGAGAAGCACATCTGCTGAGAGGTCATGTCTTTGTGAGGTGCATTTCAGTTAAGGTAATCAGACAGAAAATTCAGAATCATCCTGCTCATGAGGCTTGTATGACCCGTGCCACTGAGAGGATGTGAAAATGAGCAATGTTTGTGAGCTGATTTAGAGAAAAATAGTTTAAAAATTAATATTTAAATTAATAGATGCTCTTTCAGGAAATTTATTTGATATATTTAATAACTGTGTTGTCAGTCACATAATTTAAGTGTTTGTTAAATGATGGATTATTCACTGTTTGATAAATGTCATTTAAAGAAAAACTTTTAAAATAGAATTCTTTGCTTGACAATGTCCCACTACCTCTTCTACTAGCAACATTGCAGAGCCTAAGCACTAAAAGATTTAAAAAGTGCACTTGAAGCAGGATTCCCCACTAGTGATCAGCTTGAAACTGGATTCCACACTTCCTGTGAGTTGCATAGGTGCAGGAGGTGCAAGAGACCGGTTACGCTGAGCCTCAGCTGGACATGTGTGTTAACGGGATCAATAACACTTGAACTACCATTTCCCACAGAAGCAAAAATAAAGCCTAGGCTGTGCTTAAGTAGACGTAATGTGAGCAGTGCCACTGATAAGGCTGGGGGTAGCCCACAGTGCAGAGTTAATCACATAGTTTGCTGGGCTGCTGCCTTCTTGTGTCTCTGTCGTGATCCTTGATCTTCCCGCAGTCAAAAATGAGTCTTTCCATCTAAGTCCTCTATATATCACTCCTACCAGGAGTCCTGTGCCTGTCTAATTTAATGATAATGGCCAATGAACCTGGTATTTTATATTGTTAAGAATAGTGAGTAAACCTAACATTGCAATTTTTTTTTTTTTTTCCCAAAGTAATTTTCCAAAGCTCCTTTATTAAAAAAGGGATTAATGACATTGGGTAATCCAATATTGCTCTGGTACACTGTTAATTTCCTTTACGCAGTTATGTCAATTAAATGCAAGCCATTAGTGCAACTGCTCAGTCTGTTCTAATGAGGTATGTATTGATTTATAATGAAGATTATTTTTTTTCAAGATTAAATGTAGCTTGGGAAAAATGGTTAGAAAGTCTGACAGGACACACATTTCTGTTTCACTTAGGCAACATATTCACTTTTTCCCATCCATGGCTACAAACGTACAATGAGATGGTTAATTACAGTTGTCATTCAACAGTTGGATCCGCATGGGATCTCTGCAGAGATACACCAAAGTGAGGGTGAAGATCAGGTCTAATTGTACTGCATTTTGAGAACAGTGCAGGCGGGGGATTGCTCTGAGGCTGTTCTCTGTGCATTTCAAATGGCTTCTTGTGAGAAACACTTTTGCAACCCAGAGGTCTAGTCCATGTGCGGAGTAACATGCTCCTCTGACTTTATGGTCTGTTACTGCTCAGCATGCATAGATCATGATGCTACATTATGTAAAAAAAAATCATAAATATGGGAAAGCAGTCCTGTGTTGGCACAGCACGTACCTCAAAACCTGGGTGTGGAGGGAAGCCAAGGGAGTCTCGGAGTGCCTGCACACACAGACGCTGGCTTTCTGTCTTGTTTCTCAGCGAGTCCATTTTCAAGGCAGGGCCAAGAGCTGTAATTTCCATTTAGCAGTTGCTTTCCAGAGTCATTTTCAGGTCTATAGAACAGGCTTGAAGGTTTTATTTGAGCACATGTGGCACAGTTGGGATGTATTTCAGAAATACCTTCCAACAGCCAAAGCCATTAAAAACATTTGCAACAACCTGTACCAAAACCTAGGTATGTAGCTGGGGAGAGTTTGAAGCTAAATTCACTTCTTCATTAGTTTGGGTTGTAGGCTTTATAACTGATTAGGAACAAGGAATGTGGTCTCCTGGACATTAACAAGTAAGAAAAAACGCAGTCTTAAAAGAGATGGAGTTAAAATCAACACATCCTTGGTATGTCCTGGGAAACGTGAACCTAAAGAGAGCCAGGGCGTGAGGTGTCTGCTGGGACCACCACCCTTACGTGATGGATGAAGCCCTAACTCAGGGAAGCGTCCACAGGCTGAGCAGCACAGGCAGTCTCCTCTCCATTAGTGAGACACTTCCTAGGCAGAGCTGCCCCCCTCCCCGAATCCCATCAGAGCCCCAGTCAAGTCACAATTAGCAGCCCATCAGCATCAGACCGAACATGCCCCGGCTTCAGTGAGGAAAACCAAGCTTGGCTCCTCTGCCAAAATACTCCATCACTCCGTCACAGCGTGCCACGGAGGGGACCAATTACAACGGAGCACTGGAGAAATTCCTCTTCTCCAATGAGCAAGGTGATTAATTTTAACTAACGGTCACACTCCTACAATTACCTGTTACCCAACTACATTTCAGAGGTGAAATTACTGTCAACAGTTGGCTATTTTTTTCTGCCATTTTGCATGAAAAAAAGAAGAGGAGCACCAGACCTAAATTTTGGGCCCAGTTTATCTTTGCTCTTGTCTCTTTGTACAAGGGAGCCTGCTACAAATGGCCCCTGAGATTAACTTTAAATCTTTCTTGAGGATCTGCTCACAGAGCAGAGATTTCTTCATACTCGAGGAGCTCTATCACCTCTGAAACTGCAGAGACAGATGGGGAAAGTGTGATGGGGGCAGTAAGGCTAAGGCAATCCTACACACTGGTGGATTTCTGTGCAATTTCTGGGAGCAAATCTGCTTCCAGAGACCTGTTGTTCTTCTGCTAATGAGGGACCGATTTTTCCTGGGCTCCACATTAAACCTCTAATGGCCAGCTTCACTCTCCAGTGCAATGCAGGCTTCAGATGTACCTTTGCACCTCCAGGTGCCCGAGCTCGTCCCGGTTCCGGTGCATTTCAATCACAGGCGTTAAGAACAGTTGGTGGTCATCACTAAGGAGGCATGTTAGAGCCAGGACTTCAACCCGCAAGCAGCTCCATATCACTAGGAAAATGGTACAATCGTCTGCATTTGCAGAAATATGAGTCATGAGAGGCGCAGGTGACATCAGTCCTACAGAAAGTTGGCTTGAAAATACGCACGTGAAAAAAAAAATTAAAACGGTTTTCTTCAGTGGCAAAGCCACAAAAATCTCTGCATCTTTTTTTCTAAAGAATGTTTTTTCTTTCAAAATGACCATATCTAACAGTTTTCCTAGGGAGAAAAGGGAAAACACTTGCAGCTTTCCCATAGAGCTCAGCACAGCTATTATTTGGCTCTTACTTTGCTCTTACTGAGGTAGCGTTTTTTTCTGTGATAAAGCATAAATGGAATTAATTTGCAGTCAGTCTTGTTTGCATTTGTGCCTGAGCAGAGCTTGACAAATGGCTCGGGAATTTAATGATGGTTTGGTTACCTGTATAGCATCTGAACAAATCAGAGCTTGTTTCATCCTCTCCCTGCTGGCAGGAAAAGAGAAAGCAAAACAAGCAAAGTCACCTAAGGCTTTCTTCCCCTCCAGAGCAGTATGTAATCCCATAATACTTGAGACACTGTACACTGCTATTTTTTTAATAGAAGCCTGCTTTAATGTCTTGTATAAAAAAGTATTGTGTGTATGCTCAGAGGTTTTTGAGTCATGCTTTTCAACTGATAAATAGTTTACTATACTAAACCTCACGGTACCGGGGATTTAATGCCTAATATTACAGACTTATGTAATTGGCATTTGACTTATACAGAATCTCAAGCAGGCCAAAAGTGTTATTTTAAACTCTGTTTGAGCTTAATAATTGAGCCAATACTCAATCTGTGCCAGATTTTATATGTGCCTGACTGAATAGGCCATCCACTCTGATGCTGACACACACGTATCCAACAAGCCAAATTTCACTCCTAAGAAATCACTAGAAGCAGGTAGCTATTTATAAATTTTGAATGCCAGAAAGAGCTAGTATGAACATTTAGTCCAAATTTCCATGCAGCATAAAATGTTGAACTTAAGTAATTTCTGAATCATGTGTTGATTCATTTTGACCTATATCAAATCCTTTAGATAGATACATAATTTAATGTCTTTACTAAATGGGAAAAACAACATCCTTTGCAGATGTTGATATTATAACCAGCCATTCCACCATTTAAGCACTGAATTCACAGTAGCAGTTGTAACTATTCTTTTCAATTTTTTTATACTTTCTGTTCCTAAACAATGTAAAAACTTTCTAGATATAACTTGACAGGAAAAAAAAAATTTTTTAGATCCTTATTTTAAAAAAAAAAAAAAGAGGAAAGGAAACTGTAACCTTTAAAAATAATGACTAATTTCAGGTGGATATGCAGTCTGAAACGTGATAATGTGGTAAATAGTTAAAGTCATAAAATTGGCTCAGTTTCATAATCATTCAAATATAGACATTTTAATACAGTATTCTGTTTAATGTAAGGACTGTTTCAACATATACAGACATATAAATTGTATGTATCTCAGGAGTGTGGTATTTTAAAGTTAAGTCAGTGCCAGTGAAAGCCATTAAACTGACAGCACTGGAGGCCAATAGCCTAAATTTACCTGGGGGTCTGGTGTAGTTTGGACTAAAACCATGAGAAGCATGTTGTCAAAAGAATTTGAACCTGAGAAGATCTGAGATTTGAAGAGCTACTGCCAGAAACACAGGAAGCTAAAATAGTGTCCAAACTAAATAACTGGAGACCTAATGTCTCTTCCCTTCTGCAGTTTCACCTTCTTCCCTTTCTGGAAGCACCTGACAAACGGTGGCAATTTCGTTGATGAAGATCACATTGATATCTTTCTCCAGGGCTTTTGTGCTTTTTGAGGTAGAAGAGGCTTTTTCAGCACTGATCTAGCCTTCCCTCCCTCCCAGAAGCCTCTACACAGTGTGCTGTATTATACATATTTCCTTCATTCTCCCTTAGCTATGAAAAACAGTAGCCCCCCAGGGGATAAATACTGGCTCTCTACATCAGCATGTGTCAGCCATGGCAGCAACCATCCAAAATATCCAGCCTTGCTTTTTCTTACTGTAAGTTTTATTCAATAGGCAAAAATTCCCTGCAGAGATCCCACCTTTTTGTCATCAACAGTGATGACTCCAGCCCCTCTAAGGAGGACTCTGTTCTTCCACCTGTATTTAGGTTTCTAAAGCCCAAAGACAAGGACACCAGGGAAAGGGGTGGGTGTGGTTCACCCTTTCTTTCACAGGCTGAGGAATCTATTCTTCCTACCTGTTCTCTCCATGGCATACAGCATCTGGAGTAGACATGACAGACCACTGGCTGAGGCTGAAGAGATCTAGCAATATCCAAGTACCTCCCTGCTGGTTCTCTGTGACAATGTAATGGCTCCTTATCTTTAGAAGGTGCATCCATTCAGCCTATATCTAATGAATGGAGCTTTCCAAAATAGACTGGCTCAGAGGAGACAGGTCATGTCCTGGCACTCACCCGTACTGTGGAAGAAGCCTCACCAGAACTTCTGGATGTGAAACACATCTTCCCTCAAACTAGAAGCTGCAAGATGTCAACAGAAAGTTGAAAATCTTGGCTTCTGAAAGTTTGTGTGGTTTCAGGGGAAGACTAGAAGCTGTTCATGGCTCAGGGAAAAGGAGGGTTTACCACAAGCAAAGAGGTTTCTAAACCAGGAACAACCTGAGTAGCTGATGCCTGGGAGGCTTCTGCAGGAAATGTCATTTGCTCCTGCCCTTATTTTCACTCTTACTTAGGCCACCACTGAAAGATATCAGAGTAGATGGACCCTCAGCCTGACCTATTCCAGCCACTCCTGCACTCCTGTGTTACTGTGACTGTTGTGGAATTGAAAGTCAGACTGGGTAAGTTGTAGAAAAGGTGGAAGATTACATAAAAGAAGAGACAACCAGTCCAAATTAGGCGCGTGTACTTTAAAAACTGATCATAAGTAGTGTTCACATTTTCTTTGCTGAACTGTTTCAGCTTCCAATACTAATTCTGTCTTCAGTATCCAGGTGACTTCACTTTTGACCAGTAAAGTATCTCTTGATATTTTCAGCTATATACTGAACACATATATACATATATATTCTGTATATAGCTGTGTGTATAAATATATATGTATTCTGTATATAGCTGTGTGTGTATATATATATATGTATATACAACTATATATACAACATACTGTACATATAGAGACATGTACATGTTCATAGGTAAGAAAAACACCATCCAGTCCTGTGGAGCACTTTGAGTCCCAGCTGACTGGCAAATGCACAGCGTGTTGCTTTCCATGAAAGCACAACACAGCTCAAGGTCTTTCCCTCCCTTATGCATTTTGCAGGACAAAAGAACTGTTGTAACGATAATAGTAACAACCAGTTTCACAGAGTAGGAGGAAAAAAAATATTAGATTAATATAAAAAATACACCTGAACATCAAGCTGAGAAAACACCAATACCTAGAGAAGCAAAGTTTTCAAAGGAGGCCATAGCCAATGATGGGTATAGAAATATGGGAAAATATAAAACAGGAGAGGCTAAGCTCTGTATTTTCCCTTTGATTCCTTATGAGTTCTCTTGAGTTTCTGCCTGGTTCCTTTTATTGCCTGAACAGAAGCGGGTCTTGACATCTTTTGAACAGCTTGATCCAAGCAGTGCTATTGTCTCACCCACCCAAGGGCCAGAATCAACCTGCCTAACTTCAGCCAGTTCTGTGAGGCTGTATCTTAACAAAGGACAGATGATCTAGTCTTCCAAGGTGTGTTCCACATTTTGTACTTCTGAACACATGAAAAAGGAATGCACAAAGAGAAGAACAGAAATCACTGATGCTGGTGATTGAACTCACCATTACGCCAGTGTCTGCAGACATCCGTCTTTGCAGCAATTCTTTGCTCTAAAGAGGCCAACTTAGATGTGTCTGACCAACCAAACTAATGCCTATGACAGAAGCACGTTCTCCTTTTTCCTTTTAAGGGAATATCTTATCTTATAATTTGGTATTGAGGAATGGTGCTTGCTGGGTTCCACTAAGTGGTTCCATGTTAGCACACTGTGTTGACAGGCTCCCCTGGGTGGAAAACTGTGAGCACCCTGAAATCCCTTCCCTGCAGTTTATTTGTTCCTCTGCTGACCACCAGCACACCCTTCCCCAGCCCTTCCTGCCCACTGTCACTAAGGTTGGCTCTCATTGCCTCTGATGAAACTTAAAACACTGACCTGACTTCTGCTATAGTCTTTCAGTGTGGTCACCACACGAGAGCTTGTGAAAGGACTTTTTTCTTTGAGGGGCATTTTATGGCTGTCTCAAACAGAGGCCCCGGGGGCAGTTTACCAGCATGGTCATCTTCACAGCTTCTGTATGTACTCTTAGCAGTGAATCAAAGTGAAAGAGTCCTTTCCTTTCTCTTTCATCCTAGCAGAAAAATAAATACCTGTATATCGAAGGAACTCGCTCTGTCTGTAGGTTGTTTAGCAGGCAACCTCCCTCCACCCCTTCCCGCTTCCCCCCATTTGTCTAAAGGCCATCATCTCTTTGTGGAGTTACTTCTACCGTCACTAATTGCTAAGCTTCAAGGACAATGTTTTTATAATTGAACATCAGCCAAAACAACAAGCATATCTAAACTTCTCAACTGTGTACCTATTGCCAATTTTACTGCTGCTTAACCTCGAGGAATTCAGCTTTGCTTTGAAACAGTTCATTGTTTTGAGTCAGACTTACTTTTAATTCCCTTTCATCATTTAAGGGAAAGTTCTGCCAACTCTCATAGAGCTAGTGAAGGGCATAGTTGTAATGGATGAATATATCTGATTTCCTCACTTAAATGTACATTTTCACTCATCATGTCTCAAATTTTATGCTCCACAAAGTCGAGGTTGTCTAAATCCTTGGATTTGACATGCTGTAAGGAATCTTAGCTCAGAATTAAAACCAGTTAAGGGACTAGGCTATTATGAGAGAAAGGCTGGGATGCTGTGACCAGTGAAATCAGTAGGAGTCTTTCTTCCTGACTTTAATGGATGTTAGATTGGGTAATGGGTGGAAACAAGCATAATTGCCCAAAAAGCCTGTGTCTGTCATCAGGACGAACAGTATGAGGTGCATGCTTAGACTGACAAGGAAGTCATGCTCAGATCTGCTGGTTCCCACTCCAGAGACAGCTACCATTTTGTGAAGGGCTTTAAATTCCACTGCTTTTAGTGTAAATGGGCAAAGAAAGACAAGGAAGAGATTAATACCCCCATGAAAACTCATGAACTGTTTATCCAACTCAGAAAGCAAAGCAAACCACACACACAAATCCTTTCAAGGCTTTTTCACTTCAAGACATGATCTATTGCTGCAATATGAAATTGGAGCAATTTCCATGACAAATGCTGACAATGATCTCTAAATATTTCTTCCAAAAGTCAGTGGGAGCCGAGACAGTCCAGAGCACCACACCGTCAGGTCAGTTCCCTCTTCCCTGCCTACACACAATGTGAGATGAGACCTTTACTTCAATAAGTCCCATGAAAGGCCTCCTCAGACAAACTGCCAGTGACGTTAGTATGATCAAAGCATGGGTGAAGCTCCCAGAAGAATAAGACTTGGACACAGAAGTTTTCTGGCCCTCAAGGACAGCATGCCCTTAATGGCAAGGAATTCCTCCACTAACATATTACAGCCATCCGTGTCCTTGCTGCTCTTCAAGGCCTTGGTTTCAACGGAAGACGTCACACTCAAGCAGCTGTTTGTGCTTACAGACTCGTGACTGTACACAGAGAGACCTGCCCAAGCATGTCTGCGATGTAATTGCTGTGCTTTCTTGGCATGATAGGAAAGCGATACAGGTTTTTCCTGAGCATCTAGGAGAAATGCGTATTCCATGTGACACTGGCTCAATGTTATGATAGACATCTCCATAGTATCTAAACAGCTTCTAAGATTTAAATCTTCCTCAGTTCAGGACTCCTGGAACAGAGCGTTCTCCTTCCTCATACTTTCTCTCACTGTATGCTTTATTTCAGGCACTACAGCTAAGTGGAACAGGTCACAACATATAGAATATCAGTTGCATTTTCTTTTAAAAAATGGGAGAAATAGCATATCTTTTGATGGGCAAATGAAGAATCTAACCTTGAAAAATGTTGGACTTCCCCACTTTCATTATTCTGAATTATGTTATAGCTGTAATCTTTTAGAGACTGCAGTTGTACTCTTTCACTGACACAAAGTAAATAAAAAGGAACCATTTGAATGTTTAATAGTGACACCTGTTAATTCTTTGAGCCAACAGCTGTGCAAGCTGACTGATTATATTTATTGAAATTAATATTAACTATGTAAATCTTAAAATCCTCCTTCTTGTACCTGTTGCTTCTGTGTAAAAAGCACATGAAAATTTGTAATAGTTTGCAATTTTTTATGTTAAAAAAATCTAATTCAGCAAGAGGAGTGTTTATTTTTCCATGGTTGCACGCACAGAAGAGAGAAATTGGAAACAGCACTTTTCTCCTATCTGTCTTCATGCATTTTAATAAATGTTCTTGTTATCACTGTCTTGTTCCAATATGATGGAATTGATAGGGAGGGAGAGTGAATTGGCCATAATCACGTAGTGACAAGACCAGAATGTGAACACAGGGTGTGTGATGTTGCCATGATGCCCCCTGAACGCTGCTCCTAGAGGATGGCAATGCAAAATGAAAATACACAAAAGCAGAGAAGGGTGGAGAGAAAAAAAACCTGTGCCCATCACCTCAACCGTCAGAAGAAAGTTTCAGTCCCAGATAATGCTACAAAGTTCACCAATAGCATGATGTTGGGGCTGGACTAAAAATATCCACCACTATTCCGGTTTACAACAATGACAACCACAACAACAACAAACCCAACAAAAATACAGCATTATTACTGTGTCCAGCTCTGGAGCCCTCAAACAAGGACAAAGACCTGTTGGAGTGGGTCCACAGGACGGCTACAAAGATGATCAGAGGTCTGGAGCACCTCTCCTATGGAGACAGGCTGAGAGAGCTGGGGTTGTGCAGCCTGGAGAAGAGAAGGCTCCGGGGAGACCTTATAGTGGCCTTCCAGTACCTAAAGGGGCCTACAGGAAAGCTGGGGAGGGGATGTTTGCAAGGGCATGTAGCGGCAGGACGAGGGGCAATGGTTTAAACTAGAGCAGGGTAGGTTTAGGTTAGACATTAGGAACAAGATCTTTCCAATGAGGGTGGTGAGACACTGGCCCAGGTTGCCCAGAGAGGTGGTGGAGGCCCCATCCCTGGAGACATTCAAGGCCAAGCTTGATGAGTCTCTGAGCAACCTGATCTAGTTGAAGATGTCCCTGCTTACTGCAGGGGGGTTGGACTAGATGGCCTTTAGAGGTCCCTACCAACCCAACACATTCTATGATTCTATGATTCTGTGATTATGAATGTAGCTATGCTAGCAGAAGGCAGTTTTTTGTCAGCTCATCTTACTTTGTCTGAAAGCCATGCCTCATTAGCAGAAAAATCTCCTGATGCCATGCCCTGTATTTCTACCAGGGTACTAAGCAGGTTACTCATAAGGGAATGACCCTACAGCACAGGCAAGACTTGTACATGGCTTGCACAAAATGGCACCGTGGAGCGTGATGATTAGTGACAGTCTTGGGGGAGGCTGGGGGGAGGAGGGGACGCAGGGAGAGATGGGAGAAAAAAGCTGTACATGTTTTTTTCTGAAGTAAACTGATTGCGGTTCTAATTTAATTAGCTGATACTGGGGTTAATTCAAGTTTTAATTAGCAAAATGTTCCTACTAATTATAATTCACATTACCATGGAAGGCTGTTAATTGGTGTAATTGACAGTGTTATTAATGTCCATGACTGCTATGGAAAATGCTCTCCATGGCTAATGGGACTATCCTCTCCTTTAAACTGCTAATCCATTATCTTCTGACTCTCCTTCCCACTGCCGTGGCAGCGTGGTCCAAGCTCGCCTGTCTGCCTCACATCTGCAGGCTGGGTCGCCGATGCATCAGCCATGGGAGAACCAAGACAGCACAAATGACTCTGGCGGGCTGAAGCTGGACGAAGCAGGGGCATGAAGGGGCAGTTAGCAAGCAGCAACTTTGCCAGTGCAGCCGAAGTCCAATTCACACAGCAAGGCAAAACACCATACTGTTTTTTTTTTCTCCAGCTAAGGCTCAGTTGTCTTACAAACTCCCAGAGATTTTTTTCCATGGCTGTAGTTGGCTGTTGAGCCACAATCTGCTTTCAGAATCATCTCTGTAAGGCTCACTTTAACTCAGTCAGTTGCACTCCCACGAGTTTGCAATGATTTAGACACTTCAGATCTGCTAAGACCTGTAATGCCTGCGACATGCTTCCCTCTTGCCCTATTTAGTTCAGTCTTTTCATAAAAGTGAAAGAATGCGGAAACATAAATACCATTATCCCCCTAGGGAGTACTTACACATACAAAATGTATTCCTCAAACCAAGCATTTAATTGATGATCGATATAGAAATTAACTAAAATATCCCAGAGGTTCATTTATATTCACAAAATACAAAATGGAAACATACAGAATGATTCTTTTCTAAACACTGGTTTCAGATTTTAACAGAATTACAGTCTTTGCTGTCTTCCTCATGTTAAGAGTGAATACCAGAGGAGGGAGTAAGTGTATCTTACATGTATCTATCCCTGGAGGTGTTAAAGGCGAGGCTGGATGGGGCTTTGAGCAGCCTGGTCTAGTGGGAGGTGTCCCTGCCCAGGGCAGGGGGGTTGGAATTAGATGATCTTTAAGGTCCCTTCCAACCCAAACCATTCTATGATTATATGATCTACAAATCTGTTTTTTTCTTCTTCTTCTTCTTCTTCTTCTTTGTAATATGGTCCTGCTGACTTGCACAAGCCTTTTGAACAGAAAAAGAAAGTGGAGCTTTTAATCTTTTTCTGGTTTCATCATTGATTATGAGTATTCTTATTCAGTTCTTGCGACTAACAAACATTTGCATGCTTACTTCTTTGTAAATATTATATTCAAAAATCTGGGCAAAGACAAAATAAAGGAAAACATAGCCAGAAAGCATTCCAGTCTTCTGATTGGTAGAGTAATCTTTGCTCCAGAAACCTTGGAAGTTAAAATGGGTTAAAATCTGCAGCTTCCCTGTAAATCCCACAAAAGGAAGAAGGAATCAAATACCAGGGATACTGGTCATGGAAAATAAACCTTAAGACAACCATTCTGTCAAAGGGTATCTTTTTAAAAACCCACAACACAGAAGTTGCACTTAGTTTTAACGACACTAAGATATTAGTGGGCAAGAAAAATAATAAGCTAAATTACTTTCTCTTGGGAATACCCATTATTAACTGGAATGCAGTTTCTCATGGCATTTCCTGTAAGAATACATCTTGTTCTTTACAGGTCTTCCCTTTTCCATTATTCCATTGCGTTTGCTGCGAATAGTTTGGAGTATGTCAGCCTTTCCACTGTAAAACCTTTCTTCTCCAAAATGCATTCCTGGTGCCTAAGTGTGTGCTCCAGCCTAAACCTTGGCCAGCAGACTTGCAAGCTATGGGTGGGGATTTGTGTAGAGAATGAACTTAAAAAAAAAAAAAAAAAAAAAAAAAAAAAAAAAAAAGACTGTTTTCTCTACGTAGTAAAAATAATGGAGAAATTTACAGAACAGATGCTCTGCTAGCATATATCAGCAGAACTCTTCCAGTCCTAACCAGGAGGAGGTCTGACTCTGCATGTTGTCGCTCTTTATGTCAATGACCAGCTGGAGTGCATGGAGCTTGGCCTGGGGATGGATAAGGACCTGACCAAGAGCTTATGTATCGGGATTAAAGGGAGGGCAGGGACAGGTGACATTATAGTGGGGATCTGCTACAGACCACCCAGCCAGGAAGACTGAACAGACGAGGCCCTCTATGGACAGATAAGAGTAGTCTCATGTTCACAAGCCCTGGTCTTCATGGGGGACTTCAGCCACTGCAATATCTGTTGGAGGGACAATAGGAGGCAATCCAGGAGGTTCTTGGAATGCATAGATGATAACTGCTTCTCTAAGTGACAGAGGAGACAATGAGAAGTACCATGTTGAACCATGTTCTCACCAACAAGGAGGGGCTGGTGGGGAATGTGAAGCTCAAGGGCAGCCTTGGCTGCAGTGACCATGAAATGGTGGAGTTCAAGATCCTTAGCGTAGTGAAGAGGGTGCGCAGCAAGCTTACTACCCTGGACTTCAAGAGAGTAGACTTTTGCCTCTTCAGGAATCTGCTTGGTAGAGTACCATGGAATAAAGCCCTGGAGGGAAGAGGGGCCCAAGAAAGCTGATTAATATGCAAGGATCACCTCCTCCAAGCTCAGGAGCAATGAATCCCAACAAAGAAGAATTCAGGCAAAAATGTCAGGAGGCCTGCATGGATGAACAAGGAGCTCTTGGACAAACTCAAACACAAAAAGGAAGCCTACAGAGGGTGGAAGCAAGGGCATGCAGCCTGAGAGTAACACAGAGAAATTGTCTGAGCAGCCAAGGATCAGGTTAGGAAAGCTAAAGCCCTGATAGAATTAAATCTGGCCAGGGACATCAAGGGCAACAAAAAAAGCTTCTATAGAAACATCAGTGATAAATAGACTAGGGAAAATACGGGCCCTCTCTGGAAGGAAATGGGAGACCCAGAAATGGGGTTACCCAGGGTATGGAGAAGACTGAGGTACTCAACAGCTTTCTTGCCTCAGTCTTCACTGGCAAGTGCTCTAGCCACGACATCCAAGTCACAGAAGGCAAAGTCAGGGACTGGGAAAATGAAGAATTGCCCACTGTGGGTGAATATCATGTTCAAGACCATCTAAGGAACCTAAAGGTGCACAAGTCCATGGGACCTGATGAGATATATCCATGGGAACTGGCAGATAAAGTTCCTGAGCCACTATCCATCATATTTGAGAAGTCATGGCAGTCCAGTGAAGTTCCCACTGACTGGAAAAGGGGAAACGTAACCCTAATTTTTAACATGGGAAAAAAGAAAGACCTAAGGAACTACAGGCTGGTCAGTCTCACCTCTGTGTCCAGCAAGATAATGGAGCAGATCCTCCTGAAAACTATGCTAAGGCACATGGAAAACAGAGAGGTAACCGGTGACAGCCAACATAGCTTCACTAAGGGCAGATCATGCCTGACAAACATGGTGAATTTCTATAACAGTGTTACAGCATTGATGGATAAGGGAAGCGCAACTGACAACACCTACCTATATTTGTGCAAAGCATTTGACACTGTCCTGCATGACGTCCTTGTCTCTAAATTGGAGAGACACAGATTTGACAGATAGACCACTCAGTGCACAAGGGATTGGCTGCATGGTCGCACTCAAAGAGTTGTGGTCAACAGCTCAATGTCCACGTGGTGATCAGTGACAAGTGGTGCTCCTCAGGGGTCAGTACTGGGACTGGCGCTGTTTAACACCTTTGTCAGTGACATGGACAGTGGGATTGAGTGCACCCTTGGCAAGTTTACCAACAACAACAAGTTGTGTGGAGTGGTCGACACACTGGAGGGAAAGGATGCCATCCACAGGGACCTTGACAGGCTTGAGATGTGGGTCCGTGCAAACCTCGTGAAGTTCAACCAAGACAAGTGCAAGGTCCTGCACCTGGGTCATGGCAATCCCAAGCATAAATATAGGTTGGGCAGAGAATGGACTGAGAGCAGCCCTGTGGAAAAGGACTTGGAGGTACTGCTGGAAAAGAAGCTCAATATGAGCTGGCAATGTGCACTCGCAGCCCAGAAATCCAACCGCATCCTGGGCTGCATCAAAAGAAGCGTGGCCAGCAGGTCGAGGGAGGTGATTCTGCCCCTCTACTCTGCTCTGGTGAGACCCCACCTGGAGTACTGTGTCCAGCTTTGGAGTCCTCAACGTAAGAAGGACATGGACCTGTTGGAGCGGGTCCAGAGGAGGGCCATGAAGATCAGAGGGCTGGAGAACCTCTGCTATGAGGACAGTCTGGGAGAGTTGGGATTGTTCAGCCTGGAGAAGAGAATGCTTCAGGGAGGTCTTATAGCGGCCTTCCAGTACCTAAAGGGGGCCTAAAGGAGAGATGGGGAGGGACTCTTTATGAGGGAGTGTAGCAATAGGAGGAGGGGTAATGGTTTTAAACTGAAAGAGGGTAGATTTAGATTGGATATTAGGAAGAAATTCTTTCCTGTGAGGGTGGTGAGACACTGCAACAGGTTGCCCAGAGAAACTGTGGATGCCCCATCCCTGGAGGTGTTCAAGGCCAGGCTGGATGGGACTTTGAGTAGCCTGGTCTAGAGGAAGGTGTCCCTGCCCAGGGCAGGGGGCTGGAACTAGATGATCTTTAAGGTCCCTTCCAACCCAAATTCTATGATTCTATGTTTAAGTTTTGTTGATTTATGTTATCAGACTTTGGTTTTGCAGGTAATTTACTATAGCTTCTACAATTAACCTGACTGGTTCTGAAGAATAAAAGAGTTGGGTAAATTGTCGTTCCATAAAAGCTGCATTTTTAATCAGAAAAAATTAGTCACCAGCCTTAATAATCTTTTAAATTAGAACACCTCTCTCTTTTCTATGAAAACTTAGAGAAACAACTGTTTTTCCTGAAATACAACTGAAATCACCTCAAAAGTGCCCATTTTGCATTAAAAGTTTAAAGCATAGGTATAACGTACCTCAGAAATAATAGCTTGGATTCCTCCTCAGAGAGTTTTCATACTCTTCTTGTAATGGGATGCTAGAGCCTAGTTAGAAAGACTGACAGAGTGTGAACAGAAACAAAGAAAAAGTAAATAAAATAAACAAAGGCTCCTTTCAACAAGAATGAGTCTAAACTCAAAGGGTTTTCAATATCTTTCCTATTAAAATTCTCATTTGTCAGTCAAGACACTTTCTAGACTCCTAAGATTTTTGGTTTATTTTTTCTTCTGATAAATAGCTTGAAAGCAAGTTTCATCATTTTATATTGGATATACCGCTGAGATAACCATGCAGTGACAATAAACACAGTCCTCTTTGTGCATACTCCAGTGAGCATCTGGGATTCATCTGGAATCTGTAGTTTGCATGAGGAGGTAACAGTGGTCCCTCCACATGACTTTAGTTTGGTCAGCATTTTGTTTTCATTTAAGTTGTAGCGTGTCAACATCTGTCATTTCTTTAATTACCAGAAGAAGAATTCAATTACTATTTCATAAATGAACACTGACAAATAATTTTCTCTTGGGATCAGTGAGAGAAGAGGGGAAGTGAAGGCTGATGCATCTCCTTGCCTGCAGAACAATGCAGCACAGCCTTGTAGGGGTTTGTATAAACCATATGCAAGGAGTTTATGAACTGTGCTTCAGAGTCAGGGATGGTAATAGCCTCACCTCATGGCAGTGGTGGCTAACAGGAGTGATTAGAGCCTTAGGGTTGAAAAGCTTTCCACATATGCTTTGCAACTGTCCCGGGTTGTGATCATTACTCTCTGCTTCTGGGTGAGTGGATGGGCTATAAACTAAACAGAAGGCCCATTAAATCATCATACGTGTGTGCTGCAGGGCAGACTAAAGAGTGCACAAGCCCAGTATTCACACAGTGGGAATCCATCCCTCCTTGTGTTGATGCACAAATCAAGAACATACCTAAATGCAGTACATAATTCTCCAGGAGAATGTCTCCCTTCTTCAGTATCTGAAGGTTTCTGTATATAGGAAGCTGCCTTGTTTTTAGACTAATGAAGCTACCGTGGGACCTTCTTATTTTTTATCAATACTGCTGTTTTCCAAAGAGGAACAAAGCCTCATTACTCTCTCATTTCTGACTTATTACCTGAAAGTCCAAACGGCTCAAAACCAGGTAAGGTCTCCTGCTGCAAGCTGATAGATGTATTGTGGAGCTAAAAATAACACCAGGGAGCCTCATGCAAAATCTAACCCCAATTCTTTCTTTCTTTCCATGTGCTCGGTGCTCCATGCAGATGTGAGCACTGCCAGGTGTAGTCGGGTAGGTGACTGGGGTCCTGCTCCAAAGAGGTCAGTGTCAAAGGGGCAAAGGGTCACGGTGCTCCCTTTGTTCAGCACGGAAACCCCAACACGCGCAGCAAATCCTTGCTGTAAAACAACAAGCACAACAAAGCCTCATGCTCAAGGTGCCATGGTGTTGAATGGAAAATGTTTTTAAAGCAAGTCCATTTTTCCATCCCTCTTTTGGGCTTTCACATGATTATCAGCACATGTCATTCAACCAGGAATTGTTTAAAAAAAATAAAGCGAACAGTTAATTCTTACAGTTTCCATGTTTTTCTAGAAGCTCAGAATTCAGCAGAATGAGATACTACCATTCAGAGAACTCTAAGCTGATAAACTGTTTTATGTTGAAACCACGTCAGCCCCATCACTTCACTAAATAGTCATCGAAAAAGGAATAAAAGTAACTCTGGACCTTGCATGCAAAACTTCTTCATTGTAAGGCAGTTGAAAGATGTAACTGTATGATAAAATATGCAAGTTCTACCTGTGTATGAGCAGGAACACTTAGTCCTGTGTACCAATAATGAAGAAATGATGTCAAATGAAAACACCCAAAATGTGTGATGAGGCAACCAAGACAATGAAGACTGTCATTAATCGCTACAAATCAAGGCTGTTAAGATGCATCAGTGAAGTACCTTTTTGACACAGCTACACAGTTATTCTAAACCATTTTACTGGATTTTAGACAAGTGCTCTGCCAATCCATTGGCATGAAGGAAGTAGACACGAAAGCAGTTCTCAGGTCAGTCACAAACGCATTCATCTGGGAGGTAGCTTGGGCTGGGAAAGGATATGCACAGAGGAAAAGAACACAGAAAATTGGGTTACTGCATGGGAGGTGGCACATGCTTTATGGATTTGGTGAGCAGCCCCTTGAATTTTTCAGTTCTTTTTCATTTCTTTCTTTCTTTCTTTCTTTCTTTCTTTTTTTTTTTTTTTTTTTTTTTTTTCTGAAGGATCAGGAAGTAGGACATAGAAAATGTGAGGCTGAAACTGAAGCTGAAATTGACTCCTGCTGCTGCTTCAGGCACCACCATCCTTAGTAGAGGCTGCAGGTTTCTGCAGGTGGAGAGTTTCCGCCTCTTCTCTGCTACAAGGGCCTGAGAGCAGGGTTATACGTACCGGTGCTGACTCTTCCAGGCAGGCTGGACCCAGGGTCAGTGAGGGAGTGTGCTGAGTTGTCCCATCCCATTTTGGTTCTGGCAGTGCCCAGGGGCCTTTGGGAACAGGACTCTTGTCCATCATCTCTTTCTCTTAGAAGTCTGTGCTGAAAAGGATTAAAGATGAAAAAAAAAATTAAAAGGAAGAATAAAATAGGAATAGAATAGAATAGAATAGAATAGAATAGAATAGAATAGAATAGAATAGAATAGAATAGAATAGAATGAAATTGAATAATATGAAAAATAAATACATTAAATTAAAGTGGGGCTATTGTTTTTCTTTTTATTCTGAGAGAAAAGCAATTCAGAGACAGAATCACTGTGGCCATTTGGCAGTGATACCACACCTTACTTTTGAGTGGTGCTATACAATGAAGCTATTCCTCATATTTTTCACAGCACTTCATTAATCCAGTTGTCATTCCAGCAATCAATATATACATTTTTGGAATTAGTGAAATGCAAAAACATAAGGGCAGTAAAACTGCAATTCACTCTTCAGTTCTCTGCTGATTCAGAAGTTTTTTGGGGGTAACTCAAATGCTTCTACTTCTACTTTGAATCTGTATGTTACACCCTTGGCATACTACGTGGAAGGATAGCAAAAGGTTTTATCATTATCAGTATCAAATGCCCCTTGTTATAAAATATTCTAAATGAGAAACTGCGACACTGTGTGGTTGTCTTGTATTCTGGCATTTTTCACTTACTTTGAAAAAGTGTACATGTAAAGAGATGGGTTATAAATATTCTTCCTAATTTGCAGATTTTTTTGAGATTTAAACTATATTCTCATTCCTCATCAGAAGAAAATGAGGAAACAATCTTCTCAGATATCAGATATGTCCCCACTCCAACCCGTGCTCCCTTCCCAGCGCTGATGGTACTTTGGCAGGTAGATCCCTAAATCACTGCTCCAAAGCTTGAAGGAGCTTACTTCTCCTTGAGACCTTGAGGGGTTTGTGGGCAAATGGGGAAGAGGAAGGAGTATTTGTCATTTGGCGTCGCTGGAAAACTTCTCCCAGTCTGAAATTCCTAGTGGGTTGGTTGGGACCCCTGGAGATACCATCTTCTCTTGTGTGCTGCCAAACCTCCCCTGCAAGGAGCCACGTGGGGGCAGGGAGCACGGTGACACAGTGAAATGGAAAAAGGAAACTTGTTTAGAAAATGGAGGGTATAAAAAAAAGGCATTAGTGGGTGCAGTCTTTTTTACTGTCACGGTATTCTCCCCTCCAGGAAAGGACACAATGTTTTGTTTTCGTACTTTTTGCAGTTGACTGTCTTCAAAATTCAGTGGGCAGGTTCTGCTTTTGTGAGTAGCCATCAGCACAAGGAAAACCAATGGCATATGATTTCTCTTACTATAGCATTTAATAATTGTAGCTTGGAGCTGCGTTCATCCCAGACCTTTTAAAGAATTTAGATCTTAAAGAATTAAAGGTCATTACAGCTGCAGTCATTATTAATAAGCTCACGGAATTAAAGGGAGCAAAAACTGAAAATAAGTAATTATAAGATGACTTTCATGCATGGTACCTACAAGATGAAAAGAAGGAATATTTTTAAACAAGTCTTTTTTCTTTTTTTTTTTTTTTTTGGCAGAACAATTGACATTTTCTTTGCTATTAATCCCAAAACTGGGGGGTACAGTGTTTGGCCACCCCTTCTGAAGTCTCCTCTGCAGCCTCAGTGATGTGTTTTTGGAACAGCCCAGTCAGTTTCTAGAGAAGTGAGTATGAAGGTAGAAATTTTAATTAAGACTTTACAGTAAGATCCCATAAAGGAGAGCTGTGGACACGGAATAAACCAACTGTGAAATGTACATTTTCTCAGACAAGGAGCACACCCATTCAGTCTGCTGAGAGCCCTATAGAAGCAAATAAATTAATGCTGAAATACAAGGGCCAGGTCTTAGCCCACACAAAACCATTTTCCAGGGGTACTTCTGCTTCAAGACAGGAGTGGGTAGTGAATTAAAACTGCTGCCCACACCTAATGCTACATATTCAAAATAATGTTTGCATGTTTTGGAAAATATACGTCAAATCCTGAGTTTTTTAATTTTGATAGCAGCCGTTCCTTGGATAAAAATTAAAGTGGGTGTCTCGGGCTGAGCTCTCACCAAGTCAGGGAGCGTGTGTTAGCAGGACTGTGCTAAAATCAAGCCCTTGGCCTGGCAACGCATCTTTTCCACAGCTTAAACCAACTGACTTACGCAGAGCGGGGGAGTTTTGCCTGTGTGAAGCAGTGATGGGGAAGCAGAAGATTAGCTGACAAAATTGATTTAAACATATTTTATCAGTTTATCATTTCATCATATTTTATCCTATTTTAACAGTTTTGTTTTGGTGGTTTTTTTCAAGAGACACAGGGTTATAACTCAGCAGAGCTAACTTCCACAGCATTCACACACTACATTGTAAAGGTACTTTTTGCCAAAATCAAGACAACATTTCCTGATTTTAAAGTTGTATGGGTTTCTTTGCTGGAAACTTCAAACCTTGAGAGAGAAAAAGACTTCAGTCTTTCCGGACAAGGACTGCAAACAGAAAAATCTTAAGAACAATCAGAATATTGCAAATTTAAACAAAACTGGATTTTCAAAAACATACATTCAAAAGGAGAGCTTTAAAAAAGCCTCATTGTTTTTATTGTTGGTTTCTTTTTTTAAAGTTTGAGCAACTTTTTTCAAGTTTTTAGTTCTCAGAGGAAAGTAAAGGCTAACGAGCCTTTTCAGGATTAAAATCAAGGCTGCCTTTGACCCACTCGCCTCCAACCAGGAGCAATGTATTTTATTATGGGACCCTGTTGGTGTTTAGTGTTATTAGCCGCGAGAAGCATTGCTCGTGTCTGCTCTGCAGATTGCCTGGTTTAAAAGAGGATGATGTAATGTGGCGCAGGAACAAGCAATTATTTTCCCTGCAGTAATTTTACCCCGTCCTTGTGAGGGGGCCACTTTCGAAGAGATAATCTGTCCTCATCACCACCACCACCAGCTTTGCACCTTTCATTTTATTTGCCTTGATGTTCCACTAGGAAGGCCGGTTCAATGCCTACATTCCAGAACCGGGACCAGAGCGGTTGGCTTCCAAACTGACATCTCAGCTAATCAGGAAATGGAGCCGGCTCAACATCTGGCTCTTATTTGAGAGTAGCTTTGCATCTGAATGGTGAGCTCAGGGAGTGGAGACAGCAGCAGGACTTTGATCTGCCACTGCTTAATTTTGCTTGGATTACCGAGGTCGCCATTAATGTCAGGGGGGATCCAACAACAGCTTTGCACTCAGGGCTTCCTGCTTGAAATTATTCTGCCTTTACTGGACTTGCTGCCCATGCTAATGATGTATTTCTGTGGCTGGCATCAAGGTACCTGAGGTAGCCTCCCTGAGAGCTGGAGATATAGTTAAATAGCTAAAATTAAGAGTGGGAGCTACATTGTCTCCTTCCATGAGATTTCTGCAAGCGCTAAGGTGTGGAGGATGCTGGAGCTCTTGTTTGTGAGCGCGGAATCCATCTTATTTCTCACTTTGGTGTAGATCTTCTTTATCCTCCTGGATACCAGTGAACCCTCTCTTAAAATGGGGTGAATGAATGGTGCTTTGGGGCAAGTCCTTCAGCTGGAATAAACTGGCTGCCTCCGGCACTACCAAGTAATGATTACTGTGCTTAATATCTCTTGATGGTGAATCTGGACAGCAACAATTTTTTTTTACCATAAGCACTTGAAGCATCTGTTGATACATTGGGTTTTTTCCAGCATGTATGTAATCTAATTACCCACTGCTGCTGAATCACATCTAGACACCCTTGTCTTGTCTTGAGAACATCTAACTCTGGAGGACTTTTTTTTCTTTTCCCAGTGGAAAGCAAACTGATAACCAGATCCTTCTTATCGTTATACTAGTTTGGCTATTTTTATTTACTTAAATTGCTCTTAAACATGCATACATAGAAAACCTGAAAGTTATCCGCTATTCACAAAAGAAATGTTTGATCAAAATACAAACATGCATGTAATATATTTCTTTAATCACTGACCTGAATGCCTCTAAAAATTTGAAAACGAGTGAGAAATGAGTATCTAAGGAGCTAAGTGACAGGCGAGAGTTGTTGAAGATGTTGGCAGTACCAATCATAGAATCATAGAACCATTTACATTGGAAAAGACCCTTGAGATCGAGTCCAATTGTGAATGGGACATGGCCCAGACGTCTCAGCATCACAGCACAATCCTTGGCCATAGAGGAGCATTTTCTGGATTATGATAAGAGGCAAGAGGGAGGCCCTCAGAAGGGTGGCAGATCCACTGGTGTTTGGAGCATAGCAGATCTTAGTCTGATGGTGTCTGAGGTCCTGGTAGCTGAGCGTCCACTGACTTTTCAGGCTGTGCTTCTGGGTGAAGATGGAGCCAGAGACGTTGCTTTCTTATCGCTATGCAGTGCCAGCTTTTATCAAAATGAAGCACTGAATATCTAGGCAATTAATAGTTACAGGCATTATAAATCTTAATGGAGAGTTCATATAAGCATTTTGCTTTTATTGAGTGGTTAAGAAGTATAGGTTTCAGCACACCACACATGGAACAAAAGAGAGCATGAAAGAATGGCTCATCAAATGATTAAATTAAAGGAGAAAATGGCTTTGGCCAAAATAATTTATACTTATTTAGTTTATTATTTCGATTTATATAGGAGTTCAACAAAAATATCTAACCAGTGCTCCAGGCACTTTTGCTCCATGTTAAGGAGGAGAAGAAGAAATAAACACAGCTGTCCTCCCTAAAACTAAAAGAAAACCATTATCAGTGCCCTGGTTCAGCAGCAGCTTAAAGCTGATCACCACCTTAAGTGCTTTGCTGGATCCACGGCAGAACTGGAGTGCTAATTTTCCAACTTGAGCAATGTTTATCTATCTATTTCCAAACTATTATTTGAAAAGGATTTACTTAACAGGCTTTAAGTGTCTTAAAAAAAAAAAAAAAAAAAAAAAAGCATTTGTCCATCACCATATCAGGCCTCAGTGAAGGATTTCATTGTATTTATTACCTTTGTAAGTGTTTTCACCTCATTTCATTGATTTATAATTTTTTTCCCCACTAAAGGGATGATAGGCATCCAGTAGTTGGTTTTAACTTGCAACAAGCGCACGTTTATGAGTGCACATTGTCCAGGAAAAGCTTGTTCACTCACTTGCACCTAATCAAGAAACAGAGCTAAATTTAACAAAACAAAAATGGAGTGGAGGACAAAGACAGGCTGAAGCTTTATCTGGCAGGCAAACCGAAGAGGTCTTTGGAATGGTTTCAGGTTTCCATTAAGAGAGAATAGCAAGTACAGAAAGACTGTTCATCAACAGCTTTTTTAAAACCATCATGGTAAAATGGATGGTCGTGATAAATAATGGGGAAAGATTTGTGCAAAGGGAGATTAAAGCAAAAAATTTCACACCAAATGTTGCTGTGTTGGAACAGAGGTGAAACATTCAAGAATATCTCACTGTTGCAAACTTCCAGCTAACGTGATTTAGCAGCGGCGTAACTGTCTCACAGTGGCTGGGAGCTGCCGCCAGACATTCAGTACTGTATATTTTTCTTCATGTTATTGAGAGTGAAAGGTTAGACAGAGACAGGGTTTATAAAAAGCAGACTTTGCTCCAAATATTTTGTTTAACCTTCATAAAATATCCCCAGCTTCAGTGCAGAATTCCAGGACTGAGGAAGGAGAAAATATGAGGGATATTTGCCTTTCAGTTAGTACATTTATTCTACCTTAATTAGAATTCCTCTTTTGACAAACGACAAAAAAAAAAAAAAAAAGTTTTAAGTTGGATGTAGCAAGACAGCAATAACCCTTGCCTTATCAAGGCAGATCATCAGTGTGGTATAACAGAGTATCCCAAGCTCTTCAGAGCTGAGGTAATGTTGCCATATGCGACTGCCCTGTAGCTCAACATGCTCAGAAAAAGTTATTTGATTCTTTTATCACCTCACAGTCCATGGCCTTTGGCCACAGTGAGGTGCTCTTGTCAGCTTTTGCACTTAGGGAAGCGGTCACCATAAGCGTTAGTCAAAAATGGGGAAAACAGTGAAGTTATTTTAACTCCACAGTCTTTCAAAAGGATATTTGGAGATGTTTACCCCATAAAAAACACGGAGAGGGCCTTGTCTGTTGTTGGGATGCTTCTGGTGCATTGACATGCAGAAAATTAGGAGAGAGAAGATGAAAAGCACTACATTTTGTCTTCCATCTTCAGCAAGCACATGAAAATTTGGAGGGAAATAAATGCTAAATTTAGAAAAAAATTGCGTCTGGGTGTGAGGTTTTGGTTCTTGATCAGCTGCAGAGAGAAGCAGTAACAGAAAGAAGAAGCTTCATCAAGTTTCTTCCTTTTCTGCACTGGTTTGGGAAGGTGTTTCTTCTTCAACTCTCGCTCTCTGTTCATGCCCGCACTTGCCCTTCACCCTTTCCCAGTAGAAGATTGCTATTGCTTTTCTCTGCATGGATGATGTACTCCTCCCCACGTCCAAAAGTAGGCAGTCAGGTCCCTCTGTGGGGATGCTCAGGCCCATAGATGGCTTCTCTAACCAGTCTTTCTCACTCTTCGGGGTTCCCCAGTCACTGGTTGAGGACGGGCACTGGGGTCTGCAAAGCTGCTCATGACCGATGGGACTCATGTCCCATAGCAGGCTGGGTGAGTTCAGAAGTCACGAGACTTCAGCAAAAGGAGATACCTGCAAACAGCCAACAGCATTGTCTGAACCATGTAAACTGCTTAATGATTCCTAGACGGAGCCATCACTGTGGTCTTGTAAAACCAAAAGCAAGGCTCACGGAGAGATCAGTCTGGTCTCGATTACCATCATGTATGTCACCTGATGAGTGTCCCACACCTCAGGAACTCATTGGCTACTGAAGGCAGTTTTAAACTTATCCAGGATGCATATATTCTGCTGTAAAGAGATGGAGAGGTTTTTTTCCCTTTTGGGATGGGTATTTCTGACTTGACACTGAAAATTTTCCATAACTAAATAGATGAAATCACAGCAGCACTTCTGTTTCTTTGTTTCTTGAGATCCTTGTCTATGCAGAAATAACTAATTTACAGTGCCAAGGGAAAGAAAGATTGCTGTTGCATTATTTATTCATGAAAGTGGTGCAGTGATAATATCCAGAGAATGAAGCAAATATTAAATTAAGTCCACGAATTTTCCCCGAACTGTGCACTGGATAAATGCAAAATTAGTGAGGATGTAGAAGGGCTGCACAACAGATGAAAAGCACCATGGAGAGAGGAGAAACAAAGCAGAGATTGCAAGGGAAAAATTATTTCTCCTGATCTAAAAGCTGTCATATAGGAGACCAGATAGGCCACCATAAGATTTAGGTTAAAAACCAAAACATACTGCTGTGCTCCTGCCATTTAAGCATAAATGCTTCACAGTTGTACTGGTCTTTTTGGTTGCTGTCCTACATGAAAGGCTCATACAACTTGAACACAGGTAAGCCTTGTGGTATGGCAAGGGGCCCACCCCAAGCCTGGGGAACATAAGGAGTTCTTCTGTAGACTACAGACAGGTGATGTCCAACACCTCACACATCTGCATTGCAAGGGACTGGATGTAGCGGGGCTTGGAAAATGGGAGAGAGAACATCCCCTCCTTTATAAACCGGTTCATATTTGTAGGTTAATTTGTAAAAATCCAAATGACATCTTAGTGCTTTTAATAAAGAGAACCAATCTCCATCTTTTGGAGCTCACACTCTGTTCGTAGTGTAACAGGAACAGTGTTGGGATGGTGAGGCTTCCAGAAACAACCTCAGTGTTCAAGCCCTACCTGGAGCCCCAGGCAGCCAGCTGATGGGCAGAGCAACCTCCAAGATCTCTTCAACCCAGAGATCCCTTTCCAGAACATCCAGCAGTTACCTGCCTCCCGGGACACAAGTCCCAAAGCACTTGTCAAAGACCTGCACAACATCAGGTCCATGGAAAATGACCAGGAAGTAAAAATGCACGGTGCTGGAGGAGCAGTTTGCCAATATCCTTGCAGCAGTAGACGTTTTCTTGAGTATGTGGGCTGTGTCCTGTCCTGTTCTGAAGCTCAGGACAGGAAAAACAGACAGGAGTCCTGGCTGAACTGAAGGAGGAAGGGGATATTTCCTAGTCCCAAAGCAGTCTGTCAGTTTAATCCTTTATGCATGAGGAAGATGTGACAAGAAGCCACCTAAGAAATCTTTCTACCCATAAGACTATGGTAGGATCTTACACTCCTCTCTCTGTGACTGTTCCCTGTGCTGCATAGGTGTGGAAAAAACTCTTCCTATCCAGAAGCCAGGATCTGGGAGGCAGGAGAGGAAAGAGCGATTCAGGAGGGAAGGAGGGAGAAGGAAAAAAGAAGACAACTCTCTGGCACTTAGTAGCAGAAAGCAGAAGGAGTTGTGTTCTGTTGCAAATCCTCACCTTTCGCCCCTTCCTTTTCACACTCTTCTCTGCAGCAAGTGGAAGCTGTGCCCTGTTTATTTTTGCTGGTCTGATTTATATGGAGATGGCATAGAGAAATGGAAATCTTTTTCTTCAAGCCAGAGGGAAGGATTTAAGGGCTTAGATGCACTGGAAAAGCCATATATGGTAAAGGCTGAGGGATTTTCCAAGACATTTTGAATATCTTCTTCATACTCATTATTATATATATTTTATTTCTGTATCTATAGTATCAGACTATACATATAGTGTCAGACTATATATACTATTATAAATATTGTATATATTTTTATATATGTATAGTATCAGACTGCTGTTTATTAATAGTGAGGCCTTTGGAGTGAGGAGGCACTTGGGCTGTGAGGTGTTATCAGAGGGCATGGTCCCCTCTGGGTCAGGTGAAGGCAGAAGGCGACAAGGGTACCAGTACACCACACGAACCCACCACTGCAACATCCATGTGGTAACCCAGACTAAACACACCAGGATGGAAAAACAGATGAAAGTGACAGAAAGAGCGTCTTGAAATGATTTAACTCAGAGAAACATTTTCCATTTTGGGAACAGAGCTTTCTACACTTGGCTGTAGCCTTTAAAGATACACTATCTCAGAAGATTTTTTTTCCTCTGATTTTTCATAGCAGTAATCATGTGCATGGGCAGGGGGAAGGAAGGGGTAGTGATAAAAGAAAAATTGCACTCAATTTACCCTCAGGAAGGAATTTGATTATAAAGTAATGAAATGAATGTTACCCCTGAGTGATTTCCAGGCAAATTTTACAGATTAGCATTATTGCCTGTGAAAATGTCGGTGATTTTGTGCTTAAGCCTACAATAGTTCGAGACTGGGAGATATACTGGCATGTGCTGCTCTTGCAACTTCACAAACCCATCAATCTTCAAATTTATGAGGAGCTGCCGGCTTTTTATTTCATTTTTTTCATCCTGCTTGTGTTTGGCAGTACGAGTTTGGGAGTGCATTCCCAGGGGCATTTCCCAAAGCAGTAAACGAAAGAGGAAAAGGAGAAAAAGAAATAAGTTGGGCTCCTTTTGCCTTGGGAGTCTAGTGTTGTATATCTTACATGCATTTCAAGAGCCTTATTCCACCCTCAGCCTTCACATCACAGCTCAGCTTACCTTCTCCTCCACCCATAAAGCCTGTTAGACTGAACCTTTTATTGCCCTTTATAATATTTCCCTGCACTGTCACTGGTTTCTTCCCCTCTCTGATGCTTCCATTTCAATTTTGGATGCTATTCATTGAATGAATCTGGTAGCAGTTAAAATCAGATATCCGTTGTCATAGGACCTACATAGCGTGTAGCGAGAACTGGCCCGCTCCAAGCAGCTTGCTACTGACTGAGACAAGCGGACACTGTATGAGAGAAAAAGATATGCTAGTGTGTTCAACTGAGGGTGCATGATTGTTAAGAAAATAGCTCAGGGTCATCTGGAAAATTATAGCAGAGTCAGGAACGGAATTCATGTTTCCTTATTCTTTACTAGAAACCCGTGCTTCCTTCTCCGCATTAGCAATTTTCCATAAGCTGTCTTATAAAACAAATGAAATGTGTAATTCAAAAATACTGCAGGCACTAGATGTTTAGGGAATGTCTCCACAAGAATTACATATTTTTTTCCTGAAATACAACTAGAAATATTAAATTATGCAGTGCTCATTAAACTTATTCTTTACAGGCCTCTTCTATAAGGTTGAAACCACTTCTGTATCCACTGCTGAGAAAGGCATGATTATGTGATTTTATACTTACATGAGAGAACACCAATTTGTGATTTATTTCCAGAACACTTGAGTATCTTTCAAAATAGAATAGGATAGTAATAGCCCTTCTTTATAGCCACTCAGTGTTTTTTCCTTTTCAGAAAAAAAGAAAAAGAAAAATTACTGATTTGATAGTGAGCTATGAGACTATTCATTTCTAAAGGCTGAGAAGTGATTATGCAGCAATTTCGCCTATGAATTTAAGCTTTGTCCTTTCCTGTCATACAGAGGATTTGAGACTGCAGCCAATGCTTAGTTAATGGTAAAGGGAGGATCTGCCTCGCAACATGTTTAAAGAAATATAGAATAAATATCCAGGATTTACACTAGACAGCCAATATCCACTTGACATCATAAGGTAACTTGAGTTTCGTTAGGCTGGCTGCTTTCTTAGTATACTGAGCTGACATTTACAGTTCCACTTCTGTAGAGAAGCCCACATTCCCTGCTATATTATTCTCATGTGCCCATGTAATCTGGTAAACTTTGCTTTTGTTTAAAAGCTAAAGGTCTTTGCCTGATCTCAAGACATCCTGGCCAAAGAAAGAACTAACCTCGTCCGTCTCAACATGCTACGCTAATTCAGATTGCTGCTTAGGGAATTGGTCAAATTTAGTGCCGACCTAGTTAGATCAACTTGAGTTCTGGCAGGAGAGTAAATGTATATGTGTTTTTAATTAATCGCCTGCCTAAATCAAGGGAAAGGATATTGCATTTTTTCAGCAGAATTGCTCCACACAGTGCTGACTGCCTAGATTTAACAATTCTTACTCATCTAACTGAGAAAAGCCATTGGAAACCTTCCAAACCTCATGCAGTTTTTGCCTAGCTCTGTTCGAACTCCCCTCTACCTGGTGTAGGGCTGGGGCACTTGAGCTGGCAGCCCCAGGAGGAGATCAGTACCTGCAGTCCTGGTAGCAGAGGCCTGTTCAGCGAGGAACTTCAAATTTATGGAGTACATTCCCCCAGGAATGTACCAGGGCCAGGGTACGGCCCCAGCTCAATCCAGCCCTCAACATTAAGCATCATGAATAATCCCATCCATTCCTGTCAAAGACATCACACATGTGCTTAATTTTCAAGTAAGTCCTTGGTAGGAAACTAGGTATATTTTAAAGTATGTCATTGAAATGATCACCAAACAAGCTCATTATTTAGTGTTTGCAGAATATATACATTAGTTGTGGGGTTGGTTTTTTTTGGTCTATGCTTTGTTGTCTAGCTTTTCACTGAACAGGTTAGTCCTTTCTTTTTTCCTTCTTTTCCTTTTCCTTTTCCTTTTCCTTTTCCTTTTCCTTTTCCTTTTCCTTTTCCTCTCCCTTTTCCTTTTCCTTTTCCTTTCCCATTCCCTTCCCCTTCCCCTTCCCCTTCCCCTCTCTCTTCTTTCCCTTTTACTTTTCTCCTTTTTTTTCTTCTTTCTTACCTTTTTTTTTTTTTTTGGTCCTACTTATTTTCTTTTGAAGGATTTGGTCAGATTTTCAGATTTTGGTTTCTCCAGCTTCCTGGTCTGTTTAGGAATCAAATGACTCTTTAAACATGAAGCCTTTCAGGCCTTTTGATTTGGCTAACCACAGAGGTCAGTTTTTCATTTATAATTTAAATTATTCCAGATGCTAGCACAAATGAGAATTGCAAAGAGATCAGTTTTGACATGCTCTTTAATACAACATGTGGTTATAATTTATAATCAAAAGTCACCTTTCCCAAGATAGCTTGTATTTTGGAGGTCAGAGCAGGTAAAATATTTATTTCTCAGTTAAGACAGTGAAAAGTGCTAAGGGCTGATTTGCAGTGTCTTAAAATATGTAAATCTATACGTAGGAAGAGAAAGAAACAGTCATTAAAAGGGCAGGAATCCTATCAGGGATGTTTTCCCGAGTTCCCTCACTATTGCAGAACAGATGCACAGAAGAAGGATTAAAGAAACGACAACCTTGCCAGACTACGTGTAAGGACAGCCTTTGGGAATAGAAAATGCGCTCCAAAGGACAGAAGAGATGCTTGAAATCCCTTTCTGCTAGGCCAAGGGCAGTGATCCAGACTGAACTATTGAAGTTACTAAATCTACATAGTCTTTGCTTTACCATTTTACCATTACAAACCACTAAAAAATAATACTATTTGCATAGGAAACAGTCCCTCCACCTCAGTCAGCATTCACTGAGGTGAGTAAGTCACAAACAAGTGACTGACCAGTCAGACCATCTCCCTGGCATTGCCCCTGTCCCTTCCACATGCTGCAAATGATACAACCAAAAAAATAGCCATTTTTCTTTCCCAGGTTAGCTCTATGATGGATCGTCTCCTTGAACTGTCTTACTGCCCACTTATACAGACTGATGAAGGAGGCTGGAAGGGAAAACTTTGCAGTACATGGAAAGATGGGGCAGCATGTGGCAGCAGCAGCCATGGCTTAGGCTGATTTCAAAATTGCTGTGAAAGCAACCCCCAGGTATATACAGGTCATGGTGTTTCAGGGCACTGCTACAAAAAGGAAAGCTTGTGTTCAATATTCCTCATCTTTCCAGCCTTTTAGAGTTTTTCCAAAATCTACATTTTGTCAGAGCAGGAGACACTGCTTAAGTTGGTTTTCACAAGATGTTAACCACAACTGTTTGTAGCAACTTTTTTCTCATTTAATTATTTTTTTCTCCCAACACGAAGAGAAATATCCCTTGAAGGAGGTGGAGTTCAGTCATACAGTATAAACATATGGGTTGATAGCTTAGATGCTCGTTAAGTTAGAGGTAATCCACGCCATGTAATTTTTCAGTGTATTTTTCTACTGTGTGCTGAATTGTTTCAGAAAACTCTTGAGCCAGTGAAGTCTTTACAAGATGCAATGAGACACATTACAGCAGATAAAAAGAATTAAAAAAAACCCAAAACACAACAATGACAAGAAAACTCTTGGTTTTACATCTCAAAGATGAATGCAAGTAAGCACATCAGATGAGATTACTCTTGTCCCTCTCCACCCTTCATCACTATTTCTGAAGCCACCAGCACACAGCCTGCACGTACAGAGGCAGGAGCTTATCTGGAGAGTGACATTCTCGAGGCCATCCACACTGTGCCACACCAATGGTCCAGCTTCTTCCGTATCCTGCTTCCAGCAGTCACTTCAAGTGTGTACCTGGGAAGCAATATGCACAGGCCAAGTATATACAGCACTTCTCTTTAACAACTCGCCTGTCTCCAGGTATTTGCACTTGAGGATGTTTCCTGCACTTGCATGTGTTTCCATGTAGTTAGCTAACCCCAGTGGCCCTTGGGCCATGTAAACCTGTGCTATGGCAGCATCCTTTGCCAAGGAGTTTCACAGACCTGTTGCCTGAATAATCATGTCCCACTATCTGTTTTTAACCTGGTTCCCACTCTCTGAATTTGGTGCCCCTTTGTTCTAGAAATGGGTGACAGTGAACTCGACCAGCCCTTCTCTGGTATTCATGATTTTGTAGGTAGATGTCTACAATGTCCCCTAACTTTCTCTCTTTTGCAGCTTGAGGTGTCCCCATCTACTCAGCAGTTCCCTATACAGAAACTTCTTTATCTTTGAACATCCTTGACTTACCCTGCCCCAACTGAATTATATCTATTCTGGGATTACAGTGCCAGAATTACAAACAGTATTAAAAGGGTGAGCAAAACACCAATTTATTCAGCAGCACTATGATATCCTCTGGTTTGTTCCCTGTTCCTTGCTAGCTTTTGGCTTGCCTTTTTTTGACCACTATTTCACACTGACCTGACATTTTCTCAGCACTATCTGCCATAACCCTAAGACCTCTCTCCTAAGAAGTCTTCATCCACTCAGAGCCCATTATTTTATGTGGAAAGCTCAGATAATATATCCCCTTGTGGAACACTTTATGTTTAACTTCCCTACCTGAATTTCATGTTGGTTTCTCATTCAGTCATTCAGATTTTTCTGCAGCTTTTCACACTTGGCACTTCTACTTGCTACCCTTAGTGTCATCATCCCATCGCTCACCTTTTTTCCTGGCTTGTTTATGAATACATTGGCTAGCACAGACCCATGACTCCCAATAGTTTGACCTCTCATTTACTTATTCTTGCCAGAAGCTTTTCTTACAACATGGCGGCATAGTCTCCTTGAAACTTTGATACAGATCGTGAAATAATTGGACACACATTTATATATACACACATAGCTTGAAAAGAAAAAGAAAATGGCATTTTCCATCTTACAACAGCAGCAGCACGCTAGTTTTTAATGAGGTCAAGGCACAAGTCCTTGAGTCAGACTTCCACTTCATGGTGTTCTTCAGCTTGCCCAGTTGTAATGACCTTTCTGTAGTTCAAACAATTATTTTAAAGCTTCTTGCCATGCGATAGTAATGAAAAGAGAAATAAAGAGGATTCCCATCTGACAAAAACCTGTCTGTTCCAGTCGAGTACAATAACTCCCCTTTCAAGACAGTGTGTTTAAACATGCTGACTAGGTACATTTCTCAGAGCTACATCAGGGAGGGAAAATATCCACGAGTCATCCTGCTCCTGGCTGAGGAGGACCTTCTGCTTCTACTTGTTCTTCTGAGGCTGACATTGCTGCGTTGCAGGGGAGCGTGCACAGGGCTGGGTCTTACAGCAGCACTTCTGCAGGATTAGGTGGTGATTTGACAGTGATCTTTCAGAGAAAGAAGCTGCGTAGTACTAGAAACCTGAACATTGGCTGGAATGTTTTTTGCATCAGATGACATTTATTAATATGCACAGAAGCCAGAAGCATGATGAGAGTGTTGCATTGTAGTTTTCGTTGACAAACATCTAGTTTGCAGTAGTTTAGATTTCCTTTGTGCCAAACAGCAGCCACGCACCCTGTTAAGCATCATTTTTCAGGTGGGGGCACCTAGAATGTAGATGTGGACTGGAAGGTCCTGATTTCTCATCACTGACACCCACTGACATGTTCTCCTCTAATTTCTGAAGGATTTTAAAACACGGTGAATGCTACTGTGCTATTCAAATGGCACAAAAAGTGGTCAGCCTTTCCTACCGAAAGTACAACATATGAAGATCTTTGCAAGTTCATGGCACTTCCACTCACTGATCCTGTGTGCACTGACATTGTTTCAGTACTTCTTCTAGTTCCTTGTTTTCCTGTAAGCTTTCACACACTTTTATCACAGTCTGTGAGGTTTGCAATGAGGGCACAAAGCTCAGCTAACAAACCCAGACTCCATGAATACAAGATTGGATGATTTATACCAGAAAGGTGCTATAAAAATTACATAATCTGAGAAGAAAGTACAGTAGGAGTCCTTCGCAAATTACATCATCCCTCTCTGTAAATTTGTACTAGACATAAAGCAAAGACAAAATAATTTCTAGGGCACACCAAGGATAATACAGGGAGATTAAATACAGTCAGCAAACCAAAACAGCATCTGGACTCAGTTGTTAATGGAACATTTCAGTATGGAGTTATAATGCAACATAATGCAGTAATGTTAGATGATTTTTCACAGACTGATAGTCATACATCATTAAAGCTTTTTATGCCCTGATCAGCAGCTCTGAGTGCTGCTCTTGCTTGCAGACTAGGATCAGCCATGAATAAAATTGTTTTTAATGTCTTGGAGTGCATTTTCAGAGTATACAAAGAAAACCTAGATTTGAAAATACTAATTCTGCCATAGCCTTACTCAAGCCATGCATGACACCACAACACAGCTATTCCTTCTTCCAAAAATAGCTCTTTTGAAAGGGGAGGAGTTTTCTTTGGAATAAGTATCTACCAAGAAGGATTTTAAAACCTAAGCTTTGTTTTCTTGGTCATTTGTCCTGTCATGAGTCACGTCTCGCAGCAGAGCCCAAGGCTCTGACTGCACAACCACTGTACAGAAAATAAGTCAGATATATGTTGCAGCATATTGTCTTGATTAATTTACACTGTAGTATCACTCCAAGCACTATTTGTAGACTGCCATGCCAGATGTTATGGAGATGCCATCCCCAGTTCTGTACAGGTCCTGTGGCCAAACATCATGGACTTGCATCATGTTTTTTTCTTAAGGAGAAAAGCGTAAGATTGTTTCTGTCCCTTCTTATACATATATTATCCTGTCTGTTCAGTGGCACCTCCATCCATTTAAGCTGCTACCCTCTGTTTATAGAACACTTCAATACTCCACACAGTTGACACACCTTTTCTTCTCTTATATTTGGGCCAGCAATTTAATGCCAACAGTGCACTGTACCATGCCACATGCAGTTAGGTGAAGAAATGATGCCAAGAAAAATAAGAAGGGGACTGAGGGACACACTATTGTTCTTCTAGAATGGACTGCAACTGCAACACCCGTGAGCATTATCATCTGATGAACTGCAGTTTGCAGAGATTACAAAACTTCTGGGTTTTCTACATACCTGCAAAGGTTAAAATGAAAAATAGTAGCACCTTGTGGTAATATATGAGGCTGCTGATTCTCTATTGATTTTACATAAATTAGGAGTAAAATCTGTAAAATGAAGAAGTTGAGTTTCCATTTGATGAAGGTCAACACTGTTAATCTAGAGCAATGCAGTCAATAATACTTCAGTTTACTGCAAGTAAATCAAGACGACCCTATGGAGATGTGGTGCAGAAATGTCTTTCTCAGCAAAACCCCCTTTGTGACAGTACTTGTACTTTAGTGTCAGACAGAGCCAAGTGTTATAAAGACAGAGCCAATATTATAAAATTAATATTTTTCCCCATACAGCCCAGAAGGTGCTTTTCTTGAACATAGAAACAAGTGTCATCAAGCCTCATGATAGTTACTGTTCTCCTTCAGGATCTCACATTGACTAGCTTTTTTAATGGTTCTTAAATCTCATCATGAGGAACGTTGTACTGTCATGGCATTCTCCATGTGAATACAGCAGCCTAATTTCATGTGGATCCTAGGAAAGGGGCAAAAACAAGGAGGGTGTATTACACCCAGGCAGCGCCCTTTTGCGTAGCAGTGTAGCTCCACATCCTCTGTGAGATCTGCATCACACAGCCAGCCTGCAGGATGAATCCTGCCCAAACAGACCCTCACGGGCTTGACATATGCCTGTCCGTAATGGGATTACTTACCCCCTGTTAGGTAGGCAAAAAGTGAAAGGAAAGCTTTGCTGCTTTGGAGCCTGAATTCATTCACTTCCATAGCCTAGACACAACGTAATATGAAAATGCAGCACTTTGCAGAAGTTGCTCAAATGGAAAGACAAAGATCCCATGGCACTATTTGAAAAGATATATGTAGATAACCTGCGATTAAGAATTAGAGGAATAGTGCCACTAATCGGAGAAGATCTGGGAAAGATGACCAGAGGGATGGAGTCATCCTTTCTTGCAAGGGATGGCTGTGCAGTCTGAGATTTGTTAGCCTGGAAAGAGATGAACTGGGGGAAGCATGGTAGAAATCTATGGATGGCTTGAAGAGGCATTTTTGGCTGAAGCATGCTGCAGGTGCTGAAGGGCTACTGATGTTCAAAGGCTGAGTGTACAAGCCTGGGGCAGCAAAGTCCAGAGAGGGTTATGTCCAGCTCAGGAAACCTCTGAGCCTCAAATCACTGGAAACTTGGAGAACACTTGGAGGAAGCATCATATATACAATCGCCCTTTTAATGCATACACCCTTCCCTAAGGGCCTGCTATGGCCCACTAGGCAATGGCTCTTTCGTCTGACCCGGTAGAGTTGCTCTTGGATTGTATGACTGCCTTGGAGCTGTAACTTGTAAGCTTGCCCAGATGATCTGACTGTCTTCCTCCATCAACAAAATGGTTTCTTACATCAAGACTGCTGTAGAGAATAAAGGATAAGAGTGGAAAGTGACAGTCATATTGCTTTTAATGTTGCAGCTACTGGACATGAAGTATTTAATTCTTTATTAGGCACTGTGCTTTGGCAAAGCTGCAGAGAAATATTAGTCTTATTTTACTAAAAATGGGTCAAGGAAACAGAATTTAACCTTTTAAATAATTGGATTCTAGCCAGAATAATTATTTTTGCCATCAACATGAGTTTGAGGTGCAAAGAATGCAGGACATTCTTGCAAATTGAGTAATTTGCAGTTAAAATGGACTGTCTTCATTTGACAATGCAAGCATTTATTTCATGTGAGAAGATAAACATATTTGTTGGGAACACTGCTATACTGAACTAAATGGTCTACAGTGCGGACAACAGATTTTGTGTGACTAACCTAACACACCACAGAAGATCCTTATTTCCAAAATACTCTAAGCCTGCCACAAATTACTTATTTCAATTCTGTATGCCCTAAAATACAGTTTTATTTTCACTTTTATTTTTAATATAGGATAACAGGCTTCTTTAAGAAGAAGAAGACGACAACATAACTTTATTTCCTTTGGGAAAGATGGATGCCAGATTCACTTCTAGGAAATAAGCCAAAGGAACACGCTTCCTTCCCTGATTCCAAAGCATGTGTTGTACTAACAATTATTTCAAAAAGACTGATGGGCTAGAGCAATTAGGCAGACAGACATTAGCAGTCTGACCAAAAATCCCTCTATTATGCATCCAATTTAACAATTCCAGTAACAGTGTACTGATGATGCAGTAAACAGGTGTAAAAATCACAAAAGTATCTTGATTCTCAGAAGTTAGGAAGCACCTGAACTCAGGAAAAACTAATAAATAAGTGTCTCCAATAATTCACACATTTTTTATCTTTTTTATAAACTTATATTTTTAGACATCGTGGTATCTAACTTTATCTAAGACCTTATGCAGTTGTTACTAATGGAAGGTCAATCATGTCATGAGGTACCGTAGCAATAAAATATCTCCAGGGTACACCACAGGGAAGAAGCTCTGAAATGCATTAGACAGCATTGGTTTTGCATCAGATGCAGATCAGAGAGTAGGAAAGGAGCGTAAGGACTTGGCTAACGGGATCATTGCTCACTTACTTACATTTTCTGAGATATCTAAAGGGCCTGCATGTATTTAAGACTTGACTCACTAGTGCTTGGCCTCAGTTATTCTTAACTGAGGAGCTGTTTTGTTCAACAAGAAATTATGTAACTGAATTTTCTTTTGATGTTTCAATGAAGATGATCTCATGGAAAAGGAGTGTGGATGGGAGGGTAAGACATCCTTTGCAGAGAAGCACGTTTGCTACATCTTCTTTGGAAGTGGAACAATGATGTACCCAGATGTTGTAGCAGGGGATGATCACCCTCCACCATCACAGCTGAGAGAAACTCCTGGACCTGGGAAAAAAGCAGGGTCAGTCTTAAAAACTGGAACAGGAATTTTAGGTATCAGATGGCCAGACTGCGCTCTTGAATGACATCATCCAAAATGTGTATCTTCCTATAAATGAAGCGGCGGGATGCTTTTCACAGCTGTGGCTGAAGACTCCACGCAGCAACACCTCCAATGGGACAAGTAAGAGAAGCCAAGTTGCTGTTCCCTAGCACAACATCAGCTGGCAACAGTGATGGTGTTTCGACCCTTGAACTCCTCACTGAACGGTGGTGAATTAACTGAAAGAAGTCTGAATGAGTGAAAGTAAAACCAAGTAATGCAAAACACCCCAAAGTACCCTGAAAAATCAATAAGCCTTTCCCAGGACACTTACAAAGTCATGTGTTTACACCTGAGATGAGGTGTACATACAGGTGTACCACAGCCATGCTGATCTGAGGATGAACGATCTCATATAGATAGATGCAGTGACATCACAATTTTTTCCAGGAATGATAATGTTCTGTCATTAAATAGGATAGGTAATTATTACAGAGGTTTCAGAGGAGGAAATTCAGACGCCCCATCCCTGGAAGTGTTCAAGGCCAGGTTGGATGGGGTTTTGAGTAACCTGATCTGGTGGAGTTAAGAAAAAACTGTAGACTGCTGAAAGTGCCTTCCTTGAGTACTGCTAATGTTCCAGGGACTAGCCTCGCCTCCAAAATAACATTAATTCTGTTTTTAGGTACCAAACCAAGTTTTGTTTGCTTTTTCTACAGGCATTGAAATTCTTATCATCCCAAATAATCTTTAATGAGTCCTCATTGTCAAATGTTGAACCAGAGTTTTACTTATAAAACTAAGACACTTTCATATTTCCACTTTGTTTGACATGTTTCTGAAACTGTTGGGTGCTGTGGCCAGGGAGGAACATGAGATGACTTCTACAAATACTAACACACCTTAACAATGCCTTCTCAATGGATCTGAAAAAGAGATTTTACCGTTGTATTGTCAGTGGCTGTAGGAAGGAGGCTGATTCATTCAGCAAAATAAATGCCTGTGATAACCACCTAATGCAATCAAGCTGTTTGGCTTTTCTTGTGAGGGATGTCTTCTAATGAAAGATGCTTGAGATGATGAAATGAGATGAGATGAGATGTTGATTTCAAGCAATAGGGCCCCTGACATAACTGAAAGTTAGGCACTTTCACGGATTCCAGTTCAGACACAAAAAAAGAAAGGGCAAAACCTCTTCCCTCATCTTTGGCATTAATTACATATGAATGTGCTGATAGCCAAAGCAATGTATTTTTCACACCACACCTTTCATTTTAGATTATACATACAGATTTACACAAGTTTCACATGCTTTTAATATCTGCATCCAAAACATAATTTATATAAATTTAATCACAAATTAACAGTTAGCACTCTGAAGTAGATAAGAAAATGGAGGCTTTCTGATCTATCCTTCGAAGACTGAGGTAAAACTATCACTTCCTTCCCTTTCCATTTCTTCTTACATTCCTTCCTCCTGTCTTATCAAACAATATTCAGGGGATGGCAGTGCTGGACAGACATGAATTAGGTTATGCAAATGCTGAAGCTCTCATGAACATTCAATAAAATACACACTTTAAAGGAATTATGGCTGGGTGGTCTTGCAGTACAAAATGAATGTTGCCAGCAGTGCTCTATTGGTAACAGATACGGTTCTGCAAAATTGCTGTTCCAGAAAAGCCCTCGTTGTACTTCAGCTGGTCTTATTTCACACAATGATATTGGTGTAAATTCTTTTGACCAAAAGACAGTTTTGCCAGGTACAGCCGTTGGCTCTAGAGTTTTCACTGGTACAGGTCTGTTGATGAAAGTATATTAAAAAAAATAGTATGATGCGGGTTTGTTATAGCTTAGACCTGACAATGCTTTAGGACTTTGATCCTCAGCTGACAACATGCTGCATTCATTAAAACTCACATCAAACTTGCTGACAGCTTGTTTGGATGCTGCCCTTGGTAGGCTGCTGAGTCCCTGCTGTGGCCCTTCATTCCCACTCCTACTGAGGTGTTATCTGAGCTGCAGCTGGAAGGTGGGACTGCAGCATAGGGAACGGGCCCACAGTAGCTTTGTCTTAGCTGCCCTGGGTAGCAGCAGAACATCCGTGCAAATTGCACCCTGGATACTGAATTCGACAGCTAACCAACACAGCTAAGGCCCCGCTACTTTATTACCCAAGTTATATGGATTTAAGCTAGCATGGACATGCTTTTCCTTTCTGCAGAGGAGCCACATCCTTGGACTGCACTTTGTTCAACATTTGTGTTGAACCACATGCAGTGGCTGGCACAATGCACGTCTTTATCCATGGCCAGGCTCCTACTGGAATCCAAATAATGACAGATTCTTTTTTTTTTTTTCTAGGTAATGGATGGCATCAGCTATCCATACAAAGGCAGTGGAGTTTAGAGACGATCAGTTATTCTTCCCTTCCCCACCCTGCGCTGCCCTCCCCTCCTCTCCATTGCCCTCTCCTCCTCTTCTCTTATTTTTCTCCCCCTTTTCAGCTTCCTGAGACACTAAAGGTTAGGATGCAGCTTGGACTCCTCGACAACTTTCATGCTGTATCTGCAGTCCCTGCTGGATTTTTAGGAATATGACATCGTTTTTATGGTCTCACAGGGCTCAGTCTCCAGTTGAGTCACCAGTGGCACAAGGGAGTAATGGCTCTGTCACAGGAACAAAACAACCTCTGTATAGTGCCTGTAGGAAATTCAATTGGTGTCTGTCTGGCTGCTTCCCCTTTCTTCATGGGGACACTTCTGAGGCACTATAATTGGCTTAGCCGGGGAGATAAGTGACAATTGTGGATGGGAGGAGGAAAAACAGGAGGAGGAAATCTCTCCACTTTTTATCTGTCTATTGAGAGGTCAGTGTCAGCCAAGAAGCACTTAAAAGAGATTTTCTGCTCTTATCTGGCAAGAACAAGGATACATGGAAAGATCTAGTCATGAGAGAAAAAGCCAGCTATAAGGCTGCACGTGCCTAGGGCTTTCTGTAATATTTCCTGACGGGCGGCTTACTGGCACACTCAGGGCTAGATCCCTGCTCCGGGAGATGACAAAAGAGAAAAAGTTCAAACTTTTGGGCTTCTACCAGCCACACACATAGGTTCATAGTCACAAACATTCACCTGTTCGGGTATCTTCTCCCACATTAAGTCAGTCCAGCCCCACTGATTTCCTCAATCTTGAAAGCATGCATGCCTGTTTCCCACAAGTCTTCCAGCATCACAGGCTGGCTTACATGGACCCATCAGATTTGACCTGATATGGCTTTGCCTGCTTTTCTTAAGAAAAGTGCCTCTATGTGTGATGGGGGACACTTTGGAGTCTAATTACATGCAGGTTGATTCAAATGGTACTAAGCCATACAAAAATGAGAGAACCGCCGGAGCTCTGAGAGCCTCTGTGTTTCCTGGTTGTGTACAAAAGACACTGCAGCAAATTGTTTCGATTGGCATAATCAGATGAATGAATCATAAAGCAGACAAACAGCAATTCATCCTTCCATGCAGCTTCTCCCTCTAATAGCATTGTAGTTATTCAGCTCAGTAATGATATTTTCAATAAAATTTCGCTTGCAGTCAGGTCCCTCTGCTTTTAATCCCACACTAACCAGAGAGGATAATGTACTCTCACAGGTATTCTCCATAAAATAAAACAGGTTTGTACCTCCACCGAATTTAATCCCAGGTACGAAGATCAGAGTTCCCCTTACCAGACACACGCCCATCAGCGGTCTCTGACCCAGGGTAACCTTGGAAATGAATGTTCAACTCATTTTCATAGACTGGACCAGTACAAATCCCGTTGAATGACGCATGGGCTTCAAGCTGTTCATCAACCGGGCAGAATACCTGCCAACCTGACTCTACAAAAACTGAGGTTTTTGTAGGACCTGAGTAGGCTTAACAAAAAAGTTTCTGGTCAGAGGCCAAATCTTCTTTTTGTACTTTTTTGAGATCGGAGTTTTCAGTTGGTAGAGGTTTCACACATTGGCACATTGTAAAAAATGTTCTCCTCATTGCTGAGTTTCATTGCTTGATAGTGCCAATATAAAATACTAAATTCTGCAATCTCTTCTCCTCTTGCCTTCACAGGTACTTGCAGAGAAAACAGCAGCTTTTGGGAACATCTTCTGTGTTCAAAACTATGCAGCAAAAATTACAAGGCAGTAATTGGCAGCATAGGCATTATCTTTGAAGCATGCAAAGGTTAGGTGGTGGTATTTGAGCTTCTGGATCATTCCTGAACATACAGTTTTGACATCAGTCAAGGGTGGCATTATCAAAGATCTGTTATGAGTCAAATGTACAACCTTGAACTGTTTAGCTTGCCTCCTTGGCATTCTTTATTTGTAAATACTAAGGGATTAAGCAAAGTCAAACCCCAGCATCCATATGTTATTTTCTGAAAAAGTTGCTTTGGCTTTCAGCCACCTCTTCCTACAAGCTCTGGAAATCATTAGAGTTCTTCTTTTCTTATTACTACTGTAGATAATGATGCAGAAGATTTAAAAAAAAAATAAATGGGGTTTGTGGATAAAACATAGAGGAGGACATAAAGAAGTTTCCAGTGTCAGCAGTTTATGTCAGCCTGGAGTTTATTTTACACCACAAAAGGACTGCTTCAGGAGACTGGTGAAAGCTTTGCATGCCCTTAGCTAGACGCAAGCAGTCATGTATGTTACACACCAAATTGGGTCATACTTCAAGTCACTGGCCTGAACCAACCTTAATAACAGGCTCTGACCCATCTGTTATATCTGCCTTGGCTAGTCGAGAATTTGTGTTCATTTTTATACTTTGATTCCTCTGACCTTTAGTTCAGCACTGAGTTGATATCCCCAAACTTGGTTCAGATTTGAGTGCTTTCTTTTTTTTTTTTCTGCATGGTATTTGCTTACATTGCTTTTCTCTATAGTGTTTTTTTTCTACTTGCTTGTCTTTACCACCAGTCTTTTAAAATAACTCTACCTCAGTCTGTTTTTTCTGGTCACCAGCTTCAGCTATTCGGTAGTTGAGAAAAGGCATTTCCTAGAGATCATATGTCTTCAATGAGAATGCTCTTGTGCTGACGGATTTCAAATGTGATTTTCTGCAATGTTCATTTAAGGCTCTGTCTTCATGGGTGTGCCTGCCAGTTCAATTAGTTGTCCATTTTTAGAAAGCCATGCACAAATGGGTGGGTTAATAGTCAAAACTAATTTGCTGAAAAGTTTGAACACTCACAGACAATGTTTAGTTTTTGTTATGGTTACAGACAAATAGCACTTTGCAACCCTCTTTAGTCACTGTCACTTGTCATCTGCAGATGACCAACTTGGCTATCAGATCCTCCTTCAGGCCCTTACTTCAGGTGGCTGATGGTTTCCATATTACCTTTTGGGGACTGATTTGTGGATGTGCCAGTGTCCCGCTATCCAGTGCCCTACCAAAACTTAGTCTGCCTTCTGAAGAAGATGGTTGGTATGATGTGATGAAGATGCACAGATGCATATTTTACATCCATGACAATGTGTGTCTCACTGTTAATGAATAGATTGCTGTGTATCTGAATTTGCCTTAGGACAGAGAGGTGCACTACAGGCATGTCCAAAGTACTTCCAGTCCTGTCTTTGGCATCCATGAACAAGGTATCAATTGTAAATGATAGCTGTGCTTGTAAGCCCTTCTTGCATGGAGACCTATTAGATCAGTTCTTTTTTGGGTGGGGAGGGGGGGCAGGGGGTACCCAACAGCTGCCCAGACTGTTCCTCCTCAGCTGGAGCAAGGCTACCTACATGCAGCTTCCTTCTAGGAGGAAGAAAATAAATCTCAATTCAATGGTCCTGCTTTTTGAAAGTCATTTCGTACCGGCAATCACACCTTTCTCTTACTCTTATAACTAATAAAGATGCTCTGAACAACCATATTCACTTTGGAAAAGTGACTAAACATGCTTTTCCCTCTGGATGCCCATGTAGGTTTTAGGTCAGGACCTGCATAATGTAAACAGGCAGCTGAGTATAAACAGAAAAAGCAGTGGGAAAGGATTTCTTTTAAAACATCAGAAAATAACAAGGAAAGGGCTGGAACAGTAAACAAGCTTCAGTAAGAGAATGCAAATAGCAAAACTGACAGAGAAAAACGTCAGAGCAACTGTCTGTGGGCATCCACAGGCACAGCTGTCAGACTGGCAGCAGTTTGATCTGGCTTACGGGGGAAAGAGATGGCACAGTTCATCTTTCTGGCACAGTTTGCTGCTTTGTGAGTGAGTAAGCACCTCAAAGTATATTGAAGAGCTTCAGCAAAGACAGATTAGAGGAAAAATTACTAAAAACTACTTGAAGCTGCAGCCAGCTGTAACCAGCAAGCAGAAGAAAAGGCAGCGAAACACAGTGTTTTCAGTCTTTGCTTTCCAAGGCCTTTTAAATCCAGCAGAAAAGTATGGATGGTCCTCAGCCTGTGGAGGGGAAGATATTAAGCCTTCAACCCTGCCTCTGATGCACAGGGATGCCGTGGCCATGCCTGCTCCACAGCCACAGCAAAATAGCTCTGCTCTGAGGTCCCCAGTGCTGCAGCCATTTTATTCACACTTTCTTGTTGTTGTCATTTGTTTGACTCCCTGAGTCTTTGGTGAGGGTCAGATTAGCTGGAGCAGGGGCAGAGCTTCAGCTGTTTTCCCTCTACGTTGCATCTAGGCATGCAGTGTTTTTCCTGCAGTCCATGAAGAGGGTGCAGGGCAGATGAGCCACAGCTCCTCCTGACACACCACGGGAAAAGAGGAGGGGGTGGACATACCCACACCTCGTGACCCCAAGAAAGTTGCAGGGTGGCAAAGTACAGCTCATTTACCATGGAGGTCACCTGAGCCAAGTCTCCTCGTTTTTTGTCATTGGTGTTGATTACTGTCACAGTTTAAATACCTCTGAATTGTCCAGCCGTCAGCTCAGAGGCCTCCAAATAAGTTTTCTGCTGTGGAGAGCATCTTTCCAGAAGAAAACTTGATGTGCAACTTTACAAAATCTTAAAGACAGATTTAATGAATGACACTTAGCTCGTCCCACTGCAATAAAATGAATCCAAGAAGGGGACCTGATCTTAATCTTCTTGCTGAGAGTAGCCTGCAGAGCCTGAAATTCAAAGATACAATATCTGCTTTGTTACTCTATGAGCTTGCTGTAAAATATGCTGTAATCTTTGCCAGTGGTATGTTGCGCATTCCCTGGAGGTTTTTCAGCGCTGAGGAACACTTCAGACTGCTTAACAGTTTGTTCAGGCTTTGCCTTATAAGGCCTTTTAACTCCAGCACAAGCACATGACAACCCCTCCAAGTGTCAGCCTGTTGGGAACAGATCACAGCAACAGTTTTCTCTGCGGAGGGAGTCGCGTTTGTCCTGTCTGCCTTGACCTGCTGCCCTTCTAGCCCCTCTCCTGACAGCTAGCATGAAAATGTGGCCTTTGGGTAAAGGGTAGGGAGTGCAAAAGCTTAACTGTGCCCGTGTCCATGTCCTTGCTGCAAAGGTTGAGTTACTTTGAATGCACCGAGGTATTTTTGTGTACTGCACTGGCTCCAGCTCCGGCTGTGATGCCCTGGGAAGATTGGTGGTCTACCACTGATACACATTCTTCATGTGGTAAGGCATGGGATCTGCTGCTTTTGGGGGGACATCCGATCTGCCGGTAAAGCTGAGGGAGCAGTGAGTTAAAAGCTGCTCTGGGTTCATTCTGTCTGAGCGAGGATATGTAGCTGCAAAGGTAGCAGCAACTCTATAAGAGGGCAGCAGAAACATTTTCGCTTTTCTTTTCTCAGTGTGCGTATGTCTTATTTTAGCAGCTCTGAAACATCAGCAGATTAGGCTTAAGTATTGAAACGGGGAATGCAAACCACTGAAAGCAGAATATGCACTGCTTGGACTTAAAATATCCTCTCTGAAAGCTGGCTGAGTTATAAGCCACGTGAAACAGCCATTTGTGGAAATCCAGGAGGACTCAGCCTCTCCCGCAGTTCCCAGCAGCATTCCCATCATGGCTTGGCCAAGCTGCGCGTCGGTAGAGACCACACTGGGCTTTGCAAGTGTTTGTAGCTGTGGGGAGAAGGAGCCCTATGTGGGAGTGACACAGGGGGGCAAAACAGGCAGGAACAGACCTCGGACCTCCTGCACCCCAGTCCCGCGTCAGAAGGCTGTAGGCAAAACCCCTCTCCTTCAGCCCTCTCTGCACCCAAGGAAGCCTTCCGTGGTTCAAAACCCTACAAGTGGTAGCACCTTGTACTGCACAGACTCAGCAGTTGAGTAAATCCAGAATGTCTGGGGCAAAACATGCAAAAGAGGCCATGCGAGCAGAGGGCTGGGTGATTTCAGTGGGGTTACCGCTTGCAGGACATCTATTCAAGGACTCTGAGTAGAAACCATGGTTTGTAACCTGCTCCGGGGGTGAAAGGTACAATGAAACATCGCACTCCATGTCATCCGCATTGTCATAGCCAGTATTTGTCATCACACAGTGATTTTTCCTGAGCCAAAAAGTAACAACTTAATTAAGCGTTAAAGCTGTAATAACCACAGTATCCACAGTATCCATGGGCCTCACGTTGCTCAGAGTTAGGGGTACAATGGGCTGAGTTTTTCAGCAAAAGGAAAAAGCACTGCTGAAGTTGCACATAGAGATCCTTATACAGGTGGGCACATTTATGTAAAAATATAAGCTGCATCTGCTGGTCTCCAAAACAAACTAAACTGCCTCTTAAAGCCTTTCAAACCAATTTTTATTCACAGTCCTCTCTGATGTGGGCACTGCTGAAAGATTTCTCGACCTTCCTACCTGCAGCAAAGCTGCATTTGACTCTTTGGCTTTGAAGCTGCTGAAATTGGACTCAAGGCAAACAAAAGCCAAGATAATGCTTATTGTGGAATCTTTTACATAAAAATAACAGACTAAAATACTTGCTCTGCTTCCCCTGAAACATCATTTTAATTCCACAGTGCACACCAGATCTCCAGTCTAAAGCCAACCCCTGTTTTTTCTGCCATTTTTACATTATTAACTCATTTTGCTCAGTGCATTCTTTGTTTCTCTTCAAAGTATTAAGAATGTTCCTTTTGTTTTGCATCTTTCTTCCTCTCCGCGTCACTCCAGAAGATTATGAGCTACACTTTGTTTCTGCAGTAGTGGGTTTTCTGTGGTGTTTGGGAAAACTGTGCTCATATTGATTGCAGGAATGATTCCCATTATAAAATTTCACAGCTGGCACACTTTCATCATCGGATGAAATAGGCAGCCCTGGAGTATTAAATCAAAACTCTGATAGCTGGAAAACAGGTACAGTAAAACCAAGAAAAAAACAAATGGCTATTAAAAAGGCACAGTTTTTGGAGCTAATTTGTGGAACTCCTTGCCAGAATGTACCACTGATAGTCCGAACTAACTATATGTCAGTAGAGGGCTGGAAACTTAGGTTGATACCAAGTCCAACATGGTTCAGTAACAGGATCTTTGGAAAGAGAAATCAAATCCAGAGTTGTTCTTCAAGCTCTGATTGTGAGTTCCCAGGCAAAGCAGTATTATTTTGAAGAGATTAAAAAGCAGCATTTCAAATTATTTTTTAGCCAAAAATAGAAATACTTCACATCACTTGAAAGTTTACATTCCCGTATTTACTCCATACAAAAGTAAAAAACAGTGTAAACTGCTTTTTCACAGGATGTATGTTACCTTCAGGAAAAAAATCAAACATTTTGAGAAATTCACAAAATAAAATGGGAGTGGTTTTTAGTCTTTCTATCTCATTAAAATTAATGCATATCCTGTGTGTAAACTAGATTTGAGAAACTATCATTATTCTGCCACTAATGATACTTCTCCTTAAACACTAAATATCAGCTTATTTTTTTGTAGGTGCAGCTATTGCAATGCCAGATGTAATTTAACTAATCATCACCCTTCCTCAGGAGCCGCACAGGAAGCAGTCCCAGTACTGAGAAGTTCACATTAAGAGAACAGGCAGACAGCAGGCAAAGAAGCACCTTCCTGAAAGGAGAAGTGATTTGCAAGTTGTCAGGGCTTGATTAGTAACCACATCTTCAGAATATCTGCTTATTGATCTACTCTACTAAATAAAATTGTCTAATGTTGTTTAGGTTAGGGTTTCTTTTCTAAGTGGCATTACTGATTTGGAGACAGATAAGCTTGTTTTATTCAAGTAGAATACTTGGGGCTTAAAATCATCAATTACACGCCCCATGTGAAATAAACTGCAAATGTTGTTACACTTCTGCAGATTTCTATGTGTGTAATCGGGGGGGGGGGGGAATACTGAGATTCCTAGACAGACCTGAAATGTCATAAATCAAAATACAACTTTAAAAGTCCTTTCTTTCAAAGGGTCCCAGTTTTCTGAAAAGTGACATCATCCTTAAATGGGACTCTCACATCAACATGGAGAGGTGTGCATTCAGTATAGCTGAATTGGGGTTCAATCAATACTTTGGCAACTAGAAGATCTGTTGAAGATGTTGTTTAAAACAGACACATCAGGGTGCCTTTCACCTCATTGCCATCACACACCAGATACAATATTGGCGTCTGCTGTAGACATATGTACGTAGGTTTATGCAGGCTAGAAGTATCCTGAAACAGTTATAAAACCACACTGTGTGATTTCCTGGGCACTAGAATCAACAAACATTTTGTCTTCTGCCAAATCTCAACTGGAAGTATTTTATCAGCCTTTAAAAAAGTATATTTTTATAGGATAGGAACAGTCTAACATGTGGAGAAAATTAAGTTGCCTAAGTAGATCTGATGCAGACAGTACAGCGCTCTCCATGCCTTTGGTGAGTGCCCAAACTGCAAATGTATTGCCCATAACATCAGAAGATCAAAATAAATCATTTACCTAAAGAAATCAAGGGAAAACATAGAAAAAGGGAGATCATTTTTCTTTTCTATGACAAAAGAGTAGACGGTCACGTTGGGTAACATCATGAAGAAAAGATGTGGTTTTTTCATTAGTGTATCTCTTTCTCTTTTTATAATTTCATAAGCAAAGCAAAGATCCTGTACCATCCTTATGAAAGAGTCTTGAACTGTTATGCCGTGAAGAGTGGGCAGTGGCAGAAGCAGACCTCAACTAATGGATTTTCTTCACTTTCACTAAATTGATTCAAACCTCCTAGGAGAAATTTGCAAGGCTCCTGCACAAGGCATCTGCACAAGAATTATTCAAGGAAAAAAAAAAAAAAAAAGTCTTATTTTGTCAAATTAACAACCTAACATGTTTTTTCTTCTCCATTTGTGCAGAGGGCCCTGCTACATGGTTACTATTTTTTATGATGAACCAGTGCCTAGAGCATATAACAATAGTAGACTCTGTCGTGCTATCTGCATGTTGTAAACCAGTCCCAGCCTCACAGGGAGCCTCTTTCTTTTCATTCGTGGCACACTTAGCAGTAATTATCCAGCTACAGGTGAACACCCCTTCAGACCTCTCTCCGGAGGTCTGAATTTACCATGAGGTTGAGGATAGCTGCAGCCTTGCTCCATGTTTTTTTATTCTCCGGTACAAAAAACATCAACCAGAGCAAGTTGGAGAAAGATGAAAAGCCTGCTTCAGTACTAAATTAAGACATAACTAGAAGTTTTCACAACTAAAGCATTCAGCCTCTTCCCAAATATCTTTATTTAAAAGGTTGGGTGACTGCTTACTGTTGAAACAATTATGTATTGTACTCTCTGCCAGGTTCAAAAATTGGAATATATGCAGAAGCTTAAAATGTAGACATGTTGACAGGGATTTTCAAAGCAGTCTAGAGGACTAAGAATCATTTTCCACTAAAATTAGTGGAAGACAATGTCAATCATTTTGACTAATTTGTAGATCATCATTAAATTTCATCCTAGGAACTGCTGACTACTAGGTTTAATGAATACTGTCTCTTCTGAATGCTGCTTACCAGAGAAGGCATTTGTACATTAGAGGTGCAAGACATAACGGTGATTTCCTAACTAGCTGCACACCAGATATACGAGTTTAATGGTAATCTCATCTTGAGTGGGGCTTGTATGCGGTATGCAATATAACGTAAAACAGTTCTCCAGTTTGCACTTTATAATATTAAAGTATGAAATAATACTATTAGAGTGACATGAATAGGAAGTCAGTGGAACTGACATTTTCTTCAGGAAGCCTGATTATGATTTTTCTCAGCATCTACCGCTGCTGTCCGTAGCACTAGTCCTTAAAAAGCATTAGAGGGAATACTACATACTTGTAGTGGCCCTAGGCAAGGAAGCACTGGGGATGCCTTTCCCATGAAAGGGACATCACAGTGTGCTTGCATGCCTTTATGTTGTGCACTGGAAGTGGGACCATGGAGAGGAAACAACAGCCTTAACGATCCTTGGAAGAAATCACTTGCACATATGCAAGGCAGTGGCTTTGCATAATACATACCGCGTGTTCCGCTGGTTCAAGGCAAACCCTTGGCACCTTGTGGCTGCCTCAGGCTGTGAAAAGCTTAATGAATTCCCTAGCTAACAATGAAAGTTGGATGTACCAATTTGGGAGCAGCGTAGACTGATCCAAAATTCATATTAAATTTTCAGCATGGATCCAGAAAGTAGCCAGTTATTTTTTGTCTCTGCTCCTCCTATGTGACTTTCTGTCATGATCTGAAGCAGAGGCCAAAAGGCCAAAAGAAGATTTCAGTGCAAAAGGTTTCCATTTTTTTCAGGTCAGAGGACCAAAGATGGGATACTGCCTAAAAACCTGTCATTAGGGGGTCCTTTTTTTAGGACTAGCACCAATAGCTAGGAGGCTCAAAGGCTACGTGACAGGCCTCTACCTGACTCCAAGCTGACTTGCTCCTCTTTCAAAGTTCTATCATACCCCTTATTTGAATGGATCGACTTAACTCCTCTTCATCAAAGAGAGAAAATCAAAATTCCAGCTCTTTCATGGCTGTAATGTGTTGAAGTGGACTGATCTGAAACTCCCATCATTAAATTACGGTCTTGATGCAGACAAGCTAAAGACACCTCTCTGTGCAGCCCCTCTATGGAGGAGGAAGGCATGCTGTCATAAATTTCCTGGTTATTTAAGCTTAGCTGAAAGCTTATCATTAACAAAAGCTGCCCTTGTAGACTGGAGTGGGCTCCTTATTACTTTTTTAACATTACAAATTCACTGCCCATCCCCTAGTCCTTCTTTGAGGAGCCTGTTAGGATAGGAAACCAAGCTGAGAATGGACTAGAGGGTCTGGAGCCAAAAGGATGTTTAAAAAGGAGGTATAAAGTTATCTTTTTGTCATATATTGGGGAACTGAAACAAAGGCTACAGTGATCAGAGCAGCAATAAAACCAAAATATTCAGATTCTGGCCCCAGTTACCTTCTGGGGCAGTAGTTAATTTTCACCCCTTCTATAGCTTTTGCCAGTTGGGCTGCAGGTAATTTCTTTCTTTTCTTTACTGTCACACTTCTGAAGCAAAATCTAGTGTACTAACACAAACCTCAGCAGTAAATATTTTGCCGTTTTTAAGGGAATATCATCTCAGCTATGTACTATATATGGAGAATGATCAGCAGGCACAAGAACAGAAATAAATGCTGCTAAAAGCAGCTTTCCCACTACAGTCTGGGTTGTTTGAACAGAAAGGAGAGGGACATGACAGAATCTACAGGAACCAAGCTCTAGTTTTTAAATCCAAAATAAAAAAAAAATGTACACTTTTTCTCTTGGCAGATTTGAATAGCCAAGCTAGCTTTAAGGGGCAAGAGGGGCAAGAGTCTCCTGCCTATCATCAGCATCAAAGCTGTCAGGATCCAGGAACTCAATGCCACAAAATGTTTCTAATGGGGTGGATAACACAAGTCCTGGTGTACTCGTGTACCTCAGCTCATTAACAGCTACAGAGGGATGTGCAGCTAAGGGGTGGTGACCTATTTCAGTGGCATCATTATGCTGATGGAATAGAAATTCAACAAAAATTCCCTTTTTAGTGAAGAGTTGTTCCATTCACAGATGTATCTCTGCCCTCCACTGTAGTGCTGGGAGTATTACCTGCTCTCGTCACCCTTCTCTCCCCAAGGTGGATGTAAAGCGTCAAGGGGGGCTCTGAGATTAGAAAGTGGAAGGTAAGGACTAACCAGGATTTTCTTTTTGTGTAATGTCAGAGAGAGTAAAGGAAGTTGGGAAAGGCTGCCTTACATTTCTCCTCTGCAGGTCATCCAATCCCCCCCTGCTCCCCAGGAGCTCAGGCTGGGTAAGCGAGCTGCAGTGCTGGTAGCCAGCACTGAAATCCCAAGAGGAGACTGGCTGCTTCCTCCACCTGGGAAGCTTCAAATAACCCCAGCTATGAGGAAAGGAAAGAAGGGACAAGGGTGAAATGCATACATCATTTCTTGTTCTTCCCTGCCTCAAGAAAAGTCACTGCAAATGGGCAGGATCTCCTGATTTACTGACCTGCAGGCTCTGACAGGGGGTGCTTTGTGGCTTGCTTCATTAATTACTGCCAAGGACTGAAGGTGTTGAATAACTCTCAGGCTAACACAAGGCTATTTAAGCATAGCAGGGGGGCTGGCAGGACACGAGGTATCAGGAGACCCATTGCTTCTTGTCCCTGCTACTAGCAGAAGTTACAAGCAGCTCTTTGTGGACAACAGACATTATTTGGCCAGGAGACCTCTGCTCTACGGAGGTTCTTGAGGGCCCCTTCCACACGCAGTATCTGGTGGTCCCTTGCGATGAGGTGTTCTGCCGCTGGCATGGCTGCACGGAGACCACTCTAGTCAGAGGACCTCTCAGTGCAAGCTCCCCATGGCTGCAGAGCGAAACCAAGCAAACATGGAAAAAACCTAATAGGCTGCACTTATTAATAAATGATGGCTTACCTATTCATAAGCCTGCTGTCTTGGGAAGGTTTAGAACAAAGCCCTGTGCTCTAGCTTTTTATTTCTCAAACAATGCCACTTCCTGCTGTGTGCGCTTCAACTCCATGTCTTGCTAGCAATGGCAAAACTGAAAAAAACAGAAAAAGGGGAGAGGAAACATCTTCAGTTAAACCAAATTTGATATAAAGATTTTTTTCAATGAAGAAAGAATGATCTTGTGCTCTTACAGAACTGGACTCAGAGGTACGGGTTGAGCTCTGCTACTGCCCTCCTGTTCCACTTCAGGCATATCGCTGATGGCTTCCCCATCTGCATTTTCCAGGTGTGAAATGCTGATGGGAGATGGAGGGGATCTTTCCCAGCCTTTGCTTGTCCTGTCGGTCAGGCTGGTTTTCCCATGAAAGCCCGTGCGAGGGGCAGTGAGGGATGAAGAAGGTGTACCGGTGATAGCATCTGCCCCCCAACAGTGGAGGGGTGAAGGCATGTATTCAGGTGTTCAGCCACTTCTCACTCTCACCGTTGCAAGTCATGAGTGGCAACAGACACCCCCACCACCAGCTGCCCAGGGTGGGTGTGCAAGGGCTTGGACACACAGTTCACACCATGCAGCCACCACTTCCTGGGTTAACATGCCCGGGTGGGAGGAGAACAACTGTCACGGGGTGATGGCTCTCTGGCAGGGGTATCCCCGAGGTGCAGCTCACAGTGGTGAGGTTCCAGGTGGCCTGAGCACAACCTTTGGTGCTGCAGCCACTCTGCACCCCCAGCCAGCAGCCTGGAGAGAGAAGGGCAGCAAGAGACTGCTGTCTGACGAGGCTGAGCGCCCCAATTAAAACTGCAGATGGAGTAGGCTCTCCGGGAAATGTCCAGTGATGCCACTGCCAAAAATTTCGAAGGCTGTGTTGTGCGAGACACCGTGTTTCAGGGAGCCAAAAAGTGAGCACGGACGATGGGCTCTGGAATCTAAAAGTTTAGACGAACTTTTCATTCCTGGCCTATTTTAATATAGCATCTGAGGCCAGAGTCTGGTAAGGAAGATAAAAAACAGATTAATCAAACCTCAGAATTTCAACTTAGATGAAAATAATATGGTTCAAATATGCCCTGGGGAGGAATGCTTGACAATAGTGAGGATGCCAGCACAGTGTTAGTTCAGCACAATGCAACATGCTGGCATGTGGTAATTTTAAGAGCCAGAAGTATCTCCTCTTAAACAATCTGAAATGCAAATGTGAAGCCTGTTTTCCCTCCTTGCTCTGTGTTTTCTTGACAACCACTGCCAGGATCCAGCCACTAACTTGTCACCACAAAAGTATGTCGATGTATTTGCGATGGCTGAGGCACTAATCCTGACCTTCATGTGTATGCATGTGCCTTCCGTACGCAGTCTGCAGGCCCAAGTCTGGTTTCTTAGACCGATTCAGTCCTAGGAACAGCCAGGAGGATGGGAAGCCAAAGGTTTTGCTCTGAGGACAAGATGCCTGGCATCATGCAGAAGGGTTGTGATTGTATGCAGGGCAGTGGTCAAAAAAAAAAACCTGTTTATCAAAAAAAAAAGGGGAAAAAAAAGAAAAGGTTTGTTAAAAATCAAACACAGGTGATTTAAACTAGAACCTTTCTTAATCGAGCTTCATGGCAAGGACAATTGATTTCCACCATACAACTAGGCTCTCTTGTTAAAAGTTCAGGCTACACATAGCTCAGAGTGCTTTCAGGATCCTCTCCAGTATCGAGTGGGGACTACAGACTGTTTCCTGCACTCTTTTCCAAAGAAATGAAAATAAAAATCTGTTTTGCATGGAAACGGGATGCAATTCACACATTATTAAGATGTAGCAGTTTTTGCTCTTTTAAAAATTGCAGTGAAAAGAACAGCCTTTTAACTGACATTTGGGAAATAATAGGGACATTTTCCCTTTCTTCTTCATTTCTAGCTACTGAACAAAGTATATTAAAATACTTCTTCCTCTTGCTTGCCTACTCTTCTAGAATCTTCTTACTTCTCCCTACATGCTCCAACCTCTCTTGTTTACTTAGTGTCTTCAAAATTTGGAAATACCACCATGCCTTACTGCCCTAAAAGTAAATCAAAAGAAATAAAAATCTGTGAGGCTTAACACAATTTCCGATTTTTTTTTTTTTATTAAGGTTCCTTACTAACAGAGCAAAACATTATGGAAACAAAAATCTTAACCAACCTGGACAAAAAAAAATGTGTAAAAGCAGACTGGGTAGTTTTTTTGTTTTGTTTCATTTAAAGCTGCCTTCACTAACCAAATGTCCACGGGCTGTCCCCTGCAGACTCTGTCATGACCTCATAAGTCACCTTATAGAGGTTGTTTCACCTGGGTGCACTCTGTGGACCACCTGGGTGAAGGATTCCCACCTCACTGCATCACAGGCTTCAAGCTATACAAGAAGACGCTGGAGGGAAATTAGTGGCTATTATTATTGCATGACTTCCAGCCTTTCCTCTGCATTGTAAGTCCCCGGCCAGAAGCTGCTCCACTGGTCATGCATCCTCTGTCATTCCTGTACAATCGTAAAGAGCCGGCAGGGTGGGCTGCTGCACATTTCCTTGATGATGCGCATTTCACAGAATCACAGAATCACAGAATGGTAGGGTTGGAAGGGACCTCTGGAGATCATCCAGTCCAACCCCCCTGCCAGAGCAGGGTCACCCAGAGCAGGTTGCACAGGAACGCGACCAGGCGGGTTTGGAATGTCTCCAGAGTCGGAGACTCCACCACCTCTCTGGGCAGCCTGTGCCAGGGCTCTGCCACCCTCAAAGTAAAGAAGTTCCTCCTCATGTTGAGATGAAAGTTCCTATGTTCAAGTTAGTGCCTGTTACCCCTTGTCCTGTCACTGGGCACCACTGAAAATAGCCTGGCCCCACCCTCCTGACACCCACCCTTGAAGTATTTGTAAGTATTGATAAGATCCCCCCTCCATCGTCTTTTTTCCAGACTGAAGAGACCCAAGTCCCTCAGCCTTTCTTCATAAGAGAGATGTTCCAATCCCCTAATCATCTTGGTAGCCCTTTGCTGTACCCTCCCCAGCAGTCCCCTGTCCTTCTTGAACTGGGGAGCCCAGAACTGGACACAGTACTCCAGATGTGACTAGACTGGAGACGGGTGTGCAGCCTTGCAGCATGTTTCGCTGGGGCCAGGAGCGCCTCAGCACTCACTAGGATGCACCCTGCTTACCCCTCACCTGCAACAACCACTGCAGTTACATGGGAGAGAGGATAACAAACATGGGGCAAATACAGTGTCTGGCTCAGCTGCAGTTACTCTTCTTCATGAACCGTCACAAGGTTTCATATCAGAAGTGAGGTGCGCACACATGCTTTTATATACAACTACCTTGAATGCACTTTAATATATGTTTAAATGCTTTGCTGAGTAGATGTCATGTGGAAGGAAAGAGGGGGTGGCTTAAAGTGGTGCATCTCACACACTGCTTTGGCAGCATCTAATGTGACTACAGGTCATCAAGTCAATAGGTTGACCGTCTCAGCTCCAGTTAGCACTGGGGCATAGCCTTGCCTTTGCTGGATATAGCCTGTAGCAGAATTCCTCCCTTTGGCAGGGCTTAACAGCAAAACATGAGAAGGGTATTCAAGGGATTTAATTGCATAGCTTGCAAGTCTTAGTAGGAGTTGCCCATGTATGTTCCCAGTGCACATGTGGGAGTATAGATGTCTGGATCCTGTGTGAGAGGATATGTCAAAACCAGCTGTAGTAATATAAGCAGCAATATATGGACCTTTATGTGGTGACTGAAAACCAAAAAAAAAAAGAGAGGTTTTGAAGCAAAACAACAAGCTGAAAGGGACCAAATAAGCTAAAGGACAGATGCCATCCAACAAATTACTTAAAGCTGGAAGACTGAAACAGTGTCCCGGTTTAATCTGGAGCTGTTGCATTTCCCCTAGCTGTGAGCCCACCCCAACACCCACTTACAGATACAGACTCACTTGGGTTACAGCAATAAAACTTTGCCTTTTGGCCACAGAAACTACCGGAATTATATAATGTTCTGTGAGTTTTCTATACAACAAAGGACCTCTTTCATGGAGGCAAAGCTAAGCCAGAAGTCACTTTGACATGCTGTCCCGAGACAAGGAGGCTGGGCACCAGTAAGGGAAATAGGACTGAGAGGTGGAAACACTGGAGAAAGCAGCTGCCTTGGAAAGCACCCTGCAGCAAGTAGCACATCCCGGAGCTGGAAGCAGAACGGAGGTGGAGGATGGCTGGGAGAGGAGGCAGGAGTGCCAGCAGAGAGTGAAATGCCAGGCTGGGTGGCACACAAAAGGGCAGGCACATGGAGAGCAGGGTGACCTCCAGTCCACTTTCCTCCAAGATGATGGAGTTTCCCTGCCTTGTCAGCGTGGGGTTATTAAACCAAAATTACATGCTGCAAAACGCACTTCTGCTCCTCATGGCAGGATGGCAACAGAATGGTGGACTCAGCCCTATCCTGGCCTGAGGGCATCCCTCCGCCGGGGCAGCCCTGTGATCACCCCATGGGACCAAGCTGGTGGGGCGGGCAGCACTTCTTTGCTGTTTATGAGAAAACAAAGCAGATGGGAGATGAAAGAAAAAAAGAAAAGAAAGAAAAGAAAGAAAGAAAAGAAAGAAAGAAAGAAAGAAAGAAAGAAAGAAAGAAAGAAAGAAAGAAAGAAAGAAAGAAAGAAAGAAAGAAAGAAAGAAAGAAAGAAAGAAAGAAAGAAAGAAAGAAAAAGAAAGAAAGAAAGAAAGAAGAAAAGAAAGAGAGAAAGAAAGAGAGAAAGAAAGAGAGAAAGAGAAAGAAAGAGAGAAAGAAAGAGAGAAAGAGAGAAAGAAAGAAAGAAAGAAAGAAAGAAGGAAGAGGTGGAGGAGGAGGAGGTGGTGGAGTCTCTGTCTCTGGAGACATTCAAAACCCGCCTGGATGTGTTCCTGTGCAACCTGCTCTGGGTGACCCTGCTCTGGCAGGGGTTGGACTAGATGATCTCTAGAGGTCCCTTCCAAGCCCTACCGTTCTGTGATTCTGGGGCGGGGGGGGAGCGGGGAGGGAAGTAAAAAGAAAAGTGAGGAGGTTGCATGCAAAACCAAAGCCATCCTTGAAATCAAGGGTACCCTCACGATGCTGGCTCAGGCCTCCCCTCCCTTCCCCACCCACCTCCTTCCTTATTGATAACACACCTGGGGTCTTTAGTCAGATTTTTTTTACATACGGCTTTGTCACTTAAGAGTGCCTGATGCCATTTCAGTGCTTTAATGCGCAATGCACGCGCAGGGTTGGATGGACACCTTCCCTCTTCCTCCCGCTCCCCCACGCGCTTTTCCCTGCTGCCCTGCAGCAGCAGCAGCAGCCGCCTTTCTCAGCGTGCCGTGCTCCTGCTGCGTTCCCAAGCGGATGTGCTGTCCCTGTCCTCCCTCCTCCAGCCATCCCTGTCCTTTCCCTTGGCCAAACCTGCTTTCTCTCGGGCGGCAGCCGCTGCCTGCCACAGCTCCTGCTCGCCATCCCCGCTGCCACCGTCCTTCCCTCCCCGCTCACTAAGGACATGCTGTGGCACAGCCACCCGGCCACCGCCGCTGCTGCAGTCGTGCAGGTTTGGATTACTGTGCACGCCACCGATGTCGAGCTCCTGTCGTGACCCAGCGCCCCATAGGAGGAGCAAATGAGCTGAGACGTCAACGCGAAAAATTATAGCCATGCGAGCTATCCCTGCGCTCAGCTGCTTGGGGAGCACATACATGGCTTGTGTGACAGCAGCGGCACACAGAAGCAGCAATGAAATGCAGTTAGCAATACAGCTGGGAGTCAGGCAGCCAGGCAGGCACTGGTCCAGTGACTAAAATGATCGTACCGTGAGCCAGCCTGCGGTGCCTCCAAAAGTGGCTGACTACTACACAGGAGCTCGACTTGCTTTGCAATTTACTCCAGTTCCCCCCGGGTGACTGCAGTGTGTGCTCCGTTTTGGTTTTGTTTGCCTTTTTGTTGCCCTTTTTTTTTTTTTTTTTTTTTTTTTTTTTCTTCCCCACCACCCATCTCCCTCTTTCTCCTCCTGTGTCCTTCTCTCCAGGATGGCGGAAGCAGAGTTGCACAAGGAAAGGCTCCAAGCCATAGCAGTAAGTCAGTTTCATTTTACTCGCTCTTTTGTCCGTCGCTGCGGGTTTGCGGAGGGAAGAGGGGGATCCCGGCAGGGTGGCTGGGAAGCACCCAGAGAGCCTGGCTTTCCCGAAGTTGCGCATGGAGTTCCCCGTTCGGGAAGCGAGTGGTTAAAAGTCTGCTTTGCAGGGTTTGGCGGAGAAAGAGGGCTCTGAGGAAGAGCATTGAGCTGACACGTGCAGAAAGAAAAATGTGAATGCACAGTGGCACGCTTAAAAGATTGATGATGGAGAAGAAAAGAAGGAATAAGTGGGGAGGAGGGGAGATTGCAGGAGAAAATCACTACTCTGCTGAAAAGATATTTTCTCACGGTGGGAGCTTTAGCTTAGCTGATTAAGAAGTTAAACAAAATGATCTACTGCAGGGTGGCTTTTACCGCAGAAAGTAATTGTGATATTACAAATTTTCAAGACAATCGAATACAAACACTACATTATCAAATTTGTGTAATTATTTGATCTACTAGTTAAACTGTCACCTCAGCTCCGTAGCTGAGCACATGCTTTCAGACAAATTCCCTGACAAATTGCACCCTGCCAGGGGTAAAGTTTAGGCAGGATTTTGCCCCATTTTAGTTAAAACTTTTGTTTTCATGGCTAGGACCGTAATTTGGAGTGAGATATGGGCTCAGCTGGTGCAGACCTCAGAGGAACGCGGGCAGTGACACCCAGTGAGGATTGGGCCTGGGTGTTGAAAAACCACCATCGCCCCGGCACACAGAAATTGCCAGCTCATCTTCTAGCACGGCACAGGCGCCGTGTCAAAAGGCCTGTGTTCCTGTGGGCACTGCCAGCCTGCCAGCCCCACACAGCCTGCCCTTGTTCCAGTGACACCCGGCTCTTCTTCTTCTTCTTCTTCTTCCTCCTCTTCTTCTTCTTCTTCTTCTTCTTCTTCTTCTTCTTCTTCTTCCTCCTCCCTGCGGCTGGGATGCTGCTGCAGCTGTGCCGGTCCCGGTGGGATGGCACGATCCGTGCCAGGGACCACACACCTGGAGGTCTGAAGGGAAATGACAGACGACGGCAGAGCCCGCATGGGCTTTACGTTCCCTTCCCCAGTTCCCCCAGTGATCAACAGATGCTACGTTTTACTGTAGCCAGCAGAGATTACAGATTTCCTTTGTAGTAAGAGGAATGGCTGCTGCTGCTGCTGCTGTTCCAAGCTGTTTTCTTTAAGTCTGCTAATAGGTCCGTGGAGATTTAAAATAACCCGATATAAAACAAAAAGATCGGGGGGTTTCTCTCTCTAAAATATTTCCTAAAATAGAACAAATGGTATCATTTGATAGGGAGGGGGGGATACCATAACCATTTAATTTTCAGGCGGTGGAAAGTAGATGCATATTTTTAAGCTGGTTCACAGTTTTCTGTCAGCAGTAGGCATTGCCAAATCTCCAAATGGAAACACAGGGAACATTCCCCTGGCAGCCACCCTCACCACTGCCTCTGGTTTGGGACTCCTGTACGGTAGAACCGTTCTGCAGAGCTGCTCTGTGCGTTGCTGCTGTGCATAGCTCTGAAAAACTTCCATCTCCACATTAAAAAACAATGGTTTAGATTATTACAGCTTCTTTTGACTGCTCCGTAAGAAAACCAAGTGGCACCCTTTTCCACACCGTATGATGTGCTTAAACCTTTCACCAAAGTCAGATGCTCTGCTTCTTGGTGCTTTGCATTTCACACCAGTGAGGCCATTATGGATGTAAAATTATCACCTGGTGTATTGCAGCTTTTTACAGTAGGTTTATGCTGGTATGAGAGAAGGCTTTGAGAATCTGGATATTCATTTTCTATATATATATATTTCCTCTTTGGTTTCTATTTCTGGCAACAAATAAAGCATAGGATAGCAATGTATGCAGTGAATTAGATTGAAATAATTTTACTTCAGCTTCAAAAATATTCAGCCTTATTTTAAGCTTGAATGTGGTTCCATGAACTGGCGTGTTCGCTTACCTACTCTGTGGAGCAACAGGTTTTCCATATAAGCTTGTTAGGTAACTTTTCTCCTGTGCCTGGGCTGCTGCAAATGATTGTCAGAATGCAGAGAAGTTTATTTCTAGTGTAAGCTTTGCTCCATGAGGATGAGTGACATGACACAAGTTAGGTGTTTCTCTTCGGACACTGGTTGGCTAAAATAAGGTCCATCCTCAACAGTTGCATGACCTTTCTTAGAAGAAGAAAAAGGCGGCATTTGGTTCAGCTTGGTGTTCCCTTTAGTTTGAGAAGCTGCAGTATCTCACTCAGATGAGCAGAAGCTTACACCAGCACTCTTCAAGCAAGCTGGCCGAATACTAGGCATACGGAAAGAAGTCCATTTACTTTTGGGACTTCTACACACTGTTGCCTGTGCATTTGTTCTTGCTTCTATAATCAACACGGCAAATGAGCTTGCCAGGAAGACAGGCAGAGTAAATTTTAAGTGTGCATCACTAAGTATTTAAGGAAAACAAAATCCAAACATGGAAATACGAATATTTGCACCAGAAGGCTGATGCCTTGTAAAGAGTTTGATTTCGTACTTTGTTGCTGTGACTAATCACAGCTTTAATGTATGCCTGTCTGGCACAGAGGCAAGTGTCATAGGAAGAGGAAAAAAGGGGTCTAACTGTTAGGACATTAGTCTAAACCTTGGTGAACATGAGTTAGCCACTTGTTTTGCCAGCAGCAAGCACTTAGCCTCTCTGTGCATTCATTTTCCATCTGTAAACTGTGAATAATGGACTTTGCCCTTGTCTCAGAGAGCTGTTAGGGATGCATGCAAGATTGAGAACTTGGATGCAAGATTGAGAACTTGGTTTAGCAGGGCAAGAAACAGCTAAACGAGTCTTTAAAAAACAGAATTTGTGATTCTTAAAAAAAAAAAAGAAGAAGAAGAAGAAGCTTTAAATGTATGTTTTTAATATCATTGTACATGCTTAAGCTGTGATTTTTAGATCTATTTCTGAAGTTCCTAAAAGTCACAAACTGAGAGACTGCAGAGTCTGTAAAACTCAGAGCACTGTGGCAGTCCAGTTTGAGAAGTGGGAAGATGTGAGACAACTACTGAAAAGTGGAACCCAGTTCTCTCTGCCTGGGAGGAAAGCATAAACTCTGTGTCCTGGGGAGGTCCTATGATGGCCAGGAGCAATTGGTTTTCTGATCCTTCTGTGAGCTGAGGTCGCATCACATCTCGCCACTTGGGCATCACGTGTGCCACAGACAGATACTGGTAAATCTTTCTGCCATGCTCTTACCATCTGTTTGAGCCTGACTCTAAATTACCACAGCACAAACCTGCTGCTCTACTGCCAATGGAGCCAAGCGGTGCCCGCTCTGAACGCTGCAGGAAGATGCCTTGCAGGAGGCATGCAAGAGGTTAAAAGAGGAGGCTGGAAGCCTTCCCCTCTCTGAGCTTGTTCCTATGGCACACTTCAGTGCTTGCATCTGCTCTTTTCCTGAAAGGGGGGTGTGTGTAAAATTTTGGGTGAAAAAGGAAGCATTTTTGTGGCTTTAAAAACTATGCCTGCTGTGTGTTGCTCAGAAGTTTGGAATGCGACTAGTCCCAGAGGAAGCAAGCTCGGTGGCCGGGGGACAGGTGAGCTGGTTTAGTTGATCACATTTTTGATAAATAAAGTGTGTGACTCTGCACACTCTGCACACTCTGCAGTCTCTGTGACTGCAGAGATCACCACCAGATAGTGATGTAAATATAGACAATCATTTTCAAAATGTAAATATTTTCCATCGGTTAGCAGTCATAAATCTGGGAAGTGTGGGTATTGTGTATGTATCGGTGCATCTGGGGCACAAATGCACATACGATGTAGTGCCTTGTGAATTGAAGGGAATCACTGAGGGACAGCACTGAGGAGAAATCATCCACTACAGCAACAATGAACGCAGGAGCTGGAGGAGGCTTTCAGGTTAAGGACGTGTCCAGCCTACAGATGCCAGTGGGAAGCTACTAAAATGTACTGATTTCTTAGCAAATAAAACCAGTGTCCATCTCTGAGAACCAGGAGCTCAGTGAAGCATTAAGGGAAAGTAATTATTGACATTCAATTAGCCATGTCAAAGATACCTCCTGTCAAATAAGACTATTCTTGCTTTTTCTATGAGATTATGAGTTTGTTGGGCTGGATCTAACATCACTTAAATGTCACCAGGTGTTTCACTTAGTATGTCAGGACACGGTTGTTTAAAAATATCCCCCTCCTGTATCAGTGGTGGCTGCCTTAGATGCATTAAGGACTGGGTCTCAAAAAGTTGCTGGTAGCAAGGGAGACTGTTGAACAGAGCCTTGTTCCTTGAGAGCGAAGGTGGGGAGAGCTTATAGGAAACAGCTTTTCAAGGCTTGAAGGTGTTCTCTGTTGGTACTTTGATGTAAATGAAAAATCAAAATCAATAGTGTGCAGGTAGCATAAAGAGAGGTGGAGGAGCAAATACAACGACAAAAAGCAGTCCTGCAGAGCAAGTTGGAGTATTTGGTAAATGGGGTCCTGCATTTAAAGAAGTCCGTCACACCACTATACAGCTGGTGTTAAGACAGGTCAATGCAGGATGGCGCCCCCAAATAAAAGTGAGCACAAGCCAGACCCACAGACGAGGGCTCTGCAGTCTGAGCAGTGCTGCCTTTCGTGGGGGACTAGAACTAGTGCAGGAGGTAATTCAACAGGGATGAGAGGGGGGTGTCCTTGTCCTGCAAAGGAGATTAATTTCATACCAGTTAAACCTATCCCACGTGAGGTTTGAGAGTCCTCCCAAAGGGGAGGCATGTGCATGTATGTTTGCGTATAGCATTGCACTAATTTTTCAACAGGTCTTTGAGATTAGTAATACAATTATCTTTTGGAAAGATAGTACTGGTTAGTTTCAGTATAATTGCTGTTACCCTAGGCATTCTACATTTCTGGGTTGAACACTCAGCAACTTCAGGGAGCATCATGTGGTGTCCATAAACTTCAGAAAATTTATTGGCAGAAAAGACAGTATCTCTTTTTTCCCCCCATTCACCTGTTGTCTATTACCCCACAAAATTAAAACTCATGACTACTAGATAACACGTGCAAGGTCATTTTACTGTGACACTTCTCCACAATTTTTGTGAGTCCTTTCAGAGAATATTGTTCATGAAAATTAGAATCTCTGGTGTTGGGGATCACATAGAAAGATGTGTCAAATTCATTTAATCAACAGTTTACTATTGCTGTGATGACTTAATACACTGGTTTCCTATGCCTTCATTTAAGAAGTAATGTTTTTGTCCTTATAGTTAAGCACGTGATCAAATCTGTCTGAATTCAGTTGTTTTCAGACCTCAAGCCTGCAGAAAAAAAAGGCAGCAAGATATGGAAAGAATAAGCAAGGTGGGGGGACTTTTCTGCTTGGAAAATATGTGAGTAAGAAGAATCTGCAGAAGACTGTAAGGCCATGAGTGTTATGGAGAGAGAAGATAAGGAAATACTACTCACACCTTTTGGGACAAGAATTATTAGGTGTCTAAGGAGGGTAGCAGTTGTGGACAAAACAAACACAAAGAGATGCTCTTCCTAAAATGAGTTGTTGAGCTGTAGAGCCTCTCTCTCCAGTATGTGGTGGATGCTCAGAGTGCACCTGGGCTTGAGGAGAGCCCAGGCATGCTCATGAAAGTGGAATCCATTAAGGACTTTCTCATTACATAGAAGTAATTTTTGAGTTGCAAATTACTAGAGGCTGTCAGAGAAGTTTTACATGTATTTGCCATGCTCCTGAAGTCTTCTGCTTTAGGCACTGCGCTAGCATGGAGCATGGGCTAGATGGTCTGGCGCAGTGCAGCCCATCCTATGTACTCAAACACATTCCTGGAGTAACCATGTCTTTAAGTGCTTTTATGAGTTTCAGCACTAAAGAAAGCCCCCCTCACAATTCATCGTGAAGCTTATTTGAATATAGCTGCAACATATTTTAATCCCATTTTTCCATTCCCATTTTTCCCTCATTATCCTATTTGAAATTGTATTTAAGGCTCTGATTAATCAAAACCGTTCCTCTGCCATCTTGTTCCTCAGCAATCCTAACATCCAACTACCTGAAACAGAAAATCTTCCTGTAGCTGTAGCTGTCCTCCTTTTATATTGTGAGCTGAAAAAACTTAAGGGCTGGTCAGACCTTAACAGATTTCCAGAGTACTCTATGGTGAGGAAAACCTGGCGGGGATAGGAAGAGTCTGTATCCTGCTGCAAATATTTCCAGGAATGGGCTTAGTGTGTGTAAACTGGGGATTATCGCAATGTAAATCTAAATGAGATCTATATTGTGAGCACGACGTGAACCTGTGAGGTTCCTGTGAACCTCGGTGGAAATCAGTCATGGGAGAGGAAGTGTTATGTTTACATTTGCTGTAAGGGATGAAGAGAGCTTTCTCTCACTCAAATCTGCAGTCCTGCCCTGGACTGCAGTGATATCATGAGTCAGCTTCGTGGCAGTCCTTTGCAGAGAGAAACCCATGCAAGCACAGTGGTATCTTGTCTTGAACTTCTAGAGCATATAAAACACTGCGAGTTCATGCACAGTGTAAGAAATGTTATGGCCTTTGACCATTCTAAGCCAAAAGCCAAAGAAAAATGCCAGTAATGTCTGAAAACTAAAATTACCATCTTGGGTTTTATCTGTACTTTTGCTTTAGGAATGTCTGCATGACAGCAAGAGAAACGGAAATATGACGAAAGAATATTGTCGTCAAGGTATCAGTGAAAACTAGGAACAAATAGAAACCAGAAACCAGCTTGCTCTCGAGAAATTTCTAGACAGTCTCCAGACTTACCCAAACTCAACTGTTTAAATTTAGAATTGTTTCCACAGCACATTCCTCGCCCTTAACACACCACCAACATCTCTTGAGCACAGACAAGGAGCTGAGATACTGGATTTCGTTTTGTGCCTTTCAAATTTATGTTTTGCAAAAGAAGTTGAAAATGGGTGATGAGTTTTTGTGATTTTCCTGTTGCTGTTAAATTACTCTGGTAAAGTAAAATAGTTGTGAAAGATTTACATTTTTGGAAACTAATAAACAGCTCTAGCCTGGTGTGTAACTTTAAGGACAGATGCTACACACCATGGTAGCAGTGGGGTAGATGTTGATGTGAAGTCAGAGGTGAGACTTTGGGATTTACATGCCGTGATAAAACCGATGGATAGCCAGATAGCTGGGACAAGGGCGGGATGGGGCTGGAAGCGAGCACACAGTGATGCTCAGCCTCAAGCACTCTTGCTTTTCCAGGAATCACTCCTTGTATCTAACTTCTTACCAGCTTTACAAACACTGCTTTATTCTTGTACAGGATGAAGTCTACTCCTTCATCAGCTGAATACTTGCAAAGTATAGTCAACAGCAAGATGGTTGGTCTGCAGCATGTATTTGGGAAAGCAGTGGACCATGCATGTGTAGTAAATTATGAGGACCCACACTAGCAATATTTAGCTTCTGAGCCTCTTTGTGAGTGGGACCCCAGGAACTTTGCAAAGATTTTAGTGTATTTGTTTATTGACAGGGGAAATGAAGCTTGGGCAAGGGATTTGTTTGCCTGTTTCACCAAGAAAGTTAAGAGAGCCATGAATTCAATCCCGTGCTTCCTTATTTAAGTAGGATGTGACTGAAATGTGATCGCAAACCTTGCCCTCTCTTGAATGGCATGTGAGCCCGTCCTGAGCCTGTGTGTTCTGAGGCACTGTTTGGACTCAGGATGCCTTTCAGGAGCAGGGCTTGGGAGCACAGGGATGCTACACCTGCCTCTGGTCCTAATTTCCATTGCAAATTCTGATCTGCAAAAGCCATGTGCCTGCAAGGGTTAACATCACCCAACAGGTCCAGTGGCAGTGAAATGAGTATGGTCTTTTGGCAATTGCACACCAGACCTGTGTAGCTCTTGACACACAGATGCTTTTTGTTACTTAGCTGACTTGCAGCAAGGTTAGGCGCTGGAGGCATGTAAAGCTTTCTTCCTCTTTGCCAGTAAAAACAAATGCTCTCTGTGCACAAAAACAAAAAAAAACAAAAAAAAAAAAAAAAAAAAAAAAAAAGGTCCAACAACCAATGCAGTTTGGGGACCTTTTTTTTCAAAAGGAGACAGACCTGCTCTCATCTATGAGTTGCAGCCCTTTCCAGACGGCACAGAGTTCAGGTTGTTGATTTAGGCAGTGCTCTGATTACTTTAATTTGAGCTGCCAGCATCATTTGTCAGGATCCACAGACAATGGTTAGCAGGGTGGGGCTCAGCCCCTCTGCAGTGCCTAATAGTCACAGTGGCTGACAATCATCTCAAGATTTGGACAGCAGAGGTGTGCTCAGATTTTAAAAAATACATACCTTGAAAGAAAGCCCTCAGTTTACAAGCAGAGGCTAAATAAAAGGTGTTTTCCGGCCTTTTGGGGACATGTCATTGCCAGATCCTCTGCTTCAGCCATGTTCTTTTGCCATGCAGGGTTGTAAGAAGCACTGCGGTAGAAGGAATTAACCTGGGCAGGTAATGGCTAAGGAGCCCCTGTTAAGAGGCTGAAAATTGCAGACAGAAATTAGAAGGCAGATTGCTGTGTAATTTATTGGTGGAGGAGGAAGAGTTGAGCCACCCGCAATGCTTGCTGCAGAGAGTCACACAGCTGCAGTCTCTTTATGGCAGCAGCAGGAGCGAGTGCGGAGCTGAGATTACTCGGGAGCGGGTAGCGGTGCTAAATGCAGGCGTCTAGCTATTAACCAGCTGAGTGCCGCGTGCTGCAGTGCCAGCATCAGGCTGAATGGTCCTTCCCAGTGGGCTTGGAATAGACACACACATACACACACACACACATATGCTTGTTAGCCTCTCATGGAACAGGTCTGCGCTGCGCCATGCATCAGGTCCTTGGAAAAACTCACGCTGACATCTATGGGTTTTTAAAGGATCCCTAGTCATCCAACTGTTTCCCGTTTGGAGCATAAAGCAAGCATTTGGCAACCAAGGTGTCACTAAATTTGCAGTAACTGCAGCACAGGGGACTGGATTGTCTTATACACTGGCTTTGGTTCAAAATTACTGTCTTGGATGTGTTGGCAAGTCCTGGCAGCTTTGTGCAGATAGTATAGTGTTTGTGAGTTAATCCCTTATCTATTTTGAATTCCTACCTACATTGACATAAAAAGTGAGACATGGTTGTTAATCATGTATTTGTTCTTAATAAATATAAGCATATGCAAACACTTGCTGCACTTTGAAGAAGTAGACTCCAGCAGAAGGCTGATTCTTTTTACAGCATTTTAAGCTGCATCTTTAAGACCACTCCTTGTGGTAGGGATAACTACTGAATTAGGAATGTACATAAACACATCCCAGCATCATGGTAAACTTTGTAAACTGTTCTGGTTAAGGAAGTAACTTCTAACTAGACATGAAAAAAAAAATCTCCACTTTTTAAAAAATGAAATAAAGAACAGTCTAAACATAACATCTTTAAGAACTGTGCCCCTGTATCAGTAAGACAGTAAGAAATATCAGCTAAATTTATGCTTGCTATTGCTGAAGTTTCAAAAAGTACAAAATTTAGACTAAAATACATCTAGGATATCTGAAACTCATCTGCGAAATAGAAACCCGCTCATACTTTTCATGCTTTTCATTATCAGCTGCCTGATCTCCAGAGAAAAAATAATAGAGTCTAAGTGGTTTACAAGTGTTTTTGTCCTTATCATGTAGAACATTGCATATAATGCTGAGCAAAGGTTTTGATGAGATTGATGTGACACTGAACAGTGCAGACCTCCTCCTCTGTGAATTTCTCAGCAATTCACACAACTGAATGTCCCACAGAGGAGATGTTCCAGAATCAATAAAGTTTCTAATATAGATACCTCTTTACATTAATGATGATTTTTTTTTCCTGGGCTTTTAAAACAGTATAATAATTCATAATTAAAGAGACAAGGTATCTTTTAAAGATTATTCCACTGCTAAGAAGGAGGGGACAGACAGCACTGCTGAATTGGAGAGAGCTGGTAGGAGTTGCTGCTACAACTCTGCCACAAATCTCAGGGCGCTGGGAATAGTTCTCCTTTGCATTTGGTCCCCGTCTCTCAGGAGAGCATGCACCATCCTTTACCTGAGAACTCACAGCCCATGAAAAGCAGACTTAAGGAAACAAGACTAGTATTTTGGTGGTCCAAGTACCTACAGCTCCAGTTTCCACTTTGTGTTGTTTTGTGATGTTGTAGGGCAAACCACCATCCTTGCTTAGACACATAAGGGAACAAAAATAGTCTTTTGTCTCTGTTACTTTGAAAACACATGTTCCTTGATGAAAAAAATCCAGTTTACATTGATGTGGCTAATATTGACCATGTGATTGCAGGCAAGTCATAGGTGGCTGGTTGCAAGGCGGTAAGGTCCAAAAAGATCAGGTGACCCTGGTTATATATTGTCGCTGTCTTTATGGATTGGAGAGTGGTTTAGCTAAACTGAAGGCAGAAGTGGTATCGGGCTGTGTGCTTCCCTGGTGACACCAGTGAGCTCACCAACCAGGAAGACATACATGCAGGGCTTGTTGCGTGGTTCATGCTTTTGGCTGCAGTCGGCACACTGAGCTGAAGGAGGTTTCAATTAGAAGGTGGTAGATCTGGTTTATCATTGGTGGTGTTGTGTTGGTCACCCGTCTGTCTAGCTGAAGCTAACAGGTGCAAAAGTGGCTGGAGAACTGAAGCAAGAATATATATACTAGCAATCAGTTGTCACAGTGGAAACCTGTACCAAAGAGCGTCCAGCCTGGATCTGACCTTGTTCCAGTTCTAGACAGCATGTCATGGACCTGGATCAGATAATGCAGGGCAGTCACTGTATCTGTAACCTGGGCTTCGCTGAAAGGGACTGTGAATGCATGTGAAAAAGAGAGTTTAAAATGGTACTGGCAGTTTACTAGCCTTTTTCACATGGTGTCTTCAAAACAAATGAAGGATTCTTAACACCTGGTACCAAACCATTGCTGGATAGCAGCTCTAAAGAAAAGATGATAGTGAATAGTCCAGGGAACATCAGTCAACATTGTCATCCATCATGGAAAAGGCAAACAGGCTGGTATATATAAACAGGAATGCTGCCTATAAGGCACATGAAATGGTGCTTTGTTGAGACCCATGCTGAATGTTAATCTCCAAGAAAGACATGGGCTAAATGGAGAACAGTACAGGAGAGCCAGGAATGATCAGAAGTGGAGAAAAATTGCTTCTGAGGGAAGACGGAATATTGGTTTGCTTGTGGATATATTGCTGAAGCATGATACGTTTCCATGTGCGATCCAGAATCACAGATATTGCATACTTACTAAAGTGCAAAGGTGATGAAGCTTGGTGACAACCTTTTACTGTGTTGTAGCAGAAATTACCTCCCGAATTTTAAACCGTTGTGATTGTCATATTGGCCTGTGATTTAACAACTTAACTCCCTCTTTTTTGACCAATTTTCTTCCCTTTAAAAAAAAAAAAAAAAAAAAAAGCCCCCTGCTTTGCCTGATTGAGAAATATCAACAGTGGTTTTGGTTGGTCCAAGAGTTGGGATGTTTTTTACTGTGAAGTGCATCGCTTTCTGAAAAGTGACTGTAAATGGCATTCAGCAATCCAAGTTGTATTGTCTTTCAAAGGTTACCATAGCATATTCCATCTACAACATGTTGGAAATGTTTTCCTTGGCTAAAAGGCACCAAAAGAATAATTATGATCCTTTAGGGCATGTCTACATCATAACTGAAGTGCCTACATCTGTACAAAGGTGCACATCTGGCTTTTGGGTCTGCTAGGTATCCAAAACAAGTCCACATTGTGGCAAATAAAATGTTTATTGAAGTGGGTGTACAACAGGTATCAAAGGTAATGGAAGCAAGCTGGTAACTCGCTCCAAGTTCAGTACAGAGCAACTAGGATGAGCACAGCTGCCGCTGCAGAGTGTTGTGGTGTATGGCATCAATTAACTCCCCATCTGACTGAAAAATACATGCCAAAGAGCCTTACTCAGTAAACTCAGCATGAAGTCTAAACTTCTGTTTCAGAAAGGAGGCATTGCAGTTGTTTATTATTCTCCTTAGTGTCCTTATTCAGACATTTTTTCCCAACAACCACCATCACAAATTTTTTTTTTATTTTCCATTGCTCTGATGAGGACTAGCTGTCTCACCACTTTTTTCCGGACACATGAGTAAGAGCAAAATTGTCAAAAGTATCCACTAACTCTGAACACTCCGCATGAGGCATTTTCAAAGCCTGCATTTTTCAGAAAATATGTTGTTGTGTGATGCTTCGTATATCCAGAGTACCACTTGTATTGATGTGAAAGACACTGTGAAACATCAGTGCATCTGACTTTTTCATCTGCTAGACATCCAACCAAATCTCCATTGTGGCAAGTCAAGTGTTTATTGAAGTGCTTTAGCCTGAACAGACTTAGAGCATTTTGTAGCGGAAAATAGTTTTTCTGAGGCAGCTGACCAGTTTCACAAGTGGCAAATTGAACAACAGTACACAGTTTGTGATAGGAGAAAATTGCACCTACTTACCTTTTTAACATTGATTGCATCATTGATTTCTGTGCTTTTAAAATTCAATCAATCAATATTAATTTTGGGTTGGGTTTTTTTTTTTCCATGAAACACAGATGAAAGGAAGAAGGAGAGAAACCAATTCTATTCAGTAGTAAGGAATACAGGACATGCCATTGGAGACCACAGCATTTGTCATGCAAAAAAAGCAAAAACCCCACACCTCTATAATAGAATTAGTTTTGGTTTTGTCACTGAATCATCCTGTAGGATTGTTCATGCCACTTAAACTTCCATCCCCATCCTTCCCTACAAAATGTCGACTGTGATACTTACTGTTGAACTATATGAAAATCATCTAAAACAAGTCTAAATGGTCCTTTGAAGATGGGACTTCAGGCACAAGCACTTCCCAGAGCTTTATTATTCTGTCTCCAGCAGTTAGTGAAACTTGGTGCTACAAGGGAGGGAAAGGGAACCCCATCCTGCACCTTCTGAGTAGTTTCAGGGTAGTTTTCTTTCTGTTTTGGCAGTGGAGAAGACGAATCTCCAGTGTTCGTTACTGGCATTAAAGCAGTGCCAGCTGAGGTCTGTGCCCTGTTGTGCTAGCACAACAGCAAACGCATGCCCAACATCAGCCTCCAGCAGAGCAGAGACCGCAGAAGATGAGAAATGAGCACAGAAAAGTGAAATCATTTACCCAAGGACATTCGGCAAACTGAACCCTATAGGTACTTCATTTGACTCTGACATTGTCAGGCTACACACTGAACCCCACTGTTCATGTCCACATTAACTGCTTTGGTGAAAGGTTCCTGCCCTGCACTGAAACCCACAGTACACTGAAGTGCTTCTGTTTTGGGTGCAGAAGGGCCCTATGTAAGCACAAGAGTCTTGTCTTACCTACCTTCTTCCCTGCAGGATGCTCTGACCCTTTGGTGGCCCGAGCTCTCCACTACCTCCACCACAGCAAGCACTTCAGAAGAGCATCTTCTGTAGTGTTTTCTTGCATTTTGGTTAGCCGGTATCAGTAGACTTCATACTCCAGCCTGTGCTGCAGCGCTGATCCTCTGCAGTGTTGCATATATTCTGTGACTACAGTGTGTGCAATCAATTAAGCCATCATTTTTCTTTTTTACTGCCTTCCTGCATACAAGCAGAATAATATCAATAACGCACTTTCATACATCCTTCAGAGATGTCTCAGCACCAGAATTTGTGTTGAACATCTGCCTGCTGACTCCAGTTCAGAGGCATCCGAAGCCAAGGAAGGAACCTGGATCCAGCTCTGCTGACCTGGCGGTTCTTCCTTTTGCTCACATTCATAATCACTGTTATTGATCGCCCGGTCTAATTTGGAGTGTATAGGGGCAGGTTTTGTTAGTACCTTTGCAATGAAGGACAGAGAGAGTTTAGAAGCTGATGGGCCACCACACGGAATATGTAGTGCAGCATTGCACCGCTGAATACCTCATGCTTCCATATTTCTAGGGAAGCAAAGCAAGAACGTCTCTGCACAGTCTAGCATGATATGGGAAACAAATAGATTGCATTTCCTTCTCTGCAGCAACACCACCTATAGCTTGATTTCTCTTCCCTTCTATTTTGATTCACAGACACATCCAAAGATACTGTCCCTCGGCAAGTAAGAACTCTTAGAAAGAAAGAATCATTTACACTGTGAATAAAGAATGGCTTTAAGAAGGAGAAGCATAGATGGAAATATTTTCAGCTATACAGAACTGTTCTGTCCAAGTCATTACAAATCACGTAACTGTGGCATGTATTTCCAAAACCCTAGCAGTGGAATGGATCATTTTTGCCTCTGCCTTTCAAGCTGTGATCTTGGACAGGTGGTGGGAAATTCTGAGTTTTTAAGGCTGTTAAGATTCAGAGAGGAAAAACAAAAAGGTGAAAGTGCTGGCGCCGGTTTCCTAGCGTGCCTCTTGGAAGGAAGAGAGCCTTTTTCCACCATTGCCAGTTATCAGGACTGTCAGCCAGCTAGTTGCATCCTTGCGACAAGCGTCATATTTTATTAGTATGCCTGTCTTCTCTGTATGCCAGCTGTTCAGCACAGGACTGCAGGAAAGATCATTATGGCAGTTTTTGACTTGGCAAAAGTTACATAAGATGTATCAGAAAAGAGGATTTTTTTTTCTATATGTCTTTCCATTATAGAGGGCTTTCTTGTAAATGGGAGATAGGACTATTACCATCATTCCCATTGAATGCTTCACATGGGCCAAGACATGCTGTTAACAGTTTAGAAAAGTGTTTCTAAACCTTCTCCCTTTTTAATGAATCCATGTAGATTTAATTTTTGGCCTCCACCTGACATACTGTTATCAAGCACCAGAGATTAAACCATTTGTGGATGTGACAGAACTTATGTTTGTTTCATTATCAAACTAATTTGATCAGATTTTGTTTTTAACTTTCTTCATTGCTTCTGACATCAGTGTGCCTTTGAACTAAGCCATGTAGCAATCCCATGCTGTGCTCCAGCATGGCAACTGGCCGTAGTGTAGACAAGTAAAGTCATCTCTTGCAGGTATTGCCTGGTGGCTCGAGCCTATCAAAGGTTGTCGTATTTGAGTGACAGTCAGGGTCCAGCTTGATGCATCATAGAAAACACTCAGTAGAAATGTACAATGGCCAAAAAATAACTTTACTATGGAAAACTCCATTGTTCAGCACCATGCTGTCTTTCTCCTTAATGGTTTTCTCCTTCCCCTTGATAAGAAAACTCAGGAGCTGCTGGCCGTTTCATCCTTTGTGTGTGTGTATTTGCACATTTTTAATATCACTCCTTACTGCTTTTCATGTTTCTTTTCTTACCCCATGACCAACTTGGCTTGCAGTTTTTCTTCAGAACGCAAAGTCTTGACCAGATTTGCAGAATTCAGCACACAGTGTAGAATAGGAAAGGGTTTCAATGAAAGAAGCACCCTTGGAAATACGGGCTCTGTTGTGCCCTGCCCCTTACCGCTTCTGTATGCAATGGTTATATTTTCATAACATACCTCTAAATGTAGTGAACATGTTTACAATAAACTCCTGGTGGGTGGATCCCATCTGTTTGTCACACTGTAAGAAGGCATTTCAGAAACCTAAAGGAAAATGTGCCCATCCTTACATCCTATGCAGGCTTCTTGTTTCCTTCTCTTGTTTGATGTCTGTCTATGCAAATGCCAAGACTGAAATTCAGCTCTTTTCCCAATTTTTTTTCACGCAAAACTTTACCTTCATGTTTCTCTTATCAGTGTTTGAAACTCTGTCTTTCAATTTTCCTTTCAAATAGGGTAAATAAGATATATTCTTCTCACATTCACATTCACATGCCAATAACTTTTTTTCCCCTGCAATCCAGTATTTTTAGACACTGTTTCTGGAGAATCAGCTACAAGATACATTTTAGATGAGAAACATACATAGTAATTATCAGCTAAATCTTTTCTCATATCACACTTTAGAGGAAATTATTCCAGAGGGAAATTCTTAGCAAACTCACTATTATAAATACTGCTTAAATTAGTTCATGGTTATAGAAAATTAGAAGGAATGGGGAGCTTTGCAGGAACTACTGTTTTCTCCACCTTTAGATTGTAAACCAAGGCTAACAAATTGTGGAAAGGCTACAGACATTTGAAAAAGAAAACTATGCAGATATGAGCAAGAGTTAAGTTTTAATTTGCGTTCAGTCACTTCCTTGGCAACTTTATTGCTTTAAACTTATCAGCCTTGTTTTCTGATGACAATGTGTTACTGACTTCAGCTCAAGTTGATGGCAAAGATATTACTGATTTAGAAAATAAACTGTCATCTATCAGAAATGATCTGCCTTTGACAGTTTGATGTACACCAAAGTGCCCAGCTGGAGTTGTGGAGTCATAACATTACCACTACTTGGGGGAACAAAAGGGATCACAAAGAGCCTACAGTGCAATAAAAGGGGGTGTTCATCCTTGCCGGTTTGCATGGAAGAATATGGTTTTATGTTGGCTCCGTAATGAAGTGGAGATTTGGCTTGTAAAATACAGGTAACAAGAAAAAATGACAATATTTTATATACTTTTTTTATCCTTTTCCATAGTTGGATCATACTTCCACCTTTTCCCTGCATTCATAAGGACTCATAACTTCCTTTTTTATATGAAAGCGGAGATTCCCATGTTGCCACATAACTCTATAGCTAAGGTTTTAAGAAAAATAGATGTCATGAAACGTGCTATAAAATCACAAGAGTTGGCAAAACAGGGCTAGCAGTAATGTTTGATATTCCTCCTGTGTATAGCCCACAGTGACATTCAAGACTTTTACTAGCAGATCTGCAGAGGATATGATATGCTTCTAGCAAGGAGAGGTTTAGTTAAGTATCAGAAACTTGTACTTTGAGACCTAAACTGAGAACAGATGCAAAGTCAAGACAGAGAGCCTGCAGCTACAACGGATGGACGAATTCTTTCATGGCGACCACCCCTTAAAAAAGAACTTTTGCAGGACAAAATACTACAATTGAATTGCAGCAGTGATGGAGGTTACATATGAGTAAAGATTGCTGTACATCTCCGCATGGAAATCTGATGGTTGATATAACTGAATCTTAAGTTTTGTCTCCTTGTCTGGGGCTTCTTGGTATTCCTGTAGTGCAAATGGTAGTACCTACTACTCATAAGATTCATTGTTGCCTCAGAGTAATTAAAAATTTTCTTACAAAATTTGTTTCCCTTGCACATCAAATAAATGGCGACAATAAGTCTGATTTTAAAAATTAGTAGTGCCCTGTTAAGCTAATATATCTGCACTCTGCTCCCTGCGCTCATTTATCATCTCACAGCAGGTTGAATGCACTCTTCTCTCTCAAAGTATTGATTTAACGTAACAAAGTATGACCTTGCTTGCACTCTGACTTGGAAAACGGCCGTTGTGTACCACATTGTGTACAACACTCTACGGGGCTCTGCAGGGACACCCAGTGATATGGAAGAGCCAGAGAAATAATGGTTTCCTACAACAAACCAGATGATAGCTTTGTGTATGCACAGAGCTAACCCAGAGCAATGAGTACCTTCCACGTGGCGGTGCAGGGAGAATTTTCTCCTTTCTGGAGGTGCACAGATGATTCTTCACCATGAGATGCTGCCTCAGCTCCTCTGTCCTCAAAACATGGTTTGAATGTTGAGATAACTGGCACAGGAAGGGTTTCCAACTTTACATTTGTGACAATACCCCATGACACCTGCGTGTTCAGGAAGGGAGATGGAGTTGGTAGGAATGAGTGTCTGGCTTTCTTATGTCCCATAGAACAGGCATCTCTCCTTTCTAAAAACAATAAATTTTGGTCTGAATTCTCTTTGGGCTTTGCGTTGTTTCTTTGCGTTTAACGGGGGTCTGGGAAAGCACAATATGGTCTCCACTAGAAATTTTGGGTAACTGCGTAACTGCTGTTTTCTGCACACAGTAACCCAAACTTTTGAGGGTTCTCTGGGCACTGCTGCAATACAGAATGGTGAAATGGGAAGACCAAGACAGCTTTCAACCATGGTGTTTGAAACTGGTCCCGTAGAATATGGTGCCATCCACAGTCTGTAGGGTTTGACAGGCATGGCAGTGGCAGGGCAGAGGCACAGGTAGAAATTGTAGCATTTTGGTTTATCCAAGGTAAACAGAGGTGAGATGGTATAGCAGAAGTGCTCAGATCTGAATTTTTGATCGAAGAGGCTAAGACTTCTTTGCTTGACAACACATCAGTCAAGTAAGAGAGGGAGGTATTAGGGAAGTATTACCTAACACTTCAAATTAGTTTTGCCATCCTCTGTGTTCCCCTCCCTCACCACAGCCGGGTAGCACCAGGTTTGTAGCATCAAGGTAGTGGGCGCACAGTGCTGCAAGGGGAGCTTCACAGCATTTGGGGACCATCGGGCAGTAAGGGAAACTCACCCTCCTATGTATGCATTTATATCCAGGCCCACAAAAGTCTGTCAGCTCTCTGTTCCTACTAAAAACGGTGGTCACCTAGCACTTAAATCTCCATGGGGAATGGAAAGCCTCATTGCTTAAAAGCTAGATAGCTCTTATGAATGATCTGTCACATGGATGTGAGGCGACTGATGGCTCACCTACCCTGGGAATACTCAAGGGACAGACTAAAAAAGCCTGCAGCAACACTTCTGTTCTTCAGGCTGGCTACCAATACAGACCCAGGGTGGGCTGCCCCTTCGGTAAAAGCCCTCGTTGTGCCAGTGCGAGATACTGACTAATGCAAACTGACTCTTGGCTGAGGATTCATGCCATCAGCAACCTTTTCTAGCCACCTATTAGCAAATATTAGTATTTGCTGTCATCCCCAGTGTAGCGTTTCTGCAAGTACCAAAGAGTTTTGCCAAGTTGTAAGTGCTGGGCACAGAGGTATTGGAGAGCCTGAAGACATGTCACAGGGGCACAGAGTCATGGCATGTTGTCCCCATGTACACGCTGGGACCTGGTCCCCAGAAGATACTTCAGCTGCACTTGCAGCTGTGGTACATATTGGAGGCTGAGGCACCGCAGAGCACAAAAGCATAAAACATGCAACATACGGTTCAGAGAATTTTACTGCTTTGGGGTTGTTTCTTTTTGTGTTGATGCAGTTAAATCACTGCCATTCACAGCTGGCTGACTGGGTTTTAGAAGCCACCATAAGGAAATCTTTCTTAGGAATGCCCATACAGCCAATTGATCTACCAGAAAGTGGAGAAGGGAGATCTTTCTGTAGAATGTATGTAGAAGACAAGGTTTTCTATTTGGGTGGGGAAAAAAAATAGTGATATTTGTCCTTTCTAAGAATCGATGGAAAACTGAATAAATTATTCTTTGCAACTCATATTATTCTGTGCAGCTGCAGGAAAGGGCTGTATAATTTATGTGCGTTCTTGAACTAAAATGTGTGGTCTGGTGACTAGACATGGTATGAGGGCAAGCATTCCTCTCACTCCACAGGATTTCAAAGATTCTGACTTGTCATTTCAAAAATAAAAATGAAAGACTTTATCCAAAAAGTAAAAGCTCATCTTTCCTTTTAATCAGATGAAATATTTTACTATTAAAAAATAATTTCTTTATTTCTGGTTAATATTTGATTAGACATTGTGACAATAAAAACTGCAAACATGGCTTGTGGAATAGCTTAAAAGTAAAAATTTCAATTTTTAATTTCTACAGTGGCCCTTACTTGAGTCATAGTGTGTGGTCATTAATAGCTCTTTGTTGTCAGTCCATCTTATAAGATGGCCACACAGCTAATTTCCCTACTGTGCAACACGATGAAACACAGAGCTGAGTTTGTGGGCTGCGTGTCACCTACAGGCCAGTTTGTTTTGCAGGTCTCCTGCAGCAGGTCTCCCCCAAAGGGTGACAGAGACTCTGAAACAGTCCTTAAAAGTAGCATAATATCTGCTCAGTAAGATCCATTGGGTCTGGTGAAGAAGTTGCCAGCCATGAGTTATGGTTCAGTATGGCATAGAAACCTCGTTATGTCCAGTGTTTTGTATGCCAGTGACATTGCGGGTTGGAAACTGATCCTTTCTAATGCAATTTTGCTTTCCTGTTAGACAGGAGCTGACAGCTGTTAAGAAAGCAGGTTGGGCAGGTTAGAGAACCCAACCTTTTATGAATCCCAGACCGTAGTGAAGATAAAATTTGCTTAACTGTTAATTTTTAATAGGATTAGGCTGAAACAGCAATAGAGGAGAACTCAATTGTTTTAAATCTGCAGTATTCATTAAAAAACAGCAAACATGCCATTTTATGGTATCCAGGGGAACGATGTATGCAAATGTACTTAGAGGACCTCATCTTCATTTTGGCTAGCCAGAACCTGCATGGCGTACGCCCCGAGCACCTCTGCACGCACGGTGTCAGGCCGTGGTGTCCGGCTGGTTTCAGGAGGCTTCTGCGAGAAACCGGGAGCATGCACCTATTAGCTCACCTGCGGTTGTTTTCCCATCATCACACAGGTTGGTTGAATACACTGTCCAAACACTTGAAAGGGACAGTGGAGGGGGAAAAACAGCAAGCCCAGGCAATCGTCCTTTTGTAGACTGGAAAGCCGTGCCATGGACAGAAGCACATACACGTGCTATAAAGGAGACGCCAATATTTCTTAGTTACTGATTGCAGATCATATACTCTGTGCTCAGACTGCACTGTAGAAGAGTTAATTTTTTTAAGAAAAATATTAATTAGAAAAACTTAATGCAGGCTTTTAAGATCTTTGTAGCTGAACCAAAATGGAGAAAATTCTTATACAAAAGTGGTGGGGCCAGCAGTGTGCTTGGCTGAGCACAAACAGACAGTATGACTGGATTAGGAGCAGCATTTTCAAGAATACCTTGTGGATTAGTCCTGTTATGCAAATGCAACTTAACTGTGCAGGAGCAGAGGAATATAGTCAGGTGCTCTGGAGCCCTTCAGCTGCAGCCCTGAGGAGATGGCAACACACAGATGCTGGACCACGTTTTGGTAGAAGCTCCACGGTCAGTGGAGCAGAAAACCTGTTTCCTCCATTTAAAGCAACGTGGCTGACTTCGCACTGAAGCAGATGCCTCTGCATCTGCAGAGCAATGTGGCTTCTGGGTGGAAGGCCGTTGCAAGCAACTGGAGAACAGTAATCTGCTGCAACAGTGAAGTCCTTTGGAAAGCAGGTATGTGCCTGCACCTTCGTTTGCAGTGAGACATAGTTCCTAAGTGGCCATTGCTTTGGGAGGTGAGAACTGAGGTCCACAGGCATACGAGTCCGGTGCAAAATATATCTGGAATGTTATGCATTTATTGCATGAATCTTTATGAAAATTTCTGGCAAATTTTACTTCAAAAAATGAGATTTTTTTAGTAGATAGCATTTGCTCCTAGATAACAAATCAAAAAAATAAAGCGGACATGGCATGCTTGTTAACTATAAAGGGAAGAAGTATTTTCTTTCATTGCTCTAGGGATGCTATCAGTATCTCTCTGTATAACATGGAGTTCAAATGATTGCTAGAAGATGTGTGCATTCACCATTCATCATCTTCATGAGCACCTTTACCCAACATAAAGTGAAGACTCCCCCAAATAACAAAACTTAGCAAGAGAAAAGGAGGTGGACAGATTCAAGTGTTCGTTTGACTGGAAACATCTGGAAAACAGAAGATAATGCTCCACAGACTTGTCTTTTGATTGATTGCTGGAAATTAGTTGCAAAGCTGAACCAGTGGAGGAAGCTTGATACAGAAGATGAAAAAATACCCTGTCTTTGCAGTAGCTTCACAGGTTTGTTGCCATTTTTAAGACATGGCACTTACTCTGAGTAGCAAAAAAAAAGCTTTGTGGTTATCATTATTTACAAGGAAATGTGTTTCAAGCCCAGGTACGTGTTGGACAGCTTCTTTGCATGATATCCCTGCAAAAACTCTTGGTTTTGTCAACCTACAGTGCAGTTCAAGACTTTCTGCTTCCGCAGGACTGCCCCAAACATCACTATCTCTATTGTCCATACATTCACCTCATGCAGGAACCTCAAGCTCTGTGTCAGTTAAATCCCCAGCCACAGAGAAATTCAGTTAAAGAAATCTCATTATATCTATTCATTTGTGAAGCAACTGAAAATAAATGTGGTTTTTTTATTATTCCAGAATCATTTAATTTTGTTTAAAAGGTCTGTTTTCAGGGAAGTCTCCAAGCCTGCCTGTGGTGGAAATCACAAGGTCTACCTGCAAACTTTTGCTATTGCATGTTGTGCCGTACACACAGCAATAGCGATGTGAATAGCACAGAGGAAAAAGCTTTCTAGTTCATCTTTTAAGCATGTAACATAGTCGCACACGTGTAACTTCTTCCTGTTGGAAGATAAACCAAATATTTCCCTAATGAGCTTAGTGGGGCATAGAGATGGCTATCCCGCCTTTGCAAAATGATCAGAAAGCAGTTGTTTATCTTTGGAGCCAAACATGAGCTTCCTTTGGCACTACATAGCTCTGAGTTAGACTCTGGGTTTGTGCCGCGTCTCCAGCACATGCCCGTGACAGCGATCTGGGAGTCGTGTCTCCCTCTGGGCCCTCCCAGCAGAGATGGCAATGGCTCAGCTGCCTTAAGGAAACCCTTGGTTGACCTTAACGTGGGGAATGAATGTTCCTTGGAATAAACAGTTTGCAGAAGGAGGCTGCTAATAGCAAAACCTCAAAGGCTCTTGCACAACTTCAGAAGGAGGAAGCTGGTGCTTTTGACTTTTCCCAGCTTTGAGTCTTCTGGGAGGAGGGCAACAAAGGAGCTGTTGACATCCGCGCTCCGAGTGGCTCATGATATACTCCTGGTGGGAAAAAAAATTACATTCTTGGGTTTCATAGCTGCACTTTTTGAAGATTTTATAGCTGGTAGAATTTGCCTATGTGAGCCCAGTTAGAGAGAGACTACTGTATCACATCAGGAATAGTGTTAAAGGCTAAATAGCTCAGAGGAGGAGCGTCCAGGCTTCATCCTGATGCAGAAGTTTAAAATCCTCTGCTGCTTCTGTTGCAGAAGCAATGATTTTTGTGTCTCAGGAGTAGTTACTGTTCAATAAATATTATCATTTTTCATCTGTCATCTCAGACAACAAAACGCACGCAGAGGGAGCTTGCTTTAGGATTTGGTGCCATTGCAATTTATAGACCATGGCCCCATTTTGAGCAGCAGCTTAGACACCTACCTCAGGGAGGCCAGAGGGACTCACAGAAATGCGCAAGAGCTTCCTTAAGTGGGGCAGACAAACAGCAGGGTACTTGTTGTTAAAAGCTTTTGAACACATAATCACCACATCTTATCCCAGCGAATTCTGATTATAATTATAGGAAGGAGGAAATGACAAACAGAGGCATTGACACGACTGTGTGGGCCAGGAAAAGAGAGAGAGAAACACTCAGAGAGAGGGGCAAGGATGAAATCAGTGTGCAGCCTTCGGGAGGCTCATGCAATTATTCATCAGGTGGGAAGGGATGGAGGTGGAGATGAAAAAAAGTAGAGAGCCAGGCTTTGCTGCTGTGAGCTTAAGAAAATGATGGGAAGACTGAGCTCAAGCCTGCCGAAGTTGAGGGGAAGCTTGCTGTTAGTTCCAGCTTGCTTCACAGCAGGCTTTAATATCCTCATCTTTGCTTCCAAATCCCTGTCTGAAATGATTCTGGCCAGCCCTCAAAATCAGGTTTCAGAGTGTTCCTTCAAGCCTTTCGCCTGTGCATCCCTTGGAAGCACAGCAGCAGTCTGCCTACCATGTTCCGCGTGACAGCCTGTCTCGGGACACACAAGGCTGCAGGGAACTAATGGGGTATTTATTATCATTTTTACGGGCATCGGAGAAAAGGGCCATTCAGTTCATCCAGTCTTTTGTACCATCCTGATGGTAACGAAAGCATTACTGCATTTTCCCAGTGCCCTACCTTCTAGGGGAATATAGTGCAGCTGTAAACCAGCTGTGCTTCATTTGCACTCAGAAACAGAGCCCTTTTGTCTGCTTCAACTGTTATTTACCATCTTTTCTTTCACCCTCTCTTCCTTCTCCTTCTCCCCCTACTTTTGGCTCTTTACAGGCAAAGTGGTTGCGGAAAGACAGGTTCACCCTTTGAAATGTGCCATTCACTGGGACTTAGCATCTGTCCTGAGAATATTAAATGTAAGGCAGCTTTCCCTATTTGTCATATGAAGCGAAGTGAAGAATGACTCCTGTTGAGTGGGTACAAAAGGGTGGCGTGTTGCTGCCCTGGCTGCAGTTTTGTTGGAAAGAATGGATTTCTCCCAGAGCTTTAAGCACTTGGCAGAGGCCCTGATCTGTTGATGTACTGAAGCAAGTTTGCCAGTCAGCCATGACTGCTCTGCAGTCTCCACATTTAAAATCATTTCCACCAGCCACCTAGAGATGCTGTGTTTGATCACTGAAGAGAAGTGTCCCACTTCTAGCATCTCCAGGGTGCCTCCAGTGTTGCAGGAAAACAAAAATAAAAAAAGTCCACATTTCCCATTTTATCCCTAAATCAAGGACAAAGCTGAGTCAGACAACATGCACCTTTTCTAAGGCAAGATACCAAAATGAAAGCATAGAGACTGGTTTTTCAAATGCTAGTGGGAAAGTTCTCTGTGAGCATCTCCATCAACACCATTTGGAGCATGGGTAGCAGCATACTGCTTCTCCCACTTTAGCCCAGCATAATGTCCCCCACATTCCAATGTCATCTTTGCTGAAAAAAAAAAACAACCCACAGGGTTTGGTGCAAGTACCAATATGGCAGGAGCAAGTGGACCATTTGCAGTGGACAGATCAAAAGAAGATAGTGACATACTACTTTCACTTATTCCTTGCTCCCCTAACCCAATGGACAGGGAGTTGCATCCATCCAACAGACAGCAGAATTAGTCCATTTCTTAAATGACTTTTCAGGTACAACATTATGGCCACAAATCCCCCAAAAGGTTTGGTGCAGCCCAAATTCCTGGTCTGCAGCTATGGTAAACAACAAAGTGACATATTTTACAGTGGTTTAGGTCACTTTTCCTCTGACCTGTGCAATTTTGGCAGAGATGGAAGTTGTGTTGCAGGCTGCGCCGGGCTTCTGTTTTGAGTGGCTGTTTTAAGATCCAAGGTTTTTTTCTTGGCCAAACAAACGCTGGACTGGCAGTGATATTTTGGATGCTAGTGCCATCCAGTGGCCCATGAAGAATGCCATAGGGTACTTCAGTGTCCCCAGGATAGACTAATGTGTTGCATTTTCAGCCAAAGTAGGGCCATACTGAAAATACAAGTTCAAAAAAGTGAAAGCTGTGCATTTCTGAGAGGTACCTTTCTTATTATTACTTTAAGCACTATGAGCACAGGCCCATTTGCAAAAAGGAGTTAAGTCCTTGGCTGTGTTTGTTTCCAATTTGGTGCTCTCTGAACAAAGGTGGGTACTTGGAAGTCAGCACAACTGTCTTATGTTGCAGACCTTTGGCCATTTTTGTCAGCATTTAAAGCAGGTTACCAGAAAATAATTCTGCTCATGCGAAAAAGGGAAAAAAACCCACAAACCCTGCTACTACAGATGTTTGGGGTGGACAGTAATTCTGCAATTTAGCAAAAGGACTTCTCTGGCATCTTCTATGTATCTATTCAGGAACACATATACATGCATCCACATGGCATAAGAAAACGAGGCAAAGTTTATTGGACCAGGTGATATGGCTGGAAAAAAACAGACAAGACATTATTCAGGTAAGGGAAAATGAAGTAGTAAACTTCAGGCTACACATGAACCATTGCTCTGAGTTGCATTACTGAGGAAAATACCAAAAAGGAATTTCAGTGTAAGTAACGGAATTGTAGTGTAGGCCATTGGGAAAATTGACAGGTGCTCTGAAATTTGACATATCTTGTTAATTTCTTCTTTTGCTGTCCTTACATGCTCTTCTTCAAGGGCAAAGTGTGTTTCTCTATGGGAATTTTTCTTCTGTTCGTAAGGGTAGGTTGAGGAAAAATATTATTTTAAGATGTGAGCCATAAAATAGGTGTTTGTAACCCAAGTGTATTTGCCAGTCTTTTTTGTCTATATAGAAGGTTTTGCTCTTGAAAGTGCTTTTCTATCCCCCATCTTATGGTTTCCAAAACTTGAAGGACCTTGAACACAAAAGACTAACACAAAATAAGCATCTATTGTGCTGAGCAGAGCAGGACCAGGATTTTTTGCCTGTGGAAGTTTTGAATCAGTCTTCGAGATTGCTGCTGAAAATTGCAGCTTGCAAAATGCCTTCCAGGAGGAATGTGAGACGCATGATCTATAGACTACACAGCTCTGACCATAGCTAGCTACAGGAAAACAAATAGCCGTCTTCCAGTAAAGTACAGACCTGAGGCATAAACGCTGGCAATGGAATTAAAGTGTGGATACACACGGCCTCAGAGTCTAGACTGATCCCTTGATTACCTCACACAAACAGAATAAATTGTTGGTTACAAACAGAAAACACGCATTGCGGAGAACTTTGCCCTGCGCTGGCTTGGATGTGATGATTCTCATGACATTAATATGAATAGACTGATTCACTACTTGTGTCCCTGCCTAGAAGATGGTATCTTTATCAAAACATATTTCCAGTTCTCAGAAGAGTGCTAAAAATAGTAGAAGTGCTAAACCAACAGCAGGGAGCAGAGTCTATGGACCATCATTTTATACTCCAACCCAGTTAACTACATTGGCTCCTAAAGAATAATGTGGGGAGGGACTTGGAAGAAATTATCCGTGTTCTTTTTATGCATGTATTATATTTGTTAAGGATGAAACACAATCTTATCTGCAAGGAACAGCGTAGCATTGTGCAGCTCCAAAGGGAGACCAGAAAAGAAATCATGGCTCCAGGAATCACACTTTATTTTAAGTCTCCTATTTTAGGAGCTCAAATGTTCCCACTGATTCCCCTTCAGAGCTCAAATTTTCTGCACTGTTGATACCTCAGGGTATTTCCCTCCAGCCATGCTGCTGTGTGATGAAAGGAGTTCAACGTGGTTCCCAGGCCTCTTCTCACCTTGTGCAGCTTCACAAGGCATGAATAGCTTGTATAAAAAAAGTTCAAACCCCTCAAGCACTTTCCCTTACCTTCAATGTCACGACAGCCTGGCAAGGTATCATCTAGAGCTAAATGACCAGTTGTGCTATGGGGTATACTCCTGCTCCAGGGGAGTGACATGGGGTCCAGCTATTGCTACTGCCGCTGTGCCAGAATAATCTCCTGTAATTCATGCCTGGAAGACTGATGAAAAGGACCCAGTAATAACAAAGTATTGCATTGCGTTGCTCTGGAGTCTGCCTTGGCTTTCTGCCATTGAAGTAGAAGCTCCTGAAGAAAAGGGGTAGATTATGGGAAACTAACTATATATTCTGTGGGTAGCAACCAAGATCCTGTTGTGCTGTAGTGCCTGTAACTCTTCTGCGTAGATGTTGTAGTCAAATGATCAGCTGAATATGTGCTTTTCAGAGTTATGCTATTTACCTTTATTTCCCAAGCCAGAACGATGAGAACCATGTCTAACATGCTGGAGGAAGAGGCCATATAAGGGTTACGTGTAGTTGTGTAGGGTTGCTTGTGCCCAAAGAAATGTTCTAGGAGAGGTCTTGCTCTTTTCAGTAGCGTTACTGAGCTGATGCTTACTACAGTACAGTGCAGAGCAGATCTCGGGCCTGAAGGCACCTGGTGGAAGACCACCATTTTCCTAACCTTTGGTTAAAAATATTCCTTCTACAATGCATACCTTCTATTCTGTCATTTGTATTTTTTTTCCTTCTTTTCACAGAAGTGCTCCGTTCCGTCATGGTCAATGGTGGTTTTGAGTGCTTTTTGCTCACCACAACGGTGAGCAGGAAGAGGTTTATTTAAGTCCCTTTCTTTTCCCCCTGGAGAAGGAGCACAAGCCAGATTTTGTGTAGAGGTATCTCCAGAAGGAGCTTCTAGATATTGTGATGCTCACAGCTCTTCTACCACCTGGCAAAAGTAAACTGAAAACTCTTGCTCTCTCCAGGCTCACCTTTCGGGTGATGTTTAGTAACTAACCTAAATTACAAATTGTGGTTTGCCCTACATAACACCACTCAGGGGAATGCGATGATTTAGGTTTTGTTTTCACTATCAAAAGAGAGATGGAAGGAGGTTTGAGTTTGGGCTTTTTGGAGGGTGGCAAAGGGTCAGGTCTTTTTCTTCCCACAGAGCACAGACTGAGAAAGTGTGGACACCTGCAGATGAAACACTTTCTCTCCTACTGGAACCCAGCATTTTTGCCATTCGCAAAATCCACCATTTTGTCACAGACAAAAATATTATGAAAGAGCTTGTGATACTAGTGATTGTTACCAGCACACCCCGTCCCCCATCCATGCACATGGGAGTCCATCTTGTAAGCTGTTGTAGGCTGTCTGCTGGCAAAAAGGGAGACCCTGCGTCGCCCATGCTTCCTGGCAACCGGGAGTTTTGCACATTGGATTTTCAGGGGACTGTGGAGAGCACAGGTAGAGTGGCTTGAACTGATCAATAGCACCTCGCCTTCAGGCTGCATCATCCCCATCATCGCAGAGCAACCTGCTCGGCAGTGAACTCATCGTGAACTGTCTTCTTGCTGGAGCACTTCTGTAAATCGGTCCTTGCTCGAGTGGAGGGATACCTAGGAAACTCCCAGCATTTCAGGGACAGAAGCTCGCAATTCAGTAGCCTCACTACTAGCAGTCTTGCCATGGTCTGATTTCAGTGCCAGTGTGCACGCTCCGTCAAGCAAAACTCAGCTTGCTGTAAAAGCTCAGGCGCTGTGCCCTCTTTTCTTTGTGGTATGTAGCTAGTCTTACAACTTGTCATTTTTAACATTTTAGTTGCTGCAACTGTAGTCTACAGACAGGGAAAATCTATTATTTCTGGAGGGTGCACAGAGGGATGATTTTGCAAGCAAGCTGACCCTTGTCAAAAGTGGGTTGCAGATGATTTCAGTGGTACAGGAGGCAGATGCTTGCCCGATCAGTGATGTAGTCTGTAAAGTTTATTCTGGTGCACTGGAAGAGCATGCACCGCAGATGTGCAAACAGTGACCTCATTCTGTTCATATTAAAGACAATGGGTGAAGCCATTTGAAAATCCCAGTGATATTACACTTAAAGTACTACTGTTTTCTTAACAGTTACACGGTTATACTATTAGAGCTTGATGGGGTGGCAAACTAGTGTCCTTCAACAGAAAAAAGCTTGAATCGTATAAACAAGTTATAAATCCTGAGCAAATCTTTCTGGAAAATCAGTTCTCCCTGCTTTTATGAGCCACCACTTCAGGGATATTTTCCCCTCACAGAAAACATCCTGATTCCATCAGTGTCCATCTATAGCACTGCTGAATATGGTTAGTGTTTAATGGCAAACACTATGTGCTCTTCGTGGAGCTTCCACTGTGCTTGTACTCACATACTGGAATGTGACAGGAGGAAAAGCTCAGGTACATTTTTATTGTTTCTTCCTGGAGAAACACAAGGCTACATCTCTGCAAGATACTTGTCCAAGAATCTGAGCCACAAAAATTCATGAAATGCCTGGTTATGATCCATCTGGGCTCAGGATTTGGAAGTCCATTTAGTTTGCACAGAACTCTTGTGCACAGTGGTTAGGTCTGGCTGTGAGACTGTCGCTGTCATAACATAAGAACCCCAGGCAGGAACTACTACCTCTTTATGTTAGATTGTGTGCAAATATGGAAGAGAGAGTCTGTTTCTGCAGACTAAATAAAGTTTTCCATCTATGTCAGTGGAGCAGTTGGAAGACCAATCAAGATAGCATGGATAGTGCTGTCTCTGACATGGATTTAGAGATACAAAGAGGCCACCAAAGAAGTGGCAGGATGGTCAAGGATGGAGGTACTTCTCTCTTTTTAAATGACCTTATGAAAAGTGGATATTTTAACACTCTACACACTGTCCGCAGCCCAAGCCTGGTTTGCCAAACTCTCTATGAGCACAAAGCAAAACATGTTTCTAACCTGACCTTACCGAGGCCTCTAAGTCCAATTAAATGCGGCTTATGGAGCAAGACAGCTTTTTACTTCTCAAATTTATGATCATGATGTTAAATGCAGGGAGCACACACAAGAGGGGTTGATTTAGTTTAGCACGTGTGGAGCAAATACTGTGCTGAATTCAGTGACAAAGTGACCTTACACTAGGGTATGAGAGGCAGGTGCTTGAATTTACGTGGCGCTTTCCGTCTCTCTTGGTGAACATCCTCCAACATCTTTTGCCTTTTCAGCATGTTTCTTAAGGTCTTTCCATTTAAAAGGCCAGAGATCTCCCTTGTGGATGTCTTTCAGACCAAAGAGAGGATGCAGGGAAGGGTGGTGGGGTGGGCTCTTCAGACCCTGCTGCTCCGCTCTGCTCTGGCTTCAACGGCACAGACAGCTTAGGAGATCAGACCTTCACTTCTTCTACAAGCTTCTGCAGGAGATCAGACTGTAGAAGCCATAGAAAATATCGCAACCTGCCCACAAGCTGTATTTTGCACCTTAAATCCAGGAGCTGAGTAAAGAGAAATATACATTTCACACAGACCTGAATGAAAACAAATCCTTCACCAGGGACTCCTACAGGGATGTGCAGAGCAACAGGTTGAAGACAGCAGCAGATGATGACTGTTCACCGACTTTATGTTGCCTAAATCCCTGGAGGTGACTAGGCTACCCATCTTAAAAAGATAGTCTGAAGAAAGGGTGATAAACCTCCTGGGGCAGCCTCAGAGGAGGATCTGACCTTCTTTGAGGAAGATCAGGTGTGCAAAATAGTGTGTCCTGTATGTCAGGATGGAGTAACAATAGGAAGAAGAAAGAATATGACTTTTGGGAGGGGAACCTATCTGCAGTTGTATCCTCTCCCTCCTTCAGCTTCTTGGGAGTAATTGCTGCAGAGATGCATTTTCAAGCTAACAGAAGAGTAAAACTGGTGGAAATGCCCGATGGAAGGAGGAGAGGAGCTATTTCAAAATCTGAGGTTATAAAATAATAAGACCTCCTTTGCACAGAGGTCTCCAGAAGACCCAGGCAATGACAGAGGAGTTGCACAGGAGCAGTTAAGCAGTACCTGCGTGGCATCCTGTTGGGGTTCAGAAGAAGAGTTCATGTTGCTCTGAATGGAGGATGCAGGCTGGAAGAGGCAGGAATCAACCCGCATCCCTGAAGCTTCTTCTGGTATCTGCATGTTTTGGTGATTTTCATGCACTGTTTGCTGTTTAATAAGCCATTCAAATGGTTCACAGTTTTATAAGCCTGTCAGGTGTGTCAGCTGAGTGTGAAATTCACACAGACTGTACAGGCTTTGTTATTTCAACCCCGCCAACACACGCTGAGCACCTGTGCAGAGAAACCTGCAAAAACCACGCAGCAGTTGTGTGGGTCGCTGAGATAACCTTGAGGCTGTGAATTCCCAGATACACCTCGCAGCAGGAATGCAAATCACAGAGAAATGCAGGCAGTTTTCTGAAGGGAGGGAACCTTTGGCGGCATGGCAGAAGTTTGCCCGTCTATAAATGGATCCGGGTTCTGGAGCCAAGCATCAGAGCAGTCAGACCCAGACTGCATTCTTACTGCACTGCCACCAGTCTCCCCCATCAGCACAGCAGACTGACACTGTGCAAGCCTCTGCGTCCTGCCCAAAGCCACTGTGACCTGCAGCTGTGAGCACCCTGCCTCGAGGACCTGCAGCTAACCCATCCATGGATAAACAAGCGGACACATGTCGCGGGCTTTGTGTGCTTACCTGTTCCTCCTTACTAAAGGCAACATGCTGGTGGTGAGAAGCTGCTGTGGGGTCTGTTTGTCTTTGCCTTTGATGGTACAGGGAGAAGGCTGACAGATTAATTTGTTATGCAATCCATAGCATAGTGTCCCAACTGTTCCTGTTCACCCAGAGAGCGCTGGGATGCCTGACCTAAAGGAATGACATAGCAGTAATGCCTCCCACATACTGCTAAGGTTCAGTGTTGAGGCACGTGATCCCACACCTGTCAGATTAAATAAGCTTTCCAGAAGTAAGCTGGATGGAGATGAAGCCAGTTCTTTTATGTGCTGCGTAGGCAAGACGCCAAGGACAAGGCTGGGTAGGATTTTTAGCATACCTAGATCACACACCGAGCATGCTTTTTTGCCAAGCAGATAGATGTATCCGCCCTCTCAGTCACAATCGTGTTCGTCATTTATGGGCTTTGGTCTCCCTAAGGTCCCATCGTGGAGTAACATGACACTCCCAATGAACTTGAGAGGAGGCAGAGATGGCATGTCCAGCAGCCCCATCGGGCTCCGGGGCTCAGCATCGTCAGTTTGAGAGGATGCTGACAGCTGGAAGGTGGCAAGACTCAGGCTGACAATTGCATCCCCTTGTGCTTATAGGGAAGTTTGTCTCCCTCTTTCTTTTCGGTGTAAAACAAGGCAGCCTTTCCCTTCCTGAATGTAGAAGTTAGACCTCAAACACACCAGCAGCTGCAACTTGTGTCAGCCGATCCCTGAGCATCCGGTGATGTGGGTATCCTTCGCTCATGACCAACGGTAGACAAAACCTTAAAGATGGGATTTTGAGCTAATAACTTTGTCTCGCAAATGACAAGAAGCGCTTTTCAGCAGCAGAGGAGCCCTGTAGAGTAGAGCTGCTAAGCACGGCCCTGCAACCCCAGGGGATCCGGCGCGGTGCCATGCGGGTCAGCACCAACAGCCTCTGTGTTGGCAGGCAAGCTGCCATGCAAAGGGAGGAAGCCTCAGTAAAAACATTTTGATGTGGGGCACTGAGACTCTGAAATAATTGGCTAATCCAGCCAGACTGTAAGGATTAAAGCACAAAGCCCAGCTCTATATATTAATTCCTTCATTTGGGTCTTTTCTAGCATTACTTTGAAAATAACAAGTGAAAATCTGGATGTGATTCAAGTACCAGAATTAGCACCGGTGTTGTCCCTATGGGTCCTGGCCATTGCTCTGTGCTGACCAGCCAGACCAGTTTGTTCCATTCCCACTGCAGAAAATCCAATTTCTTCTTCCCATTTAATATGCTGTGTCCTGGGGAAGTTTAATTTTATTGAAGTGGAGATACCTGTCATATGTGCAATTAAACTGGATAAAGAGGGAAAACACAGCCTTGGTGATTCTGATCTAAGTTCTCACGGAGTGAAAAATAGCACATAGAGATCCTCACTAGGCAATTGCTTACAGGGAAACCAGCATAAGGTATCACAGCTTCAGCTTGGATGCCTTGACTTAAAAACCATGTGATTTATTTTTAATTTCTTAACGCAAAAGGTAGAAATTCCTTAATAGTTTTCATAGTGTTACACATCTTTTCTAGGTCAAGATCAGCCCTGTATAGATGTTTTTATGCACATTCAGCATCTTGCTGCAATCAGACATGTTTCCCCAAGTTTTACAATGTCCTGGTTGGCAGCATGAAGAGATACTTGAGAGTGTATAGGGCAGAAGGGTAAAAAAGAGACATGCACTTCTCATTGGAGCTGTGGAAATGTGATTAAATTAAGGCCATACTGACCAAATCCTGTCTTTCTCCTTTTCAGCAACAAACAGTGAAAGGAAGTACATTGAACAGCATGGATTTAAACCAAGGCCAATTAGTGGCAACATGAGAGTAGGGAGTTAATGAACTGGTTTTCTACAAATGGTCTACTCAGCCTCAAGAAAACTCCTTGTATATTTTTATGAATGAAAACTTAGATCCAAACCTGTTTAACATTCTTTAACCAAAATATATTTTAAAGAAAGATACAGGAAAAAAATAGTTGCTAAAAAGTAGCTTCTTTCAGAATTTTGCTGGTGTTCTAGAGAAAATAGAAGTAGTCCTGGAATTTGTTCAATGCAACATTATTTAGAAAACACGACTTTATTTTTAGGAAGAAAAATAATTTGTGGGATGGAGACACTGAATTTTCCATCTAGCTCAGGCTACAGTAGAACAAGGTCAGTGCTAGCAAGCTATACACGTGATCTTGGAGGCTAGCTGAAGCAGATGCCAGGTAATGAAGTTCAGCTGCCTATCATTTATGACTGGTATTAAGGATTATTCAGAATAATGGATAAATCTATTTCATGATTTATACTAACAGTGTGCCCTATACAGTATTTTGAGCACTTTCCAGAAATAATTGATGCCTCAGAGAAGTTCACTACAGGAGTCAAGTGATCCTGAGCTCCTACCCATTTCAGGGTTGGTGTAAAAACTTGTAAGTTTGTGGAGAAATGCTGATATAGAGTTAATAAGGGGTGGGAATCTGGCATTCATAGGACATCGGTTTGATTCACTGTCACATCTTCCAGAAAAGATACTCAAACTCCAGTGCCCTGATCACCTCTCAGCAGCCATTTAAGAGCCTGACACCCTTGATCAAATTGTAAATGCATAGGAAAGTGTGGCTTAATTCCTGTCAGTGACACAAGGGAAGCAGCATCTCTGGGTCTCAGCCCATGTTCGGTTTCAGTTCCGACTTGGGAGCAAAGAAGCAAAGCCAGCCACTTCAAGGACTCATTATGGTGGTGGCCCAGTCAAAAATGCACATGGGTTGTGTTAGACCTGAAACACTGCTTCCAGTGACCCAGTAGCATCCAGTGAAAGAATATTACAGGTAAAATCTTGGTTGCATCAAAATGGGGATGACTGCTCCATCAAAGTGGGAATTTCCCCACGGGCTATCAGAGGAACCATGTTTTCTCCTAAAATAAATTTACTTCACTGTCTCAATGAGACATTTTTCCATTGTGTCCCCTTTCAAAATGTTAATGAGGGAGTTTTTCAAAAGGAAATTCCTTCCCGCGTTCATCACTTTTCATTAAGAGCTGTTGTTCTGGGAGCAGTGCCATCCTTTATTTGTTGTTTGAGATGCATGGTGATTTTAATTAAGTGGTCATTGTCTGTGTGCATCGTGGTGGTTGCATTCAGTGACCAGAGAGCTATAATTAAAAACGTGCAGGGCAGCTGAAGTTTTTGCTGCAACCCTTTAGCAGATTGTTGTCTTCACCAGAGAGGATCCTTTCTCCTCTTGGACAGCTTTGTCCTGCATAGTCTCAGGTATGACATTAGCAGCGGGCTTGTGGCAGTCATGAAATGTCCACATTCAGAAGCTCGGTCTGGATGAAGTCCTCCTTTGGTGTCTCAAACACACAGGATGACTCTTACAGTTCTCTTACTTCAACCTGGGTTGCGGGCAATGTGCACGTGGAGCCAGAACTACTCTATTTTCCTTAGCAGGTCAACACAGGAGAGACCCATCCTTTGACATCGTGCAAGTGTTAGATGAAAAGGAGAAAATTAATTTTGCAAGCGCGTCTTCCCCATCCGAGCAATAATTGTTATTTTGCATGCAAGTGACAAAATCAACTTGTTCGTTCTCAAAAAAGAAAGGGGGCTGCAGAGCAGAAAGAAACATTTGCTCCTTTACTGCAAGTATTTCAGTTGGTTACAGGGAGCTATGTCTCTTTATCTCTCTCAATCCACTCCATTCTTCCACATAAGGAAATAACTCGTCTGACACTACTGGAGTAAAGGGTGCAAGGATGCAACGAAAGCCAGTGTATTTCTGGGCTGAGGGCATTTTCTTTCTTCATCATGAAGGTTCAGCTCTCTGCAAGTGATTTGCCTTCCCCTTAGCAGGAACCTGTTCAATATATGAGAAACAAAGCGTTTCCATAACTTCCAGGCTCTTCTACTCACTCCCTCACCAGGGTCTGCCTCTGTGAATTAAGTCTGTTCTGTGTCCAAAATCAACATGCCAAGACATTTCCTGCATGCCGTGGCAAGCTGTCTATTCAATGGGAATCAACCCTCGTAACAGCAATCTCCAGTTTAAACCAGTTTCACAAGAGAGGAGGTGAAGGGCATGCCTGATCGTTAACTGTTCACCTTGTCTCCAATCTCTCCTTAGCTACCTGCTGTGCATGCAACCATGGAAAGAGCAAGCATGAGGAAGGGAGCTAAACCCAGACCTTATCTTTTAGGTGGGTTTCACCTGCTCCCCTCAGGCATTTATCTGCTCCACCTGTCCAATTGGGAACTCCTGTTGTTCATTCCTAACTAACCCATCTGCTTGTTGCTTGGAGTGATAGAAATGGACACGGCTTTTTCATAAGATATGTGGGTATATGGAAGATACTGGGAAAGCATTAGAGCAGCATCTTGTACTCTTTCTGTCCCTGCATCCCACCTAGAACTCTACAGTGTACAATTCACTTTGTTCACGTATGGAGAGGGTCCAGCAAGGTGAGCCACCAAGGTCGTAGGTATTTAGGATATTTGAAATCATGAATCTGGCTTTGGGTAATAAACCTCCTACACGGGGAGAATTTAGGTGGAGAAGGATGGCATTTTTTTAAATGCTACATGGGAGCACAGAGTGCATTTTCCATAAGTTCAGAAGCTGGATTTCAGTATACAGATGCAGGGAAATTGTCCCTGACTCATGTTTTAAGTGAAACAAAGCTTAGCCAGGTGGCCATGGGTTTCAGGGAACTGGGGCAGAGAGGGTCTTGCAGGAAAATGCCTAAAGGAGCAAAGCCAATAGCTTCATTTATGTGTCATTGGTGTAACTGCAGAGAAAAATGGACCTTAGAAACAGACAAGTACAGAACCACAAGACTGTGGTTCTGCTGGGAGCAGGGTTAGGAGAGGAGCTGCAGGACAAGTCATTTCCCATAATCTGAAACAACACATATTTCCCAGCGCTCGAAACAGGGGACCAGACAAGCCTCCGGCTTGCAATTATGGAGACTGTGTGGCTACCCATAACAACAGGATTTTCACCAAGCACAGTCATGCCAGTGCATAAGGTGATCTAGTTTGATACACTTGGCAGGATGATGGGCTCCACCTTCTTGTATTGGCAGCAAGTAATGAAAGTGGGCATTGATGATCCAAAAGGAGCAGGCACCCTGCCACCAACCTTTTAGGCATGTTTATTCTGCCGTAACAGTGTCTCTGCTTCAGTTCTGCGTCCTGCCTCTTCTGGTGCTGTGATTTCTATTGTATGCTGTTTACAACAGCAGAAAATGTTTAGCACTGCATTTTGCCAGCACCAGGCTGCATTGTTGCAACTGGTAGGGATGGTTGCTGTCAGGAGAGTTTCCCACTCTTCAAACTCAACAGGAAAATAAGGCAATTGACCCAACAGGAATGAAGCAGGTGGAGAAAAAAAGGAAGAGAAAAAAAAAAAAGAAAGAAAAAAAAAAGGGAGAAAATTATCCTCCTGTCTGTCTTAGTATTTTCTTTCCTGTGAACCATTACAGTTGAACGACAAAAGACGAAACAAATTTACAGATTTGATTTCAGTGCTGAGAGATGTGAAGTCACCACAGTGAGGATGGTCATTTAAACTACCACCCTGGTGAAAGTTTCAGTTTCCACGAGAAGTGGCTTCTTGGGATTATGCTAACTGCAAGTTGGAATCGTTAGCAGAACCCAGATGCTCCTTTTCCCCCAGAGTTCTGAATGTCCTTGAACTGGCAACAGAAAAATGAGGTGTCAGCAACTCTTTTGCTTGTTTGTTTCCTTACTTGCTGCCCTAAAAATCTGTGATCTTTAAATAAACGGAATATTATCTGCCAACTGTGCAGAGTGGAGAAAATAGTGTCTTGCTGAAGAAATTCACGTGATTCTTTGAAACCAATTCTTTGTAACTGCTTTCCTTGCTTTGAAGCAGACTATAATTTTCCACAACCTGTGCCATTTTTGGGTGCATTTGTTTGAATTTTTTTGTTTGACAGCACCCATTCCTCCGTGGTGGGCTGGACACTTGCTTGGCGTGCAGGATGAAGCCAATAGGAAACCTCTTCACTGAAACTACTGGTGGTAGATCCTCCAATGTCATGCTACCCATCTCCTCAAGGGTCACAAGATCCCTGTCAAGTTTTTTGTTGTGTTGGGGATTTTTTTTTCCCCACTGTGTTTTTTTGGATACCTGTACCATAAACCTGTACCTACCATCAGATTTGGGCATGTATTTTCCCAGTAAGGTCAATCAAATTGCGTTTAGTTTCTGTGCTACCCCATGAAGTGCTTTCTGCACATGTCTGAGCTGGCTTTAAACCAAAGAAATCTGGTGCTTCTGCCAGCGCAAGGGGAGTAAAGGGCTTTACCAAGGCCTTACTGCCCCAAGGATTTACATGGCTTTAGAGGTGCATGTTTCTCCACAGACAGTTATGACTCTGTGAGCTGAATAATCTCTGCATCACTTCCCACACTGTGCAAGCAGATTTCTAAACAAGAGCAAAAATGATTTAGTAATGAAAAATTGAAGTGTTATGTGACTGCAGTGTCACAGAGAAGTATTTTGGTTTAGCTTGTTTTTTTCAAGGTCATATGTTTGCTTTGGGTTTGGGGTGTTTTAGTTCATTGTTGTTGGTTTGTGGTTGGTTGGGTTTTTTTGACTGGGACAGTTTGACAAGTCTGATACTAAGCTGTAGGTTATTTTGATCAAATGTAACACACAATTCAGACAAGAATCCTGCACCCATTCTCTGGTGAATGAAAAATCAGTGGTGGTAGGATGAGCATGAGAGAAGGGCAAGCATTCAAAAACTTAGCAAACACCCTCAAAACCAGCAGTGGTTCAGGGGCTTCCTGCACCAGATGTAATTTCAGTTCGTGTAGTAACCCTCACAGTGTTCCTTCTCTCTAACAGTCCACAGGCTCCCCTGGCACCCCCATCAGCTTCTAGCACCCACAGCATCATGAGACAGGGATTTCCGCAGCAGAACGCTGCCTTGGCTTCAAACCTGCCCCAACCAGTTTCACTTGATGCCCCTTTTTTTCTTACAGGGGAAGACAGAGTGAGCAGTAGATGCCCCCTGTCTATCTCCATGCCCCCATTCAGGATTTTACAGATCCCCATTGTGTCCTCCCAACATCTCTCTCTCTTCCAAGGGAATGGGGTCTTACCGAGTATCTGATTTATTCAGGTTTTAGTGACAGAAAAGTGGCACTGGCCACCTTTACTGCTAATAAGCAATTGCTTCCTTTCCGAAATGAAGCTTCTTGGTAAAGGAAATAAATTTATGGTTCCCATGTTGCACATCCACATGTGAACGCCTGAGTGCAAATCTCATTTTTCATTTAAGAGATTTCAGGATGTGAGTAACCTTGCCATTTGACCTATGTTCTTTTCCCATCATTTGGGTCTGTGAGTAAAAAAATCAAGTACTTTCCCATTTTCCTAGTATTTTTGGTGAAGGGAGGGATGTAATGTTTAAATCTTATTTAACTCATGAATATCCCAAATATTCAGAGTGTCCTGAGTGTACCTCCAAAATGGTATTCCTCTACCATTTTGGAAAGGTGACGATTACCTGTATTCTTACGAAAGCAGCACATCTTACATAGGTGCAAATCTTTTCTTTTAGACCTACGACATTCACAGTAAACCTGCCTTCAGTGCCTGTTTTCTCCACCTCTTTTCAACCTAGTTTCTAAAATTCCTTCACTTCTTGGAAAAACAAAACAAAACAAAAACAAAATCAACCACTTAGTGTCCACAGAATAGCTTCAAGAAACTGGGTGTATTTGTGTTTGACATCCCAGCCAACAGTTTTCACTACCCCCCTCAAAAGGCTCAGGAGCTGTACAAAATCCGGTCATCCTTTACATACCCAAGCATCCTCCTGGCTCCTGCCTTCCCCCTCTGGCTCGAGCTCCACGCATCTTTGCCCTGGGGGAGGAGATCAGGGATACTCTTGGGGGTTACTTCTTGGAGGTGATTTTTTTATCTTTATATAGATAAAGATAAGTACATGAACAGAGTAACGAGGAACGTTTGCTGGCTTCAACCTAGCAAAGTGCCTTAATAAATGCTCAGGTGTAGGCATGTGCTTTACATCCCAGTGTTTTCAGTAAAGCACTGCTTTAGGACTTTGCTGATCAGGAGCCTCCTTAAGTGGGTTTCATCTACTGAATATCTAAACTCCTTGACATGCTGATTTTGGTGTGATTTTTGTCAGCCATTTTTTCAGAGCACGCCCATATAAACCTGGAACACATACAGTCACAGCCTTCAGTGACTGGGAGAAACCTAAATTGAATGTGATCTAGTGACCTGAAGGTGAAACATCCTGATAGCTAATTACCAATGCTGTGATTCATGCAATCTTCAGATAAAAGAAAATACTTTTGCTATCATGCTCCTCAGCCACAGCTGTGATACAAAATCAGAGGCTAAAAGGGATTCAGCCAGGCTGACTGAAAGCCAGTGATATAGAAACGTGAGCAATATTCCAATTTAACTCTACAGAAGTGCACTAGTTAGTAAGTAGTTCAAGTATTTTAGTGCCTGCTGTGTTGCTGCCTACAGGGAAAATAATTTAAGTGCTTTCCCTTTCTCACAAAGAAAAGAAGTTTCCATCTATGTTTTATAAGGCTGTCTTGTCACATCCATTATACAGCATGACACAACCAGCCAGAGGAGGTACTGTGGTGATTTCCATCATGTTTTCCATTTTCCATATCGAGAAGGTTTTTGTGAAGGGTAGAACACATACAGCTATATAAAAACATGTGTATGTATATACACACATATAAATGTAGGTCAGCTAACTGTGAAGATGTAGGTGCCTTATGCTGGCCTATGAAGTGTCAGATGTGGGGTGTTAATGCCTACATATGTGAAATCCAAACATTCTGTCATCTGGCCAGCTTGGCTCAGATAGGGCAGAATTATCCTTATGCTGAGAATATTAGGCCATTAACTGACAGCTTTTAGAACTAGCTTTTAGAACTACTTTATTCCAGTCTATGGTTGACGAGCTATTCGAGGAAATAGCAAAGAACAAATTCTGTTTTTCAGTCTCCAAAGTACGCTGTTAATATCGATGAATGAAGAAAATTAGATCCCTGAGAAATGAAAAAAGAGAGATCCCTGAACAGTGTTGGGTTTTTTCAACCCCTGAGCCATCCAATATCCCGTTCCATTCAAAAATGCAAAGGGGGGATGGGGATTTGGAGGAGTGATAGGAGAGATGATCCACAGACTATCAATTTTATATAAGGAAGGATTTTTAAAGGTGCATGCATAAATTTTATATGCTTGTGTGTGCAGAAATGCAAACTATCCCCTGCATGCACAGAGTAGTGAGATGTCAAGTTTTCAGCTGAAGACAGGCACCGTTGGTGACATTTTAGTTATCCAAAGAGCCAGTTTTGCTATTCCAAAACAACTGCAGCAGAATAATTTTTTTTCAGCAGTGATATGCTTCCGTATTTCAGACAGTGGGGAGTGTGTGTGTGTGTAGATGTACACAAATAACCATCATGTAAGAGCATGCAGTGTATTACAGAACTGCTTGACATGTGCATCATTTGACTACTTTGCCTCTTCTGGGTTCATTACTCCAGCGCTCCCATCACTGTTCTGATGTCTCACTCTTCCACAGGAGTGGTCCAGACAGTTTTGTAGCTCCATGTTTTGCTCTGTTTTGAGTGAGCCTGGCACTAAAAAAAAAAAAAGTTTCCTGATCTTCCTTGTAAATGTAATGCTTTCACTCAAAATGCCCTGGTTTGAGGTCCAATATAAACACAATTAATTTCTGCATAGGCAGCATCTTATCATATGCCCCTTGAGGATGAGGCATGAAGGTTTGAAATCCCTGGAAAGCACAGAATTCCCCGAGCATCAGTAGGGCACCTAGAGATGAGACAGAAAAATTACTTTGGGGATTTAAGGAATGCTCAAATGTCTTGAAGCCCAACCTTACACCTACTGAAATATTTAAATAACAAATACATGCTTTCACATGTAGGGAATAAAAAATGCTGTTCCAGTAAAAACTGAGGCTTTATGTTTATTTGACTGCCTCCATTTACTACTCAGTATTTCTGTCTTGGCTGCAAAATCTACAACGATAAAAGACCTACGGGAGAGGGAACCTGATCTGGACTGGGGATGGGTGAGGAGAATCACTTCCTGCAAGGTGCAGAAGGCTGACGGAAGGCAAACAGTTGATCCTTCATTAGAGGAAGGTGTTGCAGGGGCGAAAAGCAAGGTGTTCTCCTCTTGAAACACCTGAGAGAGTCTGCTGAAGGGAACAGCCCAGGCACGGACGAGTGGCCGTGTTCATGAGCGTGACCATGAAAACCCTCAGCTGTGGAAATGACCACGCTGTCCTTGGCCACTCAGCCAGCCCAGCTCCTGGGAGCCAGTAACGGCCAGATGCTGGTGCATGCCAGTGGCTTGAATTTTAAACAAAGCCAGCTGGGTGCCACCCATCCCATTTGCTTTGCAGGTAAATCCCATGAAATCTGATTGAAGCACCTTTTCCCCATTGAGCCTGGGGAAAGGCTTACCACCAACTTCACCGGGGAAAAACACGGTGTGCAACCCGGCTCCCTTCCTCAGTGATGCCACCCACTGCTTTCGTGTCGCCTCACCGTCACACCATTGCACCACGCAATCCGTGTTTTTGAACACCCGGCGTCTCAAATGCAAAAGCACATCTTTGTCCCTTTAACTTCCCTCTCAGCTGTTATGCCTGTTTTCTCCCCTCCTCTGGGACTGTGCACTCTGTTGCTGCTCCGGCTGCCGGGAGCGAGCAAGGAGAATTTCTCCTGCTGGCGAGCGACCGGCTAGTCTGGGGCTGGCGTCTTCCCAGGACGCTGCTGTTTGCATACCAGCAGGCAGAGGAGCAGGTGAAATGGGACTGGTGACATCTGTACAGATGCCTTTGACTGCTTACATGCTCTTATAAATCCGCTACCCTTAAAGCCTCCGTTTCTCTAACGAGATATCTCTCTCTCTCTCTCCCTCTCTCTCTCTCAAATTATTTTTCCAAGGAGAAAAGGAAAAGGCAGACAGAAATAGAAGGCAAGAGACAACAGCTTGAGGACCAGATACTTCAGCTGCAGCATTTCAAGGTAAGGGACTGGTGCCAGAAATGATGGATTGACTAAATCTGTTCATTATTAGACATGCAGATCACACGTCTGAAATCTGGGAAGAGCCCACTCCGACATGAAGCAGCTTTCACTGCCGGAGCCTATCTCTTGCAGTGATCGTGTCCTGCCTGCTTTTCATTCTGTGTGCTTCATGCACAGGACCATGTTGCACAAACGGCTTCAGAGCATGGAGTCGGGAGGGTGGGAGCACAGGCAGCACGGCGGTGCTGTCATTATTAAACACTGTTATTTATTATACATAATGATAAGACACCAATCGCCGTGGATTGGGTGTGCACTGCATGGTTTCAGTGAGCACTTTCTGCCTGCAGAGCTGCGTTGGATTTTTCTGGTGCCTGTCATTAGGTTTTGGGTGTGTGTGTGTTGCAGAGAGGGTGTTAGTTAGCATGCGTGTATGTGCATGTGTAAAGCTTTAATTGTAGGATGAAGTTATTAGGTGTATGTGGCATAATAAAAAGGGCATGTATGCACACACGGGCAGGGTGTTGATGCATATGCGTGTGTCTACATGGAGAGGCACCTTGATATTTACCAGGGTGCCGAGCAGCCCCCATCCCTGTTGGACTCCATGACAGCTGCAGATAGCATCGTTTGAAAGCCGTCCTGGTTATTTCTATCATTCATCCTTCTTGTCAGTAGCAGAGTTTGTCTTTACATTTGTGTATAGGAAAGAGAAGAACAAAAAATGTGTGTGTGATCTTTTTGTAATGAGTATGTGTTTGTGGGTCAGATCTCATTAGATTAGTTCAGTAGGGGAGCCTGAGGAATTTCCGTGATTATAATATCTGAGAAAGATGATCAGGACTGGACAGCTTGTCCTTGCAGCAAGTGAGCTGGCCTGTGTTTTTAAAAATAAGATATTTAGGTTTCTTGTGCAATAGTGTGTGTGTGTGTGTGTGTGTCTGAGCAGTGCACCTGCATGGGGAGATGGTGCGCAGAATATCGTCTCTGCCCACGCATGCACTTGAAGACCAGACTTCAAGTTATGCTACAGACAGGATCCTTCTGCCTCCCCAAGCCCCTGCCATCATGTTCTGTAAGCTATTCCTCATTTTCTGGTAAGCATGATGCAGTTAAGCCCAAGTAATTGATTGCAGCCTACAAAAATGCTCCATAAGGTTCACCATAAATCTGTGAATGTCACACATTGTTTTTGGTGTTATCAGTCAATGATGCGATTGCATTTCAGTGGGGCAACACGAGTTGCCATTTCGTTCAGGCTGCCATTGACTACAGGCAAGGGAGCATTTCTTCTGACGACTGTAGGTTGATGCAGCAGGGCAGTGAGATGCCTTTCCAGTGTCTTCATGGTGCTTGCTTGCTTGCTTTTTTTTTTTTTTTTTTTTTTGCTGCAAAGCTGAGGACTTCCTTTATCACGTTAACTGTTTCCAGGCTAACTGAATTATGCTTTTGCATGGAGTTCTTCAAGCAGAGCCTTTTGGAAAGCCAATTCTGGCAATTTTCTACTTCATCTGATTTATTTTGATATAGCTGTTGCTAAACTGAATTTTATCGTCATCCATAAGGAAAAGTAAAACCTTTCAAGGTGCTGCAGTGGGGCCAGTCCCTCAGCTGGTGTAAACTGGCACTGACTTCAGCCCTGCTAGGCTGATTGCCACTTGTGGAGGTTCAGTCTTGCTGCACAGATTTCTAGAGTGACACACATGAATGTATTATTTAGCTTACAGCCTGGAGCAAAAGCAGTAATCACACGGGAAGCTAAGGGGAGATCAGGGTACAGAAATTTAAAATGGCAGCTTTCTCAGTGAAAAGCACAGGAGACTAAGGTCTGTAAACCTGGGTGTAAGGATGAGCATCAAGATACCATAGGAGCTTCTTTACCTCTCTATTCAGTGGCATCACTTGTCATGGGAGGAGAAGTAGGTTGCTTCTGCTGGAGCGGTCACGGTAACTGCTGCCCCAGGAGCTGCCTGTCCCACCAAGCAACTGTCTGCCGGGAGACTTGGATGAGGTGATGGCAGAGGTCTACCTGGGATTGCAGTGTTCATCCTCACTGCTGCTAGGCCCTTCCTAAACGGAGGGCAGCTACTCCCCGGGCTCAAAAAAAAAAAAAAAAAAAAAAGAAAATGGAGGCACTGGCTGAGGGTATTTCCCTTTCTCTGTGGAGACAGACCAAACAAACTGCATTTTCTTCTCATGCTTTGTTCAGTGTTCTGATTGCTTAGTGGGGTGCTGACCAAAATCGTATTTGGCCTGCCAGGCTGCTTTGTTCATTTGAAAAGCTGTGTATCCTTCCCCTACCTCCCCAAGGCTCTCCCCCACCTCACTCTGGTTGCTCTCAGCCTCTATAAACCAGGGGCTCCAAGTTTACTGTGAATATAGTCCCCCAGTCTCATATGGCCCCCCCAATGTGGCTTACACAGCCCGAAACAAGTGCTTTTATTGGATGCGAAACATAGTGACAAAGGATGGGGGAAATGCTGAGGTACTTAATGCCTTCTTTGCCTCAGTGTCACTATTGACTTGGTCTTACTAGACCAGTTGTTCCCTGAGTACCCAGAACCCTGAGCTAGAAGACAGGGATGGGGAGCAGAATAAAGCCCCCATAGGGGAAAGGGTGAATGACCTGCTACTTAGACACACACAAGTCTATGGGGCCAGATGGGATCCACCCAAGGGTACTGAGGGAGCTGGTGGGAGTGCACGTCAAGCCACTTTTCCATCATTTACCAGCAGTCCTGGCTAACCGGGGAGGTCCCAGCTGACTAGAGGTTAGCAAACATGATGCCCATCTACAAGAAGGGCCTGAAGGAGGATCTAGGGAATGACAGCCCTGTGATTCTGACCTTGGTGCCAGGGAAGGTTGTGGTGTAGATCATTTTGAATGCCATCACACAGCACATACAGGACAATCAGGTGATCAGGCCCAGTCAACATGGGTTTATGAAAGGCAGGTTCCGCTTGACAAACCTGATCTCCTTCTATGACACAGTGACCCACTTAGAGGATGAGGGAAAGCAGTGGATGTTGTTTACCTAGACTTTAGCAAAGCCTTTGACACTGTTTCCCACATCATAATCCCGGAGAAACTGGCCGCTCATGGCTTGGACAGGTGTGCTCTTCGCTGGGTAAAAAACTGGCTGGATGACCAGGCCCAGATAGTTGTGATGAATGGAGTTAAATCCAGTTGGTGGCCAGTCATGAGTGGCGTTCCCCAGGGCTTGGTATCGGGGGTGGTTGTGTTCAATGTCTTTATCAATGATCTGGACAAGGGGATCGAGTCCACCCTCAGTAAGTTTGCAGACAACACCAAGTTGGGTGGGACTGTCGACCTGCTTGAGGGTAGAGAGGCTTTGGAGGGGGATCTGGACAGGCTGGATTGATGGGCCGAGGCAACAGTATGAGATTCAACAAGGCCAAATGCTGGGTCCTGCACTTGAGCCACAACAACCCCGTGAACACTACAGGCTTGGGGAGGAGTGTCTGGAAAGCTGCTGAGCGGAAAAGCATCTGGGCGTATTGGTCAACAGCCAGCAGTGTGCCCAGGTGGCCAAGAAGGCCAACAGCATCCTGGCCTGTATCAGAAATAGTGTGGTGAATAGCACTAGGGAAGCGATCATCCCCCTGTACTTGGCACTGGTGAGGCCCATCTCAAATACTGTGTTCATTTTTGGGCCCCTCACTGCAAGAAAGACATTGAGGTGCTTCAGCGTGTCCAGAGAAGGGCAATGACGCTGGTGAGGGGTCTGGAGAACAAGTCTTATGAGCAGAGGCTGAGGCAACTGGGGTTGTTTAGCCTGGAGAAAAGGAGGCTGAATGGGACCATATCGCTCTCTGCAACTGCCTCAAAGAAGGTTGTATAGAGGTGGGGGTCGGTCTCTACTCCCAAGTAATAGGCAACAGGACAAGAGGAAATGGCCTTAATAGTTGCACCAGAGGAGGTTTAGATTGGATATTAGGAAAAATTTCTTCACTGAAAGGGTTGTGAAGCACTGGAACAGATTGCCCAGGGAAGTGGTTGAGTCAGCATCCCTCAAGGTATTTAAAAGAGGTGTAGATGTGGCATTTAGGGACATGGTTTAGTGGTGGATGTGGCAGTGCTAGATTAGTGGTTGGACTCGATCTTAAAGGTCCTTTCCAATTTTCAAATGACTCTACATGACTCTATGATTCTGTGATCCATTTTCCTTCGTAAGTGCTAGGTTTAATACTAAGGCTGAGGGACTGGGGTCATTTTAGTTGGGAAAAAAAGAAGACTGATGGGGGGTCCTATGAACGCTTATAAATACTTAAAGGGTGGGTGTCAGGAGGATGGGACCAGGCTACTTTCAGTGGTGCCCAGTGACAGGACAAGACGTAATGGGCACAAACTTGAACATAGGAACTTCCATCTCAACATGAGGAGGAACTTCTTTACTTTGAGGGTGGCAGGGCCCTGGCACAGGCTGCCCAGAGAGGTGGTGGAGTCTCCGTCTCTGGAGACATTCCAAACCCGCCTGGACGCGTTCCTGTGCAACCTGCTCTGGGTGACCCTGCTCTGGCAGGGGGTTGGACTAGGTGATCTCCAGAGGTCCCTTCCAACCCCGACCATTCTGTGATTCTGTAATACGGTTTATCTCCTGAATTATGTGTATTCCAACTAATTCTATGCAAGACACAAATTCAGGTCAAAAAGACTAGGCTTGTCTAGGAAGCCCATGTATTAAGTCAAAATGCTTTGAGGTGGTTGATGTCAGTGTAGAGTGTAAGGACTTCATATCACTGTTTATTAAAATCTGCTGTGGAGAAACGTTTGAAAATAGTATCTGGGTTAATCCTGTGTCTGCAGTATCTGGGTTGATCCCACAAGTGTAACAGCTTTAGTTCACCCGAAGACATTCATGCCAGGATTCAATGTGTTTAGTTCATTTTTGTGCAATGCCAGAGTAATTTTCTTTTAAAAATACACTGTGTAAAATAGCATGTTTGGTTACCTCATAAAGGTTCTGAAAGCTACAGGGTTTCTGTTAATTTCAGACAATTTTATTCATGTAGGGAAAATATCTAATAGAAATAGTTTATTGCAAATATTTATTGCTGATGCCAATTAGACCCATGGCAAAATGACTTAACTCCACTACCAGTTCGTTCATTTTTCCCTTGTTACATACCTGGCTGAAAATAAGGGAACGGCAGCTGCTGTCCCATCATTTTAGGCAGAACAGCCCAGCAAATGCTAGAGTTAGTAAATGTCAGTACTGAATGTGGATGAGGCTTTGGCAACATGTTTTGCAAAGGCTTGTGAGAATGAGGCCAATGGCATTATGGCTGAGGACACCAGGAGAAAAACGTGGCTCAACTATTAATGGTCTGTGTGAGTTTCTGAGTTAATCAAGTGAAACCCTCCAAGTGTGAAAGTCTGGAGTAGGAGAGAGTCTGGAGTAGTAGCATAGGCTCTAAAAACTGAACCCCCTCGTTGCTGACAGTGAGAGCCACATCACCTCTTCTGTGAGTCACTGGAAAGTAGAGACATTGGCAGGCACAGAGCATGCACATGGTACTTCAGAGCTGTCAGGACGCTCCATTGAAGGCAGGAGGTGTATTTGTCTATGTTACAATCAGATGCTGCATTGGAAAGGCCCTTGGTGTTGGAAAACATATAAAGGTGCTTTGAAGCCCCATTTTTTGAGACTGAACATGCTGTTGATAATAGGCAATTTACAACAGCTCTCCTTACCTCCCACCTACTTTAATATCAAAATCATCCTTCTTCTTTCATATGACAATATAACAATGTGTTTTGGTTTGTTTTTCAACAGTAGATAGAGTTTAAACTTCATGGATCAGCAGCTTTTTGGCCATACTGTTACGAATGGGGCTTGCCACATGTGTGGAAATAGGAGTTGTTACCAGCTTCCATAGTTTGAAATCAGCAAAGTGGTCAAAATTCACCTTATGCAAACACACTGTCTTCGGTATCCATCAACATGATGTGGTTTCTTGAGGAAGACAATATTGATTTTGGTTGATTAGTTGCACTGGAGAGAGAATCTGTAAGCAACAGCTGCTTTTAAGAACTTGTTCAACTAGGCAGAAGTTGGGCGGGCCTGTTTTAATGGAGATGTTTACTATTTCAAATAAACTCTAGGGCAGAAGTGTTTCTTCCAAGATCTGGCTGCCTCTGTAGTTAGCTCAACAGAATTTCTGTAATTGTTTACTGTAGCTCTGTTTGGTGGTGGCTGGTAATAAAATAAACAGCACAAAACCTCCTAATTGAATGAAAAAATACATCTCTGCTGTTACTTTAACTGTTAGAATAAATCCATTTACCACAGTTATGTTATTTCTGGAGTGGTATAAATATTAGGGACCAATTTCTGTTAACATCTGCTTCTTAAAGACTGCAGTTCATGAACACTTAATCTATAACACAATTACATCTTTACTCTGAAGGAAAGTAAAGCCTTTTTGTGTTATAGAGATTTTATTAGGGTATGGTTTTAGCTGAAACTATCTTGTCTATAAATAAATTTTAATTTTATTGTTCCACAGTTATATTGCTATCCTCAATTTATTCTAACCTTAAAATAACTACTGTCAGAGGATATAAATACATATATATATATATATATCTCCATATATATATATGTATAAGAAACAGTGTGGGAAAATGAGATAACTTTTGTGAATGAAGGAATCTTGTTATGCCTTTATGTTGAATCCCTTTATGATTTTCAAGTAAATTAACCCTTAAACTGAATGACAACTCTGTCAAGCACACAAAAAATGTTTGATGATGCCATGAACAGTCTCCGTCTCTACAGGGTCAGTGCAATAGGCCACAAAACTGATTCTTATTAATAATCGAACACTCTTTCTGGTATTTGATGTTTGCTATGACAGTCCCAGGCTGACCCTCTGTTTTTAATGTACTGGAGCCCACCACACCCCTGTTAGACTGGAAGGTCCTGCCATCTCCATTTCCCAACCGCAGTTCTGGGGCATGGGGAGGTCAAGAGGTAATTTGGAGAGAAATTTCCATTTCCAGAGCACAGGGGTCCCCTGTTAGATCCCATTCTGTGCATTAGCGTCTTTGGGCTGACACCCACCTTACCCTGGGAATCTCACCTCCCACCAGGATTTAAGCTGAGAATTGAGAGGCTCTCTTCCTCTCTGCTAACCTGTTTTATGATCCAGAAGAGAAATGAGATCCATTAGACATGAAGAGGAGTGGGAGAGGGAATAAGACTGCACAGCTTATGGATTTAGGGCACTTGCTCTTTGTGAATTGCTTACAGAGTACAAAACCTTAGGATATCCTTCCCGGGAGCTAGCGTTTGGAAAGGAGGGATTTTAAAAATACCTATATGTTTCCTTTTCAAGTAATCGGAAAACAAACATAACTATTCCCAGATAACATCTTTTAGACACAATAGAATAGTTTCTCCAGGCCAGCTATACAAATTGACTATCCCAAACAGATGAAAGTTTTAGTCCTTTAACTCATATTTCTTATCTGCTTGCATGTCATTGCAATGCAGCTGAATATACTGTAATCATTCCGGCATGATCCCTCTGTAAGAATGCTTTTATTCAGGAAAAAGTTATTGTTGTGTGAATTGTACTTCAAACTGGGGTAGAGTTATCCTGGGATGACCATGTAAGTAAACATCCCCATACAGGCAGGACTTCGTTGAACCTCACCAAAATTGGCACTCACGTTTCCACCAGTAACAAGGTCCTTCGATGAGGTCACTGCCACTCAGGCAGTTTTTGGTTTAGCCAGAATGTGTCAAAGTAGCTAGAGGATGTTTACAGCTCACTTCAACCCAAGCCCCTCCTAATGGCCTGATAAGTGCTCAAAAATTAATTCACATGACCTGAATCCAGCTTTTTAAAACAATGAATATAGGAATTTTTAAGACCAGAAAAGAAAGGAATCTCTGAAAAATAGCTTTTATTTTTGCCTTTTTTGACTGATGTATGTATGTGGGAAAGAGTGATAAACTGAAGCCGAGGATAGGCTGAATGTAGAGAGGAAATTATTCTTTCAGAAGATAATAATGAAAACAACTGTGGCTGTGTAGTAATGATGATAACTTGCAAAGCCTATTTGTTTTGGGGGGAGAGGGCTGCCAGTTTTCGAAATCTCATAATGTTAACTATTCCAAAAAGAGTTGATTTAATTTTTTTTCATGTCTCAAAACCATGCTTTATTTCTTTTGAAAACATGGAGTGAGTACTCATAGGGAAAACCAAAGCACACCTAAATTTCTGCCTCCAGGAGGTAAAAGTGTGATCAAACTCTTTTCATGTGTGTATCTGTAAAAGAGGGTCTTGTTCAATTTTTCAGTCCAATCACACAAAGTCCAGAAACTTCAGCTAGCTTGAAACTATTTCTTACTGTAGGTCCAATATACCCTGGGAAACAGAGATGTTCTCACGGAGTCATAAAGTAATTTATGTGTGAGGGGACCCTGGAGCTCTCCCCCGCCAACAGGAGCAGGTTGCTCCCATGCCCATCCTCGTCCCATTACATTTGGACTCTTGCCTGGGATGGAGGTCCCACGCCCCCCCTGGGAAACCTGCTCCTAGGTCAGGCCACCATCCTGCAGACTACTTGTGCCCTCACTGCAGAATCCCCTTTCGCAGGCTGTGTCCCCATGCTGCCAGTGTGTGCCTGCTGGGACAGCCTGGTCCCCTCATCCCTCCCCTCGCCCCTGCAGCAGCCACTGGCAGTTGTTTATTGTTTATTCTCATTATGGTGCTTAATCTCGCCACAAGGGAAATGTCAAATAATTGGACAGAGCCAATAGTATCATCCTGACATGAAAAAGTCTGAAATCTTAAATAGACATTCTAAGAAGAGAAACTGAAAAATAAACTGCAACTCTCAAGCTTAGACATCAGAGTCTTTGTTTTCACCCGTTACTTCAAGCAGAAATTTCTGGTAGCCCAAATGTGTAGAAAATATATGTATATAAGAGCTTGGTTTTGAATTATTTTTCATCTTATTGGATGTTGGGTTTTTCATCTCTATGTCATCTCAAGTCTTTAAAGAATATTAGAAACTCTTATCTTGTATCAGGCCATACCTATGATCCCCTTCAATGAAACTAGTCTGTACAGACCAGGGCTCTGTGGCTGATTAATGGTGTAAGCTAAAGAGACACAAACTTTGTGTCTTCTTGCATAGAGCCTTGACAATGCCTCTTGCTGTGGTGGGTTTCCTTGCAGCTGAAAGAGCCTAGCGTTTATATCTTCTTCATCATCTTTGTATGGAAACAACTGTCTACTTGGTTTACAAAGTTAAATAAAATATGAGACCTGAGCAATTTAAAAGCAATGCACACAAAATATTTACACTGGTGATCTGGCTAATGGATGGGAAGCTTACTTTGAGGACCTAAAACAATTGGTGCTTTTTTCCCCCAAAGCATTCCTAATTGGCCCTCTATCTGTACAGCTGCAATTTCTGTTCCTGGGAGTTTTTAAACAGAGAAAGCATGAGACCTTCATGAAGGAGCTACAGCTATCATCATACCCATCCCTCAGGTAGCTTGCCACAGATGTGCCCTCCCCGTGCATCCGCAGCTCCAGTTGCATGTGGCTTACACCGCAGTCATGCTCTTGAATCCCCCCCTTGCCCCTCAGCTTGCACCCAGATGAGATCTAGCCCTTCCCAAGTGAACACGAGTCATGCCAGCTATCTCAGCCTTCCCTCAGCCATTTCTGCAGTCACAGTGCACTGTTTAATGTGTTCCTGTCTGCTCTGTTGCTGTGCCGAACGCGTGCTTTGAGAAAGAGCAGTGACTGAGTAAATACTCAGGGGAGCTGAAGGGCTGTCAAATGTACCAGCGACAGCAAACAAACAAGGGGGAAAGATTATCTGCAAAGTCTTTTGGCTGCCGCGATTCCAGGTGGTGCTTATCATAATACTGGCCATCGTTTATTTATTTACTTATTTACTATTCTTTTACTCATCTCTCCACGTGCACCCCTTCCATCCCTGCACAGTGGCTCACTGGTGCTGTAACAAACCTCTGCCACCCCAGCAGCTATGGGGAAAGAGGAGATAGATAGGCTCCCTGGGGACAGGTAGGACACTAGTCCCTTCGAAGGGGAGACTGCCTTGAGGGCACCAGGAAACTTTTGAGCAGCTCTGAAACAAGACCTGAGGACCAGTGATCCTGAGCAACAGGGTCTGCTGCAGTAAGGGTTTTATGAAAAGGGAATCATCAGGCAAGTGACACGGTATGTCACTGTATGGCTGAGAAGAAACTTGGAAGAGGTTAAGACATCAGTCTGCAATGCCTGGTCACAAAAGGTCTTAACACGCTTGAGGAAAGTTATTTAGTGTGTTTTAATGTTCTGTGTGATCAATACACATTAACTGACTCCTGGAAAATGTTTGCAACGCTTGGTCTAAATGTAGGCTTCTGAAAAAAAATTTTTAAGACATCACTTCCTTAAGGTATTTGTAAGAAATGTTTTGTTCATTTCTTGAACAAAGAATAACAACTCCAAACTTGCAACTTTACAGAATAATGTTTAATCTGCTTTATAAACATGGTATTTGGTCTTGGGCTGGCTAAGCTCTACCAGCTAACATACTTTTTTTGTTGAATTATACTTACGTTAGCTATGACATTGTGGTTGAAGTCAAGACTATGATCAAACTGCAAGTTTTTCAGCATGACTTAATTCCCTAATCTGGGCAATGCTTGAGTCATATCCGTGTATCATGCAGGCACGCTCCTTAGGCTAGAACAAGTGTCTTAGATGACTGGAAAGGCCATGGAAAGTTTTGCTGCTATGCAAAACCGGACTGTACCAGCAAGCTGGAAATGACTGCTTCTTCTGTACCAGGGCCAGCCATGCAGTACAAGGCCACATCCATCTCATGGCAAAGTAAAATCTCCTGTGTTTTCTGAGGACCCCACCTCTCCCCGCTTTTTGCAAGCAGACTCTCTCACACTGAAAGCCCACATAGGAAAACTCTGCATCAGTCTGGGCAAAGAGTTGGACTGGTTTGTTCGCCTACTGGAAAATGAAGTACTACAGCATCACTCAGGAATACATGTCGAGGAGACGCTTATTTCAAAATGGACCTACCTGTCATACTGCTTATGTCTGCAGCCCTTCTCTGCATTTGCATGTTTAATCATGAATGGTTAAGAGCATCTAATGTTAACGTGCCTGCTCACACTACAGCCACGCAAACAATTTTTTTCCCCCTGTTTTTTGGAAGGCAAGGGAGGGCCTGCTGGCAAAGGAACAAATCTTTCTATCATCTTGGTACACGTCCCAGTAACCTCTTTGCTAATGCTGGCAATTGTGCTCGCACGCCAGCAGCTCAGACCCAGCCCTGCTGGGTAACCTGCACTAGCTGCGTTTGGGCCAGCTGGATGGCAGGGGAAGCTGCCTAAAAGTATGGCAAACAAGAGATACAGTGTTCAGAGTGGCCGCGGGAACTGGGCAGAAAGGAAAAAGGAGAAATCCCAGAGGACTTTCAGTGATGATTATTCTTGCACTTGTTTTCCTTGCAAATTCGGTTTTATCGACCCAGGAGGAGCAGGCTCTGCTGCTGCAGGAAGCCCTCCTTCTTTTAGCTGATCTGCTGCTGACAAACGTGGGTGAGGGGCTCCAGGTAGCTGCTGAACAGCAAAGCCGGTCTCATTGCTGCTCCCAGAGCTCCTGATCTGCCTGGAAAACTCAGCCTTTTGGTACCGAGGAGGCTTTCTGAAATGCAAAGAGCAAATCTGAAATGCAGCCAGTTATGCTAGCATCCTAATGGGATGCTAGGGCTAATATCTGACTCTCACACTGCCAGGTGAAGGAAGAGGTTTATTGCACTGTTTTAGTGGGGCAGGGGCTGGTTACATGCAGATTTGAGAATATGAAGAACCAGCCTCCTGCATTCACCTCTTTTCCAGGACAGAAATACTGAATGCATGTAGGGAGAAAATAATTTCATACTAATAAATAATTCCAGCTCTAAATTGTTAGTGTCTGGTGGTCTTCAAACCTTAAAACCCAATGAATTTTGGCAAATCTTCAATTTGGCAAAGATTTCAGTAAAAGTGCCTTTGATGTAGCACTACTGATTTCAGTGGAATTACTCCAGGGATCATTACTGCCCATTTTGCAGAGAAGAGCATCATTACCCTGAATAGTCCACGTCCAGTAGTGTTTCTCAAGAGCAGGCACATTTTACTGGAGGAGGCTGTCTTGGGTCAACTTTTGACCTCTGTTTCTCCTCAGTATTATCCGCTTCCTTGAAAATTACTCAGCAGCCGGAGGAGTGCTCCACTTTAGCAAGCACTGCTCTCAAGGAGAGATAGCACTGATTGCCCCTCTAACCACTTGTAAATACAAAAAAAAAAAAAAAAAAACCCACAAAAACCACCAAACCAAAAAAAAAAAAAAAACAAACCCCAAACTGCTTGAAGAAACTACCTCAAAAGGTAGCAGCACAGCAAGAACGGGCTTTTATATTGTTATAAAGAGCCAAATGGCAAATCTGGCAAATGCATCTGGGCCTCAGGTTAAGACACTGCTACATTTCGTGTGGGACTGGAAATGTATTATTCTTTATGAGCAATGCTTATGGAAGTAGGTCCGAAATCAGCAAGGCTGATGGCTAGAGTTAATCACCTTTCACAAGCAGGGAGTCCAGAGGTGGCATGTAATGGGCATAATGGTATATGAAAATGGTGCTAAAAAGATTTACTTGCTATAACAAAATCTCCCCCAGCACTTAAATTTTTGATGCAATGTTAAAGCAAAATGCAGCTTTGAAAGTAAAGATCTTCTTTTCGATACAGCATTAATCCTACTATGTGCATTTGAGGGACTATGCATTATTTCCCTGCTAGCATTAAATGTAAACAACTTAAAGCCCTTGGGCTTTACTGTCCCGAAGCATGAAACTGGACTAAATAGCATGTAAGGGAGCTGTGCACCACATTTATGGCCATCACTGTGTCTACTGCATTCAAACATTTGGCATGATTTCTTTCTGTCCTGTCCAACATCTGTTCACTTATTTCTGTCCTCACCATGATCTGTTCAGCAAATCATGACCTGCTTTTTTTCCTTTGTTTGGTTTTTTTTTTTTTTTTTTTTTTTTTGCATGGTGCAGGAAAGTCACTCTGCTTTCCTATGCTTGAACAAAACAAACATGGAACGGCCAGTTATCTCTGCAATCTCACTTGTGTGCAGAGAAACCAAACCACCTGAGAGCGGTGGTGACCTAGAGCACCTCAAGCCCAGTGCCCTTTCCACTTCACTAACAGAGAGCCTTTTTAATGACATGATCTAATTTCTGCTGAAGGATTTAGCCCTGAAGAAATTGTACTCTTGCAGTAAATGAAGGAATACTTATACCAAACTGTACATAGTGTAGCTGTTGTTGTACCAGTGAAATGGTGCCTTCTGAAAGTACAGCATATTCACGTTCCAGTATTGGAATGAGCTGTACAAATACCTGCATTTTTACAATAGTATATCTGTCCAGTCTTGAAGCCCTTTATCATTTTGACAATGTCTAATCATACCGGCATAAAGAAGCTCCAAGATGCAGTAGGGAGTTAAAGCTCATAACAGACAATGAAGGAGGAGCAATGCTGAAATACTAGCTTGTAGCCATTTTAATCACAGACTTAAGTAAAGCAAATGCACAACATTGTTAAGCAGGGGGAACTCGTACAGCTAGCTATTTTTAGGCTCCATCCTCATGCAAGCATTCTCCTTTTAGCAGATTTGAGAAACACCCCCTGTGCTGCCTGGGATAAGATTTTGCAAGATTTTTTCAAGAAGCATAACCCAGATTTCATAGCTGTGGAGGACAGATGGCAGCAAACTGTCTTTTGTTTCCAAGTCACATCTGTCTCTGGTTTGCATCTGGCTGGACTGCCTCGATGCTGACTGCCTCACTGGAGTGTCTGGTACCCAGGAGTTGTGCCCGAGCACCCAGCACAGCCCTACCACCACCTCCCTATTGCCCCCTACCCACCCTTGGTCTCACTATGTGTGACAAAGCCTTCCCCCCCAGATCTCTGATGAAAATGCCCTGGGAGAGATTTGCTCTAAGTAGGTTAGAGATTCTCCCACCCCTACCCACTGCCTCAACACTGTGTCAGTCATCTGGCAGGGGAGAAAATGTTTCCCGGGCAGCCAGGCAGTCGTGCGCAGTCCCCTGACGTGTGCCTGCCTGTTTGCCCATTGTATTTGCAGTGGGTGTATAAATATATGTAACCTCAACAGCTTGGCAAATGGAACCCCTGAATTTTGGGAAATGTTTCTTATAAATGTTTCCATTTCTCAGAGTCTTCTTGTCTGGATTCCTCAGCGTAGTATTTAACGAGTGCCTTCATTTTCATCTTAAAAAGGAGAGCCAGAAACATCAAAGCTACCAGCTTTCCTGTTTTAGGTAAAATATGCTGACATTTCACCCAAGAGGGAGGATTTTTAGTAGATCATAGCATTCTTGTCTCTAAATATGTCTTTTAAAAAATCCCATTGATGCTTTCCAGTTTCAAATTCATGCTATTAATAGGTCAAAAAAGGAGGCTTCTGGGAGAAAGCAATCATGTGATTTTGTAGCTTAAATGTTTCACATAAACAAAGACCAAAACGAAAGCTGCACAAAATATCTTATTTTTGGTGTACAGCAGTTATACTGAAGGGATTGACATCTCCCTGTCTGAGGATCAGCATGGAGGTTCTGTAAAAGCACGCTGAAAAAAGCCTGGATTTCATCTGTCCTCTTGTAGCAAATGAGGAGTGACTGTTAACTGAACGTCTTTGGTGCCGTCCAGGCAGCACTTTGCCAAAGGCTTTATTAGGACTGCTGGAGACACCTCTAAAACAGGTTTAAAATAGGGAAGGCTTCCTTCATCTTTAGTGTTCAGTGTTTAGAAAGTTGGGTGGTGTTTTTTCCAACTGGGTATTACGCAGGATTTCAGATTCGAGGCCACAGCTGAGTAAGACACATGGAGCAATATAGTGCCACATACAACTGGCCACATTTCTTTTTAAAGAAAAGACAGCAATTTTCTAAAGAGCAATCAGCCTTCAAACCACTTGCCACCAGACCAAGCCCAGCAGGTGCCCACTGAGTTGTGCTACTGAGACCTCTTAAATGCCAAAGTACAGGCTGTTAAATGCTTAGTGCCTCAGGACCTGTAAATCCATCTTTGACTGTCTCACTTTGTTTCTTGGTATATGTGATGACTTGTGAGTCCTCTGCTGAGGGGACATTTCAATAGCACATTGGGCCTGGAAGAGCTGATGAAACTTCTGGGCAGTAGTCAGCCAGGTTGAACAGGAAAGCAGTCCCACAGAGGAATCTCACTACCAGCCCACGAAATGTGGCAGGAAGCACTTAGTAGGTGGTAGTGGCAGCAAAAGGTGCAACAAGCTGCAGAAACTGTGGCTGGAGATAGCCATCCCTAATGTTTTGTGAACTAGCAAACAGTATTTCTCCAAGCTCAGGATCGGTGCATCCCTCAGAGCAAGATATTGGGCAAGAGACGCAGGAGACCTGCATGGCTGAGCAGGGAGCTTCTGAGAAAGCTCAAGTGGAAGAAGGAAGTTTACAGTAAGTGGAAGAAGGGACTGACTGCTTGGGAAGATTACAAGAATGCCGCTAGAGTGTGCAGGGATGAAATGAGGAAAGCCAAGGCCTCCTTGGAATTAAACCTTGGCAAGGGATGTCAAGCTCAACAGGAAGGGCTTTTTCAAGTATATTGGAGGCAAAAGGAAAACTAGAGAAATTGTGTGGCCACTGTTGAATGAGACAGGAGCCATGGTGACAGAGGATGCGGAGAAGGCGGAGTTACTGAATGCCTTCTTTGCTTTGGACTTCACTGCTTGGCCCAGCCCTCAGGAGTCCCAGATTTTGGAGAAAGTAACAGGGAAAGAGGAAGGCTTCCCCTTGGTTGAGGAGGATCAAGTGAGAGGTCAATTAGGTATCCACAAGTCCATGGTTCCCGATGGGATGTATCTGAGAGTGCTGAGGGAGCTGGCAGAAGTCATTGCTGGGCCACTTTCCATCATCTTTGAAAGGTCCTGGAGAACAGGCGAGGTGCCTGAGGACTGGAGGAAAGCCAATGTCATTCCAATCTTCAAAAAGGGCAAGAAGGAGGACCTGGGGAACTACAGGCCAGTCAGCCTCACCTCCATCCCTGGAAAGATGATGGAACAGCTTGTTCTGGGCGTCATCTCAAGGCACGTGGAGGAAAAGAAAGCTATCAGAAGTACTCAACACGGATTCACCAAGGGGAAATCATGTCTGGCTAATCTGATAGCCTTCTATGATGGCGTGACTGGATGGATAGATGAGGGGAGGGTGGTGGATGTTGTCTACCTTGACTTCAGCAAGGCGTTGGACACGGTCTCCCACAGCATCCTCATAGGGAAGCTTAGGAAGTGTGGGTTGGATGAATGGACAATGGGGTGGATAGAAAACTGGCTGAAAGACAGAGCTCAGAGGGTCGTGATTAGGGGCACAGAGTCTAGTTGGAGGTCAGTGACAAGTGGTGTTCCCCAGGGGTCAGTACTGGGTCCAGTCCTCTTCAATATATTCATCAATGACCTTGATGAAGGACTGGAGTGCACCCTAAGCAAGTTTGCTGATGACACAAAGCTGGGGCGGGGTGGGGGGGGGTGGGGGGGGGTGTGGCTGACACACCAGAAGGCTGTGCTGCCATTCAGTGAGATCTGGACAGGTTGGAAAGTTGGGCAAAGAGAAACCTTATGAAATTCAGTAAGGGCAAGTGTAGGGGGCTGCACCCGGGGAGGAATAACCCCATGCACCAGTACAGGTTGGGGGCTGACCTGCTGGAGAGCAGCTCTGTGGAAAGAGACCTGGGAGTCCTGGTGGACAACGGGATGACCATGAGCCAGCAATGTGCCCTTGCGGCCAGGAAGGCCAATGGTATCCTGGGGTGCATCAAGAAGAGCGTGGCAAGCAGGTCGAGGGACGTCATCCTCCCCCTCTACTCTGCCTTGGTGAGGCCACACCTGGAGTACTGTGTCCAGTTCTGGGCTCCCCAGTTCAAGAAGAACAGGGAACTGCTGGAGAGGGTACAGCAAAGGGCTACAAAGATGATGAGGGGATTGGAGCACCTCTCTTATGTAGAAAGGCTGAGGGATTTGGGTCTCTTCAGTCTGGAAAAAAGGCGACTGAGGGGGGATCTTATCAACACTTATAAATGCTTAACGGGTGGGTGTCAGGAGGATGGGGCCAGTCTCTTTTCAGTGGTGCCCAGTGACAGGACAAGAGGTAATGGGCACAAACTTGAACATAGGAAATTCCATCTCAACATGAGAAGGAACTTCTTTACTTTGAGGGTGGCAGGGCCCTGGCACAGGCTGCCCAGAGAGGTGGTGGAGTCTCCGTCTCTGGAGACATTCCAAACCTGCCTGGTCGCGTTCCTGTGCAACCTGCTCTGGGTGACCCTGCTCTGGCAGGGGGTTGGACTAGGTGATCTCCAGAGGTCCCTTCCAACACTACCATTCTGTGATTCTGTGAACACCTGGGAGGCCACAAGCAAAGCTGATTTCAGACAGGTAATAAGTGTCTCCAGCATCAGTGAGTCTGACTGTTGAACACGACTGTATGGTACAAGAGCACGAGACCTTTTCTGTCATGCATGAGTCCTAATTCATATAGAAATTACCTACATAGAAGTCCTCTAGTGCACAGCACAGTTAAAGTCAGTGAAAGCTGGAGTCATATATAAAGTCTAATTGAGTTGTGTGTTTTGTATTGCTTTCTGTCTGCTGCCTTATTAAAATCTAATTGCCTGATATCAAATAGGCCATGGAATGACAAGAATAGATTGTGCATAGATACTATGTCTATATATACACTCAAAAACTAACAAGTAAGCCATGTCTGTCATGTCAAAAATCTTTCTATTTTGGGCTGGGTTTGAAGCCTGCTTTTGGTGGTGAATGTTTTTCTGTTATACATAGTTTGCACAAGTCAGGTTCCATTCCAGTGACGAACATGGCATTGAAAAGAATGATACTGCACATTCAGGCAGCCTCTGAAACTCAATTTCTTTGAACTGATGATTTCCTTATTAGCTTCTTTTTGCTAGAGAGGATACATACTCTAACAGCTTGTTCCTTGAACTAGCACTACGAATCACTTTGCAAATTCAAAAACAAGGCTCCCCTTTTCTGGTCAATGCAAAGGGCTAGTTTGGTCGGTCCCTTGGCTGACCATTTTTTCCACCAGCTCCATTTCTTTCTTGCCAAGGGGCAAAGTCCTGCATGGCTTTGGACTCCTGATCTTCCTTTCAATGGGTGCTTGTCCTGTCTCCCAACTGATCTGCCACATCCCTCTGGCAGGATTCGGGCCAGACAAGACACAGAGGCTGATGTGCTATTTAAAGGGTTGCTTGCAACCAGTGCATCTCCACTGGTGAACTCACCTGGGTGAACTGCGGCTAGATTAGACAGTGTCCTGCTGAGGTTGTAGCCATGTTTTTGGTGTAGAAAGCAAAGCAAAACTCCCAGGACTAATTCTATTGGCTGAAGGGTATTCCGCTCTCTGCAACGGTATTGCTGTGCCCTGAAGTAGCCATGGTTTCTGGAAGACTTTTGTTCATTTGTTCTGATTTGTGTCTGGCTAAGAGGTGAAGTGTGTGCTTGTGTGCATGTTTGTGTCTGTATGCCTGTAAATGTATGGAGACACATCCATGATATAAGTCAAAAATAACAACTTTTACTAATTTAGTAGCAGGATGATTTGATCCTTCATGAAACACATTTACATTTAGAGCACGCTGCTCTTTTGGTTTTGAAACTTTAAGAAGTTTATGACTTTAGGCCTTCCAGGACATGCCTTATGATTCATGAGAGATACACACTTTTGTTCAAAGACTTCAGTTCTTGCAGGACTGGTTAATTTGCATGGTTTAAACTCTTATTTTTATTAGGAACTAAAAAGAACTTCATATTAAGTCACTGATGGTAAATTAAGTGTACACTGTAAAACTGACACACCTAAATCTGGAAGACCTGACATCTGGATAAACAGCTGATGGATTGCCTGAAATCAACTGGCTAAAGCAGTAGTCAGAGATTCAGTGGGGAAAAGCTAATATTCAAAACAAGAGGCAGCTCCTTCTCAATCTTCAGATTATTTTTGTTCAGTCTGTTCCTAACATTTGGGGTTTTTTACCTCACAGTCAAAAGCTCTTCGGGAAAAATGGCTGCTACAGGGAATTCCTGCTGGCTCCGCAGAAGAGGAAGAAGCCAGAAGGAGGCAGTCAGAAGAGGATGAGCTGAAGGTGAAAAAGCTGGAAGAAAACATACACAGGTAGGGACAGTTTCCCTTTGCTTTGTCTAAGAACAGTCACACCCATTAAGGTCAGAGACATTCCTTGACCAGGTCCCCATCTCTGGTAGCAGCTGATAGCAGCTGCCCAGGGGAGACTATAAGAGGTAGGCACATGTACAGCCAAATGTGCCCAGAATTTGTCTCCCAGACGTCCATCGTTTTCAATGTAGAGCCATCATGGTATCTTTGTGTTTAATGGACTTCTCTCGCAAGGGAGCTAAACAGAGGGCTGAGTTCCCCCTTCAGATGCATGTGTATGACTTGGTCAACACTCAAGAGATTCTCCATTGCTTTAAACCTCCTACAGCCAAAAAGAGTTCAAAGAGGGGCAGCACTCTTTTGCACTCACTGTTTACTGGTGCGAATGATTTTCAAAATGCAACAGCAGATGCCACCAGCAGATCAATTATCTACTGCTGTCAGAAGCAAAGTTTGGCCGTTACAATTATTTCCTTTTATCAATTTCCCTCTGCAGTCTGAGTTGACATTTGTCCTCTTTTTTTGCGTTTTCCTTTGTTTTGCTGCAAAAAATGGGCTCTAAAGCTCGTAAGAAAAATGCTTTTATCCCTCACAGAACAAATTCCAGAGCTGCTTCTTCTGTCATTTAGGCTATGTGGATTCAAAGTTTTTTCAGCTGGCAGAAAATTGGCAAAAGTTAGTCAAATTTGGCACCACAGCTTTTACAAATGTGTCAGCTGAGGCATATAAGTGACAGATAAAAGCAAATAGGACCAACAGTGCAAGGGCTGAAGCATTAGTCTAGCATCTGGTGAACTCAGTTTCCCTTGTGCCAGATTTCTTGTGAAATTTCTTGGAGAAATCACCGAGAATGTTTCTCTGGGGATATACGCAAGCAAACCTACCCTGAGCTTGGATGACACTAAATGGCTTCTGTGTGGAAGTAATAGATGAGCATGAATGTAAGGGTTGTCTCTTACTAGTGGTCTCTATGTTGTGATTCCTATTATTTAAAACTGCTCTGTGAATGTGTATTGTTACATATTGTAACATAAGGCAAGAAAGCTTTTTTTTTTTTTTAAATTTCATATGCTACCTGATGTTCTACTCCATAAATTAATGCAGTAGATGGAAAGAATACATGGACTGAACTTCAGAAATACCTATTGTAATACGTATTTCACCTAGTGCTGAATGCTGCAAGATGCTAAGTGCTCTGACCCTATTGAGCAAAACACATCAGCATGTGCTTAATTTCAGCTACGTAAGTACCACCACTGAAGGCAATGAAACCTGCATTGCTTAATTGGCTCAAAGTGTAGGATAGAAGTCTGTGTAAAGCCTTTGCCCCTGTGGTTTGGTTTTTAGTTCCTTAACCTCAGCAATGAAATAAAATCTTTGAATATTTTGGACGTAAGAGAGCTCTCTTCTGCTGTGACCACCTCCCTGTCAAATGACAGGTCAGCTGCTTGCTCCTGAGTTGAAAGGACATTTGTTTGACAGCTTGGCTAGCATGCTTAACTTCCCTGTTATCTTTCTAAGGGAACTCCAAAGACAGCAAAAAAGTATTTTAATTTAAATGAGAAAATATTATACCTGAACTGTAGAGATAAGACAGTAGAGGTTGAGATCATTAGTCTAATTACGATTTACATCCATGACAACATGACACATCCAGAGCCTATCAAGATAGACTGAGAAGGCAAAGGGCTGTAGAAGGGCTTATAAGAAGAAAGATGTCAAGCACATTATCTGGAGGAGTGAAGCAGAATGAACTCATCCTGAAAGGACTTTTTTTGCTGCCTGCACACCACATTTCCCCTCTGCATTCTGAGAAAGTGATACCAGGGAGGACTGAAAGAGGGTAGATTTAGATTAGATATTAGGAAGAAATTCTTTCCTGTGAGGGTGGTGAGGCACTGGCACAGGTTGCCTGGAGAAGTTGTGGATGCCTCATCCCTGGAGGTGTTCAAGGCCAGGCCGGATGGGGCTTGGAGCAACCTGGTCTAGTGGGAGGTGTCCCTGCCCATGGCAGGGGGTTGGAACTTGATGATCTCTAAGGCCCCTTCTAATCCGAACCATTCTATGATTCTATGATTATGGGGGGACTGTTAGTATGTTCATGTTTGCAGGAGCCCGGTGGTCCTTTGAGGTTCACTGTGCACTATCCAATGGGACCACTATGAAACAGCCCAAACCCTCTCCATGAGGGAGACAGAGGACAGACTAAGCTGGTTCACCAGGAGGATAGAAAATACTGCAAGACCAGCCATGGAACTGATGCCAGGGGACTGTATGACTGCTCTGCCATGGATCTTGCAGATTCATTGGAGTCACACTGCATTGTATGTGCAAGAACAGAGCAGCTGCAGTATTAAGATGTATATGAAAGAGTCTTGTGGCACACATGCTGGGTTTGTCCCTGCTGGAAAATATGCAGTCTTTTACACCTGCTTACTTGTGGAGCTTACTCATGAAGGCCAATGCCCAACCTCTGCTGGCCGTCAGTTCCTGTGACCCTCCTTTAACAAGGGGAAACCCCCTCCCCCTCCCCGGCTTCTTCTTGCAGCAGAGCACCACATCATCAACTCAGAGACCGCTGTTTGTTCTGCTCGCACTGAAGTGCTCAGGAAGGTCCCTTTCTCGTACATCTGAGGTTACCAGATCAACAGCCACGGCACAAGAGAAATATCTATTTATATTCGCAGGCCAGATGTAAACAGTAGGTCTGACAAGCTGAGTGAACTGCACCACTTAGAACAGAAAACTGAAGGATATAGTGTTTGAGACCAGACTAACATTCACAGATGAGGATGTGGGCTCATGTAGGTTTGTGCTGTCCAGAAGAGGCAAATATCTCTACCGTAAGGAAACAGTAGGGATAGCTATGGGTTTGTAGACGGTCTTGAAGGTCTTGCACATAGCACATATGCTTCAGTTGAGTATTGCTTTTTCCAATTCAGTTTTAAATTACTTTCCCACTAAAATCAGACATTTTGCAAGATGTACACGTGCTTGTAGTGTTTATTCTTAAGCTAGGATAACCAGTTCTCCTTTGTGTGGGAGGTGTGTAATTCAAATAGGGAAGAAAAAATGCATGAATGCGCAGACTGCTGTTTATTTATTAGACTTCCATGTTATCGTGATATAAGAAATCACAAGCTTCTAGCTTGCAAGGATATGTGCATATGAGTAAACTTAGACATAAGTGTAATGATTTAATGAGCTCCCTCATCTGCAAAAGCATTTGGAAGAAGGATGCCTACATTAGTCAGCATTTCTGCACACTCCATGCCAAGAAACTGAAAAAATATCTGCATCACAAAAAAAAGAAATGAAGCAGAACAAAGAATGCAATACAAATAATTAAATAATATCATTATGCTGATAATTACCAACAGCAGGATACAGAAGTACCAGACACACATACAAGTTAAAAAAGCAGGCACTGCAAATTAAGACAAGATGTGGGCATAGGAATAATGTAAGAGTGGATTACAGACAGAATGATCATTTGATAGTTGGGATTAGTTTAATATGTTTAGAGATTTTGAAATGTATGAACATTAGAAACAGTCTTTGTATCAAAGAATGCAAACTGGAAATAAAAGAATAAGCAGAGTTGAAGCAAGTTTGGTCCTGGACTCCCAGCATTCCTGCTTGCCTAACTGGAGTTTTCAGAATACAATTTATGCTACCTCATTTAAAAATCCTGGTATTGCATCTTGTATTTCCTTAAAGAAGTGGTTGGTCTGGTGGACTTAACAAGGAGACTGGACCCCTTATTCAACATTCATTGAGTTCTTAAGTGGGATGGCAATCTGTCAGTAGTGTGAAGGATGGAAAGGTATTGCTGCATTATTAAATGTTTGAAACCTGGCTGCAAGATTGGTGGTGCCATTGTATCAATGGCAGAGTGAAGCCAGACGTGGGTTTAAGATATCTCTCAGCACAAACTGTCCTTAGACATAGAGAAGCTTTAAAGCTGGTTTAGTTTTTTGTGTTCTCCTGAAGATTGCAGGTCACTATTAGAGGAAAGCGGCCACTTCTGAGTTTCTTTCACCTTGTCATACAGTGAGAAAGTGCTCTCCTGTTTCCTGCAGCTAGCTTAGATTTGGGGTAAATGGTACCAAAGGAGTAAAAAAATGAAATAAAAATGTTTCCCTTCCCTTAAACTTGTTCTTCAAACCACAGACCTGAAACATATTGTTTGGGATAGCATTGGTACAGATGCCCAGTGAACTTCTACAGACACATTCTGATAGTGTGTTGCAGGTGAAACAAGCACTGGAATGTGTTGCATGCCTCCCATGGTTATTTTTACCGCATGACAGTCTGTTATTTTGCAGAAGTGAATGGAAAGTTGGCATTCGACATCTGGGTATTAACAGGCAGGCAGCATTTGTAGAGCAGAGCAGCCCACCCACAGCCTGCTGTTCCTCCACAGCATTTGAAAGGCTCCCAAAATTATTTTGTTTTACTCGATTACATTATAGTACGTGTTGGTGGCCTGTGTTTACTACAAAAGGTGAAGAGTTTTCATTGCTCTGAAGGTTTCATGTAGCATGCCGACATGAAATACTCTCTGACAACATATCTGCCTACTTGATGACAGACACTGGCATGAGGTACAAGGACTGGACATGTTGTGCTCCTGGGGAAAAGAAACCCACTGTGCTAAATCCTCAGTAAAGTGGAATATCCCTTCAGAAATCAACAGGGCATCTGTTCACGTTGGACAGGGAGGTGCGCATCAACTCCACGGAAAGACAGGTTATTGCTCTAGCAGAGCAGCCTCTTTGGACATGGGGACCAGTAGACAGCTTAGAGCAGTGTGTGCTAAAAGGATCCCCAAAAAGCACACACAAGAGATGCTTGTGGCACTTTGGTCCTGTGGCAGCTGCTGGTGGTGAAGCAAGGCAGGTCAACAGCCAAAGTATACGTGTATCCCCTGTTCTTTACTCAGGGCTACTCAGCTGTCAGCACATCCATCTCCTAAAATTTGCAAAAGCCCTTTGGGATTGTGGAGTGTTTCATGCTCATGCATGCTGGTGGTGAACTGCAGCTGTGTCACCTCTAGGAGAAGGCTTTTCCATGGTGGTCCAGCACGGAGTGAGACACCTACTGTTAATGGTGGCAGGGGCAGGCCTATGCTTTCGACCATAGGTCATGAGCTCTTTCCTGGGACGAGCACATATCTTTGCTGGTTGCTGTTGTCTTGCTGATGTGGTCAGGTGGTAAATATATGCAGAAACTCGCTCCCTCCCAGCAGCTCCCATCTCAGAATGCTGCTGTTCTACATTTACAAAACCTTGGAAAGTATTTTAAAGAAGTGTTGAGCTGAAAGAAGGCTGTGAGGGGGACTGCAGGACAAGCACAGCTTCCACCAAAGAAATGCACTTAATCTGATGGACCAAAAGAGATGTTGAATGTAAGCTTACACAAGAGACATGAGCAGTGATAGAGGAAGAGAGATGACACTATGTGTCTCCAGCAAAAGGTTCCTTGGTTGTGTGAGTCTCTCTATTGTTTTACTGCACTCAACCTATGTCTGCTTACTGGGTACTAGACAGAAGTCCTAATCTAGGTAGAAGCAGATCCAAAATAAAGTAAAACTTCTCCAAAGCTGGCAGAATTTGGTTTTTTCTTCCACTAGTATAATTGAATCTTTCCAGCCAAATGCTTAGATTTGAGTATTGTCAAAGATAGTGGACTAAGCCCTGAGAAGAAAATGCTCAATAAGCTGATTTGATATTAATATTTGATAATAATAGACTATGAGGGCTTCACAGATCTCTGATTTTAGATGGAGTCTACACTAAAAGCCTCATCTCATTGCAGAGTCCAGCAAATACAGGCTTGTGTTTCAGCTGAGCTGCTGCACCTTTAGCATTTTCTCTCCTCCCAGTGTCCATTCTTTCATTTCTTTCTAATGCCAAGGTTTGTTTCCTACTTCTTCCCAGGATAAATACTTAGCATGTCTCAGACTCGGAACTCTGGATATAATTCAGTCTCTCTTGGGACTGTTACTAATAGTCTGCATGACAGAGGGAGAGAGAGCACGTAAGACAGATGTGAGTGCACTGCTTCAAAAGAAGGATCATCTGATGTCTGGTTCTCTGCTAAAATTGATCAATATCAGATCTCATCTGCTGAAGCTCCACAGATTCCAATTTCAGCAACTCCTAAAGACTATGGTTTCCAAACCAGCACATCCTTCACCTCCCATAAAGCTTTTGCTGGGGTGCATTTCATATGTGATACATTTCTTGGGAAAACAGAGACCAAAACAAAACCAGGCAAAAAGCTTCATCAACAGGAAATCTCAGTTTTCCAAAGGAACCCTCTCTGCAACGTGATTAGAGAATCCCTTGGGACTTGCAAGATGATCTCAGAAAAGCAATGAGTTAAGAGTTGCTGGGTGGCAATGGGTTTGAGGTTTTTACGTGTGATATAATATATTCAGATGTAGCACTTAAAAAAAAAAAAAAAAAAAAAAAAAAAAAAAAAACCAAACCCACATTTAAGAATAATAACACAGCTTACTACCTCAGTTCTGAAACATGACCCATTTAACAGTTGCCTAAACGTTGCTATTCTGGGTTTAGAAGTAGCAATCTCAGGATCTTCCACAACTCCTAGGCATTGCTAGCTTCTAACTATTTAATGATGCCTATGCTTCTTATAAAGTGGGCAAAAGGGTTGACTGCTCAATTTGAGCACAGACTCCCTCCACTCTAGCTATGTCTGCTGTCCTCAAATATGTGTACCAGATATCAACCTTGATAAAGACACCCATGTGACTAATTTGGAAGCAAGATATAGAAGAAATTCCAAAGTCCCATCTCTACATATCAAGGAATTTCCACCTCAAGTGCTTCTGACACTTCATCCATGTCAGTATGCTATAGATTAAGAGACATGTTCCTCAAGGAGGAAGAGGCACATAGGCTTAAATTCAGCTCTGGACAGAAGCAGGTTTTCAAGGACACCTTTTTTAGGAAAGCTAACACATTGTAAAGTAACACCAGTTTCTAAATGGATTAAAAGCTTCAATACAGTAAATCACATGCTACAGCCCCTTGTGAAAGGGGCAGTTGGCACCTCTGGGCCAGATTCAGCAAGTAAAGTTCAATTTCAATCATTGTAGCCTTTCAATAATGTGGACATTCTGCACAAGGCTGGGTTTCTGTTGCCATACTAAATGAGACCCAGTGACAGATTATCGAGTGCAAAACTTCAGATCCTCCTTGGTTTTAACATTTCAAAGCTAAAAAATTGACATGACTTTCCATGTGATGCTGTTTGCAAGATGGGGAAATCTCTTCGTAACTCATGTATTTATCATATGTGTTGAATCACCACACTCACTCTGTGTGCAAAGCCATCTAAGATCTTCACACTTCTTTTAAGCCTAGTAGAACTGACAGGGGTTTCCTGAAGCAGTAAATTGTGGTATAGCATAAAGAGTAGGAATTGTTGACTTCATTACATCGGAATTAAATCTTAATCAAGGGCCAAATGGGATTGTTGCCTAGAGTAAAACAAAAAGGACTAGTCTCTATGCCTTTCCTTGTTATGCTTATCTTTGCTGGAGTTGGCTGGTTGGTTGGCTTTCCTTGTATGCTGGCCCTACCACAGGGCAGTCCTGGTGGTGAAACAACTCCTTCCACACAGTCCAAATAGCGCTTGGTGGATGGAAAAACCAAAATTGAGGAAATTCTGCCACAGAAAGACGTGTTTGTGTGGAGGTGACATACATGTGCACAATTTTGAAAGAGATGACAAGCCCGGAAAATATTTACAAAGAGAAGGCAAAGAGTTAGGCAACAGGCTGGGTTGATTTTGTTGTGTTGGAGCTTTACAGTGATTATTTAGTCTGTCTTCACCTTAAACCAGAGGACTTTCCTCTTGCCTGCCAAAACTGTCTTTAAGTGCTGTGTCTGTGTCGGGCAAGGCCAGAACGTGCAGCGTACACACGCGCTCACACACACGTGCTTGCAGAGCCAGGGTGGACACCCCTGCAGTTCTGGTCCTTGCTAGTTCCCTTTTTTCCCAAGGGCTCAGGTTCATGCTGTATAACTGCGGGAGTTTAAATAAGTCACCTACACTTAGAGCATTATCTCCTTTAGCCCCCCATGCAGTCAGCGAGGAAAGAACATCACCTCCGTGGCCTGTGTAAGCCCATCTCTCTCACTCAAGTACAGGCGCCTCAGTTAAGTGCCTTTAGTGCAATGGGTGGAATTTCAGCCTTCGTGTTACTTCCTGCACAGGCACCCTCCACTGGGCCACTGGGCGCTACCGTGGTGGAAGTAGTCATTAATAACCATTAATTATGTATCTATCTGGTGCATCACGTGTTTGTTACCCCTGTCATTCTTGCTCGTAGTCAGCGCTTGCAGGTATTTCTGCAGATCTGGGCTAGCTCTGGGTAGGAAGAGGTACAGTTAGAGGAGGAGCAAGGTGCAGTGTCTGGAGCCACCCAGTGGGCATTGCAAGTCTTAGCCTCTTTTTTAAAAAAAACCCGCAGTCTGGAAAGCACGTCACCTTCCCTGGAGGGTTTTTAAACTGCTGCAGTACGTAAATTCTAAGGCAAAAAATAATGCAAATCCCAGCTGATGGTCCACAGAAGACAAAGAAAGACTGGATGTGCAATCAGGAATCCTGACTGCTTCGGAATAACTGGGTCACTGGTGAGATACAAATTTCAAAAAGCTGTGAAACACGTAGATTGTAACTGCTGTAGAAGACCTGGCAGTACAATGCCATGCTCATGCTGTCCCGTGCCCAGGAAAATGCAATTAGTCCTTCATGTGAAAGATTGTTAAATTATGCCTACTCTGTACTATAACTTTTTTACTAATTCAACTACACAAGCAAAGCTTCCCTTTGTGGATTCATTTTTTACCAGCAAAAAGTACAGACACTTAAATGGAATGAGCTCTACAGGCAGAGATTATTGTAGCTCTGTATAACCACCTCTTTACTGGAAAAGATACTGAAATAAAAAGTGTTTAAAAATAATCTACCCACTAAGCAACAAAGGCACGTCAGGATAGTCTGCAGTTAGTAACTGAAGAGAGATGCAGGGACCAGGTCTTCACATCCTGCATCCGTCTAGATGATGTAAGTGGTGCAGAGTGTCCCTGGGAATTGCCTCAAAGGGAGAAAACAGCCATGGCAGGATGAAGCCCAGGATTACCCCTGGATTAAACTCTGACCTCTGCCACTGATTTCTTGCATGACTTGGAGCATGGTACTTCAACAGTTCTTCCCCACCTCCTATTCCAGTATTCATTTGTAATTGTCTTTCACACACCTTCAGCATAACGTGAGCTCTTTGGTACGGGAATTGCTTCTCACTGTACAGAGAGGACCTCACTGGTGCCACTTCGATAGCCTGAGCGAGTTTTCTTTCTTCAGAATTCTTCACGTTCTTCTTTTATTTTGCAGTGGCAAGACAAACTGCAGTAGATAGATGCTTATAGATAATAGATGCTTATTAAAACAAATGGTTCATGCTTCTAGAGAAAGCATAGAAAGAACAGCCTTTCACTGAACAGAGTGATTCACACCGTGACTGGACTTGTGCTTCTTGCTAACACTGCAAATCTGGCTCTTGGTTGTCACACCATTCTTATGTTTCAGAGCAGCACAATTTGCAAGCAGAAAAGCAACACAGTATTTGGGTGGTGTGTGCAAGTCATGGTGTAAAACTTATGCTTTAACTCTCTAATATGCAAAACACAGAGACAGGCAAGTTTAAAACATTCATCAGCATCTACTAGATATAGGCTCTGGTGATGACAACGTACAAAACCCGTCACCTGGCTCTGAACCTCTGTGCTGATTGCACTGCAGCTGTAGCAAGACGGAGCAGGTCTGTGAGTACCCAGGTGGTTGACTGTGCACTCCCTCGGCTGCTGGTGGTGTCTAAGCTAGCTCAGGTATCTTAACGCTGTGTTGGCATAGCACTGAAACTGGTGTAAACTTTTACACTGCGGCAGGATTACATCAAAACCAGAGGGCTGGCTTCAGCCCCAGTGTCTGTGGTAGTTTCTGCTCGTCTTTAGGTAGCTGGTGCAGGACAAGCAGAAGCTGCAGCGTGGTCCACCAAGACACTTAGCCACCGAGCATGAGCTGGTGTCTGAGTTCCTGCAGCGTCACCCATACCAGTGCTCAAACAGTGCAACCTCTAGGTGGGTAAGGCACATCCATCCGTGCTGAGATCATACTTCTGGTGGTGCTGAAGACATGGTTTGAAGTGCCTCGGGCCTATGAGGTGACACAGCTGCATAATTAAATGGGTAACTTTTGTTGATAATTCCTGGGGGTGTTTTATTTTTTAATTCAGCTATCAAAATCCAGCTCTCAAACGATTCATTCAGCTCTTTAATGTGCTGGTGTTTTTCTTGTCCTTGCTCATTAACCACTGGGCTTGTTTTATTTATGTCTGAAAGAGCTTCTTTTAGTCATTTGTGTGAAGAAGAAAGATCTGCAGCCTACTAAATCCACAGTAATTTTGGACAGGGTTACTGAAAATGGCAGATGCATTTCATGGTTTTCCATGCAAACAGATGAAACACTGATTTTTGTGGCTTCATTTTCTCCTGCTGTCACTCTCTCTATGTGGTGATCCAGGAATCCTGTATCCCCACTGGATCCCCAGGTGGGGTCCATCACCCCACCAGATGCCATGCACAGTGATATATATTCTTTCCTGCAAAGACTTTATAATGCAAGCCAGTGAGGCAAACAGTCACTAGAAAAAAAAGTGGGGACCAAAAGCATGGGCTAAAGCATAGGTTTTCAAAGCTTGAATGGCCTGCCGAATAGATAAATCAAGTCTGTAGACAACTGATGGAATCAAACCATAGCATAGGTCTTTAACACCAGAAGAAATGCATGTTCTCTACAAACAGATACCAGAGAGAGAAGCACAGATCCTGTCGTCTTAAATGGTAGACCAGGGAAATGCCCTAAATGTTGGAGTTATTGCTGTGTTATTTAAAGGATGTTTCATATGTAGGAAGCCCATTTGGGAAAAATGAGGTTGCCTACAGAAACTTAACTGCACAAAATGTGAATAAAATAGATATTCCTAGTAAATGTGTCATTCGTGATAGGTAAGATTTGAGTGTGTATGTGTGGGGGAGTGTGTAACACTCTAGTTAAAGAAATGACCAGAAAAAACAACTTTCAATTAAGTCTTGGAGCCCTAAGTCTTATATTGCAAGTTTTCTATTCAGTTGTATTTTTGTGCATATTTTTATTTTTATGTATTTAGAAAATCGCAAATACAATTTCCTTGTATGAGTCCCTCTTTAGCCTCCTTTCCACTCTGTAAATTGAAGGGTACTTATTAATCAGGACAGTGAATTTTATACAAGTGATCCTCACAAGAACCCATATTGTGATCAGCAAATGGGCTGGCAGCCTGGTCTGCAGTGAGATGTTTTTCTTTAGGTCCATCAGATAAAGGGACAGTCACAACAACACAGGTAAAGTTTGTTAAGACTTTCAATTGAAGCTTAAGCTCTTAGTTCCAAAAGAATAGTGGGGGGAAATCAAAGAGTGGTAAGTCACAGCAAAAACCTAAGGGTTTTCTGACTTGTCTGATGATCCTTGAGCTTTGTGACTTGGGACGTCTGGAATATTGTCAGAAAGGCAGAAAGCTGCTAAATTTAGAAGCGTATTTGAAGCAGCAGCTGCTGCCGAGCGGCAGCATGTCACCAACAGAGCCAGGCTTGTAAGCCTCGTCTTGCTGACAGCATCCAGGTTGGGAAACCAGAGAACCCAGTTCAGCTTCCAAATGCCATTCCAGACAGGTCGCACGGGGTCATCCATTGATCTGGTCCTGCGGGGACAATCAGTCCCACTGTTCACAAGTTATTCCCAGGAGCTTAAGATATCACTCCTGACCTGGAGGGAGGTGGTTCATATCTGTTACACTGCCATTCCAGTTTTCATGCCATAGGATTTTCAGCTGAGACAATAAATAAATAAATAAATAGCCATCATAACAGCATTCTGATACAGAAAAGGTTGTAGCAGGAGAAAACAATGGAGCTGCCACAGGCTTTGCACATGTACCATGTTTACATCCCAAAAACATGCAAGGGGAATGCCTCACACCTTTGAGCTCTTGTCCCATTGCGACAGCTTTTTGGGGAGACCTGTGGTGCCCAGGAGCGGGGCCCAGCGTGAGGGAACTGCAGGGTGTCACCGTGCCGAGAACATGGTGATCCTCAGCTCTGTTTTCTTCATGTGCAATAACTGCACTTTCACCTAGGCATGACCTAAAATACTTTACCACCTGCCAAAGGCTGTAAGTGTTCACTAATCCAGATGTAACTTGTTATATCACATATATGATCACTGAAAGCCCAGTTTTAAGGCTATGGTTAACATTAAGTAGTCTTCCAGGCAGGCAGCAGTGGCCAACACTCCCTTGTATAGTCTTTTAGATAAGTAATTCCAGGAGCAACCACCCAACAAACAAAAAAAAAGCTACGTAATTCTCTGATCTTTGCTACTTAACATCAGCTTGACAAGTGTGGAGCATCAATCATACTGAAGCTATGTCACAGAAAAATCATCCTGTTTTCCAGTTGAGGCTATCAAGGAAAGTTTTTCATGGTCATGTAGCATTAAGTGTCAGGTAAAAAGTCCAGCTTGGTCTGGACAGCAATCTCTGAAAATGGTATAAATTTTCTGGAAGAATGGGTTGAAAACAAGTTCCAGTAATAGAAGTCTGCATCACACCAGGTTTTTGAGAAGTTGTTTTTCCTTAATTAGCTGGGGTTTTTTCTTAATATTGGTAGTACATAGTTTCCACGCAGAGAACTTCAATTATCAGGGATTGGTATAGTCAAAATGATATCACCTAAGGCAATGCAAAACGTAGGTGTAACAGGCACTGCTGTGTTATCACTGGTTTGTTAAACGCTTTGATTTAAAACTCAGAGAGCATGAACAGAAAATGTTGTCAAACCCCTACAGATCAGACTAATGTCCAGCATATAAGAGTCATCTGAAATTACACACACACAAAAATGGACTTGCTCTCTCTCATCACTGTTCATTTTTCTAGCAGAAGAGACAGGCTTGAAATATCACATGAAAGACAAAAAATTGTTGCAGCAGTTACAAGAGAGAAAGAACTTCAGAAGAAAACTCAAACCGAGAAATGCCCTTCCCTTCAATCCATGCCTCAACATTTCCCTCTCTTAGGACTGGGAACGTGATAGCTGACAGCTGACAAATGCTTTGATACCTGCAAACAATAAGCAACATACATGAGAGCCACATCCTGACTTCCTGACTCATGGTGCCCAAGTCTACCAAGGATCCCAGGACCACACCAATTTCTTGCCTGCAGTGTAGGTTGCTTCACACCACTTTTTTGAAGGCTGCTGTTGCACAGCGTTTTGTAGTCAGTCTTTTCACACTTCAAGCATTTTGAAGAAAGGAGAACAGAACATCCGCACTTTCTCCCTCTCAAGTGTGAACGGAGGACAGGAGACTGCACTAGGGTTCTCAGGCAGTGAAAATACCTGCTGAATACGGCATGTGACATATGAATACGTTTAATGAACGGGATGGCTCTGTGCTTCATCAGGCCCCAGCAAGCACCACCTCCCTTTGGCACCAGGTTTGCTTTACGTGACACAGGAGCGCTGCCGGGTTTCCCTGACCAAACACAAACTTGCTTGCTTCAGTGAAGCTGTTCTCATCTTGCCTTGTTTGCAAATGAGATAATGCAGATTTTCTTTTGGAAGATTACCAGATCAACAATATCCTTGTACAGGAACGGGTGTGAAACAAAATGCCTGAAGCAAAGTAGTGTGTCTGATATTACTTCCTTATTTCCAGTACTTACTTCGTCATCTGTAGTGTCTGTAGGGGGTGACTGCAAAATTACCTATCCTGAAAATGTCTTTTGTCTCATTAAGAGCAGTGGTATTTAATCATTTCACAGCTTCATTAAGTGGCTTGTCTTAACACTGCGTCAGTACAAACTGCAAAGATCATACTGGCATCTTGAACACGATGAGGAATGTATTGATATTTTTCCATCCTAGCAGCCCCTGCTGAGCCATCTCATCCCCCAATGGAGAAGACATTTGAAAGACGTGATGCAATGACACAGCATTTGTGAAAGGTGACTCTTTCTTCATTAGTCTTTGCTTCTCACGCTGCTGAGCTGAAAAGGATTCAGTGCAATAAAAGAAAGAAATAGCGATAGCTGGTGTTGCATTAGGAAAGAGGTAGATTGTGTTTAGTAATCTCTGGCTTAACTGCTTGTTGTTGTATTAGGTATATACATAGCCTAAATGACTATGCATGAACAAAGCTGAAAATTGATTGCAAGTGGGTATTTTACTTCTTTTTCTAAACACAAATTACCTTCTTTCAAAGAACAATAATTAAGGGAGTGATATGTACTATGGAGATCTGAGGTTTTTCATTGAAGTATGCTTTGAAATACATGAAGCTTTTTACTGGCTGGCACAAAAAAAAAAAAAAAAATTAAGAGATTCTCAGAAGCTGTTGTAGCCAGTAATATACCAATTTTGCCCCTATGTGTTTGGGGCAAATTAACCCTTTCACGAGTCTATGTTAATCTGATTTTTTGGTAAGGGAAGCTTTTCCTGATAGTACCTAGACAGTAAAATGGGACACGGAGCATCTTGATTTTACCTAGATTTCCTGTTTTATGATTTACTGGTGAAAAGTTCATGCTGTTCTACATACTGAGAACAGTTTGTAGAGCTGCATATTTCAGAAGGAATGACTATCTTTATCTGAACATGTGTATTTTGGACATGGTCCAATCTTATGTAATTCTTTGACGGATTTTCTTTCCTTCACAGGAAAGTGTCTTTAAAACAAATAATAGTGTTTTGTGTCTACCGTGGGAGGAATGCTAGCTGGGAAATAGCCCAGAGTGTACAAAGTGTGTTAATGTACAAAATGTAAAGTCCGTTTGCCCCAGGGATGCTGAATCATGTTTTTTGTGAGACTACACTGAGGGGGTTTGCATAATGAGGGGTTTGAAAATTCCATTTTCTCCAGCTTTTCCTGGAGAGCAAGAGACCAGTTTTTGCTGGATGAAAATTTACCTTTAGTAAAAAACTGAGAAACCTTTGCAGGCAGAGAAGAGAGTTTCCCAAGGAAAACCAAGGTGAAGTGATAAAGCATCACCTTCAAAATCACCAAAAGCGCCCCAGCAGCTGCCATTGCTGCTTTTTTTTTGTAAGTAGCTGCTCTGTAGTGGTTAGCTGCATTTCTCCTTTTCAAGGCCAGGCTGCTTTCATGCAGTGGGTACTGCTTGTGAGATGTATGAAATACAGCCGAAGGAGCATGCACCAGTTATTCATTAGGAGATAAAATGTCTGCTGTCCCTCCTCTCTCTTCAGCAGCCAGGACGAATGAGAGGAAGGGGAAGGAACAGAAAAGCATTCCCTTTTTGCTGCAGTTGGGTGGGTTTAGCTTCTTGTTGGTAGGGTGAATCGTAAGGATTTATAGCTCTCAGGGCTATTAAAATTGCCCAGTCTTTAAAAGCTCCCACAGCTTTCTCTCTTTTAATTGCTGTTCACATCCATCTTTTCCCCTCCTGCCAAGCGTCTAGTTTCTGTTTGATTTCATTATTATATTTTTAAGAGTTTGATAGCTTCTTCAATTTCACAATTCAAAGGACTTGTGGGAAACAGCTGTTTTTTGCAGATTTCTCTCCTCTCACATACCAGTAAGGTGACCTGCCTTACAGGCAGCCTTGACGGCAGGCAGCTAGGTCTGCAGGCAACACTTGTGCCCCTGCAGTCCTCTTTCACTGCTGATACCTCTTTTATCTCTGAAGAGCAACACGGCATGGCTCCATGGTGAAATCCTCCTTTCCCTCCGCACCTCCTCACCTCTTTGCACCCATCAGTGGTGTGGTCCTCCCTGTCCACCTGTCCCACCCTACCTGCTCCTCCCCGGGGCCACGGGCAGGGATGCTCTTGTCCTCTCCAGCAGAGCAGGTACAGGGGAGTGCAAGAAGATTTTCCAGGCTTTATCACTTGCCTCTCTGCCACCTTTCATCCCAGAGATCCCAAAGGGGAGCACTTGCAAACCCACGCCCATGAGTTGTACTCAGCAGCACTGCAGACCCTTGTATCTGCTGGCTATGTCGTCTGTGCCCTCTGAGCAGTGCCCACAATGGGCTTCAGGCATAACCCAGCCTGTGTCAGAGTGGCTGGAGAGGGCCGGACTACACAGACCGATCCTATTAATCCAGAAAAAATGGATCACAGGTGGTATGGGAGTGATTCTTTACTCCCAGAAGGAATCAGGAGAAGTCAAAATTACACCTTCTGTTTCAGCACAGGTTTCTTCTCTGACTTCTACTAGTTCTGCTCCGCACTCTCTCTTTTTCCTCATTATCTTCCAAGGGACAGTATTTTTTAATTAAGTGGGAAGGTAGATTTGGAGAAGAGAGGGGAAGTCTTTGTTCTTCGTGTCCTAAATTGATTAGCGTTCATTCAGCTCCGCTGTTTGCTTATCTAAAAAGAAGCCGTGGTTTGACTGAGGGAAGAATTGCTTTTGCATTTTAATTTTCTCCTAACCAAAAGCTTCTAAGATACCCTAATTATACTGGAAAAGCTTCTGGGACTCACTCGCCATTCTCAAATTCATCTAACTAGTAACATCCCCTGACAGGTCCAGTAGAAGGAAACACTTACAGGAAGAGCAAGTCATTAAAACCCCCTGCTTATTTAAAAAAAAAAAAAAAAAAAAAAAAGTCATAATCATCTTAACCTCACCTTGCCCAGGGAAGGAAATCTTTGGAGCATGAACTCATCTTTTTAGCTAACTATGCAGAAAGAGGAAGTCCATGAACTGTATACGAGAGTGATCAGTCCATGGCGAAAGCCCCCAAGATGGAAAGATAAGACACCCTCTAGGATGACTGTAAAATTACCAAGTCTGTGATTTATGAACGGAAAAGTAAACTAAGAAGAATGGATTTGGGGTAGGCAGATTTCAGTAAACTCAAGAGTATTCAAACTGAAAGCTTTGATGGATAGAGCAGTTATATAGGGTGAATGACAATAAAAGCACAAACTGGCCCAGAGGAAAGGTAAGAGGTGTAGTAAGAGACTCATTGTACTAAATCACTGACTTTTCCTTGGCTTTAAGCAAAGAAGAATGTTCACAGAAAATGGAAAATAGTTCAGATTGCTAAGCATAACTTGAATAGAGTTGCAAAAACATGTGAGGACGAAAACCAAAAAGGCAGAGGCACAATGTGTCCTGTACTGTAATAGGAAATGATTCTGTGGCAGCCTTACTGGCTGAGAGAAAGTAAAGTGTTGATCTCCTCTTCCACAGAGAGGAAAGGCAATAAATGACACTGAAATAAGAGCCTTTTTTTATGCTTCAGTCTTCACTGGAAAGGTTTGCTGCAATCATATGGCAAATGTAGGTACGCAAGGTGCATATCCAGAGCACAGCTGGGAAAAACAACTTGGAGGGTACTTGGACTAATTAACTGTTTTCAGATCCTCTGAGCATGGTGAGATCTGTCCCCAGACTAGAGAATTGTCTGAAGCAGTCTCAAAGCGTTTTCTGTTTGAGATCTTGAAAAGGCCTGCTTATAGGAAGAGCAAATGTCACACTTAACATTACCAACAGGACAGGGAAAAGAGGACTTAGGGAATACCAGCTGCACTTCAGTCCTTGGAGAAGTACTTGTGGTTGTCTAGAAGAAAACACAGTGAATTATAAACAACCTGAATGTATCAAATAAGGCCTGTCAAGATCCATAATCTTCCTTGAGAGGCAGCTAGCAGACCTTACAGCTCTGGGTCGGTTGAGGATGCCAATTATCTTGACCGTAAGGAGACTTTGACACTTTTATAATCAAGCAGTACAAATATGGTTTGGACAAAACTTCTGTAAGGCAGATACAGTACTGGCAAGAAACTATTCAGTCAAAATTGAAGCAAAGAGTTTTGCTGGGCTCTATGCTGGGTCTGAAACCGTTTATTCTTCTCATTAACAACTCAGGTGATGAGACGGTATATGAGTAGAGGATCAATTCATTAAACTTGAAGACCACATCAAACCTAGGGGCACGCAGTGAAGAACAGTATGATGATTACAAATCAGAGATGCTCTTAAAAATGCAATAGAAGACAAGTGAAAAATTTTGCCTTTAGGCAGGCATAACCAACTGCGCAGACAGGGTGGGCTGTGGCTGTCAGCCCAGTTCTCTCAAAAGGATGTGGGAATTAGAGTGAATAAGAAGCTGGATGTGAATCAAGGATTTTGTGCTGTAAAGACACATTGGTATGTAGGTAATGAGACATAAAAGAAACCCTCCTCTGCTGATCATTAATAAGGCCTCAGCTGGATTAGTGTGTAGTTGGAGTGCTGCACTGGAAGTACAATGTGGACTGCCAGAAAATCAGGAGGAGAAAATGGAATGGTTGGGCAACATGGTCTACAAGGAAAGACTGCTTGCTCAGTCTAATGCAGAGAGTAGGTCTTCAAATATTTCATCAGCCGTTGCAATGGAAAGGAGTTCTTTGTGTTCACGGTAGAAAGGACAACAACTACTGAGATTAAGTGTTGGCAATGAAAATTCATTAGGGAAATCCTTCCAACGATGAGGACAGTGAAGCACTGGGGAGGCCATGGAGCCTCCATTGATTTGCGTCTCTGAGACGAAGTCAGAGACACAGTCATCAGGAGCAGTACTAGTTCAGCCAACACAGCCTGCCATCGAGGGCCTGCCCAGGCCCCTGCTCCCAAGCCGCTGGGGCTCAGCACTTGCGTCTGCCCTCTCTCAGACTTTGCTCCCTGTTTCTGATCATAAAGATCCACAACCTACAAAAGAAAACTAGGTATTTAGGGAGAAGAAAGGTGAACAGGGACATGATAATGTCTGCAACCATTTTGAAAACAGCCATAAATATGAGGCAAATAAATTCCAAAGAAAAGAGAAGTTGGATTAAAATGCCAGAAGTCCAGACTGTTGAAAAGAAGTCAAGCACTCTTCCCTTAAACCTTTCCCAAGAGCGAGCAGAGTGGAGCAATGGAGCGGGTTGCCAATTGCCACAGGGGAATCTCTGCTCCCAGACAATTTTAAGAAGGGCCTTGACAGGGTTTTGTTGAGATACTTGAGGCAAGGGGGACAGCTGCACTATTTTCTATGTTTCTGTAATTCTCTTGGAGAAGGGAAGTGCTAAATGTATATGTAAATGAAACAGAGAAGTGAGAGCAGGAACTGCTTTTTTACCAGAGCAAATGACAGACTGTGAAACCCAAACCAGGAAATTAAAAATGTGGGGACAGGGGAACCCAAATTTTTTCCATTATAAACAATCAGCTTGTCACACTTGTTGATTCATCATAGTGATGTATTTTGCAAAATTCAAGGCAGAGTCTCCAGGGATTTACAGAACAAATTAGAGTTTAGGAAAGGGTGTTGGCTCTTACAGCATAGAACAAAGCCAACTTCTTGCACTGCAGGTAAGGAAAATACTTTCCTCCCTGCCAGTTTACTCCGAATTTTTGGTATATTTCCATGAAATATCTGGAAGCAGTCACTGCCAGGCACAGAACTGGATGGACTAGCAGTCCGAACCAGCCTGCCAGCTCCCAGTACAACTGCTTGAAATCGTGATAGAGTTTTCTTTCCATTCCTCCTCCACTCGGTAGCTGGCAAAATATTTCTGTATTGGAGTCACTTATTTTAGAGTTCTTATTTGAAGACATAAATAAATCTGCTGGTTTGCATTCAGAGCTCCAGTTTTGTTCTCCAAATAATTTTACATTGTTTCATCACTCTGAAACAGACTGTGGATTTTCATCCTTTGTCATTAGAGTTGGAACAGACATCTGTGAAGAGGAACAGAAGGCATAAATTTTAGACTCGGTGGATCCTAGAGGGCAGGATGGTGAAAAGCTGAAGCTATAAATGAAATTGTAGCATAAAGTAAGATGTGAATGGGTCAAATCTTAAAATTTCCATTTTACAGAAAATTCCGAGACTTTGAAATTTCACCTTGTCTCAAACACAGGTGAAGAACAAGTTTATCAAAAATATTATGAAAGAGAGGAATTTATGTTATTTGTTTGACATCCTGGAAACATTTATTTTGATAAGACTGAAAGGTTGTCAACATTGCCACTTTAACACTTTTATCTGTTCATAGTTTAAACAGTGATATAAAAAGCAGATGTTTCTGCTTCACAGAAACAAAATATTGAGATAATGTCCTGTCAGATTATCATGAAATGGATACATTCCCATAAACATTTTGCATTTAATTAAGTCAATGATTTCCAAAGGAATAATACTTCTCAGAGAAATCATCAACCACATGCGATCATTTTCTAGTGTCCTGTAATCCCACAAACATCAAAATGGTAGTATATACTTCTTAACAAAGAAAGAAAAATAATCTATGGTCAGGCAGATACAAAGCCATTTCTAGAGTGAAACAAAAGAACTGCGTAATACTGCATATGAACACTGTATAATTGTTTAAGAGCTATTTATCTCCTTGTATCTGCGAGGAGAATTAAACAGATGTATTTTCTGTCCTAGCAGTTGCTCCATACAAATGGGTCTTCTGAGTATCGTACTTCCCTTAGGTAGTTTGTTATATCTCTTCATTTCATATCTTCCAGATTTCTGTTGAGAAATGCCAGGAGCGTTTTCCATTCTCAGCTATTGATATAGCATGTTAAACATCCAAGGCAACAGGGAATTTATTAAGCTAGTTCCCTAACCTATATGGCATCGCTAATCTTGTCACAGGCAAATTGTGTTTCTCTTCCTTCGTCCTGCTTTGCTGCTGTGCCGCTGGGACCTGGTCGGGCATGCTCGGCACTGTACACATCCCACACTGGGTGGTCCTACCCCTGTGCCTTTGTCCTTGGCATGGACAGGACAGGCACCTCGCAGAAAGGGACCCAGGAGAGGTCAATGCTGGACCCAGGAGGGGAGCCCAGCCTGTTGCTACCAGTCCCTCTGGGCAGGGACCATCGTGCTTCTGAGCTGATCTGTTCCCTCTCCTTTAAGCAATAGCGTAGCTGTGATTGATCCCACCTTGCAATGTGGAGGATGGGGCTGGCTTCTAGGTCCCAAAACACATAGTCGGCACTCCTGAGTTTGTGCTGCCATAGCACTGTGGTCTCCAGCAGCACTGCTCTGCCAGGGCAGGACCGCTCCACAGCCACTCGAGCATCGCAAGGCTTCCTGCCTCCAGAGGAGAAGTCTTCATTTGGCTTGTGTTCAGTCATGACTTCTGCTTCCTGCTCTGTCCTGTCACAAAAGCAGATTTTATACATACAACAGCTCTCCTGCCATGCTTAGTGTTAAGTGTGAGGCAAAGCAGTATGAGATTTTGTGGTGTCCCAAACATGGACAGTGGAGATGCTGCTTTTCAAGGCTGCCAGGCAGATGTGTTCAACAGTCTGCATGCCAACAGGCAAACCAGGAATCAGGTTCCACAAGGGACACTGGGTGTTTACCATGGTGGGGTGATGCCTGCCTTCCCTAGAGGCTCCTGTGACCCGAATGCTACCAGGTCACCTTTCCTAAGAGTACAGCTGCCTGCCTCCCCCTTCCATGTATTTATTTATTTCTGTACAGTGGTCTTCTGTCTAAACACTTCACCTTCCATCAGCTGCTCCTTTTAAGTTGAGAAGAGCAAAATTCTAGAGCATTTCTTGTATGGAAATGGGGCTTTTTTGCTACAGTCCCTTCTGAGGACATGTGGAAAGAGTCAGCAGCAGTCTGATGCCATATCTGCTTCACAATGTAAATGTAATCATAATGTTAAAAAGTACGTGCTTTTTTCATACACTGTTTTTTTTGGTTTGTTTTTTTTTTTTTTTTTTTTTTTACTACTGGAGACTAGGTCCTGACTGAATTGTTCAAAATACAAATAGTTAACTAAAACATCGAGGGCTTACATAACCCAGTTTCCATTAAATAATGTCAGGATTCCACCCCAGAGAGTGGGCAGCTCTCTGCAACCATCAGGAAGTGTCCCTGGGAAGGCTCTGGTTAACCACAGAAAGGTATTTTTAAGTCCCTCACATCCTCAGCTAAAACTGGAAGGCGGCTGTACATTTCGTCTATTTTCGGATGTGGGACACACAGGTCACCTGCCGGTCAGTGTGGCGTGGGAACAGGCTGCAGTGATGCGCAGAGCATCCAGGCTCACCGAGAACGAGCTACTCCAGCCCCGGGGGAGAGCGGAGTGCCCTGCTGCCATACCCCACTGGCCCGTCCGCTGGCAGAGACGACACCACCACCTGGCCCCAGGTCAGGAGAGCGTCTCAGCACAGGTTTCTGCCAGGCTTAAACAAATTTTAAATGTGCTCCTTAATCAAACCTGGTTTTGACGAACCAAGACCAGCATGAGGATTCCGCAAATAAAATCAGCCGAAGCAAGATGCCTCCCAAAAGCTACCCAGAATGACACTGGACTGTTTCCTTTCTTAAAAATACTGCGACTAAATTCAAGGTAAAAGTCTGGTGGAAATCAAGGATCAGAATATCAACAAACATTACACTGAAGCGTGCTCAGCAGATATCAGAGCTCATTTTGGCAGACCTCGAGAAGTTCATTATATTGAACATATCCCTTTAAAATTCTCATTAATAAACATTTCCTTCCATCCTTTGGGGAGCCCCTGCAGCCCCCTACGCAGCAGCCCTGCAGAGGGCTATGGTTTCACATCTCCACTATAGTTTTCTTCTTACCATCTGGGGTTTTAAGGTGAGCTTTCTCCCTGCTGCGCATCATTTCCAGTGCTCTGCTCTCACTGCAGCCCAGGGGTTAACTCCTAGATGACTGTAACCACCAGAGGGTTAAAACACAGATTGCCAACTCCACATCTGGAACAGCTTCTTCCTTATTATAACATTTACAGCTGGAAAGTTCAATGTTGTATTTTGGACTGTGTGATTCGTTTTGATGACAGCTATTTATAGCCTTCTCCTGGCCATAGGATACCAACACAGGATCTTGTCTAGCTGTTCTTAAACCAAGGAGATGTAGGCAAGAACTGGAAGTGCAACACACACATGCAGAAATTGCCATTTTCATTGTATTTTCCAAGTGAAAGGCAGCATGTGAGAAGTCACCACAAGTGTGGGTGTCTTGATGGCTTGGTCAGTGCAAACATTGCTTGCTTTAGGGTTTGTAACTTGCAGAAATCACAAGGATGACCCACTGTCTGGACAGCAAAGAAGATTCTACTGGCCTACTCACATGTATTCACCTGCAGAGCAGGTTGAGGGCAGTGGCTGCGGTCTTTTTTTTTCTTTCAGTGATAGAAAATGTCAGCTGGCACCTCATTAAGAATAGAGAAGATGCCATCTGTTAATCAAGTAATTTCTATTTTCATGTTTCCAGAGTACCCACAAAGGGATGCTTCAGGGCAGGAAGTTCAGTGAGTGTAAACAATGGGAAATAAAACCATGGGCTTTCTCTCTTTGCCACGTTTTAAAGGATAAAGTCTTGTTCTTTGCCAGGCACAAGCTGATGTATGAATGGTCTGCAGGAGAAAGTTTTAGATGGATTGATGTCAAAAGTAATTAGTCCAATAATGAAAGTATACGGTACCAAAGACCATGTTTTATGCCTTCTTTTTTTCTGGTATGATAACAAGGTTGCTTGCATTTATTTATCTTACAATGAATACTAGCTAGAAGAATATTAAGAAAGCAGCTCTACCTAGAATAAAAATAAATTTGCATAAAATTGCAGCCAGCAATGCCAAAGAGGTCTGCTTTCCTAAAATCTGCCACCAATTTTTGATACCCATGTGTGTCCATGCACTGTGGGATGTATACTACTGTCTCCCAGACAGTTATAGTCTGGAATATGGGTGTTCAGACTCCTAAAGAAACAGAGTACTTTTTTCTGTTTAAGGAACTGACAGATCACCTGAAAGATTTTAAGCAACAAAACCTTCTGGGGAAAAAAAAAAAAAAAAGAAAAGAACTTTGAGAACAAATCTGGATTTTATTTGCATGCAAATAATACTACTGTTATATCATAGTTTCCAGTCTTTAATCTAGAAACAAAACGTATCCATCCTCCACTGAAACAATCCAAAGACTGGTTTTTTTAGTGTTACAGAAGATGTTTTCTACGGAATAAAAGGAAGTTGCTTTCATGTAACAAATTCTACCATAATTATAAGGATGTAACAGTAATTCCTTAAATGAGGAAACGCTCCATAAGAAACTTTTTGTCTCATGCCTTCACAGTTGCTTCACATTTTTGAAATATCAGCCTGATGGTCTTTCAGAGAGTGACATAGCCTTTTCGTATGAGTTGGCACATCTGTATAACACCCTTCCTAGACTGAGGACACTGTAAGGAGCAGGAAATGAGAATTTTGATTCAAGCCAAGCAATTGTTTTCCATAAATATGAAAAAAATTGCCATGTGAGGTATACTGAAATCATCTGGTGAGTTCAATGGAAAGTATGGAGTTTTTTGTAATGCAGAAATGTTATATTTTAACACTTTGCTGTTTCAAAATACCTGTTTTTTCTACAAAATTATGGTGATTTCAGAAATGAAAGTGCAGGGAAGCATTACTTAAACAGTACATAATCTATAAAAAGAAAAAAGAACTGTATTAAAAAGCTCTATTTTGTCTTTCTCCTGAAGAGCTTTCTATTTTTATGCAACACCTACCAGTTTCCACCTCCTCTATCCACTGTCACTGTCCTGCATCTATTCCTTAATTTTCTAGTTTAGCAATGTAGACCCAGCAACCCAACCTTGATCCCAAACTGGCATTTCAGTGGGGTCTGGTCTTTCGCACGTAGGCTGTGAAATAATGTTTGCTGTCACATTCAATAACATTAAACTCACATGTGTTGTTATTTTATTATTACAGCATTTGGGAATTTTTTTAAAGAAATTTAAATTTGAGGCCTAGAAAATTATTTCTGTCTTTAAATTAGCTGTGGAGAAATTAGCCCTTGAAAAATGACTCTTCTGAAGATTATCCCCAACGTTTAAGGCACTGAGCTGGGAAATAGATAGATTTCCACCTCCCATCTACAATGTGACGAAGTTGCACTCAAAAACTTCTTATGACGAAAAATAAGCACACTTTTTATACAAAGCTAAGAATTTTTTGTTAAGGTAATTGAAATCCTGCCAATCTAATAACAGAATTGTTTTTAGTCTCAAAGTATTATAGGAAGGGAAAAGGGAACAGTATTACATAAAAAGTCTCCAGAATAACAGTTACAACTGTTAAGCCTTCCTAGTACCTGCCCCTTTCTCTACTCTTGCAGTCGTGCTTCCACAACCCCTTTGAATCAGTCCTAGAAAGAGATAAAAGATATGGCAAGTCATCAGCATCTCCAGCTCCTCATCAAGGCAAATATTACATTGATGGTGAGGGTTTCTTCCCTTTGCCAGGATGAATGTGATGTAGACATTGACGGTTTCCTTCTTTTCAGCCTTAAGGCTACTGGTGGCAATTTGTGCATATTTTCTAACACCCTCTATACCTTGGGCTTTCTTCTTGGATCTGCAATTCCATGTCAGATATGAATTTGCTTTGTATGGAATGCATTGTAGATACTTGTTCTTTGTTCTTTTTGTTGTTCTTAAGGTGGTTTTGTCCAGCTCTAGGTCTGTGTATCTTTACTTGACCATCGTGAATTTGCTCTCAGTCATGGGGTGCCCCGTCTCTTGTCATCCCACCCCATCCTCCTCTTTGCAGCACCCTGTGTCCCTCTTTCCAGGCTTCAGCTGTGGCATCAAACCCATCTTCCTCTGCACCAAATCACTACAGTGGGGTCATAAATATTTCTTTCTACAGAAAAAACTGCTTGACACTGCTGACTGAAAAATGTAGCTACACCATATGATTATACAAACATGCAGAAGTAAGATAAATGGGGCAAGCATAGACAGATCCTGACAGGTCCTAAGGGCCTTGCAAAGCTGTTACAGAGCTTGGGACCTGTTACTACCAATGGCAATGCTGTATTTACTGGGCTGCAGGGCTACAAAGCTAATTATATTTCATTTCTCCTGTCCACAGCCTGTATAAACACACACAAATGCATATTGAAATAACAAATGCTTCCAGATGCGCACACACATATTCACTGGGACTAATAATGACACGCTGAAAGCTAATTTGGTATCCTAACATTTGCTGGTCAAGACTTCAATGACAAGTCATGAGAATAGGAAACAGTTTGTCATTATTATAATTACCAAGCTCCAGGTTTACAGCTGTTCCAGAGACAAGCTGGTGGACATGAAGCGTTCACCCTTTAGGCAGGTCCAAGGAGGTCAAATAAGTGTCCAAGAAATGAGGTAGTGAATGCATTCATTCTGCTGAAGGTAGATAAACTAGTAGACATTGTGCTCATCTGGCTCCTAGCATTCAATGAGATTAAACTGTCATTGGCTAGATGAGGATCTTCCAACATTTCCCTTCCAGTTTTCTGAGGTACCTCTAGTGCAACAGAAAAAACTTGCTTAAAACACTCGTGTCTATGCTGAAAGTGGAAAGCATCACTGGGGAGTCATGACTCACGTGCTAGCACCTGAAATGCCCGAATACCCTCCTGTGCTCACATTCTCCGGCATTGTACTGCTGGCTGAGCATGCGTAGTTTGTACCAGAAGCTGCCAAAATCCCCAGATGTTAATTGTTGCTCTCGTAGCCTGTCAGCCTCACAGGAGGCACAGGAGAGTGAACAGCCAGCGCCGGTGGTCGCGTGTTCATCCCCAGGCAATCACTCCGGTCTGCTCAGAGGCGAAGCATGATGACAGGACTTTGTGGGTATAATGCTTTGCATTGCTGCAGTTTCCCTTCCAGGACTATCAGTCCAGCAACACGCAAAATACGAGCATCAGTTCTCTGAGATCTTGAAATCATTAACACATCGCCTTCCCATTCCCTTGCCCCTCACCAGGTCTTTGTCACAGAAACTGCCACACAATGTCAAGGAGCCAATGCCTCGTTGCTCCTCACAAGGTTTTATCACCGCCTCAATTGCTGCGGTGTCCCCTGCCTGAGCAGTTCCCCTTGTCATCACCAGCTCTGCAGCTGAGGACACGTTTCAGTGGAAACTCGCGCGCTGCCTCTCCACTGCCGTTGTAGCTGTATTTCTGCCTTCCCAAGGAACCCAGGGCACCAAGCACCCTGGCATCTGCTGTCCCCTTTCTGCTGTCATCTTCTCCCCTCCCGCAGTAGTTTTCCTCCTTTCACCTTGCAGTGGAGAATGTTGTTAAAGTGCGTGAGTGTACCTTGTTGGCAGCTAGTGTGTGAAGCCTGGTCTTGGGGATGAGCAGGACAAAGAGCGCAATGGAGAAAGTGGAGCTGTTATAATGCCCGAGCTCACTAGATGGCCCCGTACACTGCAGAGAAACTCTTCCTCCGGCAATTCCACCGTGTAAAACCTGCTTATGCATGCGGTGGTAGGGATTTTTGTTATTACTATTTTCCTGGCTTTTTAATAGCTGGAGCTGGACCCTTCTCCTTGATTCTCCGCCACTGTGGTAGATCTGTTTCTGTTCCCTGGGCAGCGGCAGTGTGTCTGCGGAGCAATCCTTTCCAATTACCAAAGCAAGCCACATAGCACGCAGCAAGAATGGGAAGTAGAAAGGGAAGCTAGTGTGTGACCTTCATGATAATACTCTCTTTGTACAAACTGGTGCAGGAGCACAAGTGAAGGTTAGCGCTTGGGGCCACTCTGCAGTGCTCCATAGGTCCATTGAGGTATATTTAGCATGCACATCTGAAGTTTTGTTGTATTATTTTTATTAGGGGACAAAACTCTGCTAAACAAGCATTTCCTACACTGTGATATGTGACTCCACACAATCTGTTATGGGAAGAGCCAAGGCTCAGCAAAGGAGAAACGCGTGCGGGAGGGCTAAGGGGAAATGAGAAAAGAGAAAATAGCTATGGGTTGTGCAAGATGTACTGGACATTTAGCACCCCCTATTAAAAAGCTGCATCTATCTGCAATATTTTCTTGGTCACCATGGCCATGGTCTTTGAGCGCACTCGTGTCAGGCAGGTATTTACTGCAATACTGATTTCAGGGATAGGGGTTTGAAACAGAAAGAGGAAGAGCTCAAAGTCACAGCCAAGTTATAAGAGAGCATCACCTTACCATGTTACAGATGAGCCATGGTAATGAGCCACAGCCCACCACCAGCCCTCCACAAATATGAGTAAAACACAACTTCAACCACCTCCCCAGAGGATTAAGAGACCACAGACAGGGTACACCGAGTCATCTGCTGGCTCTTGGCTGACAGGTGAGCTGGACAAGCTACAGCAGCTAAACTTGTGTTTCTGGGTGAAAATAATCCATCCGCAATTACCTACATCACGTGCATGAATGTGATAAAGTGAACATGGCTCTCCCCAGCTCTTGCCGGTGTGCTGTCAGACAAAACCACTCTCCTCCTTTGTTCTGCATCTTTTTTTACTGAGTGTTGGACCTCTTCACATTTGCAATTGTACCGACCTGTTCAAAAGCAGCAGCACCCCTCTGCTTCCTTTCCCAGCTGACTGTAACATCAGGACAGCAGGCAAGGCAGTTTGCCTGGTACTTTTGGAAATTATTTCTACTTTCTGTCTCGATGGCACCCACCTGAGCCAGCCATGGACAGAAATAATGCTGTGAAAACGTGATGGTGAGAGCTGTGCCACAGAGCCAGGCAGGAGCCATCCTCTGTGACACCAGCATGCCCACCAAGCTCTGTGTGGGACAGCAACATCCTCCTGGGCTGAGCCTTCACACCGGAGGCTGTTGCATGGCCACCCTTTCCAACACAAGTAGATGTTCCTGTCATCTTTAGGTTCAAACTTCAAGCCATCCAAAAGTAGCCTCAATCAGGCAACTTACATTTCCCCATCTGAACTGTGGTTCGTGTCCTTTTACAAATCTACCCAAGCAGATTTTTTGGAGCTCAGCACAAGGTTGTTCCCAGGGTTCTCTTGTTTCACAGAAACTGAGATTTTCAAGGACTTCTTGGACTTGAGAGTTTGGTACTTCCCAAAGATGACTTGCCAGTGAAGAAGGTAGGAACAAGGAAATGCAGGAAGACTTTCTGCAAAAGGACTTCCTGACCTTGATGCCACAAGTCCCAAATACATAGCAGAAGTCATGCAGCGGGGCAAGGAGCAGAGATCAGAGCAGCCCTATAGCCAGAAGGCCGCAAGAGCTCTGTTTGGGTTTGGATTGCTGGAGACAAGTCAGGGAGGCTTACAGGCATAGCTGGTTTGGGCACAAATCTCCATCTTTAGACTGTTCCTACTTACCAGTGTCAACATAGCATAAGGTGGCAAATATCAGCAGTCCTGTACCAACATCGCAAAATGCCTCTTCATGACTGATCACAACAGCTGACATGAATATGAGAGGTATGAATAAAAAAGTAAAGGAAAGTGGAAAGAAATGGTGCTGTGGGTGTTTCACACTGCTAATGATGCAAATTTTGTTAGAGTAGGGCACGACCGGCAAACCCACAGCTCCTGCAGGGAGTGTCATGCTGACAGGAGCTTGCACGCTGGCTGCAGGGTGTATGCTAAGGGGGCTGCCAACAGCGGAGCTGAGAAGCGCAGGCAGAGCCAGGGAGCTCAGGCACAAATAAGGCTAATTACAAATGAGGGAGAAAGCATTTAGACAGTTGGTGGTGTCCGTCTGGTGCATAGTGACTAACCTGCCAGCCCTTTAGCCAGTCATCTCAACAGCCTGTACTTCCAACTGCCCTCGTCTAGTGGTAGTTGTAATGCAGCCGATGCCGTTCTGCCTCCCAGAATATTGTTGCTGCTCTCAATTTCTATGCCTTATTTCAAATAAGGCCTCTTTGGTTTAATTTCATTTTTAATCTGCCCATTCCAAAGCACTGGGACAACTTTCCTACTTTTGAGTTGTCTTCGTCAGACTAATGTGGTTACCCTTTAACCCTTGAGTCAGTTCATCTATTCAAACCACTGGAACTACATACACACCTGCAGTTTAATTCTTGTTTATCTCTCTTGTTTAAATTGAAGGCTTTTACTAATGCTCTATTATCTACTGCCCTGTTACTTCAACCATAAACATCTATAGACGTAGTCCCTTTAAAAAATAAAGCTGGAAAAGTGTTCATACACCAATTGGCATGGAAATCACAGGAGACAAACTTTCAACAGTACCTTCATCCCATTTTCAAGAGCACCTCTATCACTTTTAAGCTTTTTTGTAAATCCCTGAAGGTGCCTAGTTATATCTTTTGTAACTTAAAACCTGGTCAGTAATGTCATAAGTTTACATGTCTCATGTTGTTGTGAAATTTCAGACAAAGCAAATGAAAATGTTCTGTCAGTGCTGTAAACCTGAGCAGATTTTCACAATGGACTTACATTTATGATTGCCCATTCTTATAAGAACTTTTTTTACTTGAATGCCTTGTTCAAATACCAACATTAAAAAAAAAAAAAGCAGAAACAGAAAGGAGATGAAGGGAGTCAATTGTACAGGTAAAACCAAGAAAGTTCACAGGTTTGCCAAGACTCAGATGAGGTTTTCTCCAGGCCAGGGTCCTTGAGCATTAAGATCACTGTCCAAATAAACCATTTAGACTTTAGGAAACTCCTGCAAAACTCTAGCTTCTTTTCGCTAGTTACCGGGCAGGAATTTCCAGAGATGTGACATGGACCAGCTGCCTTTGCTAATCCATCCTTCAGAACCTCCATTCCAGGTGTAGAGATCGGCACAGTTGAGGAGACCCCCGGGAGGATGTTTTGCAGGGTCATGGGATCCACTGAAACCACAGAAGGTGAACCAGCTCCTCACAACCAGCCAGCCCCTCCCCAGGAACCCATCAGGGTATGCTTGGCTTTCCTCAGCTTGCTGCAGAAAGAATAATGAACTGAGTGCAAAATAATTTATTAGAAAGTAGTGCGTTAACGCATGCTATATGGCTTTGAGGTTCTCCTCTATATTTACCCTCAAAAAGGCAGTCCCTTGCCACCTCTCTGCTATGTCCCATGGCGAGCTGCAGACCAACCATCAAAATGTAGAGCCTGTCATGCTTTTAAAGGTTATCTTAAAAAGGAAAATAATCCCTTTTCTAACCCATCCTGGGCTGCAGGTGCTCTACTGGCTGGTTTTTGCTCCCCTGAACTGAATCAGCCCAAATGTCTGCTTTATCCCGACTTAGAAGCTCTGTGGTTCTTGGGAAGTCCAGGGGTCAAGAATTTCACCCGTCCCAGACCCACATAGGCAGGAAGCCATCAGCTGACTGCTACCACAAACACGCAGTGCAAAGTCAAGACAAACTTTGCAGCTTCCCACAACTAAAACCATGCATCATTCCAACTTTCCATGAGGCAGTAAGGGGGACTTGCAGTCCATCATGGAAAATAAAAAGGAGGGCATTATCATGTTATTAAACTCACTCTCCTTTTCTTTAATTCCCAATCTAACACCATAAGGGATCAGAGAGCAATGACTCAGATGTGGCTGATGTTAGGTAATATGGAGAAAAGGGCCGGAAAAGTAAGCCCCAAGCAATCTCAGCGCAATTTTTTCCCACTCATTTCTTCATTCACACAGCTGTGTAGCTGGCTCTGTTCACCAGTACAGCTCAGAAACACCACCACACTTCCAGGGACGTCTATTCAGACTTACAGACGCTGTCTGAGCACAAATTCAGTCTCACAATTTCTCCACAGCACAGGAAGTTGTCCTACACCATAGATGAAAACCAAAGATGTGCTCATGATTACCAGAGCAGGTGGAGGTGGTCTAGGAACTGGTTTGCTGTGATTTCTAGTTGAGACTGGAGCCTGAGGACTGCAGCATCCAGCTCTTCCCGGTCCTTACCACCGCAGGTAGAAACCTATGAGATGCATATAATGAAAGAAAAATGTAATTGTGAAACTCAGAGAATTAAAAAATGCAACATGGGCATTGTCCCTGGGTGGCCTGGATGGTTATAGCTCCTCTGGTCCTCTAATGGTGTGATGGGGTTAGGCCGTTGTAGACAACCTCCTGTACTCCTGGCAAGAGAAAACCAGGCTCTGGATGGCAGAGATAAAACTAGAGCAGTCAATTTCCGGAGTAAAGTCAGTAATTCCTCGGCTTTCTACAGCTCTCAATGAATTCCAGGATGCTGTGGACTTGCTGCTTCCACCCACCCACCTTCTGCTTCTCCTGGGGTGGTAAGCAATTTTCTTGAGCTAGAATTCATTCATCATTTTATGGCATGATTTCATTCTTGTCTGGCTAAGCACAGCCAGCGAGAAAAGGCACTTTGCTTTGCTCACCGAGATGCAATTACCACCCCAGCCCCACCTTTTCTGCACTTGTATGCCAGAAATTTGTGCTGGAAGTCTGTGAAAGGAACGGCACAAAGCTCTCCATGTGCCCAAGAGGACTGGAGACCTCCCCAAAAACCCTTGCCAGTGGTAGCAGCACCACCCACCAGCCCCGTGGACACTCAGAGAAAATGACAAGAACAATAGCAGGAAATGTCTAAGGGTGGAAACAACAAACTGAGCACAACCCACGTTTCCGGGGGCTTCCTGATTGGCTTGATTTGCCTCGACAGGAGCACTTTGGATAACCTTGGAGTTATCCCACCAGGGCAAAACCTCTCCCCAGTGAAGCCGCGTTTGTTCCAGTGTTTTCTGGGGCATGGGGACACTTGCTGCCAAGCATAAATAAATAAACGAACAAAAGACAAAAGCTCTAAGGTAGATCAGACACACAAAGTGGGATCAGGACACTGCCATTGCTGTGCTCAAGGCGGCAGCAGCTTGGTGCATCCCTTGTCACTCCCAGTGGAGAGTCCATCCGTTCCCACAGGACACGTTCCTGGCCTCACATCAGCCTTCACCCTAGAAAAATGGACTGTGAGTTCCTGTAAGTGAATGACAGTAGAGAACATATTCGCAAAGCTCAAATCCAAGAAACTGTTTGCATCAAGAAACAAACAAAAACAAGTTACAGCTCCTACTGGGTGTTCCCCTTCCTGCCCCGCTGCTTTTTTTCTGTCCCTGCCGTCCAAGTCGCTCTTGGCAAGCAGTGCAGGGGAAAGCATTTGTGCATTTGTGAGGGCATGTAATACAGGGAATCTTTAAAGGGACCTAATAAAGCTGAGTGCCTGAGGCACGCTGACTGTCACATACCCATCCAACTCCATTGTTAAGGGCTTCTGAGGGCACTTACAGGTTCAGGCACTCTGACTAAAGCACAACACAAAAGGCAAGGCAATGTTTGTTAAAAAAGGTTTGAGGGAGGCAGATAGAATCCCTGTACGTTGCAGCTTTCCATGGTAGTAAGTGGCTTTAACAGCCACATCACAGCAGGATGAAGGGAAGGTGTCATCACACCAATTACAGTACTTTTGTTTGGGTTTTCACATTTTCAGGATAACAGCCTGAATTCTCTGGGGCTCAATTTTCATTTTTAGTATTATTCTCAGACTATATCCAATCAATCACGTGGGGTACCTTGGATCAGAGTGCTGGATGCTGGGCAGAACTTACCTCTTATGCCAACAAGTAGGCTTGTAAGCACCATGTTCCTTCAAACAGCATATTTTATGCCACCACTGCAGAAAGCAAATAGATAATGCCTTGTTTGCACCACAAATCCCTTATAAAGTCCATGCAGTCATTAGCAGCAAATGTGAGACAAATCAAACCAAAATCATAGAAACCTCACATGTACGGTGAGTATCTATAACTAATAATATCAGCTAACAAATCTACCAGGGATAGTGCTCTGCCTCAGCAGAGGAGGAAAACTCAGCTGGAGTCTGGTGTGAAAATAACCTATGCAGGAACTCAAAGAAGACAAGAAATACCAACGAGGTGGGGGGGGGGGGAGAAAAGGAGCCCATATCAGGAAAAAGTTTGTCTTTCACTCAATGTGCACACACCTACATATAGATGTAATAGGGCAGATCCACCAATCGGAGCATTTTCAGGTGTGCTCTCAGGTATTCCTGGTTAGGCTTGGGCTGTAATATAGCTAACATATGTACTAACAACTAATATATAATTTCCTTAAACAACCTTTAGTCTTCTCATTGACTTGAATAGGCATTACAGTGTGCTGATAATACTGTGCTTTTTGGTGCCGGTATTTAGCCAGACACCTTGTGTGAACAGTAAGACCAGGGATATTACAGTGTAGCTCAGTGTATTATTTCAAATAATTTCTTCAGAAGAAATACAACCCTTGCAGTTGTACTTCTGCACCCAGAGTGAAACTCTGGTGCACATCTTCAAGGCAATAAAGAACTTCTGCATCTTATCAACACAGCCAGAAAATTAGAATTGTCTGTGACTTTTTTTTTTCACAGCCCTACTATTTATCTTAACAAAGATCCTGAGTTTGCTAAGAGCCATGTGGAGCTCCAAAGAAATAAACAAATACTGATGTAACCACTGCTAGGTTGTACTAGCTTCCATTCCAGGCAATCTAAGTAATAGGTACATCAGAGGAAGAATAATATTTACATCAAAAATATTTATATCCTTGAGGTTGGAAAAAAAAAAATAAAAATCTTTGTCCCAAAACAAGTGGAAAGAATTGTCACTACAAGCTGAGCAAGAGAGGAAAAATACAGTTCAAAAAAAAATGTAGAAGGGAAAAACCAGCAGCACACACTCTGCTGTATGTAGACTGGCTACAGAGAAAGTCTTTTTGTTAGGTCAGTTGCTAGCTCTGTAAAATGGCAGAGCTTCTGCCAGACTTTCTTCCTCCTCAGAAAGTTTGGGCACATATGTCTTTGCTGGTATTTGTATGGCACTGTCAAAAGGGCTTTTCCGAGCATCCCCATGGAAGAGCTGAGTAGTGCACATCCCACCTCACTGCTTCCTTCACCCTGGGCAGGTAGAGCTGCAGATCAGCACTGCACAGGCTTATGGTCCTTCCTTCATCATCCCTCTGCATTCACTCTTCTCTGAGCAAAAGAGACACAGACAGAGCTCAGGGAAAGAAGTAGGGGAAAAAATATTACTAAGTGTCTCCAAAATCCATGAACTCTTTTCACTCATGAAAAAAATTCTTTTCACTCAGGCCCTTTTAGGTGAAAGTTCTATACACAAACTGAAAATTGCATTGGGCTAACAAGAGGTCCATTGCTGGTAGCATGGTCAGGCATCTCTTAATATCAATGGCAGCATTCATGCAGCCTGATTCATCATTTCCTGATGGTTATGACAAGCAGAAATGCACCAGAAAGTGAGTGATATTTTTTAGGGAATTGTTTTTATATATATATATGTATGTATGAATGTATGTATATAAAATATATACATATAATATATATAAAACATACTATATGTTGTGTTTTATATATAATAATATATAATGAGTCAGATATAACACTGTACAGTGTGAGCACACATGAACTCCCTCCTTTGAAATGTGGCTGTTCCCATCAGCTGCAGCTGATGTTTAGATTTTCCGCTTCCTATAATGTTTATAGAACACACACTTCACCCTAGAAACTGGGAAGTGTCTTGGTCCCCTGTAAAGCATGATCCCCTGTGCTCTGAAGACCTCTTTATTGAAAAGCACAACCTTTAGTGAAGGCAACAAGAGAGCCAGCCCACAGACACGAACGTTTGTTGAACAGTCAAAAGTGAATGTCCTCATCTTACATAAGGGAGAGAGGAGAAGAAGAGAAAGGACAATGAGGAGACAGTACATAACGGGGATGATGTTTAAATAGGAAAGGAAGTGATGTGGTTGGAGAAGTAGTGAATGGAGACTGGCACAGGGAGACAGAGTGGCTAGGAGGTTTCAGAAGGACAGGCACAGGACACGGGAAAAGGTGATGAAGGGACAGGATCCACCAGGAACCGCAGCACGTGAGTGAGAGAGGATGCAGGAAGTAGCAGGAAGAGGAGGTAGAAGAGGAAAGAGAATAGATGGAGGAAAAAGAAAGGAAAAGGAGATGGACAAGGCTGGTTTAGGACATGTTTCCCTGTCCTCTGGTCTTCTGCACTTTAGCACCAGAAAACAGTACTAGCATGCTGGGGCTGAGGAGCTAGCTTAAATCAAGGGAACCTATAGGTCTCTGGTTACCTGAAACTGGAGCAAGTCACAGCAACACTTGTCTCTGGTCCAAGCAGACAGTTGTGGTTGATTAAAAAGGCTGGAGGGATGGCAGATGCTAGCAGAAGCAGAGCAAAGGAGTCAGGACTGAGCAGTTCCAGAGAGCAAAGCTGGGTTCAGCAAGTTGGGAAAACCTGTCATGCTTCTAAGGCACCATCCAATGTTGCTCTTGATCCCCATGTTCCACAGAAATAACTGCGATCACTTGCTGCCCGAGTACATCCTGTGGGCGCAAGAGCGCTCCACTGCTCAGGAGCAGACAAGCATCACCAAGTCCCCAAACACTACTGTGGGTCACCACCGGAGCTGACGTCCTGATGTCCTGGAGCTCCACCAGGTGCTGCTCTTATGCTGTCCCCTCTACCCCTGCCCTTCATGGCCCATGGGTGACCGAGAGGAACCAAGAGCACTCATCTCTGCAAGACTCACTGAGCAAGACCCTCATCAGGTCCTTGGGAAGAGCAGATGGGAGCACAGAGACCACCTCCCCAGGTCTTGCGGTCCAAGGGCAGGAGGCCAGAGCAGATGGTTGAGGAAAAGGCTGCAGTCACCTGAGGTAGGCAGAAGACAACACGCTCACTCCGGCCCTAGCTAATGGCACTGCCTTTAAGCCCAGCCTCCCATATGTTTTTCAGTGCAGCACTGCTTGCACTCCAAGCTTGCAGAAGTTTATTGCATTTCTGCTGCAGCCCTTACAGAAGCAGCTGTAATTTTCTATAAGGGTGGAAAATGAAGAGCCGGTGTCTGTCTGGAGTTTCTGCTGTGGATAGCCACTTAACCTGGAAGTTACAGGGCTCACCTTGCAGCATCTGGCTGCTAGGGTATCCTTGTGGCCATTCTGCCACAACCCGAGTGGTGTAAATCTGGTGTCATGCTCTGCCCTGAGCTCCCCATGACCCTGAGCAGCTCATCTCTCAGCTGACATTGTAAATCAGGGACAAAGGTGTATTCCCAGTCTGTACATGGGAAGCTGAAATCTCTTCAGGGCAAATACTTTTAGTAATTTTTTATTTTTTTTTACTTCCCTTCATTTAAAAAGAAGGTGGAGATAAAACTCACACCCTTTTCCAGGCTTCCTGCCTTCCCTGTAAATGCTGCTAGGTAACTGACTCTGTGTCTCCAGTAAACCAGTATGTCTATAGGAATTGCACAAAAACATCCTCCTTCCTTGGCAGCTTGCAGTACGGTTGCTGCATAAGGTCACGCGTTCATTTTGATCGTACATCTGCGCTAACCTTGGGTAATGCTGCAGTAGCCAGCGCTGCTGTATTATGGAAGAATGAGCACTCAACACTCATCCCCCTATTGCTCTCCCTCTATTTCTTGGACCTTTCCCAAGATATAAATAACACAGTCCACTGTACAGCTGAACTGCTGGCATCTGTTGCTAAACCTAAATGAATTTTCATGTGCATATCTTCGATGTGCCAGCAAACTGTTTTTCACAGGGCTGGCCACACCTGCGTTGCTTTTCCAGTCTCTGGGTGCGTGCTGCCGTGTCTGGGGACTTTGTGCTGGGGAGAACTGCACGTGCAAACCTCCTTCTCCTGGGCCACATCTTGCAACATATGCCCTCCAACCCCAGGTCCCACCACAATCATTGTGAGCTTTCTGGAGCCTGTTCCCTGTGTGCAAAGTGCCCGGCCAGTCCCCTGAAGAACACCTCAATGGTAGGAGCAAAGCGCAGCGTGGGAGGGGGAGAGGATTTCATGACAGCAAGCCACATGGGCACGTTGGTCCCTTGTACTCTTGTGTGTCCATAGGCATCACAGGGACAGCTTTCCTGGTGCTTGTCCTGCCATGTTTATTTAAAGCTGTGGGAAAGCAACCAAGTTTCTGCAGGGTTCAGTGTCTTCCCTGAGCCTTTGCACCTTCACTTCCCAATTAATTACGAAGTACAGCACACGTCCTCTCTCAGATGGATATTTTACCTTCCCTGCCTTTCTCCTGCCATCCTAGTGGGACCAAACAATGAACGACAGATGATGCATCCCCGTAGTTGCAGTGTAAGTCCCATTCATTGTCTGATGAGACTCCTGTCTGTCTGGACACAGGGAGCTGTGTGTCTGGTTTTGTGCAGCCCGAGTGTTTTATATCAGTTGTGGCTTTCACTTCATTTACTTTATTTTAATGTTTTGGACACTGGACTAAGAGGCTGCAGAAGCAGGAGGCTTGCCCTCTCTCTCAGCTGGGAGGGAAGAAGAAAACAATAGTGACGGTGAAGAGGAGAGATAAAATCCATCTTCAGCAGGAGGAGCCATTTTCATCTCACAGGGCTGGGCCAAGAAACCAGGACATTTGTGCCATTTGTTTTAAACACAGGTCCTCCAAGAGCTAGATGATTCAAAACCCAGACTCTGCCAGAGCAGGTTAAGCTATCAGGGTCTTTACTTGGCTGGTCAGAGAAATAAAGATCTTCCAGGTCCTTCCTGGAGCCTGGTCAGGAGCACAAATAGGAGCTTTCAGATCAGAACACTCTGGTATAAACAGACAGAAAGAAAATAAGTGGACTTTTTGCTCTTTCACCTCTTTGGCCACTGACCAGGGGACTGGGTTCAGACCAGGGTTGGTTTTTTTTTTTTTTTCTTTTTTCCCCTCCATTCCCCAAAGGAGGGTCAAGTCATGTGCTCCTCTGCTGTAAGGGCAAGCATCCAAGGCATAGTGATTCACTGATTTCCAGTCAGTGATCTGCCCTCTTATGAGGTAGTAGGAAGATTTTAAGGTTGCAGTCTCACCCAGGCTGGAGACATCTCCTGGTTGAAGAAGACTGGAAGAAATTGGCGCTGGAAGGCTCACACTTGTAAAAGTCCACAAACATGTGTGGACTGTAAATGTCATGGGGGCAAGAAGTTGTGTGTCCAGTTGATATGGGGAAATGATACTGGAATGAGATAACATGCTTCTAAAATAGACAAAAAAGCAAGTCATGAAAAAGCAATTCCAGCTGGAGGAAGAGTCACCCCAGAGAGCGCTGGAGGTCCCCGTGCTTGCGAGTTTGAACGTTGCATCAGGCAAACCACAGACAAAAATTAATACACAAAAACACAGTGTTGTTTTAGCAAGGAAAAGGGCTTGATTGTACAACTGTTGCAATTGCAGGTCAAAGCATTTGTGTCACCTTGACACTAAGTCTTCTACACCTGGAGCAGGCAGCGTTTTACTAACTAACTCAGGGTAATGATTGTTGGGTTTATACCTCATCATGTTTAGCACAAGAAATCCTGTGCCCAGTGCTTGACTTGCTGGCCTTGATTTGTCTAACTTAGCAGGGATTAACCTGGTCCTAAATGAGGCAGATGCAAAATATCAATGTACAGCTCTCTTTCTATGTATATGTGCACATGCATTTACTCCAAAAAGCAAAGGGAATTATAGAGAGTTTTTCCTCTCTTCCCAAGTTCATCATGGATTCACCCAGGGGAAATCATGCTTGACCAACCTGATAGCCTTCTATGATGGCATGACTGGCTGGGTAGATGAGGGGAGAGCAGTGGCTGTTGTCTGCCTTAACTTCAGCAAGGCTTTTGACACTGTCTCCCATAACATCCTCATAGGTAAGCTTAGGAAGTGTGGGTTAGATGAGTGGACAGTGAAGTGGGTTGAGAACTGAATGAATGGTAGAGCTCAGAGGGTTGTGATCAGCAGCACAGAGTCTAGTCAGAGGCCTGTAACTCATGGTGCTCCCCAGGGGTCGGTACTGGGTCCAGTCTTGTTCAACATATTTATCAGTGACCTGGATGAGGACACAGAGTGCACCCTCAGCAAGTTTGCTGATGACACAAAACTGGGAGGAGTGGCTGACACACCAGAAGGCTGTGCTGCCATTCGGACCTGGACAGGCTGGAGAGTTGGGCAGAAAGGAACCTAATGAGGTTCAAGAAGGGCAAGTGTAGGGTCCTGCACCGAGGGAGGAATAACCCCATGCACCAGACCAAGTTAGGGGTTGACCTGCTGGAGAACAGCTCTGCGGAGAAGGACCTGGGAGTCTTGGTAGACAACAAGTTGACCATGAGCCAGCAATGTGCCCTTGTGGCCAAGAAGGCCAATGGTATCCTGGGATGCATTAAAAAGAACATGGCCAGCAGGTCAAGGGAAGTCATCCTCTGCCTCTACTCTGCCCTGGTGAGGCCACATCTGGAGTACTGTGTCCAGTTCTGGGCTCCCCAGTCCAAGAAAGTCAAGGAACTACTGGAGAGAGATCAGCAGGGGACTACAAAGATGATCAAGGGACTGGAGCACTTCTCTTATGAGGAAAGACTGAGAGACCTGGATCTGTTTAGCCTGGAGAAGAGAAGACTGAGAGGGGACCTCATTTACACTTAAAAATCTCTAAAGGGTCGTTGTCAAGAGGATGGTGCCAGACTCTTTTCAGTGGTGCCCAGTGACAGGACAAGGGGCAATGGGCACAAGCTGGAACACAGGAAATGGCATCTGAACATGAGGAAAAACTTCTTTACTTTGAGGGTGACAGAGCCCTGGCACAGGCTGCCCAGAGAGGTGCTGGAGTTTCCTCTGAAGATATTAAAAACCTGCCTGGACGCAATTCTGTGCAACCTGTTTTAGATGACCCTGCTTTAGCAGGAGGGTTGATCTCCAAAGATGGGTAGATGGTCTCAAAAGGTCTCTTCAAACCCCTATCATTCTGTGATTCTGTGATCAGCTGATACTGGGATGCAATTTTGCTTGGTGAAGGGAATGTTTTCCCTTCCTGTGTATTCAGGAAGACTCATACAGATTACCAGAGCAACTCATTCAGCATTGTGCCTGAATCTCATTTCCAGGCACTGATTGGTGATAATGTATTCGCAGTCTTTCAAGGCACAGAGGTTTGCCTTTTCAAAGACGCTAATTAAGTTTGCTGCTCTTGATTATCAGCTTCACTCTGTAAACAACAGCCTTTTGGAAATCAGATGTGCACTGCCAGCTTTCCTCTTTAAGGGTGAGCCGTTCAAAAAGGATGATCTCTGCAGAAAGACTAAACTTAGAGGCATTGAATTACTCAGCTCTGGAATCCCATTTCAGATCCTGCAACAGACCTGAAATCAAGCAGGTTTTTTGCCATCAGCACTGGCTGTGTGTTGATATACAGTGACATCCACAAATGGTCCAGCTGGCTGCGGCACAACTGCCAGTGTTTGCTAAGAAAATTAAGCCAATGTGGAAACTAAACCAAGTACTGTTCAGTGATTTCCCCTTCCCCTACAGCAGATGAAGGGCACTGTTCATGGCTGCGGCATGTGGGTTTCAGCTTGTTTCTTAGGCATGTTGGTTTACAGACAGGTTGCTGGTGCTTGGCAGTTGATACGGGTATAGGAATCATGTCAAGGGGCTGAGGTGCTGGACTGGGATTTAGGGTACAGTTCCTCATATCTTCTCCAGTTGTGTTGCTTTAAAGAGCCTAAATGCAAGACTTACACATCTTGCAGGGGTAACCCTTTCCCCACCCCAATTTAAAGTAACTTATTCCTTCCCTTGCAAGTTCATTTTCCAAGGTTGTTCTGAGCCTGGGTGAGCTAACAGGTTCACTGCTGCCCTAAAAAACTTTACAGTGACCAAGAAGTGGCGATGAGAGCCCCATGGGGTGGAGGATTTTTGCCAGTGCTCTTTCACTCTGTGGGAAAAGGCACATGGCTCTGTGCTCGCAGAAGGGTGGACCCTGCACATTAAGTTTCAGTTTCTGGTTTTACTTTGTGGTCAAAAGCTTCGTGACAGCAAGACCCTTGAGATGAGTTTGTGCAGAGGTCATTTTCATCCCTACAGGCAAGCACAGTTATCCCTAAACTTGGTGTTTAACTTTCTGTTTAGTAAGCATTAGAGGGGTTTTTTAGCAGTTCTCTGCTTGTGAATCTGCCATTTTAATACCAGTTGTAACACCTCAGGATGTTCAGCTCTGAGAGACCTGGCACTAATTACTAATATACAGGCCCATGTCTTCTTTGTGCCTTTTTATATGAAGTTGATTTAGGGCGTCAGGCAAGCGATAGCAAAATAATCAGTTTACAGCTGAACCATCCACCACCCTATGTATGCATCCATCACCTTTTCCCTTCAAGTGTTTACTCTGATTAGGTCTTTCCTGTTTTCCTCTTAAGTTCTGGATACTTGTATATTTTCCTTATTAGTGCTGATGAATGTTCCTTTATCCACTGACGTGTCAGTAGGTATGCTGCAGACATAACTTCTATTACAGTTCTATCTTCTCTGCAGAAATGACGTGAGTATTTCTCAGGTGCAACCCAGCATGCAGAACTAGTACAGGCTAAAGAAAGTGGTCCATAAACCTGTAGCTGTTCTTCTCTGTTTATAGTGCTGTTACCATCCCACCCCGAAAAACAAAACACTGCTGAGCCAAATATAGGTATCTCTAGAAATCATGTGTCTGCCAGAGTTAATGAGCTGGATAGAGGAGGCTGTTTTCTTCAGGCGCAGTTCTTACTTAGGATTTGTGTGTTGCTCTTGCAAAGCAGTGTGACTCTGCACTAGTTGTGTGATTGCCCTGCAGGATCCTGCTCGGGGTCCCTCCTGGCGTCAAGGTAAAGGCACCTTGTGCCAGAACAGCCTCTGCCTTTCAGCAGAGAGGGCAATGACAGCCCAAGTCTGTGGGTTTCAACAACTCAGCATGGGAGACAGAGGAAATCCTTCACCTAGAGTAAGTGTATTCATCACCTTCAGGCTGGAACACAAAACAGAGCCCTATATCCAAATATAACGTTTGCTGGATTTGCTAAACGTAAATGCACATGTACACATACCACAGTAACAAACCTCTTCTGCCTTTTCACCTTTTAGATTTCCCTTCTTAAGTCCCCTTTTCATCACCTAAATTAAAGTCTTCTGTGCTGCCTGGCAGCTCCTTTGGTCCCTGATCCCAGCATCCCTGCAGGAGCCTTCATTTGCTGCTTCCACCTTCTGTCCTCTCAGAAACTGCCCTGCCCACCTTGCCTGCACTCCTGTGGCCACCTGATTGGATCAAAATCCCACCAAATACACAGACCAGACTTCCTTTAGTAGTCTGGTGCATTCCCTTGCCCTGCAGTACTGAATGGTTCTGGTCTGAATTTTGCAGGGCATAATGTCTGATAGCTACAGACTATAAAAGAGAAAGCCTGTGAGTAGCCTTAAGATTATTTATTTTCCCACTGATCACTGGGGAGTTTCAAGCCCCAACTGGAAGAAGCCGTGAGCATCCTGGTCTGATCTCATGGCTGACCCTGCTTTGAGCAGGAGATTGGGCTAGAGACCTCCCGAGGTCACTTCCAGCCAGAATCATCCTACAAGCCTGTAATCTTACTAACCAAGGAATCAGGGTCCCGCTAAAACGTCAGCAAGATGCTGTCCGAGAGACAGCATCCCTTCTGCTGTTCGTGGTTTCTTCCCATTCATAGAGGGACAGTGCTGTTGACGTGAGCAGGAGGGACACCTAGCTTACATGGGCAGCTCTTCTCAGCCCCCTGAAAATCCTGTTACACCCTCAGGTGCTTATGGCAGCCGTCCATTAAAGAAAGCTGTGGGACAGACAGACTGGCAGCAAGGCAGGCTTGGCTTCCTGAATGGAGAAATCTCCCCTGTTCATTTCTGTGATATTCGGGGAAATAGAGCTCTGTGTACATCCACAGAAAAAGCATGCCCGTGCCAAAGTGACTCCAGACTCCCCAACCCATTTTTTCTCCCTGTATAAACAGTTTAGCAAATCCCAGTGATCAGATAACTGCTTGGGCCAGTAAGCAACAATACTAACGGTCTGTCTTACGCCACTTCTGCCTCATCTGGATCTCTTCTTTCTTACTGTTTCCCTGCAGCACTCCAGATATTGTAGTTGTTTATTTAACTGGCTTTATTGCTGTGGCCGTCTTTCAAACGCCAGCCTGAAATCTGCTAAGAAGCCAGGAACAAGGGAATTATAAGGTTTCCTTGCCAGGTGTCAAATGACAATTAAGGCACATCCTTTTTAAACAGGGCTAGAAGAAAAGGACATTATTGAATATTTAACAAGTTTACACAGGAAGAATGTAAGCACTTTATATATGTCCATACGTGCACATGTGCACTCTGAATGGATTTGTTACTGTTTAAACCATTGTATAGCATGTTGCTCAAAACAGATGTGATACTAGTGCATTTTGTTTTTCAGACCAAATTTGCATGTCTCTGTTGTATCTTGTTAATAAAAAAGCAGGCAGTTCTCCTTATCACTCAGCAATTCTGATGATACGAAGCTCACTAAAAAAATAAAGGGTGCAAAAACCCCTTCAGCTTTCATTGTGATTTTATTTTTTGCATTGCTGGCCCCTATGTAAAAAGGCAGCCTAAAGGAAGTGGTGAGGAATCTAGCTCCAAATTTTCCAGTAAGGTTTGTGATGCCTAGACCGTTTACTGATGAATGTATACAACAGCTCATGTGGAAACTGTAACCTTGAGTATTTCTGTTACCTCAGTATCTCAGCATCGTTACCTCAGCATTTAAGCCTAGAGAGAACAGATGAGGGGGGTATAAAATTGAGCAAAAAGGTGTCAAGCAACATCCTGTGGATACTAATGCTTGGTGTATGACCCCTGTGCTATGTAACAGGTACTTTCTGGATCGATGATCCATATTCTTCCTGCCACGATTAGGAATTCAGCCCATTCTGCACAGGGCCTGGGAGGCTCTCATTCTATCTGCATTGATTTCAGTGGAAAAAGGGCAATTAGCCCTGTGGGATGAGTTTGTATGCATTCTTACTCAGTGTCACATAGGAAATCTGTGTCCCTACCACCTTCACCCATGTTTCTAAATCCTGGCAGTTCTGTCTCCATCCCTTTCCTCTTTAGTGAGTTGTTAATACTGCTTCTGAAAGGAACTGAAGAAGGGATTCAGAAAAAAAAAATCAAACCAAGATGTTGTCAAAACAGGGTAACCTAATGTTGCATCGGCCCAAGTAATTTTAATGGCACAAATAAACCAGAAACTGAGGAACTGACTCAGGAGGGGAGGATAAAAGAGACATCAACAAGTAAAAAACAAAAAAGCAAGTAGCCAGAAAGTAAGAAAATATAAATACAATTCCTGGGAGTGCATGTGCAAGTGCACATGTGCGTGCATTATAAGCAAACTTTCTCTGGAACACCAAACAATTAATGACCAACCTTCTACAGAGTTTTGAGCTGGTGCACAAAAAATGGTGCACTTACGATCACCCCAAATTACAAGGAGTCTATCTTGCTTATAACCTTGCTGACATCAAATAAGTTGCATTATACCATGTACGCTCACAGTGTTGCCATTGTCATAAATTATTGACTAGTATCCAGATCATTTGAAAGAAAAAGGACTTCTATCTTCCCCTGCATTTTGTTGTTGCTGACTTCTGTGCACTCCCGTTTTCCAGTCTCATCCCGGATCATGTAGTGAGCAAAATGCACCGGGCTACAGAGGATGTGCCCTGAAAATTCTGCTTAGTGATTCACTTGGGAAGAAAAGAAACATACCAATAAGCCCTGACTCACCCATCTCCACAATATAGTTTCACCCAACAACACAACAGAATATTCCAAATGTCTTTATCAGCAAGGTGTAAATGTATGTGGATCTACTGATTGTTTCCAGGGATAAGGAAGGAAAAGAAGCCACTTCCCTGTTGACTTCTAAATTCATTAAGTAGGCAATGGCTGACCTCAGTGACCAAAAAAAAAAAAAAAAAAAAGGTTTTTTTTTACTTCACTAGGTATTTTAAAACAATTCCTGGGGAGAAAAGTCAAGATGAAAGAGTATTTTTTGAAAGCTGTTTCCCTGAATCATAACACAATGGGGAAAATGCATCCTGTATCAAATTGTTCCATTACATCAAAACAAAATATTTCGTTTCAAAATATTTTGCATTTTTAAAATTTTATATTAATTTGGAGAAAACATTAAGTGGATTGGCGCAGTCCTTTCCAACAGTCCAATTTAAAATCACTGCAATTAAGCCATTTCAACTTGGAGATGAGGAGGTTGCCTTTAAGAGACAAAAACGGTGGTTTGACAAACCATCACACATTTGAGACTATTAAGTATTCACATACTTCATGAGAGCAAAAATCTGCCTTTTTTCCATATGCAACAACTTGAGGCTGTGATACTTCTGCCTCACTCCAATGAAAAGCATTATCAGTAACTGCCACACATCTTTCATCCTTGCACAATTAGAAAGTGGGGAAAAATTTCCCAGGTGTGTGCCTTAAGTTAGTTAGATCCTTGCATCTATATTTAGACACATGAGTTTCACAAGCAACTCAAGCTGTCAAGCCCCTGAAAGGAGCAATTCCTCCCTCCCTCCTCCCTACCTGCTCACTCACTGTCACCTTCTCCTTGCCCTCTACCTTGTGATCGAACAAGAATTAATGAAGTCCTGTGCTGAGCAGGGCTGGGAAAGAGCAAAAACGTGTCTGTCCCCTTAGCTTGAATCAGTGCTCTGATCCTTCACTTGAGAAGCGGTGTCAGAACGGCAGAAGCAAGCAGCCGTGGGTAACGAAAGTACCGGGCAACACTGATCTATTGCATTCGAAGAAATATGGTCCAAAAACCTGTCAGCAGCTGCAGCCCTTTCTCTAGACAAAGGGAGATTTAGGCAACCAGCCGTGTTCAAAAATGTTCAGCTTAGCTCATATTACAGAAGTTTTTAATTTTTTTTTTTTTTTATCAAAAGTGGGAAAATAAAGAAGGTGGTATATATAAAAGAGAGAAAGAAAGAGGGAATATTCCTGCACCTGCACAAATCATGTTAATAAAAGGAGGTTTGAGTTAAAGTAATGGAGAATCTAACCCTGGTTAAAGTGTATCCCAAATCACAATCAACCCATCTTAAGGAGTGAGTGCCATTAGGTCTCAACAAGAGAAACAAGAGTGCTGAATGCTTACTGCCTAGCAAAATAAGTCTGTTTTCTGAGCAGCCTGTGTATTTTATTACCTGAAGCCTCTGAGGTCCCCAGTATCACGCAGTAACAGTAGAAAGCACAGACGGATATCCCAAAGTCAGGAGTGGGCAATGTACTGATTCAAGAGAAACTCCTAACAAACTGGTTCACTGCCAGCTTCCAACAAGTATTTCCAGTTTCATTGTCTGCAGTATGGAGCATACTCTTCTAATTACTACTGCATATTTATGGTTATATCCCATAGTGTGATTTCTAAAATGAAAGTGCATGTCTGAGATACAGAGGTATATTTTCAGTTAATCTGCACATGCTTTTGCAGGAGTGGATAGTAAGTGAATTACTGTTTTTCTTTTACATAGATTTCTGTTTTACAAATAATCCACATGCCCTTCATGTGCTAGGAAAGCAGTCGTGAATAACAACAGTGAAAGTTGTTCCTGATGACATTTGAAATGCTAATTAATACCTAGGAAATATGGCTCATTGAAAAAAATTTTACGGGTTTTATTTTTCTGTGTATGTGCATGTCTGTATGTCTTCCACAGGCTAGAACAAGAAATACAGAAATTAGAAAGTGAGGAATCCCAAATATCTGCCAAAGAACAAATCATTTTGGAGAAACTAAAGGAGACTGAGAAATCCTTCGACAACTTGCAAAAGGTATTTAAAAAAAAAAAAAAAAAACCAACAAAACCTACACTTGGGTACAGATTGAAACCAAGGTAGACTCTTAGCACAGTTCAAAAGCATCGGTTAAAATCGATGCCCTTACAGGAAGATTGAGGGCAGTTGAAGAGCACATAGCTCAAACCAGGATGAACAAGACTAGAAAAGATATAGAGGCGTCAGATCTGGTTTGGTTGGGTTATTTGGATTTCCCCTTCCCACTACAGCTTTTTTTTGAAGAGGGATTTCAGAGACTATCTCCCTAGCTTATCCGCAGGGAAACAATGTGAGCTTACGGCCCCACTGAAAGATGTCAGCGTGATCCTCAAAGGCATCTCAAACTTCCCTGCTCCCAGTGGCACCCAGAGATAGTAGCATTCACCACAAACATGACCTCTGAACATCACAGTCTGCAACAAACAGCAGTGTTCTCCTTTTAGTTACACCATGTCCCTCTCCCTCAGCCTCTAACGGCACCTAAACCTGAGGAGCCACATCCCCAGTTACCCATTTAAAAGTTACAAAGAACCATAAAAGCAAGCCTCACATAAAAATCAAGACTTCATGCAAATTATACCCCAAATATAAAAGATTTAACCAAATATCTTATTTTTTCCCTTCACAGAGTTTCTCACACCAGGACGGTGGTAAGTGCCTTTTTATTATTGCATAACTTTGGGGTTAACGAGGGTTGTTACTATGGCTTTGTTGCAAAGGTTTACGGAGCAGGGGTTCTTCTCTTCATTGTATGTTTCTGATTTATTGCCAGAACCATTACCTTTTTCTTTGGTATTGCTATAGTGCAAGCACATACGTCACTATTGTGGTGAAACAGTATTCCTTTGGCAGAGCTCCACCTCTTCTTATGTGCACACAAGGGGAAAGAACAGCATGGATGATTTAAAACAGACATCATACAACTTCTGTGTTATTGACCCCTTCCACCACATGACAGCCCTGCACTGCAGGCTCCTTTTCACCTCTCTGTGGTCAATCTTCTCCATTGTATGCGCTCGTGCTCTGTTCATAAACAGTTAAATGCAATGAGGACTATTCCTAATACACAGGAACAACTATCAAAATTAGATTATTTCACTGATGAATGATATTCTCTGTGTGATGATTCTTCAAAAGGAAAACCTCATATGGGTGGATGAGGATGTAATAATTCCTAGTTTATGAACTGTGTCACAGTATGTGTGATCAGTCTAAATATTGAGCTATAAATTTAGGTATCTGAGTGAGCAAATAATATGGTCTGTTCCCAGGAAACTAGAGTAGTGCTTGTAGTGCCTCTCCAGGACCGAGGAAGGATACCATGCTCATCCATCTGCAGACAAATATGTGGTCCAGATATTAATTCTCAATACATGTCTTTGAACTGACAAGATTCAAAATACTGGGGTCAAGATTATCTCCTCCAGCTGCTGACAAAGCCATGCCCAACTGTACTGTGAGTACAGATGAGGAATATGTAGGATAATCCTAACATTAGAGCACTGGGACACAATGGAAGGTTAATACATAGTATGTGATCTGACTCAGAGCTATCTTTTGAGGTGATTAATGTTACTTAGTAAGAGGGTTTTCTTTTTATCTCAAGGATCTAGTTAAGAAATTTTCACTTCTGTTAGCAATATAATTCAAGTTTTATGTTAAATCCCATTGTCAGGAAAAGAAAAAGAAAAAAAAAAATGAAAAAAAAAGAAGTCCCAGATGGGATGGTCCATAGTAAGAATTTACTCTTCCTCCTGGAGCATTTGAAATTGGCTACCACAAAGTAAATAAAGATCCAGAATGGCAAATATTTTGTACCTGTGCAGAGTTTCACCATGGTTGTTGGTAAGTTTACAAAAGAGGAATGGTGCCTACAGGAATTAGCACCCAAAGTACGCAGGAGCTTTTATGACTCCTGCAAGATGAGGTCTGCCTCGTCATGCATGTTGTGATAAAATGGGAACCAAAGGAAGCCCCAGCTAGGAAATACGAAGCGGTGGTTTTCAAAAAGGTATTTTCTTGTAGCAGTGTAGTATTTCAGTGGGTTCAAGAGGAGCCTCGCTGTTCTCCAGATTTTGCCTGCTTTCAGAGGATCCCTTCCTCACAGACTGAGCGAGAAGCAAGAGCAGCTCGTGATTTCTGAAGGGTAACAGAAAACTGCAAAGTTATGTCAATGAGAAGAGGGCACCTCCGGAATAAATGCGCAAGCAGAGGGAGGAGCGGGTACAGCTACGTGAACTGGTACCTCTTCTCTTCCAGACAACTTGCTTTACAGATCTTGTCTCTTCCTCTCGGCAGCTGGTCCTTGTGGGCTGAGGTGGTCTGGGGTCATCCTCTAAGCACTACCGTGTTCTGCTCCTCTAGGGATGACCGAGGTTGCAAGCTGTCCTGTTAGCCCTCCCACTGCAGGCACGATGTGACCGTACATCTTCACATGGTGAAAAGCTGAGTGGGTCCTCTCTGTTTTGTGCTCTCTGACAACAGTCTGTGAGGGTAGCTGATCAGAGCAGGAAGAGAACACATAGATTTTTCCTTCCTTCGAAAACATGTAGGACTTGCTTTGTTGCAGCAGATCAGCCATCTGGCTGGCAACCATTTGTAACACATGCTGCAGAGGAAAATGGTAAGAGCCATTGGATAATACAGGAAGGCTGTGTAAAACACAGACACAAACCAACATTGACCTGTTGGGGCAATTTCTTCAATTGCTGCCACATCCTGAAAGACTTCCAGTCCATAAACCTCACATTAGTTTGCCCTGTGTCCATCCATCCCTTTATTCTAAATGCGGTGACAGTACAGAAAGTGACTTACCTCATCTTTGTGTCCCTGTGCATGTTTTTGTGCTATAGATATGGTGGTGACAGAGCTTTTGAGGGTGCAGAAAGCACAACTACGGGGAGCTCAGAGCCCAGAGGGGTCCAGGTGAAGGCTGTGAGGGGAGGAGAGAAGTGGTGGTGAGCACCACTGCCAATCAAGTGACTCTGTGTCCTTCCCACCCTTCCCAGAAAACAGTTGTTGTATGAGTATTTCTGAGCTTGAAGTCGTTCAGGCACAATAAACACAAATTACATGTTTTCCAGAGTAAGAACACACTTTGCCTTCATAGATCACTACATGAGAGAAAGGAGAGGAGAAATGCTGAGGCTGGGGGCAGTGGCCCTGTCACCTGCACTCATGCTTCTGGGAGCTCCTTGGTGGCTTGTCACTGACAAGTTCTCCATTAAACAAGGCCTGAGATGATGCTAAAAAATGATGAACAAAACATCACTTGCTGCTGCTCAGGTCTGCAGTCAAAACCAGGCATGCTGTAGTGCTGTTCTGCATGCGTATCATGAATGGAAAGGAGAGAGTTCTTACTCTGGGTATGCATGTGTTTATGGCTCAATGTATATATAAAATAAAAGCCACATTAAGGTCTGGTGTAAATCCCTTAACTGCTGAATTTGCCTCAGGGGTATATTTGTCTTCTGCAGTCTTTGGCCGTCTCTATGCAAACTGCATGCTGCTACTTATGAGCAATGTGCACTCACAGCCCAGAAAGCCAACTGTATCCTGGTCTGCATCAAAAGAAGCGTGGCCAGCAGGTCGAGGGAGGTGATTCTGCCCCTTTACTCTGCTCTGGTGAGACCCCACCTGGAGTTCTGCATCCAGCTTTGGAGTCCTCAGCACAGAAAGGACATGGACCTGTTGGAACGGGTCCAGAGGAGGGCCACAAAGATGATCAGAGGGCTGGAGCACCTCTGCTATGAGGACAGGCTGAGAGAGTTGGGGTTGTTCAGCCTGGAGAAGAGAAGACTCTGAGGAGACCTTATTGCACCCCTTCAGTACTTAAAGAGGGCTTATAAGAAAGATGGGGACAAAATTTTTAGTAGGGCCTGTTGTGATAGGACAAGGGGTTATGGTTTTAAACTACAAGAGGATAGATTCAGACTAGATATAAGGAAGACATTTTTTACAAGAGGGTGGTGAAACAATGGTTAACAGGTTGCCCAGAGAGGTGGTAGATGCCCCATCCCTGGAAACGTTCAAAGCCAGGTTGGATGGGGCTCTGAGCAACCCAATCTAATGAAAGATGTCCCTGTCTATTGCAGGGGGTTGGACTAGATGACCTTTAAAGGTCCCTTCCAACCAAAGCTATTCTATGATTCTTTGACTCTATACTTCAGCCAACGTAGATAAGCCACAATTACAGTAACATTACAGTTTGCACAAACCTCTGTTTGAATTTAGTATGTATTAGCATATATTTGGCAAAGCTGTGTCTCTGGAAACCTGTCCTGCATTATTAAGTTCCCAGCACACTGCTTAGAGCCCCTCCTGGTTTTACATCCTCTGATCTTTTATCAGCTGTGCAGTGCAACAGCAAAACAGACAAGCATGTCCTCAGAGGAGCCAAGTACAGATCTTTATACAGTGCTTTCCACGTGTTCTGTAAAAACTCATCAAAGATTGTTTTTCAGTTGTAGGGTTTTAAGTAACTTTTTAATTTGATCTGCTTCTATGGCTGCCACAATTACAGCACCTCTGGCCACCTGAGTAAAAATCATTGATCACCAACCTCTGGCTGCAGCTTGTTAGCCAATTTCCTTCCCATCTCACAGATCACCCATCCAATCTGTATCTTGCCAGTTTGTCGAGGAGAAGGCTGTGGGAAACAGTGTCAAACGCTTTGCCGAAGTCCAAGTAAACAACATCCACTGCTCTCCCTATGTCAACAGATGTTACTTTGTTGTAGAAAGTGATCAGGTTAGTCTGTCATGATTTGCCCTTTGTAAATCTGTGCTGGTTTTTCCCAATCACCTGCTTCATTTGGTTTGCAATAGTTTCTAGGAGGACTCATTCCACCACTTTCCCAGGAATGAAGAAAGAGTAATGGGCCTCTAGTTTCCTGGGTCCTCTTTTGCTCCCTTCCTATAGATGGATATGACATTTGCCGTCTTCCAGTCATCAGGGACATTCCCTGATCTCCAAGACTTTCAAATATTATAGACAGTGGCCCTGCAACCATGTCAGCCACTTCTCTTGACACCCTGGGGTGGATTCTGACCAGACCCACAGATGTATGTGCTTTGAACCCTTGCAAGCGCCCAGAGACCAGCTCTTCCTTCACTACTGGAGGGCCAACACATCAGTTGTCATAGCTACTTGATCTTGCCATCTGGGGTCCAACTACACCAGTAAAGAAGGTATTGAGAACCTCTGCCTTGTCATCATTGTTAGTGACTAGTTTTCCTGCCCTGTTTAGTAAAAGGCCTATGTTTTCCCTGTGCTTCTGCTTACTGCTCACAAATCTGAAGAACCCTTTCGTGTTGTACTTGACATCTTTGGCCAATTTCAGTTCTAGCTGGGCCTTAGCCTTCCTGACTGCATTTATGCATGCTCTAGCAAGGTTCTTGTAGTCCTCAATGGCTATTTGTCTGCCTTTCCATAGCTGGTATGCTTCTTTTTTGCTTTTAATTACACCTAAAATCTCATTGTTAAGCCAGGGCAGTCTTTAGTTCAGCCTTCTTCCTTTTCCTTTGTAGAGGAGCGACCGTTCTTGTGCTTGTAGCAGGCACTTCTTGAGTAACTCCCAGTAACCCTCAGTAACTCCCAGTAACTTCCAGTACTCACAAGCTCCTTTCAAGCTCACATCCATTCCACGGATGCTTTCCATGAAATCCCCTGCAGCAGCGCTCTGAGCATATTGAAGTTGGGTCTTCTGTAATTCAGGGTCTTTGTCCTACTTTTGTCCTACTACTGGTCTTCAGTGTGCTCAGCAGGATCTTAAACTCCTCAATTTTGTGGTCACTGTATCCAAGGCTGCCAGTCGTCATGGCACTTATGTTGTCAAGGAAGTCTTCTCATTCTCAGTTTGTGAGCAGTAAATCTAGCAATGTGCTGCCCCTAGTTGGCATGTCCAGTGTCTGTAGCAGGAAGCAGCCCTCAATGCGTTCCAGGAACCTGATGGACACAGTGCCCAACTGTTTTTTTTCCCAGCAAATGTCTGGGTAACTGAAGACATCTATGAGGACCAGGTTCTGTTGGCCCAAGGCTTCCCTGAGCAGCCAAAATATGGTTTTGTCAGTTTTGTCATCCTGATAGGGAGGTCAGTAAGATAACATAACATAAGATCCCCCTTGGTGGTGATCCCCCTAATCTTGATCCAAAGGCATTCATTTAATAGAACTGGTACAGTCTCCAGAGCTCTCCTCAAATTTCTCTTTTACATAAAGTGCAACTCCACCTCCTCTTCTTCCTTTCCTATCTTTCTGAAAGAGTTTGTAGTCATCTGTATTGTGGTCTTTCCGTCATGTGAGTTTTCCCACCAAGTTTCTGTGATTCCCATGACATCTCTCAGACTGCACAGAGCTCTAGTTCCTCCTGCTTGTTGCCCAGATTACATACATGCACTTGAGGTGGCTGAACTTAGGGTTCTTGCCTTTGGAAAGTGTTGGGGAACATTCTTTACTGCTCTGGTAGGTGCGCTCATCCACTGTGCTGCTTATAGATAAACAGATGGCAGCTGTGGACCCTACCCCCCAAGTTCATTAGTTTAAATTATGATTCACCGAGTCAGACACAGGCTATCAGCCTGCTTAAACCTCTATTTGTGGTCTTACAAACTTGGTGGGAGGCTCATAATCTCTGTTCCCTCTGACTTAATCCCACAGAGCCCCAGAGGACTTTGCAGGTGGAACAGCCCTGCCCTGGGGGCCAGTATTTGCAGAAGACCTTAGGCACTAATTTTAGTGGTAGTCAGACTTTTTAAAGATAGTCCAGCCCTTGGAAAATTAACTTGTCTGACATTTGGCCACCAACCTCTACGTGGGAGCTATTCTGAGCAGTTCTGAAGGTTTAGTTGAAGGTTTAGTTTTGTGTAAGCACCCTCGAAGGATTATCTGGCCCAATATGTTTTCTGAAGCACTTGTCTGTCTCGTAATATGGAAGACTGCCATAGTCCTAAACTAGTTTGTTTTAAGTAGTACAAAAAGCCAGAGGGCATGTTTTATGACCTCTTTAGATATTAATAACTCATCAAAGGTTGACATGAAGATATTGAATGCAGTCAGTTCAAATGCTTTAATTTATGTTCTTATTTCTCATGCAAACAAAATACTAATTTGTGTCTCACATGCTCCTTGTAAAATTGATCTCTTATGTCCTTTTTAAAGGTGATAAATGAAACAGACCTTGTTGCCAGTGAGATAAAGGAAAATGAGCATGTTCATTTTGTTTTGGGGGATGGGGGGGTGGTGGCAGCTAGACAGAAACTGTCAGAACCATCCCAACCCCAACTTCTTCTTGTCAAATATCCCATCTCTGACACATAGCACCACCACTTGCTTCAGAAGAAAATACACTAGAAACCTACCCTCACCACAGCATGCCCTTCTCAGGACAGTAATGAGAGATTATCTGGAGCCCTGAAGCTACTTTTTAATGTTTTATTCTAAGTAACATCCAGAAAGTTTTCTAAACTGAGTCAATATTAACAATACCTGACACTTACCTAGCTATTTTCTCCTAACACAGGAAGAAAAAAAACCAAAAAAACAAAAAAAAACAAACCCAAAAAACCCAAACAAACAAAAAAAACCCAACAACAAAAAACAGCTTACTAAGGTCCACAGACACGTACAGCATCAAAGTGAGAGTTTCACCATCAAGCTGTGCAGCTGATCTTGTTTACTGCTAGACTTCAGTGATGTTAGCTGCCAGGATGGCCAGCTCAGTTCCCTGTGCAGGCACCAGGGAAAACCAAACACTTGCAAAGGATTTTGTCTCCTGCAGTGCCCTGGGATGAGAACTCTACCCTCACCATGCCTGTTTGTTCTCATGCACTGCAAAAGAAATAAGGATAATTAGTTAAGCAGCACAAGCCTGCATTACATCCACATGTGGACAGGGAGGTCTGTCACTCAAGTCGCTGGATGAGTGTGTACTGAAACTACTGTTCCAGCAGAACACTCGACAGGGTGAATAATTGCTAAATTTCTGCCATTTCCAGAACACAAAGTGCCTTCTTATTCCGGCCCAGAAACACAGTCCCCACTTCTTTCTTCTGAGAAATAACTTTGGTTTTCAATAATAGCCTGCTCATTTGCTGGTGATATTTCCCAGAATAACAACACCAAGCATTATACCAATTTCTCATCAGAGGCAAGAAACCCCGCAAAAGAAAGCAGCTGTTGCTTGCCATTGCTCAGTCAGCTGTGTCCTAAACAATTATTTCTCCTAGGCTCTTCTGCTAAAAATAACAAACTTTGAGGAAACACTATGCATTGAAAATATAAAAGCCCATTTGCCAAGACTGCCATTTGTCCACTGAAGTATGAAATAAAATAATATTTCCCTGGATGAGTTGATTTTTTTTTTCAAATTCATCTGTTACAAACTGAAAGTACATACTAACTTCCTGGCTTTCTGGAATGAACTTGCAGTAAACCTCTGTGCTATTCTCCTCTGAGGCAGAAAGGGGGAAAAGGGATCGCCTTATCTGAGCCACAGGTGCTCCATGGAGGGATGGAGAGTCTTCCTGGGGACTGTGATTACTATCTTCCTGCACCCAGCAGCACTGGTAGCCACTGCAGGCTGTGAAGGTGGTAAAACCATTTCACTAGTACCAGGCCAAATTTTCCTGTCAAAGGAGCAGACTTTGGAATTAGAGGTGGCACATCTTGTCTTCGCTGAGGATGCCATCAGGTGCATTTCCTGGGATGGGTGTTAGCCCATAGGGAACGTGGTCAAGGTATCTGCCTTCACCAGATGCAGTCAAGCAGCCTACGACAGGAAACTTCATTTTTCTCTCGTTTCACCGGTTCACTTTTATGGTCTTCCTATCTCACCTGCTTATAACAAGAGGCACCAAGGAAGGCAGATTCTGCCTCCCACCCTGACACATGAGCCAGGCTGTACCAAGAGCTCAACAAATTATAACCAGCAAAGTACCTTTGGAGTAAAAAGAATGCTCTGTTTCACACCAGATGATAGAATCTTATGTTTGAACAGAAACGTAACCATTTCCATACAAAACTGAAAACATTTCCAGTTGATAGCAAAGAACGTGATTTTTTAGTTTTTCTTTTCTTTTTCATTTTGGTTTGGTGCCTGAACTGTAAGTCAGTTATTTTCACATCTCTGCTCTGAGCTCTGTGTTTAGTTCATCCACTGAATGCTAGCAGAACAACATACACTATCTAGTTCTGTTCAGCCACAAAACATCTCCCAGTAAAAATTTGTAAATTTCTTTAATGTCTCATCTAAAGAACATATTTAGCTTATGCTAAACAACCAAAAGCTCGAATGTAAAATAAGACAGTTCTTTAAGACAGCTTTCTACTATTTCAGGGTTTGTTAATGAATGATACCACTCCAGAACTGGCAGGCACTTAATACCTACTGAAGGTCACATCAGGGACCCTATCAGTATCTATTCGTGATTTCATTATTAGCTAAATTTCAGCTTGAAGAACAAAAAGCCAAAGGCCAGTTCAATAATATCGGAAACAACAAGTGCAAAAGAGTTGGCCTTTCATCACATTCAGTCGACACTAGCATTTTTAGGCTTTTATGTCTCTATCTGAAATGCCACGTATTCTGGGTACCACGTTAGGTTTGTTCCTTACCTTCCCCCTGTCTCCCCCATGTTTTAAAGGTCACAGACATGATAAATCCAGAACCTCCTGACAAATAATTTTATGTGTTCAACTGACATAAGGTTTGAGTCATCTGGACCCATTCCCTCCTGCCTCAGCTAGTCTATTGAACACCAATCACACGACAGTGACTTTGCACTTTGTTTGCTTTGATCCGATTATCTAGTACAAAGCTCCGGTGACTATTGTCGGGGCTGACAACACTCTGCTGTCTAAGCAATGAAGCCACTGGGGCTCGCAGCACGAATCTAACTGTTTCCTGTTCTCTGACACCAGATGCAGTAAATTACATTTACTCCCAGATCCCTGAACTCCCAACCCTCTATTCACGAACAGCAGAGACAGTTCCTGGGCGGGACGGAGCAAGCAGAGTAGCTGGTAAGTCTCAAGGAGCAAAGTATTATAATACCAGTCCAGTAGCCATGAACTCTTTTTGTTATATTACCTTAATGGGTCTGGTGTCCTGATATCATTTAAATGCCAGGAAATGCCGCTTGATTTGTATTTTGTAAATAAGTCAAGGCTTTTTGAGCAGCAATGAGCACTCTCAAAACAATGTAGTTGAACAACATGCAAGTAACATAGGAAACGCATCCAATTTTTTTACATGGAAACAGTCAGTTCTTTCCATCTCTGCTGATACAAATACGTAGTATTTAGGCCAAGGTTTTGCCTCCTCCGTTGTACCCATGCAACTTCCATTAAGATGAATGAGTCAGATGGGCACTCACAAGACCCCATACGTGCTTCAAACTTTTATGTCATTTTATATTTATTTGTATAGCATTCTTTCTTCCTGGGGAAAAAGTGGGGAGAAGTACAGCATGTTTTGTGCTTCGAGTCATATAGAGAATTTTCTAACACTTATTTTTCAGATGGAGTATGTATCTTAAATGTAACAATGTTGATTGTGAAAAGCTGTGTGTTTTTCTTATTTTCAAGATGCTTCTTTTCTAAACAATGTATTCCCTATGTTAAGACCAAAGTGCTGGTGGCTACTTAAGAGGTGTCCCAAGGAGTGGGCATGAAAGGTGGCTTACTTGAAGAACAGGTTAACAAGCATTAGCAAAGCAATGTCTGCAGCTAAGACACTGTACGCAGCTACGGGATATGTTATTCTGTTCAGAGGTCCTGTTGCAAGCCATTCCAAAAGCTTCCCTTCCACCAGTGCTTACCCTGATCTGTCTTAAAATCAAGCTTTTCTTTGTGTGTTTTGTGCCATTTTGTCAACACCAAGAATGCAATAATTTATTTAATTCTTCAAATGACCCAGAAGCCTTGTTCATGTAGTCCTTATATCATGTGTGTGCAGTAGCTTAAAGAAAAGGCACCAGCATACGCCCTCAAAGGTAGACAGTAAGCATACACCTTAAAACAAGCTGAAAGTCTGTTAAGATTATTTTTATTCTTTTTAAAGAGCAGCCTTTGAATCCACGTAACAGGCAGAAGCCAGATCTTTCATCTGCGCTGGGATCTTGTTGTCATGAAGCGCTGCATCGTGTTACACTGTAATTAAAGCTCGTGCAGAAAACTTGTGCTTGTGAATACAGGCTGTCATCTTCATGTACTGCTGTCAGTTTCAACTCTGTTGACAGATAGTTTTGCGTTTTGTATTAATAGAGCACATTTTGCAGTAAATAAGCTCTGGTTAAATACAGACATTTCAGAAGTCGGCATTAGTTCAATTTTCAGCTACTTTGACAAGCTGGGCTGCTAGGTTTTCCTGCAGAGAACAAACATTATGCATATAGGCAGATAAGGCAGGTTCTGTTATTCGCTTCTCCCATGGCAAAGCATTTCACTAGTGAACAGCTTTCTAAGAAACTCACGTATATTTATGCATTTACTTGCACAAGTAGCTTTAATGTCATCCCTGGGGCAGGTCATAAACAGCATGTTATGTAAATATCTTAAAAACAGTGCTGCTGAGATCACAGTAGAAGAAATGAAAAGCAAATGTTGACAGTGGCAAATGCTTAAGCAAATTAGACAAACATAAGGAAACAAACATACACAAGGACCAAACCTGTTAACTTTCTAGATCAGATCAGACTGTAGGACAGAGTCTTCCAAGCGGTGTTAGAACTTGTTGCCCAAAGTGTTCCTAATAAGTAGGACGTTGTTACTTGTCAGTACTCCATCCCATACATAAAAAGATGTATCTTGCAACTATTCTTAAGTATGGCTGGGTCCACATGATTTAACTATCAGATTTTCACCATCTGCTTCTGAATTCAGGCCCATCACACAGGCCTTCCTTTAATGCACACTACTGAATGAAATTTGTTCATCAAAATAGAGAGGGACTGGCAGATTGCACCTTCTTCTGCACTAAAAATACATGCAATAACATGGTACTTGACTATTTCACAGGAAAATCAGCACCCTTTATTGAAACATCATGCCCCAGATAATACTTATATTTTTCAAAGAAAGAGAGAAGCACAGGAGCTCCAGGGGAGGGAGCTCGGGATGCTGCTCCTCACCAGGAAGGCAGCAGGCAGCCAGTCGGTGGGCTGGCAGTGCCCTCTCCGCAGGGCTGTGGTGCTCAGGACAAATGAGGAACTTCTGCCCATCAGAGATGATTTTTCTGGGTATGCTGTTGCTCCTTTATAGTTCAGCTTTGCTGCAGTTCAGCTGTCTGCCACTCAAAAACCTACCAGTGTGTCAGTTTTAGCATCTGCACCATAGGCTAGCCAACCTCTACTTTTACCTCTGTAATGTTTGCAGTTGTTGAACAATATCTGCCTGGGCAGTCCTGGAGAGGTCAAGTGATGTTCAGAGCCCACTCACCCAAAACCTGGGGGCAAGCTAATGAACAAAATTCCCCTTCCTTTCCTACTGCCCTTGCCACCGCTCAAGAAACAGCACCTAGAAGGGAGCAAATTCCAGACAGTTAGTGGTGGCACCTGCGTGTTTTTGTTTCATTACCCCTACTTGTTGGATTAAAGGCTTCAGGGTGGAGTTACTTGCATGAGACTTGAAGGACACTTGCCCACCAGCTCCTGGGCTGGGACAGTCCTGAGCAAGTGACCCATGCCAGATGCTCTCTAAGCCACACCGTGATGCAGTCTGCCACAGCTCCTCGGAGCAACCTGCTCCAGGGCTTCACTGCTACTAGTCTCGGGGCAGCAGCATTTTTCCTTATTTCCAGCCTAAATCTCCCCTGTTTCAGTCCATGTCAGCTGCCCCTCAGTCTCCTGCGGCACACCACGGAGCAGAGCCCAGCTCTTGCCCCTGCAGCCCCCTCCTGGCTGCTGGGGCTGCTGCGGGATGGTCAGGCATGAAAACTCCAGCATGGGGAGGGAGATCAGAAAGCTGATATCCCTTCTTCCTTGTGAAAACGGGTATCCTGTGCTCAGGGTGGTGACAACTGTGGATACAGCTAGTCCATAAGCGGTGGTAAAACACAGTCCTTAGGGATATTCCCCTGGCTTGCAATGGGCAAGGTGAGACCCCTGCCTCAGGAGCCCACTCCAGCAACCCCTTGCTCTCAGAGGCAGCAATGCTCCTTTGCCCACCAGCACCTCAATCCTCTGGTGTTTGTGTGGCATTGCACTTGACCTAAACAGCCCTTCCAGGTCCTGCCAGGGTCTGAGCAGAGGCACACAGCACGTAGACAGCCAGACCCCCATTTGGTCGGGCTGCCTACCAGACTGCACTCCCAGGGCCAGAGAAGGGGCCAGCATACACCATGCTTGAATTTTCTGTCCAGAGCTGTAGGGGGAGGTCCTGATGCACGTCACGATAAACTTCCTGTTGTTAATGAAACACTTTGCTTTAAAACACAGGAAATTATTCACAGTGTGAATAATAAGACTGAGGGAATATATTAAAGCAAGAGTAATTTTTTTTTTTTTGTCCATGACTTTTTAAACACAAACATACCAAGCTACGCTGGGTTTTGGGGCAAGGATATTATACACTCACTCGAAAATAAGTCATGAAAAAAAGCCAATGTGTCAGTTTGTGGTGTCCCCAGGTAAGACAAAGCACAATTATACCATTGAGAATCATCAGTGGAAATGGTCACCATAAGTTTCACGAACACTCGTCACTGCCTGTGGTAATTCGTAAGTAAGTGTCTGTGGATGTCTGTCCAGGAGCCAAAATGTCTTCATCTGCATACAAGGAATGCTTAAACAGATGACGACTTTGCACACTTTTCTTTGAAAAGCTGTCTAGTGAGATGCCATCGTATCTCAAAATGGGTGTTAGAGTGGTGTAGACTACCTGTCGATTCCTACTATGTGGTCTCTACAATTTTCATCTTGTTACTGCGTCCTTCTTAACTGCTAGAAAGGTTTCTTTGCTATTCTAAAGCAGCATCCCTCACATGCATGTTTTTACCTGTTGTTTCATGGCACATTGAAAATCAGTTCATTATTGCTTTTTCTTCAACTTTGGCAATGGTGCTTAGGGCCCAATTAAAATAACTGAGGGAACACTTCTTGGCCATTTTGTACATTCTCTTAACATGCAAGCAGAGGTCACTGTCGAAGCCTTGGTGTGGAAGCTGAGAGATCTGCCCTGCCACGCATCCGCGGGAGAAATTATCCCATTCCTGTGTGATTTTGTTTTCACACCTGTAGAACAGGGGTAAACAATGTTTCTTCACCTCTCTAAAATGTTTTGAATGCTACGGATGGAAGAGTTAATCAAGAACAAGCATTGATAATAAAAGTCTGGGTGCTACTTGCAGCAGACAAAACTTGTTACCAGCTAACTGACAGTTTGATGGCAGAGGAGGAAAAGAGAGTACAGAGGTTCCTGGAGATGTTTCTCTCTGAATTTTGAGGCAAGTTCAGAATGGAAAGGTTGAGGGGAACCTGCATGCTGTCACCTCCCTTTGTCTAAATTACACCTAACCCAAGTGCTCTTGGCGCTCCTAATTGATCAGAGAGAGCTCCACGCAGCATGAGTTGGAAGACTAGGTCCTGTTTGATGCAGGTATGCCTAGCCTCCAGCTGCACAGACAGCCGTAGTGTAATAACTATCTCCGTCCACAGCGTTGCGTCCCACCTCTTAACATAGAACACTTGGCCCTTTAGAAGCAGGAGGTAGGAAAAGGGGCACAGTAGTTTTCTTTGTCTGTTTGGCAATTAACCATTCACTGGCTTTTTTTGTTGTAACATGCACTTCCTCTCTTGTTTTCATTCAAGCTTTGTGCACCATGGAAATTAATGTGGAGAAAGACAAACAGACAGGAGAGACCAAGATTGTCTCTGCTTCACCTATTGGCCCAGATGAGGCCCATCAAAGAGGATTCAAAGTCTATGATGATGGTACCAAGGTAGTCTATGAGGTTCACTCTGGTGGCACAGTAGTAGAAAATGGAGTACATAAATTAAGCTCAAAGGACGTAGATGAACTTATGCAAAAAGCTGGACAATCAAGTGTAAAAGGAGGGTATGAAACAATGACTGTGTCAGAGAGAAACGCGGTAGCCGATGGAAACCTTAGCCATATGAAGGAGCAAATGCTCTTCAAGGAGGCAAAGCTGGAAATGGTACACAAACCCAGCAAAGGGCATGCTGTGATCCCTCAGCCCCAAGACAAACCCTGCGGTGGCGAAGCCCTGGAGGCCAGCGCAGATCAGCCGGTGACAATGATATTTATGGGCTACCAGAACATTGATGACGAAGAGGAGACAAAGAAAGTGCTGGGCTACGACGAGACCATCAAGGCAGAGCTGGTCCTCATTGACGAAGACGACGAGAAGTCATTGCGGGAGAAAACGGTCACGGATGTCTCCACCATGGATGGGAATGCTGCTGAGCTGGTCTCTGGCAGGCCCCTGTCGGACACGACAGAGCCCTCCTCTCCCGAGGGGAAGGAAGAGAGCCTGCCCTTGGAAGCTGCCCCAGGTACACAAAAGAAAAAGCGCTGTCAATGCTGTATTGTCATGTGAACACCTCCTCCTCCCCCGCTCCGGGCAGCTCCTGCTCCATCAATTACCTAGACCTCACTGTACTTCTAACTGCAATACTGTGAACTGGAAGTGAATGCCTCCATTGCCTTGCAGTTGGGTTACTTTGCTTTCTAGTTCTTCAGGAAGAGGAACGCATGGTTATTTTCCCATCAGACATACTATTTGGGGTTTGGGGAGGGGTTGGGGGGTTTTTTGCTCCTTTTTTTCTGTTGTTGGGTGGCTTTTTTTCCTTAATATTGCAGAGTGAGAGATAAATGGGAAATGGAACAAATGTTTTCATATTTATTTGATTTTTATATATATATATTATAAATATAATGAAAACACTTTTTACATTTTTCTTTGGATATCTGACAGGCTTGATCAGATTCCTAGGATTTTGTGGGAGTCTGAGTTTCACAGCAGACAGATATGAGAGCCTTAAAAAAATATTGCTTCTCTTTTTTAAGAAAAATCACACTTAAACATTATTTTATAGATCCTATTTTTTATTTCTTGGGAGAAGGCTTAGATCATTTTACTGTTTTAATTTCCTAAAACTCGGACAAGTCTTTCCCAAAAAAGTTCGCATAGTTTTGTTTTATAGTAACTTTCCGGTTTAGTTTGCGGTGTCAGAAAAACCCATTAGCCATTTCTGCTTATTGGTGATACCAAAAGTGGACCTTAATTATTCTTTCTAGAAAATGTATGAATGATGATTTTGCCTTATATAAATCTTCCAGATTACAGTATTGTATGTATATTTCATCTCCCCAAATTACAGTTGAAATTAACTTGACCTGAAAAAGATGCAGCTGTCACACCAACTGAAATGGAGTCACTGATCTAATTACTTGCCTTTCAGTAACTCTGCCAATGTTTATACATGAAGTTTTCCTGCTGAACTCCAGTAGATGAGAGATAATGCTTTCTATTTCCTTAGAATATAAATGAACTTCTCTCACAGTCCGACCCTGTTCCTGCTGGATTCAGTGACGAAATTCTCAGTGCTGGGAATGGGGGCAGGGCCAGGGTTTAATTTTGCAGTTCTTAGGGAAGTGTAATTTCTCATAGAGTGTACCTCCAGTGCACCTACGTAATGACAGGTGATGGGTCTGATCCTGCCCTGCTTACCCAGGTAAAACTCCGGTGGAGGCCCACCAGAGTTTTGTCAGAGCAGCTGTTTCGGGAGAAGATCCTACAGCCACAAGGCTAACATTTTCAAAAACTGCCGGTGGTTTTGGATGCTTCATTTTCAGGTGTGGGAGACTTCAAAGAGGCCTGATTTCCAGCAAATTTTTCTTCATCTGCCCTCTGAAAATCAGGCCTGTTAAAAACAGATCAAGGTGAAAACATATAAAGGCAAAGGCATCCAAAATCAGTAGATGTTTCTTTGTTTCTTGGTCCTTTGATTCTTCTAACTACAATGAAAAAGCAGCCAGCTTTTTCATGGCGAGATATTATGAGCCTGATTCTTGTCTCACACCGGTTTTGCTCAAGTGTAGCTTCACTCACTCTAGTGGAGTGAGTTAGTCTGGATTTATAACTACAGAAGTGAGATTAAAAATCAGGATTTATATTTTCTGATAGTGTTAAAAAGTACTGAAGATTATTTTGAAGTGTCTTTAAAACTATCAGACTTTAAAAATCGACAACAGCAACTGAAAAATAAAATAAAAAAGTTAAAAAAAAAAAAAAAGAAAGAAAGAAAACAACAAAAAGCCTCTTTTCAGTCTGAGGTGGTTCCTATGATATTTCTGTTCTTTCTTGGATGGTGCTTTTACTGCATTAATTGTTAGTTCAGAGCATCTGATTAAACAGAGTTCTTGCTCTGTACTCTTTTCTTTCTGTGCCAGTAAAAAAGACACTTGTTCGTGGTGGTGGTCATATGAGGCACACTGAAAACATACACACACAAAAAAAATGCAAAAGAGAGTTCCTGCATTAGGTTACTCAGCTGTCAGTGTGGAGCTGGTCAGTGTAACGTCTCACCACCGCTCAGGTGACAGTCAGGAAAAAAAAAGCAAACGGAGAGTAGGAAAAGGCAGCCACATCCGTATGACACCTGCAGAAATTTTGCTGGCCTCCATATCTGCTGCAGTGGCCGGATTTAATGGACTTCCACACGCTCCCTCCGCCTCCCCTGGGGGCTTTTGGATGGGAGAAGGACCAAACTCACCCACAGAAGCTCTGCACATCATCCCTTGACTCAGGCTTAGGTGGTTAAGTTTTATCAAAGAGGGCAACAGCCTCAGAGCCCCGCATTGTGACAATAGGTCTGGTGGCTGTTTGTTGGAAACTAGCAACCTGTAGTTTGGGTTTTTTTGGTTGGGTTATGTGGTTTTTTCTTTTTTTTTTTTTTTTCACAGAAATGCTAAGCATTTACAAATCTCAACATTTCTTAAAATGAGACCCTGAGTTTTCAGCCCCACGGTGGCCTGGCAAGGCTGTCCCCAGGCACGTTTAGGACCACAAATCACTGCAACGCAAGGGGTGAAGCCCTTTCCCTCTCATCCCTACCCCGTGAGCACTGCAGGAGCCGGGTGCGCTTTGCAATAGTTCTCTCACTCTGGGGCCTGTTCACCTCACCAGTAATGCTCTAAAACAAATCTTCCAGCCATCTCCTCCTGGCCTGGCTGTTTGTCTCATTGCTCACCACCCTTTCCTCTCCAGGTGTGATGCCACCTTCATGGCTACTCTGGCCTCCTGGTGTCTTCCCAGCCCGACCTTTGTTCCCTTGCTGCTCCTCTCCCCTACAGACATTTTTTCCCAAAGCCCTCTGCTCGGGAAATTTGGGTTGTCGTCTTTACCCTAACCCGCTCTGCTCATGCATCTCTTCAGCCATGTGCTCCCCAGTCAGATGTCCTTCTGGTTCAGCACAGACTCAGCATTTTGGGGATGACTCCCTCAGCGGCCAGCTTTGGGAGATGCTTGCTGAGGCTGGGACCAGAATGTGTCTGAGACCACTGCACCGTCTGAGGCACAATGTGACGGGGAGATGGTGGCACGCAAGAGTCCAGAAGTGGCCCTTTAGTGGTTAGAAGTAGAGCACAAGCCTTAAACCTTAAACCTGCCAAATACCTACTGCTCAGTACTTGTAGCTAACGTTGAGTGCCTAGGAAGGCCAGTGTTTTTTATGTGTTTGTATGAACTCCATGGTTAATGGGCCCCAAAAGATCCAGAAAAGCTAAAGGTTTGTCTGCACAGGGTTTGTCTTTACGGGTCAAAGGCAGCTCCACGTCTGAGGTCAGGAAAAATGCGAAACAGGAGCAAGTCAGTCTGAACTCAGAAGGCTTTAGCCATGTCGGCTGAAACACATTTACTCCAATCATCCTCCTCCGCACAGGCAGCAGCCGTGCCTGGCCATTGGCGTGTCCCTTCTAGCCATTAGCCTGCAGCCAAGTAACATGGGAATTCAAATGCGTTAGCCTAGGCTGATGAATGTAAACTGGTTTTCCGGGGCTGCTTTGGGCTTCAAAGGCATTGGGTTTTTCCCCTCGCCCTCAGAGAGGAAGCTGCCAGTGGAAATTCATGCACAATCAGGCACGAAGGAAGAGGTCTGCTCTACGGTCAAGCAGAGAGACATTTTTGTGAGGATCATTATGGGAGGAGTTTTTTTCATTGTTTTAAGCAAACTCCCTATCTGTTTAGCTTATGCCATCCCATGTACATTTTCCATTTCAGCATGAGGGGATACAAAAAAGTAGGGTCAGAAACTGGTTCAGTGAAAGCATTTTGCCACAACAAACTGCTCGCCTTAACTTTTGTAAGAAAAACAAAAAAAAAAACCTCTTTTCAGTGTATCTTTTCCTAGACTGGGAAAAAGTAACCTATGAAACTTTTTTATATTTTGTATTTTCTAAGTTTCTATGAACCCACTTTCCATGTTGTCCCTTGTTTGCATTCAGGGACTGTTTCTTTTGCAAACCACTGCATTTTACTTCCATTCTCTCCTTTTTTTTTAACAGAAGAAAAATACAAATCAAAAAACACAGCATTATGATTAGTGGCTAGGCAATCTCTTTCAACTACAAGAATATCAATACAGAAAGAAAAGAATTACAGGGTTGTTTTCTTTTTTTAATTTCCCGTGGCTGATGTACTGTATGGTATATGTTTACAGAACTCCTCTGGTCTGCCTTTGTGATGTTATCTAAATGAATGACAAAGTAGGTATGATGTGCCATTTGACAGTTTGCCTTAGCACTCTTGGGTTTCCTTCTCCTTTTTGTATCTTTCTTTTCCTTATTTTTTTTCCAAAAAGTGCAGGCTGTATTCCAAAGCTGTATAAACACAACATTATCTTTCAATCCCCAGCAAGAGAAGTGTGCACAAGCCCTTCTCCATGAAGCGTACCTCTACCGGTAAAATAGAAGACCTCAGCCCTGCGAACAAAAACGCATACGCCTAATTCTGCTGTGAGTAGACCTATTTCAGTCAACAGGACTACTCACAGGAGGAACATGTGTAGGTGTCTGCAAGATCAGGGCATGAATGATTAACACAGGATGTAGTTTGGGTGTTATTTGTGTACCTGTACCTATTTTGTGCACTGCTGAGTTTGCCCGGTGTGGTGTAATCCTAGAGGCTAACTCTGAGCATTGCTACTTCTGCTGAGAAAAATACAAAACAAAATGGTGCTTAGCATCTGGTGGGATCAGGTCCCGAGTCAGCATTTGTACCACAGCAGTGGTATTCATGAGCAAATATTAAGTGGGACTTCCCTGACTGCTAATATATTAGTCCCCTGCTGTTCTACCTAAGTTCACTACTCATTAAAATTATAGAGATACAACAAATTAATCAGAGCAGAAAGATAGCATGCAGTGTTGCTAGAGAAATAAAAATACGTTTTGATTTAGTCCGACATCCAAATGGCATACTTGGGAAGTAAGTGGGGATATAGTAGAAAACGTAGTATTTTACATTTGTGTATTTTTTTAAGGAATAAATATTTTTGTAATGAGATAAAAACCCTAAATGGGAATTGAGTTTCTGAATATCATCCTACCCATGACATTGAGCCTTTGAACTTTTTCATATGTTTATGACAATGCCCAGCTTCTTGGGACCTTTTGTAGACCTAACCACAATTTTCTCCAGGAAGCAGGATCACAACACTTTTTAAAGAGTAAAGTTAGACGAGTAGAATCCAATATACCTGCTATGAACACAGCTAAATAAGTGAATTTTTTTTTCACAGAAAAATGTGGACCTATGCTTACTATAGCTAGACAAACTTCTTTATCTGGAAAGTCAACATGGTAGACAATAGCTACCTACTTTCAGTAGAGAGGTACGGCTAAATAGGAGAACTATGTTTTTTCACTTTGTCATGCTTTATCCAACATTTCAAAATGCAAGAGGTGGTGCCACTGGAAAGAGTAGAACAAAACCATTTAGACAAAGTAGAGGATTTTCCCACAGGCTGAAATGTGACGTCTTTATTTTTAATAAACTCATTCAGTTACAACCAGTTCTCTCTGTCTATTAGGAAGTTTAGGATATGCTCAGATTATGTTTCATGAGCCTTCTGGGCCACAAGAGTCAACTTTAGTTCTGAGCTTAATCAGAGGTCTCAGACTATGACAATATCCAACAAAAACGTGGACTGTAATTTTTGTATGTAAAAGAGTAAGTTGTATAAAATGGCTGAATTTATTAAGTTTAGAATATAAATGGATTGTCATCTAGTCCAAAGAGAATATAAATCCAACTTGTAATATAAACTTATAATAATAATTTAGCTTGTAAATAGTGACAAGGGTGCATGAAGTTCTTAAAAATGTCCCACTTGTATTTAAAATCTAAGTATTATAAAACTGAGCCTTTTTCCTCATGGGTTCAAAGAGTCTTGCAAAATCTATAGCTTTTTTTCCTGTGATGGTTCCACTTAGGCCGTTCAGCACATTAAGAACAGGCCATTTTTCTTAAGGGCAAACTTGTGGAGAATTCTGAGCCCCTTCCTCCAGTTTGCAAAAGCTTCTCTTATTTTGAGGGTTTTTGCTGTTACTGTATTGCAAAACTTTCCTGCAATTGTTTCCCAAGTTCTTCTCAAAGAAGGATTTAGGGGTTTGTTTTAAGAATTAATCTACTTCAGAAACTGGGAAAAAACCATCAACAACAACACCCCAACCATAATTAATTTTTTAGAATTAGCTAAGTAACTCAAGACCACCAGTTTGAGCGTATTTGTATATTTTTAACTTGCATTGGTATGTTTGTGATTCATACCTGAATTTAGACCCTGCATATCTATTCAGTAGGTCTATAAGACCTAAAGACTTGCCCATAATCATAAAATTAAGCACCCAAGCAGCCCTTTTTAGTTTAATGGGATGACCCAGATTGACATTTAAGCACATGCACAAATGCTTATAGGGTCTGGTCATTAAACAATATGCTACAAGCAAGGCTTATGCTGCTTTAACTGTGTCTTCTCATTTCTTTAATTAGATAGCTTTTTAAATGGTGTTGTGAAACTGGTGCAATTTTCTGCAGAGAGGGGTTTAGAGCATGGTCTCCTTGCTGACTGTGTTTGAAAACAGCCAAACACCCCCTGGGAACTCACAAAACCCCCCGTGCCTGAAAAGGGTGGGGGTGAATTTCATTCCTGCACACAAGAAAAAACCCCACAACATAAAGGAGGCAGTGTAAGTTTTTCTTCCAAATTTTTCCCTCTGCACACCTCTGCTCCAGACTCTGCCTGTCTCTGAACTTGCTCTCATGCTGGACACCATGGATCAGATGCTCCTTCCCCCTCCCCCCCCCCCCCACCCCGCCCCATCCCCCTCTCTGCTTCCCTTTCTGTGCTCTCCCATGAGCAAAGATAAGGGGAAGAAAAGAGAGACTGGAGTTAAAAGCCTCACCTCAGGCCTGTTGGCATGAGTCCCAAGTTAAAAGCAATGACGGTATCTTGTCCTCAGCGTTTGAACATCTTCCTGCATTTTCCTAGATTCCTAGGGCAAATTCAATACTAGAGGAGCACTCTCCCTATCTATTCATCTGGCATTCCATGGGTTGCCCAAACAGTGGGTTCCACTAAAATCTTACTGTTTAGGTGAATCTGCTGTCTCTCTTCCCATTCCTGTGGGAACGCACTAAGTCCCCCAAGCCCGTGTGAGCTAGATATGCCCAAGTGCATAAAATATCGGCATCCAGATGCCACTTACAGGAGCAGAAGGCAAGCCACCCCCTAATTGTCACATTGCTGCTGGCAGGGTAAAGGAGCCACGAGAAAATGTGAACTTCCCCACAGACTGATCCAGCGTGCAAAGGCATTCTCACTAAAATTAGCTGCCAAGAAGCTACTGGTATCTCTCCAAGTTAACATGTCGGTCAGCGAGTTGCAATCTCAAAAATAAAGAAGGTTTTGTGCAACCATATGAAGTCCCAATTGAAGGCAGCACTTAAACTCTGCTAATCTTAAACTTGAAGTGTAACATGTCCTTAAGCACTGTGCTGGTTAGGGATAGCCTAGAGGATATGTTAAGATTGGCCAGTATCTATGGTTAAGGTGCTTTACTGATGATGAGCTCAAATTTTGTCCCTGCTATTTTACAAGTATGGATGTAGGCGCTGCTTAGGGACAGATATGGGAGATAAATCGATTTGAGAGCTTTTTGCTTTTCCAATGGCCACTGAATCTGAGTGCAGCAAAGCTAGTCAAGCAAGAGCGGGTCAGGACAAAGGCAAAGAACACATTTCTGAAGGCTTCCTGCCTCTCCTGACTACATTCGCTCCATAGATGAATGACTCTTTATAGGGGTTCAAGAAAATGTTGTGTAAAATGCAGCTTTTATGGTGAATGTAGGTTGTGGTTGAGATTTTTTTTTAAGCTTTAGTCTCCCACTTTCTTTGTGAGCTAATGTAAATAAAATCCCATTTTGTTGGGGAAAAACTGCTGTGCTAACACTGGATTAGAATTGCTGGGGATAGCTGCTGTACTTTGTAACCTGAAGTGTACTTTTTTGACTGTTATGTTTTTTCTTCAGATTAAAAAAACGAGTACAAAAAAACAAACAAACAAACAAAAATAAAAAACCAAGAACACTGCCAGCAACAGCCATGCTGTAACTGTGGCTTCTCTCTTTTTTTTTTCTCTGTACAGTATTACTAGTAAATAAATCTGCCTTTTCACTGCGCCTACTTCTGTGTCTTTTTACTGTGTTTCTCTCTAACTACCACTCTTCAAGATGTTCTGTGAACTCAAGGATGTACCGCACTGGAGCTGCCTTTCTCACTGAAAGAATTAAAGTACTAACTCCACAGTTAGTTGGTTTGTTTTTTTCCTTTCCTCCACTGATCTGCCCTGCTGCTCTGACTGTTATTTTTATTAGATGCTTCAACATATATTAACTCATTGTACCTGTTAACTGTCTCATTTCTCTTTCCCCTTTCCTTCTCATGTGATACTTTGCCAAGCGTATTGTGGACGCTGTTGCTCTAGGATCCCATGGCATCTTTTTGTATTTGCAGAAGATAAAGGATTGGCTTTGGTCAGCAAGGCAGCAAGTCTCGGGTCAACTTATTTCCTAACTGGGGAAAGTATTCCAAATGGCATATACAATTCCCCAGAAATAATCACTAGAAAATTTAGGGATTGCCAGAACAAACAGTGTGCATTTTATTTCCAGGACTTACTGCAGACAGTGTCCTCTGTACCTCAGCACTGGAAGAAGTTTGCCATAGTTTGATTTGTAGGGCAAAAAAGAAAAAAAGAAAAAACCCTCATGTAGTTTTTTCCCAAGATGTTATAGGTATCTGAGCTTAGAACAGTGATAGGATGGGTAACGTAGCCAGGCATCATAAACCTCCTTCTCAGAAGTCTAAATATTCAGCTTGAACTCTGCCATTTAAGAAACTCACCACAAATTGCCCATTGCTACATAAGTACCCTCCCTCTGCTCCTTTTAACCAGTAGCCATATAGATGAACGTATACGCACGCACACATGTATCCGAGCCTTTGTAATGTAGTACATTTTAGTGTCACAGAAGGCAAAGTGGCCAAGTGCCCTGCTTTGCTGCCTTATAGTTTAGACCTGAAAGTTTTGCTGTAGGTGGGCCTTCAAGTTGGTTTGTTTCCTACTTGTGTTTGAGTGACAGAAAGTCAATTTTGTCTGTCCTAGAAGACTCTGTGAAAGACTGGATAACTGGTATGTTTCTGTCACCAAAGGAAGAGCATTGATTCAGCTGAGAAGACTGATCATAACAATTTAAATTTCTTTGATTTGCAAAGACCTTCCTAATTCAGAAGGTGTGTTAACGTGGCATAAGGAAGGGCCATGACCTTGAGTTAGCAGAAGTGTCTGTGTGAAGACCATGAAATAACAAGAGCATTATTGTGTGCAACTAAATTAGTGATTGGAAACTTGGACATGTCAGGTACATATTCCATTTGTTCATGCATACCACAGCCTGTGACATACTCTTCTTTTCATTCCACCTTATTTAATTTTATAGCCAGGAGAAGGTTTTCAGCTGAAAATTCCTCCACTGCACAAAACAGAGTCATACAAGAAAACACCAAAACCAGACTAGACAATTTTGATATCACCATTGTTACTAAAGTTTCAGAAACAAAATATTTCCATGTATTTCCCCGTTTCAAATCTCTAGGAAAAATGTTTTTTTTTTTTTTTTCTTTTTTTTTTTCCCACCCTCATAGCACATAGGAAGAAAGAAAAGGTTTAGCAGCTGGTGAGATAGTGTGGCACTCCCCTGAAACTCTTCCAGAGTGGTTCCCTGGAGGTCAATGACTTAACAGAGTAAGGGCATATTCAGCACGTGGAAGGCCAGCTCTCTCAGGTTTTGGGGTTTTTTCCTTTATTTTAATAGTTCTGCATGCTTCTGGTAACAGAAGAATGATAGGCGCCTACTCTGGAAGTTCAACACTCTAGGTGTTTCAGTAGTTTGTCTGGGGGTTGAGGTGCAATAGTTGATTTTCAGACAGCCACTTTCTTTCCCACAGGACCCTCGCAACCTGCCCTTGATCCCTCAAAACTCATACCAACGCAGCAATTCTTCTTGCTTCACACTACGATATTTTTGAGGTTACAGGAAGCAACTTCTAAGGCTAATAACTGTAGGAGTGAATAATAAAAAGGGACAATAAATTAATAACAATTTTTGCTGTTCTAAGACCTCCATTTGCATTCCCCACCTGCTGCAAAAGGTCTGCTCAGATGTCCACTGCACGGTCACATATAAATCCTCTGTAACTGTTCATGGGGGAAGCATAGGCTGGTCCCTAAACAAGTTTACAAAACCACAGAATATGGTGCAGCTGTGCAAAATGTCATTCACATTCACCTGTGATAGAAAAACTACCTGTTTCTTCGTCACAAGTGTCTACTTGACAGTGACCACCTACTCCAATGAGACAAGGAAGGAGATACTTGCATAGGAGTAGAGTTTGCTATATCAGAGTCGGAGGAGGGAACTTCCTAGCGTATAACCCAAAAAAGAATTGAGGGCATAATCAGCTGGCAGAGAGAGCAATTGAGTCACTCCAAATCAGAGGTAGGGAGGAGTTGTGTTGCTGCACAGGCACTGGCCTGCAGACCTACGGAGTCAGTTGCCTCAGGAAGTGAGTTGGCTCCTGTCTTTTATAGGCAGCAGTTCCTCGCAGTGTAAGTAAGCAAGTTCACTGGCCTCACTGAGCACTAATAAAGATGCTGGTCAAGGTCCTGGGAAACATCATTTCCAACTGCTGCTGCTCCACGCGGTTCAGCATGTCCTCACAAAAAGTCCCTCATCTCCAGATCTACACAGGTACGTAGAGACATTACCCCCTTGATTTAGATGGGAAGAATAGGTACCTAAATACCTCTGCCCGTCCAAGTTTTTTCATCTCAGTTTTAGGTCTGTAATTTAGGATAATTAGCACTACCCTGCCTCATGGGGCTGTGGTGATGTGTCCGTTAGTGTCTGTCACAAGACTGCAAGAATGTGGGGCATGATCTGGGTACGCAGCATCATAAATGTCGTCTTACAGTTACAGTTTTTGGAGAGGTTCTGCTTGTAATGGCACTGCCAAACCAGAAAAAACAGGCTACACTGCAATCAAAACCGGCCATTCACAGCATTTGCGGGGAATAATGGGTTTGGCATGAATTCGGAATAAAAGTTGTAACAGTAGCACATTTGGTTGCTTGTAGGTGGGAGAACAAAGGAAGAAGAATGAGTGGAGGGGGGAAAGGAGACAAATGCAAAAGTGAGTCACTTTCTCAGACAAGACAAACCAGTTCAGCTTCCTTTTTGAGTATTTCCATAGTGTGTGATGCATCACTGGCTACAGATTCCCTCGGGCTATAGATGAGTCTGCTCCAGCGCTGGCAGCAATATGGCAGCTTTGGGGGCCAGGGGTGAGTTGGTTAAGCTAATTAGCCCTGCTGAGAAAGAGACTATCTATTCGCTTGAGCATAGTCCCCTGCTAAAATAACTGTACTGCTCTTTAGCCAGTGTGGTTACCTCTAGACGGCGTTACATTGTGGTCTGTAAGCATCTTACAGTTTAAAAGGAAAGATACTGTTTAATACCAGCAGAAGGTCTTGATCATTATATTTCAGTGGAGTGTGGTACATTTATCATTCAGTTTAAAGCAAATGAGATTACTTAACCCTGACAATTTTTAAACAGATTGTTGTGATGCTCCGTTTTTGTTACATGGTAAGAGGTTTCTTCTTAACACACTGCACTAAGTTATAGAAGCATCTCTATTACTGGAGACATAAGGGTTCATAGACAAATTGGTGGTGAGATAGAATAAATGCTTCCTTCTGCCAAACTTAGGCAATTTTATATTATTAGGTATGGTTAAGTTACCAGGGAGATGGGGTGAAGTGATCAAACTGTTAAATACCATGTGCAGTTGCACACTGAGAACAGGGCTGACATCTGGAAATTCTCCACTGCTGCTATTTCAGTCTGGATTTTTTGTTACAGAAGCTGAAGGTCACCAGGGGGTTCGTAAATTGGGAGAGTTAACCAAGATAGATAGTTTCCACTTACACCAGCCTGGGAAGAAAACAGCCCTTAACATGGGAGAAGTCATTCCCATTTTTGCTGCTACAACTTCTGCTGCAAATCTAGTGCTATTTAGGGTCCTTTTTGAGTCTCCAGCTCATGGAGTCAAGCAGTTTGGAGAGAGCCTTTGCTATCATTTAGAAGAGACAAGAAGCGAAGTCATAGTTTCTGGGCTTCATGGCTGAGGATGAAATCTGGAAAATAGTTGCTCTAGCTGTATGTACATGCCCTGCAGAGCTGTGATGCTCTAAGTTCCCTTTTCTGCAGTATTTAACAGACTGCAGACACTATTCTTAAGCACTGTTGAATACAATGAGGAAATGACAATAAGACATATGGAGAAGCTACTGAAAGATCACGCACAGTTTATTTTCTTCACTTATTTTATACATCAGGATTTAGAATTCACAGAGCTGGAAATACTGTGATTACTTTACTGATTTATCTTCACAACGTGCCAAACATTTGCCAAATATAAACAAATTCAAGACCTACCACAGAGGCTGTAGCCTGCTTGTCTCCATTTTCTCTACTCATTACAACTCCTATAGACGAAACATCAGGGCTGAAAGCTGTAGACAACGTTCAGAGTGTTTAAAAGCTGTAGCTGAAAGTGGAAATAAAAGGAAAGCAACCCTTTTCTCTCATCCAGCATCAAGAAGGGTCCTCCTCTAATTCATAGAGTAAGAGGGATTAAATCCAGTCTGGGGTCAGAGGACAACTTTCACAGCCTAAGCTGCAAATACTGCAAGCAGGGCCACCAAGCCCCTTAGAAAAAAAATCCACACGTGCTTTCAGGATCAGGACCTTACACCCCAAGCCAGCCCGGTGAACTCAGAGTGCCTGTGTGGGAATTCAGTCAGGGTTAGTGAATTATGATGATTCAGGTTGCTGAAAGCCATGTTGTGCAGCTGGGTGAGAAAAAAAAAGTCCAGTGAAAAATAAAGGACACTTCCAGAGAACAGGCCTGTAAAAGATACGTTGGAGAAAAATGTAACCCTTCTACTAGTCTTTGAATCCCCAGGAATGGCATTTGCCCTAACAGAAAAGAACGAGCCATGTGCTTGAATTTTAATAACATGGGTAGCAACATTTATTCCATGGATCTGCTCCTATCATCCCATTTTATTAAACACTTTTTCACAAAGCCCCAGACAACTGGGAACAGCAGAAGAGTCCTCCAGATGAGCCATCCTATAAAGCAAACACCATTTTTGGAGAACAGGATTATTAAACAGTATCAGGCAGAGAGCAAGGTAATGATGAAATGCAGTTAAGTGCCTCAAATGAGCTAATCCGGCCCAACCTGCAGTGCTGAAGGTTTTGCTTTCTGTGTAACTAACAGATTTTCTTCCAAGACCTGTAATTTGCAGAGACACCTTCCTTGGCCTTCCACTGCTAGTGGACTTGGAAGCCAACCATGTATGGTCCTAGAGAGCATGGGCAGCCAAGGATGGTGCTGGGCAGGGATGCGAAGGCAAAATTATTACTGTATGCTTTTCTCTCTGAATTAGGCTGAGAATCCTGTCAGCGTTAGAGCAAAGTAAATCACATTGTTTTGATTCACTCGTGAAAACGAACCAGAGCAGAGTAGGGGATTCTACCATGCTTAACTCAAACTGAAACTTTCTCAATTGACCAGTTCTTTAAAAGCAAACATGGGGTTTTTTCAAAATTGGAAGTTTCAATGCCAGCTGGAGGCATTTCAAAACAAGAACAAAAAAGAACAAAACAAAACAAAACAAAACCCGAATATCTCATTTGAAATACATTTAAAATATTGCTTTGACGTTACCATAACATTCCCTTCAACTTTTTCTATCCAAAATTATTAGTGGAATTCAATAACGATTTCATTCTCTCAGAGCTCATTTTTTTCCAGAAACTTTGCTGTTCAGATTCAAAGGGGAAATTCACTTGGCTTCAGCCAGCACAGCACTCCTAGCTGAAGCCTGGAGGGCTGACACTACGATTTCAAGTCAAGTGTGTGTGATAATGAAGAGCTAGCCATGGGCAACAGACCCACAGCTGTACATTGTCAGTACTGGGCAATGCTCCTTTCTCTGTTGACTCCCATTTTCCTTTCCCTCCTGCCTGCTGCCTCTTTCCCTTTGGCCACAAGCATATTTGCATGGCACTCCTGCGAGCCCTGCTGCACTGCATGGATGTCTCTGGAGCGGAGACCTCTCTGATCCAGCTTGATGCTACCACCAGAAAGGAAGACTCTAACACCTCAGACATGGTCTAACATCCATTTGCCATGCATATGAAGAGTAGCACACTCTTTAACAGATGCTAAAGTTCCTCAAGAACAAAACACTGGTGGGAAGTGAGTGCTATTACTGGACTCATCCTCCCTTGTACACAAATCACCCTTCCAGTGCCATGCGTCCATCATGAAAAACATATGCAATACTGACATCAGTAGAAAAAAGGGCTTCAAGCCAGATGTAATATCTGATCCAAAAATAAACCTTCTCTTTCTCATTTCCACTGCGTAAAGTAAGGAAAACTCAAACCAGGTAGTAGAGGTTGAGGCAAGAACTTGATGTTTGTGCCAAAAAGATCTTACCGAAGAAATGTCTGGCAGATCCCCTAGCTCTCCAGAGAGGTCTCAGAGATGAGAAGCAATTAGGGAGATATTCTCCAGAGAGAAGAACACAACCTGAAAGCCAGAAACTCTTTGGATCTGGTCACCACTCAGAGGCACTAGTCTCTGCATCCCTTACTCAAGTCATCTGAGCTCTCCCCCTCAACATATCTGCTGCCTATTTTTTCAGGTGGAGACACTGTACATCATACGATAGCAATGTGAGCATTAATTAGTGTTTATAGGGACTCCTCCAGAAGGTTTGAGAGCAGTTCTGGTGGCTTCTGCCTGTTCCAATATGAAAAATTAACACTGAATATAATGGAGTTACCAAGACAGAGTTGCTAGCTCTGTTCAATTAATTTTGTCCTTAAGGAGAAATCCTCTCTTGAATGAAATCTATGTGTTTTGGTAGGAGTAAGCTGGCACTCTCTGTCCCTATAAACACATGGTTCTGTGTAAGTGTCCATAGTAAGTGCAAGATAATTTAAGGCCTGTGTGTTGATTAGTCATATGAAGAGGATAGATTAGAAAATTGCCCCTGGCACTGTCAGGGAACAGGATTCCCTCTCTACTGAAGCAAAGTGGCATCAGTGCTCCCCAGCAGGCTGTAAAATGGGTGATTTTTTGTAGTTCGACACACATTCCCACTCTGGCTCTTGCAGTGGGATTCAGTAAAGACAGACAGATGCCTAGTTGGGCAAGGCATGGCAGACACCCCGAATCTCATCTGAGGTGAAGGCAAGTCAGTTGAGGAGAAATCAGACCTCGTGGTGGAAAAGAGTCCCATGAGAGGAGAAAAAGGGCAATTCAATCATGTTTGCAGCTTTTCCCCACTTTGCAGGAGATAGGGAAGCATCAGTCAGCCCAATAAATTGCAGGTGGACAAAAAGCCAATTCTTCACAGCTCTAATGATGAACATGGGGTCTGGGCTCCGGCCTGCTTGGCAGGTCCATCAGGGAGACCTCATGCCATTTACAAATCAAGGTCTTTTTTTTTCTGAGAGCAACCAACACATCATCTAGTCTGCAATAAACAAAAATTCAACAGGCAAAAAAGATGGGAAACACACCAGAAAGCTTGTTTTTGATCATTTTTTGTTTTGTACTGCAGCTTATTGCAAGCCTTCCTTAGGTCAGAACTACCACAGCCCAAACACGGGTCTGCTGTCCCTGTAATTCAGAGCAGAGAGGAGCATAGGCCAGAAAGATCAGGAACCAAGCCAACCCCAAACTTCAGGGCTAGGCAAAGCACGGGTTTTCCACAAGTGTGAGAGACAGCCATATGATTTAGAGCTGGACCTAGGTCCAGACTTCCCCAGAAAATGGGTGAGCCAGCACCTGCGGTTTGGTGTGGACCCATCCCTGTCGTTTGTGCAGGGCTGTGCTGTACAGAGCATTATGTCCACATCATGACAACTATTAACCAGAGCTGTAGACAAAGATGAAGTGCCTCCACAACATTAACTTCAAACACGAAACATCCAAACCTGATCTAGACAAATTCCCAGGCCTGAAGGTAAAAGGCCAGCTTCATCCAGAATAAAAATGACAGCATTCAGGTCTGCAGATGTGAACTTCCCTCCCATTTTCTGTTTAGGTTTAAAAATAATCTTTCTGTGGAAAGTCATTTTTGTGGCAGGAACAGCCCTTATAAGTTTTGTCTTGCAGGCTTCAATCAGTCTCAAAGATTGCATTGGCTTTTTGCTGGACTCAGCACTGGGCTGAGTTTGACCACAGACCTCATAGTCATGAATAGTTTTATACTTGCAGGAATTCTGGCTTGTGTGTGAGTGTGTGTGTGTGTTCATGTATGCGCAGACAACTTCCCCCTCTCCTGACACGACAAATACAGGCTTGAGTTTACGAAAAGATATTTGGGATTAATTCTAAACAGTCTGTCCTTTTCTCAGTATTTGCCTTTGGATTTTTCAAATTTATCAGATCTCAAGCTCGATGAGACAGGAGTCACTTTTTTCTTGTTGGCAATATGTCACAAATATCCTAGAATACAACGAGAATTGGGCAAAGGTGGAAAAGTTCTTATGTCTCATGTCAAAAACCTGGCCTCAGACCCTACATCTTACAAAATCTGGTAAACTTTCAGCTGTGTAGTACTACTCTCTCTGGAAGCAGCAGCTGGAGTCCCGGCTCCACTGCAATCAATGGGAGTCTTGTTTCTGATTTCTTGGGACCAGGATACACAATGAATCTGTGTGTGTAAATCTTTGCAGTCCTGGATCCTAAAAAATTTGCATGGAAGGATGTACTACTTTACGTAAGCCATAAATTTAAATCAATATACTAGTATTACAAATACCCGCTTTCCATGGAGGGAAGTTAAGTTTAAAAGAAAAGTCTATTCTGCTGCCATAAGGTCCTGAATATTCTGTAAAGCTTCCCAATGTAAAAAAAGCATTTATAATTCTATGAATACAGTCAGTGTAGTGTATCCCTTTCCCCTAGTAAAGATATAAGAACTCAGTCTGGACATCAAATATGTATGAAAAATATATTAAAAAAAAAGTACTTCCAGCACAGCCATGAGGAATAGCCTACTGCAAGTATGCAGAAAGCTTTACTTGGCATTTGTTTACTTCTTGAAACTCTGCCTATACAGACTTTTGCCAATCATTTACCCACCTTCAAGATTTTGCAGTGACGTCTGTGCATGCCCAGCTTTGAGAAGAACAAACTCAAATTCCAAAGTTGATGAAAGTACAAATTGTCCAAAGAAAAATTAGGATGACATTTGGATTAGTTCTTATTACCAGCAAAGCTGTGTGGTTTAGTACAAGTTCTTGTTCTTTTAGAGTTCCTCTTTTTCATTTGTATTTGAATCAACAGTAAGACAGAGGGCAGCGTAGTTATTTTTATTAGAAATAAGATGTGGTTCCAGGACACTATAATTTTTGTTTTCAGGTAAAGCAATAAACCCAAGGTGGTTTCACGTATGAGCTGTGGCTTGGCAGTTGACATAGTTTAAAGTTAGACCTCCCTCAAGAGTCATAACTAGTTTAATGACAACTTAATACTGCTAACAGCAAAGTGATAGCATCTTACATTATAGCATGTGTGCATTGTGCAACTGAATTAGTACATTTGATTTTACTGCAGTACCAAGCAATGTAAGTATTTGTGGAATACTCCTCATTATTTCCAGGCAGTAAGTGAAGAATTGAAGAGAAGTGGTCTTTAAAGATGCTGTAAGCTGTATTTTAACATTTAATGTGTATTTTAAGATAAGGCAAAGTCATTATTTAATTGTAAGGAAGGTGGCGTCTCACCATAAGAGTTAGCATCTTATGACCATTCTGTGGAATAGGAGTCAGGGTACTTTCAAATGCACTTCAAATTACTCCTGAATATTTGCACTAAAATAATTCATGTTCCAAACTTTTTTCTTAGAATCAGAAGGAAGATGAACTGGATTAAATTCTTGGGGTCCTACAATATAGTTTACTGGTTAAAAAACTCCTAAGAAAGCAATAAAATAGTTCCACTTCTGCTCCCTGAAAGACTCAAAGAATGGTGGCACAGTATATAAAGATAGCAGATACCTGTCTCCAGAGACAAGCATACTAGGACACCCTGTCTGGGTCCTGCTAGGATTAGGGGTTGAAATTCTGCTGTCTCTGACTGAGGCTGGTTTTGGTGTATTTCTGATGAAAACTAACAGATCATGCAGCAACACCACATAAAAGCCATTCTTGTGATGTTGAGAGTTTTAAGTTCCTCCAGTGCATGGGTATGGCATGGTTAACAAAATTTTCATCCAGATCCAGACACTGCCAAATCTGAGCACTTCACAGTCTTCAATATAGTGAAATTTCACAGCATCCTGTTAAGGCAGAGAAGTGCTATCATTGTTACATGAAAAATGCGGAACTGAGGCAGAAGGAAATAAAGTGGTTGGCTATGATGTGGGAGCCCAACCAGTTCCTCAGAAACAAACATTTTCTGATGACGATGTGGGCCTTCACAAGCTTCGTCTGCATGGAGGACAAGTCATGAACAGAAAAGCTACCAGGCAGGTAATTCTGCATCTCAGCTGCAGGGAGCCCCATTAAAAAACCCATGGGGTGCTTCTGTGCCCAGGGTGGGAACAGTTACGGACCCAAAACTTCCCATATGTGCAATTACATCCCTTCGGCTAACACTTTGCCTAGCAATGACCTAGCAACCATCACGAGGAAAGCATCTGCTGCCCCCGTAAGTGTGCATCGTCGGCATTGGGAGCTGTTAGGTATGGAGACAAGTTCTTTTTATTTTACAGACCAGCCTGTTTTGCAGAGTGTGCTTACGCGGCGCCAAAGAAAGATTACCCAGTGGTGCTTTATGGCTGTCTTTGTGCTACTGCACTGATACAGGGTGGGAGGGAAATACCATGGCATTACACAGCAGAAGCATGACTGCTCCCATTAGAGACACCATCTCTTACTGCTTTCTTGTACAAGCAGCATTCTGACAGTGTTTTTGGAGGGAGAAAGAAAACCAAACAAGAACACAAATCCTGTGTCTTCCTTTCTCTTTGTCCTTTCTTTTTTTCAATTTTCTGCAACATTCTGGTAACTCAGTCTCAACTAATACATAGTTTTCCAGCAAGGATTACCCAAGTCACTGATTTTCAGCAGGGGCACCCTGACAGAGGCAGGCAAGGCAATCAATATGCTTCGAACCACAGTAGCCGGAGATGTCATTACACAGCAGCAAATGGAAATTAATACCCCATTTTACCATGATAAGATCTACCTTTTAATTTTATATCCAAAATAAAATCACAAATTACAAACCAGGAGTGATCTGGCAAACACTGATCCATTAAAAAGGAAAAGGTGAGCTGCCCCCCAGGTGAAGACGAAGGGAGACTATTTGGTATCCCTTTTGTCTCCGTGCCTTGTTTCTCAGATCCCCCGTAGCTGAAGGCACCAAGACAGAAGGGAAAAGCAGAAATGGTGAAATGCTAGCTTCCAATTCTCATTCTCCAAATACTTATTTAGAGAATGAATATACTTTCCATTGTAATTCTAAGCAGAGTTGGGCACCCAGCAGTGACTCCTGTAGAAACCCAAAAATTAGAGACCTAGTTCAGATTCAGGGAACAAGGATTCATAGTCCCATTGCACTTAAGTTGCACTGAACAAGCCTCTGCTTGTATCTCCATCTGTTAATTTCCATTATGTATATACAAAGCCTTAGGCCAGGCACTGTCTCTCAGCTGTATTTGCATTACGCAGGAAACATCTCTGCGCTAAAGTCTATTAGTTTTTAAAGCGCAGGCTCTAGGGTAGCACTGCAAAATTCATATGGCCACCCCTGTTTTCGAAACAAAACAAAAAAAAAGTTATATCTGAATTCAACTTTTCACCTCTTTCTGCTAAACAGAGGGAAGCAAATTCAGCCCTGATACAAACATGTGAATATCTCATTGACTTCAATGACCATTCGGCTTAGCTGTGTCAAAGCTGAATTAGGCCTTGGGTCTCAAACTGTCTTGTCTGCTCTTGCCATCTGTCTTTCTTTGCTAACCTAATTCCTTATTAAATAGGGTGTCCAAAGCGAATGTGAACCCATTCTGCTGTTCCTTTCCCTGCAACAAAAACTGCTAGAGGCTAAAATTCCTGAAAGTTATGACTACTTTGACTGCCTCTGCTTATGGATATTACGTGAGGTTCTTTTAACGCAGCCTGAAATTCAGACTGAATGCTTAAATTCCTGAGCATCCAATCCCTTTGCAGCCATATATTAGACATTCAAAATTACTAAGCTGTTTAGCAAATAGTAATTTATAACAGTACATGAATTCATTGTCCATCCTTCTTAGAGGTTTCTGGGCTGGTAGGGCTAAACATGGTAGTTCACATACCATGTAGATGATGGCGTTATACCAGAAAAAAAAAAAAAAAAAAAGAAAAAACAACCCCTATAAAGAGAAAGGTAAATGTCTCCATGTTAACAAACCAATGGACGACAGATCCAGAAAACATATTAAAGGGATAAGGCAGAGATATGTCAAATGACATCCCTAATCTAGTGACTGTGGATGCTGAAGGAAGTACAGGGGAGGGTCTGAAGGTACAGGCTGGGTGCAGGCATTCTCCCTACATGAAGTCTCTTACTGCTGCTGTCAAAGACCATTGCTCTGGGCCAGTGGAGCATTTCTTGTGTTCTTAGAAACTGCCTTCTGCTGAGCTAGGAGAAGTCTCACTACTGTTCTCAGAAATAAAATGTGGAAAGTCCAAACAACCTACCTGCATGGTTAAAATAAATTAAGCATGATGGTTATTTTTATCTCTTACTCGGTGCAGGTTGTGAAGAGAAAATTTGAATAGCCTGAATGAAGGAAAAAGCAGCCATGAACTTAATTTAAACTCAGACTGAACTATTCAGAAATTGAGAGCTGCTGAGGATCAAGTCATTTGGTTGTCATTTAAAGAAAAACAAAAACAAAAACAAAAACAAAAAACCCTAAAAAAGCCCACATCTCATCTATTCATTATGTCTCTGTAATTTCATGTTCCAGGCAGGACTTGACATGAAAGCACCGTGGCCCTTTCAAAAAGAGGCTTTCTAATACATTTCTAATTTCTAGAAATTTCACAAGAAACGTAGCTTGCTAGATTTCAACAGGAAACATTTGAATTTGCAGCCTGACATTTCAGGGCTTACTCTTAAACCTTTTGAAATTTCCTGATCTTTGTTTGTTTTCAGAGCTGGAATCTCTCTACAGGGCAGGCTGCCTCTTTAAAACGTTAGAGTTTAAAATCTTATAAGAGTAAGTAATAACTCTAGAACAGAAGCAGTAAGTATCTGAGTTACAGGTAATATGAAAGTTAATTGAAGTCCCGATGTAATTTTATGCTTTCTTCATGCTCTATTCCACTGGTATTATGGGCTTATTGTCAAGATGAGAGCTGTGAAAAATGTTTATTGGTACCCTGGTACAGGCTCTACGCTGCTTTTTCTCAACAGGGTAGCTCATTCTCTTAGGAAGACACTTTACTGAATCAACACTCCTCACTGTTCATCCCAAGAAGGAGCAGAAGGAACAAAAGAAATAGGGCAGATAAAGGGCGATGCACGTACACTACAAAAGCTACATTTTAGAAGGAGGTCAGTTTTGTTTACCACAGCTTCAGCACACCCCCAGCTAGGCTCAGGGCTCAAGTTCTGCAAAAACTCCCCGGTCACATATGGTGTCCATGCATCAGCTTCCACTTTGGTGTAACCTGCCCAGATGGACTGCCTCATCAGGCAGGGAAACCTATCACATCATGGGACTGCCTTGCACGTGAGTTCTGCCCCAGCAGGTAATGAGGGTGCTGTAAGCTAAAATCATGAGGCTCCAAAAATGTGAATGCAAGCATAGCTACCAAAGGTGAAGAATCAGCCTTAGCTGTTCTTTGATGCACTGGGGAATGCAAGTGCTTAAATACATTCATTGCCTCAGGAATGTTTTTAATTTTGAATTTTGACAATGCACATCACGGGACAGATAAACAGCTGAGAGAGAACAAGTAGAACTGAGCTAATAGTTTACACAAGTCTGCAGAAGTCAACAGCGTTTTCATATTGACTTTGGTCTGTACCATAGCTGTTTGTTCTACCCTTGAAGAGCCATGTTTAGCATACCACGGACAGAAGAGTGAGATATTTCGCATTGCATCAGCAGGGCATGCTTTAAGTCACAAGTTGTGACTTTGAAGAACTGATGGAGGACAAAGCCAGGATCCCATCCCCTTGGGAATACATGGCTGGCCTGTGCTCATTTAGGAAGTGCAGAGGGAAAGCACGTCTTTAATGTCCCATCATGTTTATTAATGTGGAGGTTTGGTGGGGCTCCCAGGCAGAATCCAGGTTTTATGTTTCAGGATGCCACCTTTGCATGACCCCCAAAGTGTGGGACAGCCTGGAAAGTTATATCCAATCAGCCCATCAGGACCCAAAAAGTCCTCATGAAATGTAGCTTGTTATCCTTCTCATAATGCCCTAAGTATTGGCTGGAAGGTGACGGATGTGGCATCATTTGACATTGCACATTAATTTGTGATCTTTCCTTAAATATTAAACCTTTTAGGTGCAATATATAGCCTAATATCATGACACCAAAATCATAATTTATTTTCTTTTTAGTTTGACTTTTTCTTTCAAAGCACTTGATCTCTTCCTCTATTAGACAGCTGAGCAATCCTTTATTGAACTCTTTCAAGCACGAGGCTTCAGTAAGAAACATCACTGGAGTTTTGACCAGCAAGTCATGCCTGTTTTGAATCTTGTGGCTGGGAAATGAAACATTTCACTACTTATTTTAATTCTGGGGAGGTGATATGTGAATAACTGAGGAGGATATACTGGATATTATGTTTGCCTGTCAATTTGCTTTTTTGGGAAAACAAATAGTACTTTGAAAGCAAACACTATAATTTTTCCTAATTATATGTCATTTTCTAAGATTGCCAACCTTATCCACAGAGGCCAGAGGCATCTTCTCTAATTGAGCAGTAACTTACTCTATAAGTACTCCCTCTGAAATTACTGAAACCGATTACCATGCAGCACAGCTAAGTTTAGGTGAAGACAGGTGTCTTCATCTTTAAACATCTGGATCTTATCTCTGATGTCCTTTTGTTAAAAGTCAGATTATATTAACCTTACATCAAGCAGTGATTTTTAATCTGACTGTACAGTTACTAGCCCTGTTCAGTGCTCTGGATTCTTGAAGATAATAGATCTACTCTCAACTTCAGGTGAACCAAATATCTGGCCTGAAAGGGTCCACTCTCCTGGATTGCACAGCTTTCCGGCAGTGTCATGGCTTATGCCCCGATAACACCGGGTCACCTGCACCTTTCAACTCTCATGTGCTTGTCTAGGGAAGAGCAAGATTTGACTCCACCATTGCAGAATCTACAGGTTTTGCACTAACTTGGGTGTCTAGTACAAGTGCAGGGTTGAGGTGGGCTCTTTCATGCCTGACACATTACTCTTTAGCACAACAGAAGATAGTGACAAGGCATTAATTAATGCCACCTTCCGTCAAGCAAAACTGGCAGTTTTAGCTTTGCAATGAAGTGTTGATGCAAATTTGTCTGATTGATAGAAAAAATTGCACATTTCTTCAAAGGAACTGACAGTACAAGCTTAACTCAAAAGTATGCAAAACTGGAGTTCAGATGTAAGGCCAGTCCAGACAGTTTGGGCTGGGTCTACCTCATTGCAGTGTGGCCCTTAACAGCTACAATTTAATCAGCCAGATGAGCCCACCCTCAGTCTACTCAGGGGTCTTGCTGTTGCCTTGTCAAGGACTGAAATACTTCTTCAGGGTCTTATGATGTAAAGCCCCCTTGTTTTATTTGTTTAATTCCTGGGTTAACTGTGAAAATCTTGCAACATGGCTTTTTTAGCAGTGTGGAAGGAGGCTTCTCAGAATAAACTATACCTGTTTATTCCTAAATCCACGAGGTGGATGTGTGCAGTTCAATCGTTTCTACTGCGCCTTCAGTGACCCTGCCATTTTTGTCAGACCTCCAAATGCAAACCAGATCCAAAATGTCACCCTTGAAGGAGACCATGAGCTGTGAGACGAAAATCGGCAGTGATAGGTCCTCTTATATGCACTTTATCACATGCAGCTAAATGTCAGCAGAGTATGATCGTCCCTCCTCCTCGGCAGTAACACAGTCTGACACATACAAGGATTTACCCTGTTGAGCCAGACTGCTTGCTCACCACAGGAAAGAGCAGAAAAGCATAACTGGAAGAGTCATTTAAAGACATAGTTTGCTGGAAAATGGAGATTGCTTTCCTCCCATCCCCACCAGGTGCACTACAGAGGCATAGACATTTACTTCAGCAGTACTATCCACTAATGGGGAACGTCCTGCCTGCTGCTAAAAGTCACCAATGAGGAAATTAGGTTTAATTGGATACATACCACTTTTGACTGTTGGAGATGCATCCATAGCATCCTCCGCATATGCGTATAGCACTCCCAACTGTTGGTACACGCAGCTGCAGGTCTAACTCCAGGTAGCAGAAGGGGTCATAAAAATATGCCTCGTCTGCTTCAGTGTGGGCAAGATTAATGTGATGATGACAGGAGATAAACTGTCTCACTTTGCAGTCAAGGAAACTGGACACAGCTCTTGCAGCTCTTGCAGTTCTCTCTGTTGGCTCTGCTGAGAGGCTTAGAAGCTCATCTACATGGTATTTACACACAGGCATTTCTTGGGGGCAAGAAATCCTCCAGGCAGATGCAGTGAGATGAGCACCACAAGCTGTTCATCTCCCTCACTGCTTTACAGAAACACACTTTCAGAACTGTTTGTGTAACTGATTGCTTTTCTTTCTCCTAGTAGAGAAGATAGTCTTTCTGCTACCTTCTGCTTTCTTTCTGCAGTTGAGCTTAAGATGTCATGATTAAAAAGAATTTGCATGAGTCACTTGTGCTTCCTTTCTTTATATCATTCAAGGAGTTCTCTGCTATTTTTAAACCCTTGTGCAAGGCAATGAATTCATTGTTTGGCTGCACTGCTGCCACATTACAGGAACTAACCCTATGCAAAGCAAAGAGGCTCACTGCTCTTTTAATGACAGAACATCACACTTCTTACCTGGCATTTCCAAATAAGAGAATGTACTCAAGGCAAATTATCACAAGTAACAGAATCAAAGTTCACCATTTTTCCCTTCCTCATGCCTCCCAGTTCATATCAGAGTTTCAGCTTATTTCCTGCAGACATTTTTTCCTCTAAAAACGTCAGCGTTTCTCTCTCAATTTCATCACAAGCTCTTCACTGTGAACAAGATTGCTGAGATTGGGAGCAATTTTCTAAGCAACACTGCAATCTCATTCTCTTAGAATAGCTTTAACCCCAGGGCTGGTGTATACTTAAGGTTTCATTGCAAAATATATGTAGATTATGGTTCTGAGGGCTTTTTGCTTGCTTCACAGCAGAAATGGTGAACTTCATAGCACGCTTGCAGTTATTTTATGCTACTACAACTAACTATTAAAAGGGTTTTGCCCACAGAGTTAAATCTGTGAGAAAATGCATGCACAATCTGAACCAACATTAGTTTATCACTGCTCGTCACCAGAAACGATGTTGGTAGGTAGAAATTCTTACCAGGGACAAAGTCTGAGACTGGTGTTGCATGACCTTGTAGTGAATGGATGAAGATACAGCTGTTCTCCCAAGCCACCATCACTTCCCGCACAACTGAAGCATGCAAAAGCCATGTCAGAGTATTGTTAGCTAGTTCCAATCACTCCTGAAAGCCTGAGTGAGCTAAAGAGAGCTAATCCGTCTCAGGGATGGAGATCTGCAATGCCTTTAACTGTTGCACTTGCATCCACTAATGCAAGTCTGTTTAGGTGTTTCCCAAAATGGTGCCAGACTACAGCTGCAACTAAAACATGCATCTGAATTTTGGAGACTGAGCCTTCAACACCTATTTTAGTACAGACACAGCACAGTGCCTTTGGCATGGTCACAATCCAACCAACACCCACTGAGGAATGACATCAGCCAGGGCTCCTTTTTAATGGGGTATAAGTAGCCTGCGTAGGGAGATTTCTGCCTTATTTGTATTTAAGTCTAAAATAAATAACAGTGTGAAAGCTGGAAAAAAAAATAGTTCGGAAGAGAAAAGCAAATCAGCAAAAGAGAATTGTGCCATTAGCTTTATAAACTGTGCATCCACCCCGGTGAATAACATCATTGCTATCAGATGCAGAAAAACAGATTAAATGAGCTAGCGCTCTTAAGACAATTGCTATCAGAAAGACACTCACATCACAAGAGCAGTGGCACCTACAGCACTCTCTGTAATAGTTTTTCTAAAAATGAAGATTCTATGGAAACCGAGACTAAAATATTTTCTTAACTCTTAGAGGTGAGCCCTCAAAGCGTTGTTAAAAGGGTGACAAAGTTTCCTTACTATTGTTTCAAAATATATCAATGCATAAACATAGCGTATATTAAAGAAAAACAATACAAAAGAAAAAAAAACCCAACAGATAAATGAGTGGTTTTCTTCACCACTTAAGCTATGGCTTTTCCTTCATGCTGATATGTGACCTCTCCCAATCTTAACTCCATGAAGCCATCAAGGCGCCAATAAATAAACGTCAGCACTCTTGCTGAAAGGTCTTTTTTTCTAGACTGTGTCCCTTTTTTTCTCTCCCTCTCCTCCTTTGAGGATTTCATTTTTCTGAGTGACCTTTTATTATTCACAGGAATAATTGGTGACAAACTGTACTCTGTAGTTTAACATGGCATCTGTCTGCTGGCTCAGCTGGGCACTGCCAAGACAGCAACATGAGGACATAGTTTGGCTTCCGTTTTTAACGACAAGTTGTATGTAGCTGAAAGAAAGCAGACTCTTTGAGAAACAGCAGGAATCCCTGTGGTTCAAGTCAAGTGAAAATAGTTGCTCTAATAAATTGCCTCCTTGGCCTCTTCAAGACCAAATGGGCTGATTTAGTGATGATCCAGGATTTATGTGGTGGGCGCTGGCCTGTTTCTTTCCAATCTGAACAGGGCAGGACACACTGGTGAGCAACAGACCAGCTGGTAGATCTGAGATGGCAGCACCCTCCAGCAGGCAGAGAGGGACAAACTGGGAGCAGTAACATGTCCTTTTGGCACGTGTGCAACCTGCCTTGGCTCCAAAAGGGACTAAAAATGCTCCCACAAACAACCTGTCTCAGTGGAAGAGGACAATAAATCTTAAACTGCTCCAGCTGCCATGCAAGCGAACATTTGACTACACCCTGACTTCTCATAGCAGGTATAAATGACTGTCGTGTGAGAAATGAAGAAAGCTTGATTTAGTATGATTCGATCACTGCAGGAGTTTTCATGGTGAACACCCCTAAGTGCTTTATCTACCTTTTCCTCTGAGGAGTCAAATCTTTGCCCTAAAGGTATTCTCTGATTCAGCTCCTCTTATGCCACAACCTGCCCCTTTACTGCACCAGTTTCTTTTGCAAGAGGATGTCAGCTGCCAGGTTTCAGATGGATACAGACCACCCCAGGATGAACGCTTGTGTGGTACAGGGCTCGGAGTTGTTTTCTGCCAGCTTAACAACACAGGAGCGGAGTCTACATGCTGAAAACATAGAGTACTCTGTTACTAATCAAATAGGAAAATTAAGACCCCAAGTCTGTGGTTTCTGGGTAATTTTCAAATCTGTGAAGGGTTTTCTAAGGGAGTTGTGGGCCCCTGTAGAAAGTTCACATACTTTGGTAGCTGAATTGCACCTTAAAGTTTCCTTTCTTTGTCCAAGTCCTATAGAAGTAGAACAGAAACCTAAAGGGGTGGAGAGGCTGAGAAGGGTGGAGCAAGCACCCTTGAGATGAGTGTACTGCACCAGGTCACCGCTACCTAATGCAGAGGTGCTTCCCCCATGGTCACAGTGTTGACCACAAAGACCACAAAGAATGTGATTCAGGAGCAAACTGCTGAAGTCTCCCCTTGTGTGTTAAGAGTGATGAGTGGGTGTGCACAGCAGTTTTCCAGATCCCTCATCAGTAGCTCTATTTTTCATCCATATTCTTAACTTTCCCTGCCAACTACATCTCCAGGAATTGGGCATCTGCCTCTTACACTTAAATTTCATGCTTCCTGCCTTGACAACAACCATTCCTTTCTTTCCTGGCTGATGCTGGTGAGCTGAGAGCCCAAATTCCTTCTTACTATCTGCACCTTGATTTCTCTCCCAAGTCTGCATGGATATGTCTCCTAAGGAAAGAGACTGTTAGCTCAGCTTCATTCCTGTTGTATTGTCCAATCCTCTTTATTGTTAAACTCCTGTCAACCATCAAACCCTATTCACAGTTGAAATCAAGAGCAAATAAAAGGAAACAAATAAGTCAGCACAGTGCTGCACAGAAGTGGAGCTAGCATGCACAGAGATGGATGAAAAGCCACTGAGCCCCTGTAGTGCTGATGGAGCTGCCCTGCAGCTGTTCTGGTTGAGTTGCTTCATCACTGCTGTACAGATGACGATAGATGTAAAAGATAGATGTGCTAATGGCAGCATGCCCTGGTACTATGTGCAGCCTTTACAACAGGTCCATGGGAACATGCTTGGGATTTATTTTTTTTTAATCCAAGGGTGGTTATAAAGTTGCTGTGTCCTTCATGCAGATCAAGTCAGAGGTCCATGCTGTGGCAGATATGGCCTGTCACCAAATACAGAGTGTGGAGATGAAGTCAACTCAGGCTTATGGTATTTGTAAATTTTTGAGATTCGGGGGAAATCTATCCTTTTCTTATGCGTGTTAATTTCTAGGCCTTGGACTGTTGTAATTACTGCTGTAATGATCTCTTCTTAATCTTTCATGTGTTGCCACATCAAGGGGGAATACTACTTACAGGTGGACAATTTAAGTCAATACCAGTGCCTAGCAAGGGCTATGCAGAACGCTAGCTGTGGCACAGCTGTGAAATTAGGCAACATGTATCTCCGTTTAGTATCCTAGTCACCAGACTGCCCTTTCTTGGTGGGCATAGGCTGCATATACATCAGTACTTAGGCAGAGAACAGTAGTATGTTTTTTAGTGAACTCATCCCTCTTTCCTCAACCACATTTGCAACTGGTTCAGCTGTGGAGGGATTCACACTGTGATGAGACTGTTGAGTCGCAGGCAAGGGTCCTTTTGGAGGAAACCAAACCAGAAACTCTTCTGCAGGATCACATGAAACACTTTTCAAACCCTAGTGGAAACATGAATATTCAAATCAAGTATTACTCCTTCTGACACTGTGGTAACATTCAGTCCAGGGAACCAGACTAAATCTAATCTGACATTAAATCCTGGAAGTACAATATAGATCTAGAGCTGTCAGCTCCATTCCTCCGATCCCCTCCTACTGCACAGCTACTTGTTAATGCAAACAGAGGCATCCACACAAGGACAACATGCTGAAGGCTTCGCTGTTCCAAAAATACTGCAGAAAAAGATGCACAGGGGCAGGGGGCGTGAGTATGAAGGGATGCTTTAGCGAAATGGCAAAAAAAGGCACACAGCTCTATTTTACAGCTGTATTTGATTATCAGGAGAGCATATAGGTATCAGCAGAAAATCAGACGTCCACTCTGCTAAAATGCTCTACGGACATATAACAAGGAAGGTCCTTCTGGCCTGAGATCAGCATGAATAAAGCTATCCAAGAGAGCTAGAAAGAAAGAAAAAAAAACGGCAGAAGAAAGAAAGAAATCAGGACAGAATAAAGTAGATGCCTTTTCTGCAGCATCACTTCCAAAGCAGCAATGCTCTAGGGGTACCCCAGCAGACATGAATGCAAAGGAGGGATCAGTCCTGTGGTAAAGTCACAGGATTAGACTTCTGCCTTTGTGGACTTCTCCACAGTGCTGAGAGCACAACAAGAAAAAAAAAGTCCCTGTTTCGTTATTACACATTTCCACTGGTTTTAATGCAGTCTTTAAGCCTTGCTGGGGGCTACCTATTAGGTTTGTGGACTACCTGGACACCATAGCTCAGCATGTGGGAAGAGGAGGGGTCAACTCCGAAGACCCTGTGCTGTAAAAAGTTAAAAGCACCTACAGGATTTTGGCACAGAAGTTGCACTGACACTTTTAAATATTCTTCCCACAGAGCAAAAGATGTCTCCATGTATCTGTAGCCAGACCGGAGCTGTGGAGTATGCACAGGTAGTAGTAGTCTGAAGAGACTCACTCAAGATTATAGAGTGAAGTAGCAGCAAAGGGCATGGATAACTGTCCTTGTATTGACCAAAGACTGCAGAGCCATTTCAAGCTGTATTGTTACATGAGCCGTATTTCAGATTTAGTAGGTGTGTACAGTGCCGTGGTACCACAAGGAACATTATCAATGTATTCTCAGTGTGAATGTGTACAATCAACAGTGCTACTGGAGATGATACATAAATCCTTATACATCCTTATCCTGTATACAAGAGATCACGTACACCCTGAAATTTAATTTCACAGTTTAGAAAACATGCACCAATTTAATCTGACTCTAATCCACCATTATTTATTGTAATTGTTGCCATTGCTATGGTAATTCCAAAAGCAATCAAACAGCTGTCTGTGGCTAGCTATGCTTAAGCAAGACTGTCCCTGGAGGAGAAATCCGCAGATATGTTCTTACCTTCTTCAAGGTTTAATCTTGATGTAGAAATAAAACTGCAGAGGTTCTTCTCCCAGCCAGGACTGCAGGCACCATGCCCTGCGAGCCACACCTGTAACGTGACCTCGCCTGATAAGCAGTGGCGACTACTGCCAGCCTGATGAACAGTGCTCACTAATAAGATGCTCTTAGTTAGGGTCCTAGACGCTCCGAGTTACCCTTCCCTTGGGATGCACAGAAGTGCTGAAAAGCCCTCTGGCTTCTCCCCAGGATGGGACAAGCTCATCCCAGGGATGGTGTGAGCACGGGTACACTTTCAGCACAGCAGCACAGGTGAGCACAGAGCAAACAGCGTCCAGGGCGCTCCCTGGAGGTGGCAAGGCTGGACCTGGCAGCCCAGGCCATCCCACCACCCCATTAGGAACCAGGGCAGCCCCAGACCCAGCACTGGGCACCACCCTAGGGACAAGGATGGCTGCTGCAGGGGCTGAAATTGAGTATATGTCCTTCCTGAGCCATGGTGTGCTCTGTCAACCCATTAAGCATCTACTGCATTTTCTCCCAGTGGTGGCTGCCTCTCCGCAGTGCACAGACCTGACTTCTGCTGGCAAAAATGTTTTTCAGTCATTGCTTTTGTACCCTTTCTGCTTTCTTTAACAATGCCAATGAGTTACCAGGCTGGTGACAGAGCGGGGCTGGCAGAAATGGATCCAAGCAAAGCAAAGCAACCTCTCAGCCACGCATATTCTCCCATGGGCAATAAAATGTCTCTGGTTTTGTAGGCACAGGAGGATCGGATATGCTGCCGAGGGACCCGCCGGGACCGTGCTCCTATGAAAGTCCTGAAGCTGAGGAGGGTGAAGGGGTAAGTCTCCTCCCACTGCATCCCTGTGGGAAGCACAGGGAACCGCGCTGCGCTCAAATGTAATGCTTGATGGCGATCGGTGGGCTGGGCCACATCTCCAGCTGTGAGGATGTTATTGTGGTCGGAACAGTTGGTGTAAAATGCATTCACTTGACTATGGCAGGATCTCCTCCTAAATGTATGAAAGCTTGGTGGGATTAGGAGGGCCTTCAATAAAATGCATCTCTTGGGAGGTCTTGGTAAATAATCCTGGCAGCTCACTGCAAGATGCTGTCAGACCGACGTTCGATCCTTCCTCACCATCAGTCAGTCCCCCGCACATCTTCTGTTGCCCCTTCTCCTCTTCTCAGGCCCCTCCGTGGTTACCGCTACCCCAATTCCTTTCATCTGCTGGAAACCCACGGGCGAGCAGCTCATCAGCATGAGGAAGGGCAAGTGTCCGAGAAGTGTGTGCTTGGTGTGGTTGGGTGGCACATGGAAAAAGGCCATTTTGCTGGAAAAGGCGTGATGGGGCTATTCCATTTCCTTTGTCGTTCTCGGTGTGATCGCGTCCAGACATGTGTTTTTAACAGCAGCAAATGAATTTGTCGGTAAGATGCTGGGGGTGGAAAGTGAGTGAATGGGCAAGTGAATTCCTGCAGGGCCAACACATTCATCTTCAGGGCTGTTGACACTGCTGAGTGTGTAGCATGTGCACTTCAAGAAAAAACCAAACACATTAAAAACTAAGGGCTTCTCCAAGAATTTTTTATCATAAATTGCATTTTTAAATAAAATGCAGACTTGGACGTACATAGCCCATATTAATGCCCAAATTTACTTTAATCTTTTACATTTCTTTATATTAAATTAAAACAGTAATCAACACTGGTTCAGATGAAACTGATGTACCAGATTTCAGACTTCTGCTATAAAAACAGAGGAACTTCTCCTTAAATTTCAATTAGTTAAATTTAGCCCAATAACTAATTCTTTCAGTTGGAGAAGCATCTAAAGATAAAAATGCAGCAAGTTCGTATCTTCTTCTAGTCTATGAGTAAAAACTGGTGTGAGAAGCTCAGGTCAGCTAGCTTTAAGATCTGAAAGGCCATGGTGAATAAACACCTGAAGTCAGTACCTGCATAAAACTTTTTTTTTTTTTTTAATGAGGAAAATGTAAATGCAAAACATGTTTTGAAAACCTTTTCTTAGATTTTTCTTATCATATTTACAAGTTTCATTTACCATTTAAGAACATTAATAATTTTCTCAAAATCCAGGTTTCACACTGTTTATTTAAATGCAAATATAATCCAAAAGGGGCTGAACCAATCTGATGTTTAAAAAAACAAAAACAAAACAAATGAGATCTCCTTATAAACAACAAATATGAATCTAACTAAACGTGGTTAACAATTTAGAATGGGCAATATAGTACAAAATTTCATAGTCTTGGCTATCAAAAACAATGACCAAATTTAAGGTTAAATCTATATAAAGCAGCAAACCAACACATCCTCAGGGGTATCAGTCAGTGAGAATCCACCTTTCCTTAGGCAAATAATTTACAACACGAACAATAAAAGCAAGGTTCAAACTGATAATGCAAAGCAGTCAAAATGAAACTTTCATGTTATGGTTAAATTTGGTATTTAAAACATCCTGGTTGCGGCTGGAGCATGGACTTGCACAGGCACTCCCGGACATTTTGCACTGTCTGCTATCAGTGCTGGGCTCAGTGTAGTAATGCTTTGTGGCAGCTGGTATATCACGAGCAGGACCGCTGGGAAAGCTCTGAGCTAGGGCTTAATCAGTCCCTAACTTTCTCTGGCTTAAGTTAAGGTCATACTTAAGGAAGAGGGGTAAAAAGGTTCAATGACCGTGGAACGCAATTTGTTTTAATAACACAGTACTTCCAGTGCTCTGGAGTATAACACCACGCAGAACAAAATCTGACTTAGCCTTGTTTTCTCCTTGGTTTCGAAAAAGAGGTCTCGCTTTTTCTAATAACGACCCCCCGCCGACGGAGGAGGTTTAATGGCAGAACTTTGTAAGAGGGAGGCTGACTCAGTGCTGCCACTGACGCAGCGTGAGCAGAATCAGCAAAATGCTAGCACAGGAAAGTAAATAAAGTCCATGAAAGTATCCTTAGCAGCATGGAAGGAAATTAACTTAGTCATAGCAAATTATAAAGTGCTGAAATTTTCTTTAATAACTTGCTAACAATTTGTGGAAGGGAGAAGCCAGATGTTTGAGGCAAAGACTATATGGAGCAGCCAGATATAAAGTCTTCTAAGCTTGGATTTGCTGAGAGACAAACCTAAAACAACCATCCTTTGTATCACTTAACAGTCAAATGGGCAACATCATTTTCATATAAGAAAACCATCAGTTTTAGATTAATTCTGTAAAGAATCTGTGTAGACCTAGTTGCAAGATTTTTTTGATGATACCATGAGAACGTAGATTCTGAATTAACAGAAATCAGGAAATAGAAATCCGCATATTTCTGCTAATCGTAACAGAGCCTGCTTACCCCAAGCATCATAATGATACGCCATCATAATGATCCCTTCAACTTTAACAAATGATTAACAAGAAGCAACAAGCTACCCCTAGGTCCAGACTGTGCTCGTGACTGTATGTTTCAAGTCAATGGTAATCACATGGGTTTCAACAAAGCATAGAAAACTCTTATATCTAATAGGTAATGACATTCATGACCAGTGGAGATGGGATATGAATCAGCTACAAACAAATGCTGCACTTGATCATGGTCATGAAGCAAAGTGTTACTCTCCCTTGCAAGAAAGGAAAAATATGGTCCTCCCAAAGAGCCACTCCACGTAACGTGCTCAGAACTAGCCAAGCTAGACCCATTGTTGAACAAGCCAAAGTTTATGAATGATTGCGGAATTTTTTATGTTTCTTCCTTCTTTTCTAAATAGCAAAATGCTGCCTCTTCATTGTTGCTTTTAAAACACATCCTGTTATGCCTGCAGCTGCTTTTGGAGTGCAGGTTCAGCATACCATGTACTCTATTAGTGAGCCTTTCTTGCAGCTTTTGCTCGAAAAGGAGAATGTGTACGTGTGTGGGAGTAGCATAAACCACAGCTGCTTTTCTTTATTTTTCCACCATCATTACTGCTGACTTGTAACAAGGAAGAAGACGTACGTGTACACCATTTGGCTTCTCTGCAACACTGCTGTACAGGAGGATTGGGAGATTATCTTGGTGAACAACTCCTAATTTCCACATAAACGCATCAGTAGTAGGGTGAGAGAATTTGTCTTGCAGTGAAAAGGTTGCTGCTGTTTTGCTGGAATGTTTTATCAGAGATATCGAACTTCAATTTGCTCTTTCATTGGTTTTATGAAAGCTTGTATCACCAAAGAACCTAAGTGAGTCCAGGAAACTCTGTAAAGTCACTGGACAGCTGCTTAAAAACAAACAAAAAAACCCCCAAAATATCCATGATACAACCCCTTCCCCTCATCCCCCCCTTGCCCTGCTGCCGTAAATGCACTGTGGCTGAAAACTTTACAGAAAACTGAAAATGACAGAGGCTCTGATATTTTCAACTCTCTGGAGCAGTTTAAAAGGGAGATGCTCTTTCTGCACAGCGTATATATCTGAAGTATGTGAGGCCAGACAGCAAAAATCCCTGGTCATATTTCAAAGCATAAGCCTGCACAGCCTCACCTCCCCTCCTCCCTGACCTTTCAGGCAGTTTAAGGATGTATCTTGCTGCCATGCCAGCCATGGAGAGATGCTGCTGAAATTCAGAGAGATTCATGCAGTAGAAACCCAAGGCAAGATACAAACCAGCTTCACTGAGTTTACTTTCTGCAGCTGATGTTTTCCCCCGTTGGCTCCCACCAGCTCTCATCACTGGTTTCCCCAGTTCATGCTCTCCATCCCTGGTCCCAGACACAGCTCTCACCTCTTGCTGAAGTCAGCCGAGCTGGGCTGGGTGACGGAGCGGAGAATCCATCAGAGTTACTGAACTGCATGTCACAGCGCACAGCTAAGAGTTCATTTCCAATTATGGTCTCTGCTAATTGCTCTGGAGTGCGTCTTCATATTATGACCGAGGCAGGCAACACTGGTGAGGGAAGCCAGAGGATCGTCAGTCGCTCAAAGCGATCAGAGCCATTATGTTTGACCTCTGGCATTGTAATTTTATTTCTGTGGCTCTTCATGGGAACTGTCAAAGCAAAGTAACAAGGCTGTCAGGCTGCGGCGCCTGTGTACAACATGCCCACCTGCCTTCATACCCAAAGACAAATAAGATTGCCTGCTCTGACAGTATGTGAGTTAGACTTTAAAACGCATGGCAGTTTCACACTGCAGAGCTGTATTTCCATACAGAACACTGTGTATTTTTAATTAGCAGGCCTACAATCAGCTTATCATCTCAATATAGTTTCATTTTGCATTATTTCACTTCTGATGAAAATGCAGTGAAGCTAAAACCTCAGCTTACTGCAGGGACAGCCAGTCCTTCAGGTTGGCCACGGGTTTAGTCATTGGGCCAGTTCCCTTCCTAATTAAAGAAATTTAGGAAATTCTTGATATTGTTGTTTGATGGGAAAAAAAAACACTCTTTGTCATGAGGCAAAGAACTTCTTCTTGTCTCCGACTTTCTGAGGACCTTCAGGCACGCTTGGTTTTCTCAATCATTGCTCGTGTTGCGATCTACCCTGCAGCAAATGACACATTCCAGTTGGAGGCTTTAACACCATTGCAGTACCACTGGAATGAGCAAGCATCCAGCCTTGAATATAAGGAGGGCTGGGTAAAATGTCCGGAGAAAGCAGCTCAACTGCTGAAGATTTTTACTTCAATGTGCAAAAGTCAGATTAAAAGGTATCAAGAATTTGCATTAAAGCTGTAGCAACATAAAGGTGGAAACGTTAGGAGTATGGCAAGAGGGTCTTGCGGTTCTTCTATATAGTAGGGATTTCAGTCCCTGCAGGCTGAGAGGGTTCCCCAAAGACAGAACGATTTTTCTTCTCCATAATTGTGAGAGTACATCTGCGGCAACCCTCCAGGAAAAGATGGCATGACAAAATGTGCCATTCTGCATTTAGGTAATGTGTGGAAGTCGACTAAGCACTTCGTTTGCTTTGCCTGGTAATTAAGTGCACGGGATTTTAGAATACTGACTTGTTTCTGAGGCTGCTACTTGTGAGCTGAAAAAGTTAGGAGCATTTAAATACAAGCAGGTAAAATTTAAATGGTATTATTTTGAATAGTTACAGAGATAGTTTTGTGTACTATTATTTGTCAGCTTTTGATTCCCTTCTTTCTTTCATGGTATAAAATGTTTTGTGTAATGTCCTTTTCTGTTCTTCACACTTCCTTGCACGAGACCACACCAATTCCTCAGCTCTTTGAAAATCCACTTGTCTCACCACATATTTATCATGAGGGTCTTTTTTACTATGACTGCAGCCTCTTCTAATCCAGGCGCCTTTCCCAGTTTCTACTTTCTACATAAATCCATGCAGGTGTTTAAAAATACCACCCTGTTTTGTCTGCTGCTTTCACTCTTCCTCCCACTAGATCTCTTTACAAGATCTGCCCAGGCGTCTTGAAAGCCTCTGATCAGATTCCCTTCATATTTTGTCTCTGCTGCAAGTCCCAGGCTTCCGCCCAGCTTAGTTTCTGCTAATTGTTCTTTCCATTTGCTGCCACTTTTACTCCAGTCTACTCTCTTGTATCTCCCTTGTTGGACTCTTTTTCCTGGGGTTACTCTGGCCCCAGCTTTTCCTGCAGGGGCAAATGTCTCTGCTCCTCAGCACTCATTATTGCTTACATTTTGATAACATCTATGGGCCAGATAAGAAATCATTATGGTGAATGAGAAAAACTTGCCAAAAGAGAGCCTGTCTCTAGCCGAGGTCTCAGTAAACACTCCGGATCCATCTAAAAGCCGTAGCATAAAATAATTTCCAGCTCTCTCTTCCATTGCAGTTTTGATGATTAATGGCAAGAAACTATTTCTGTGTTATCTCTGTTTGCACAACTGGAATTTGTTTTTACATTTATAACTCAGCCCTTGCAAATACTGAGAAGTTGGATGCTCAGTGAAATACACTGTGTTTGGGTGTTTGTCTGTAGATTATTAAACATTTCTGCACTGTATATTTTGTGAATGGGCTACACAAACAATTTTACTAACTCTACAGGACTTTCTTTTAACTATAGAGCCTAATGTATTTAAGCTGCTGAAGGACAACACTGCTTTATTCTCTGCAGACAACTTTATTCTTTGTCTTGTCATTTTTATTGTTCCAGTGCTACTGAATAAAACCCTGCATCTGTTCTTCAGGAAGGACTTAATCCAAAGCTCATTGAATGAATTGGAAGAGCCTCCATTGGGCTTCAGTTCAAGCTCTTTAGTTCACAAACAAATGCTCTTTATGAGAATATGCTACTCAAGTATTGTACAGAAGAGTTACAGAGGTTCCCTATTTCTAAAATAATGATTGTTTTTTAAATCATTTTTGCCATGCCTGTTTAGTTGGAGGAACAATATGCAACTGTACGCAATTGTTGAAGTACTGTAGTCTGTGATTATCTTGCCCCAGCGGTTGATATAAATGTTGAATATGTAATGGTGTGGTAATAAGTAGTGCTATAGTTATATGGCTCTTCCTATGCACGCAGCAATTCAGAAAATATATAGAGATACGGTCCCTGCCCCTGAGGATGTTCAGCTCAATCAGGCAAGCTGGACACAGGCAAGCCATCTTTCAGGAGTGCCTTCTGTTGATGATATCGATGAAGCAGACTTGAAAGAGGGATTTGTAGAATAAAAGAGGGATACTACTGAATAGAATTTTTTTTCTGCGCTTAGGAAAAGGAACAGCCTGAAAGGAGACACAAAGCCCACAGTAGGGGAAAGAAACAGGGTCTATTGTGGAAGGGGGTACAAAGAGACTAAGATAAGGCAGGAGTAATCAAAGCAGAAACATTAGCTGGGGTAAGACTGCAAAGAGCTTTAAATGAAACCTTACAGCTTCAGATTTGCAATGACTGCATTTTCCACGAGAAGGAGGGAGAGCCACGAGTCAGTTACGCATGAGTGCCACGAGTTGCAATAAAAAAAACTTTTCTTCCTTCACGGGTACCATCACAGGTACTGAATACTTCTTTGGATTTCTTGCGAACTAACAGTTCCCATGAACTGAAGAGAACACTATGCCAGTGAAGTTTGGCTGGTTTTACAACTGCAGAACGGAGTAACCTCTTCACGTGGGTGTAGATTACACAAACAGTTACTACTGGGTATTACTCCTGTGACAGAGTTGCTTGCAGTAAAATACACTTCACTGTGTGGTAAGTGCTGGCAGGGCTACGCATAGACTCTGTAAGCTGACAATGACGAAAACAGTTTATGGAGCCAGTACTAAAATATTACTCACTCAAGGAGTCACATTTAAATCAATGAGATTACGCATGTAGCTAGTTGCCGATAGAGATCTTGCCAAGCTATTCCACCACATAATAGATGTGTGTAAATGAGCCTGTTAGTCAGCTGAATAACTTCAGAAAATAATTTTGAAGTTCATACTATATTGGTATTTGAACTCCCTAAGCACAGCTGAGGTCCCGTTACGTTCTGCAAATACCCATTAACAGGCAATCCCTGTTCTAAAATTCATCAACTCATATAGACAAATAAGGGAGAATGACTTGCCTTCAGTCCCATCACAGGTCATCAGCAATGCCAGGAATAGAACTGGGATCTCCAGTCAGTTCCCTACCAGCAGCTCCCTGCCTCTGTAATACTCAACATTTCGTCCCTGTACTGAATATAAAGCATTTATGAATGTGACCTCCAAACTTCTCACAGCTCTTCTGCTAACTGACTGATGGATCTTTGCATTCATTAGTTTTATAAATGCACAGAGAATACACAGAAGAATCATTTCCATCTCACACGCATTACCGCAAGCTGGTGCATTCCCTCATAGAGCTCATCTGCATGTTATTCTGCAGTCAGAGACAAGGAACGGAAAATGCATCTAACCACAAAGATTTCTGACAGCTAATCCAAGATACTTAAGAATCTGCATCCCAAGCAAAACTCATTTTTCACACTCGGTGAAATTCAGTGTGGAGGCTACCAGATCAGGTGTCACCTTTCAGGACTGCATTTCATTTTATAAAAGTGCCTGGCATAGCCAGCATCATTATCACAGTATTTTCTTTCCTTTCTTTATTCTGCACTGCTCTCAGCATCTTTGGGAGTTCACCGCAAGCAAGAACAGTCTGCTGGGCTGTAAAACAGAAGCCTGAAAGAATTTCTTCCTAATAGGAAGGGGTATCCCCTTTGAATTATTCTCCATTTGAAGGTTTGCTGCATAACAATAAAAAATCTGCCTCACCGAAACCGGGCTCCAATATACTGACATAGTCCCAAAGCAGACTCTGAGTAACTCTTCTGTCGCCTGGATTAAGCAGGAGCAGCAGATACGGATATGGCTTCGCTCTCTTCTCTCCCCCTTTTTCTCTCTTCTCTCCTCCAAACATCTTTGTCTTTGATTTACTTCTCTTTATCTCCCCATCCTGTGTTGCCCTCTGTCTCTTCCCCTTCCTCACTCCAGGCACTCTTTGTTGGCAATGGCTCTGTCCTCTTTCTACCGATGGAAGAGGACACATCTGTACAGAGGCAGATTGTAAACTAGGTCAGTTTATGTGGCAGGGGGAAAAAAAAAAGAAAAAAAAAAGAGTCGGAATAAGAGCCTTTTTGTATAATAACAAGGTCTCACATAAGCATATAGCCCACTTGTCAGAGGAGTTGAGTGTCTGTGGTTCCCACTGACTTCAGTGGCACTAGTCCTCTTGTCCACAGGCTATTTACAGAGAAAAACATCCTCCGTTTTGCAGCCCCCTGCAAGCAGAAGTTCAGATACGCTGTCGCACTTCCTTGAGCTTTCCCAAGGAGATCACGCTAATCTCAGGATCTGCTTTTGTCGGGTTTTCCTACATGTTCAGCACAGCCGTGGCATGTAAGTTGGTCAGTCACTGGAGGAGGAATGAGGGAATACCGGGGTGACATATCCCTTTTCAGTTCACAGGGCACATAAAGCAGGCCTGAAAGGGGATGACAGGCGAGGAACTGTCACGAGTGTTAAGAATAACGACTTTTCTTGACAAATATAGGGTTAACGCAGCTGATCTTTATACTCTTCCTACTTTCAGAGTTTTTAGGACAACATCAACTTATCTCCCAATTCATTATTTAGGTAAAGGTATTTTAACTTCACGGTAAAAATTAGGGAAGGCTGCATTCTGGCAAAGATTAATTCCTTCCTCCCCCTACCCAAAGAATTACAGAGCATTAACAAAATATGTCTTTAAAACAAAACTGTAAGACACAATTTTCTTCTGCTGTTGTAACTGTTAAAAATGCAAATTAGAAGCAATAGGCAAAACTCATTAAAATATACACAGCGAAATCGCATTTGATTTCCTCTGTGGTGTATTAGTCATGTGCTGTGTAATTAATACTAAGTAAATGCATCCCTGTCATAAGAAAAAAAAAAAAATAACAAGAATTCAAACAATATCAGTGTCATTTGTGATACTGCTTTATCTAATGGAACAAGATCTGCGCTGCAGTCACGCAGTTCATTCCGATCCTGTATGAGGCCGGTAAGCAGGAGAGGAGCAGAAGGTAACTGTTGGACCAAAAGGGCAGAGGGGTGGGAACCCAGGATGAGGGGCTCTGAAGTTGCCCCTTTGGTAGTGTAGCATCTTTGGTTGCTATGAATACTCCAGATTTTTCTCTACAGTGCAGTATTGCCAGTCTCCAAAACATGAGGTCTTCAAAAGCATGAGACTGGACTAAGCTTATTTTAATTATGTTTCTGGGGCCTAGAAGGGACCTTTCTGCATGGTTCTGAAGTTTTCTGCAACTAAAAAAGACTAATTTATTTTCCTCCCTCCCTTGTGATAACCGATTTATTCCGTTTCTAGCCGCTGGAGTTTCTAAAGACCCAATGAGCGTGTCAGACCCGTGAACCATCCAAAAGGGATGCAACTGCCACCCTCCTCTTCCTCTCTCTCTCTCCTCCACAGCCCCACATTGTGGTTTGGATGGCAGACCTCTCTGTGGGAGTACGTGCCCCACACCTGTGGGGAAGGCCTGAGCAGTGATGCACGTCCGTGCAGAGCTGCTTCAGCCAAGCGTCAGAGGTGCAGCTTTCCTTTGCTCCTTGCAAACAGGCTGGAGGGAGCCGTGCTGAGGTTCCAGCACATGTCCTGGAAGGACAAAGGGTGGGAGTCCTGTCTTTGGGCAGGTAGCTGAATTGCAGACATCCCTGGGAACATTCCTAGATGGTGCAGCTGAAATACCCCTGGTCAGAGCTGCTCTCCTGTCCTCCTTCCCGTGACATATGCTAGTGGCAATTAAAAAAATGTGCATTAGAAAAGGCCACCCTTGATACAAAGAATTTGCAGCAAAGGATGAAAGAGAGAAAACAGATACAGAAAATGGCAAACAGTTCCCTGGGTCAAAGACCTTGGTGGGTTTTTTTCTGTACCATACCCTGTGTGCTTCCAGACACATACATTTGTAAAGAGTCATGGCCACATATAGTTAATTACTAAGATAGCTTCTTATTTACATTAATAACACCAGTTTACAGGTCTGCAGTTTCATATGTATGCATCTATTTCCTTGTACCATTAGCTTTTATAATAAGCCTTTCCGACTATCACGGCATTCAGGTAGCACTGTGCCTATGTGTGAGCATCTGTGTCCTTGAGTTCTCATCAGAGGATGCAGCAGCTGAATTACCAAGAGCAGCATGTAACCTCCCATTTAAAACACTGACACCTGAAGAGTGGAGGGTGGCAAATATGACTGTTAAGCTTCAGTGCAGACTGTGGCAAACCTCGTGCCTGTGCTGTGCAAATACAGAGATGCTAATTGGGTTAGAACTAAAGGACACCTGGATTAATGCAATCTATCTGAGAAGAGTCAACATTGCTTCTGTAAAGTCCTGCCTTAAACAAACCTCTTGGAGGTCTCTGAAAGGGTCAACAAAAATGTGGATAAGGGTGATCTAATTTCCATATCAGACTGGGTTTCTAAAAGGCTCTTGACAAAGGCTTTTAAGGAGACCAGCAGCAACAAGAGGGAAAGCCCTGGTATAGCTCAGTAATTGCTTAGAAGATAAAATGCAAAGTACAGGAATAAATGACCAGTTCTCACAATGGAGGGAGGTGCTGGATGGTGTGGGGTTCAGCAAGGGTCAGTGCTGGGACATGTGCTGTTCAGTGTACTCGTGTCTTACCTGGGAATGGAGTGAAATAGCAAAGCTCATCAGTGGAATTAATTTACTCAAGTCAGTAATAAGAAGAAAGACTGTGAAAAACTACACAAGGTCATTATGAGGCTGACTGGGCAATATAAGAAATCCAGTGTAAGTAAATATGAAATGATGCACATGGAGAAACGATCATGTAAAACAGTGGGCTCTGAGCTGGCATAACCCTGAGTAAAATCTCAGGGTTATGACAGACAGTTCCATGGAAACATCAGCTCTGTCCTCAAAAATTCCTCATAAAATATTGAGTGGAAAACATCATTGTGCCACTTCATGAATCCCTGGTTTGCCTACATATTAAATATCGTGTATTTCTTCATCTCAAATAGGATCTATTAGATCAGGATGATGTTCAAGAGAGCGTCAAGGATGGTAAGAGGTACAGAATGGTCTGTGGACAAAGGCCCCCCTGAGCAACCTGCAACTCTTCAGCCAGAAGGAATGATATAAAAGGATTACAGTGGAGGTCTGCACACCCATAAGCAGCTCAAAGAGAGGGTTTGGAGCTGTTCCTCATCCCCAGCACAGGAGATGAGGGAATAACTAGGTTCGTATGGAAACCAAAAATAAAAGGCAGAGGTTCTTCACAGGCACGGTCGCAGACCAATGGAAATCCTTGCCAGAGCCTACTGTGAACGCTGCAAGTGCTTCTGGGTTGAAGGGGACATTGAAGATGCCCATGGAAGTCGGCTCCACTGCATGTAGTTAAAAACAAGAACCCAAAACAAACAAACAAACAAAAAACCCAAACAAAACCCAACAGCCCCCTGAAACCACCCCCCCCAAAAAAAAAAACAAACAAAAAAACCCACAAACAAACAAACAAACCCAAACAACAAAACCGAAAGCCAAACCACACCAATAAACAGAAAAAGAAAAGCAAAAGCCCCAAAAGCAACCAGCAGCAAAACCACCCCGAAACCCACGGCTCAGGAAAGCCCCGGAGCTGGCAGCGGCGGGGAGCTCCCGCTTTGCACACCCCCCCCCGGAGCCAGGACGCGGGGCCGCGCTACACGCCGCCGGGCCCGGTGATCGGCACCCTCCCGGGACTCGCCCACCCCTCCCCGGGGCTCGTCCCGCTCCCCCCCCCCCCCCACCCCCCCGGGGCTCTGCCTCTCCCCCTCCCGCCCGGCGCGGGCATTCGTAACAGGAGAGGGCTCGGTAACCCGAGCGCGGCGGGACGCGGGGCGCCGGGGGGATGCGCGGAGCCTCCGCGCGGGGCGTATCGCCCTGCGGGACGGGACGGGGCGGGACGGGCGGTGGCTTTGCCCCCCTCTTCCTGGCGTCGGCGAAGGGGGCGGGCGGGGAGGAGGAGAAGAAGGAGGAGGAGGAAGGGGGACCCGAGGTGCCGGGTCTGCGCGGAGCTGGCGGCGCACGCTGCGCGCCGGAGGAGCGGAGCGGGCGCGCTTTGGAGAGGTACCTCCGTGCGCGGGGGTGCGCCTGTGTCCCCGCCTCCTTCTGTCCGTCCGTCCGTCCGTCCGTCCGTCGGTCTGTGAGCGCGGCTCCCGCTGCGGAGGGAAAGGGAGGCGGCGGTGGATGCGGCTCCGGCAAGTTGTCTGGCCCTCGGCGGGCTGCGGGCGGGGGCGGGGGGAGAGGATGCCGGAGGTGGGGGGGGGGAGCAAAGCGGGGGGGAGGAGGGGGAAGGGGGGGTAGGTAGGGATGCGAGAAGAGGCAGGGGAAAGACGAGGAGGGAAGATGGAAACGCAGGGAGTGAGAGGCGAGGAGGGGAAGGGAGAATGAAAATGCGGGGAGGGGAAGGGAAGAGGCAAGGAGAGAAAGAGGGGGATGCTGGAATGGGGGGACACCTGCCCTTGCCCCTCGCCCACCCCGCGAGGTGTGCGCCCCAGCGGGACCCCCCACGCGTGTGCATCCCCCTGGGGCGGGACCGGCTCACGGCGGGGAGTGCCGGACGGGGCGGGGGGGGGGGGGGGGGGGGCGGGTGAGCAAGCCGGGTCTGTGCCCGCATCCCCCCGATGTCTGCAGGTGGAGGGGCGGCTCTTCCCCCGCCCCGGCTGCCGTTTGGGGGGGCGGGGGGGGGGGCTGTCTCTGCCGCCCTCCCTGGGGGGCGGCCACCGTGCGCGGGAGCCGGGCGAGCTGGGGGGAGCGGGGAGGGGAGGGGGCCGGCGTGGCGGCGTGGAGAGGGTTCGGTGAGATCCAACCCGTGACGTAATTATTTTTTAATCAGCATGTTTTTTTCATGGCCCTCTCAGTTTTTCCTGGACTCCCCTTTTTGAACTGAAAATCTCCCGTATCTTTGTTCCAAGTCTTCCTATTTTTAGATCCCTCAGTAATAGCGAAGCGTGAGTTTTAAATCTTTTATTTCTTTTTATTTGGCTTCCACTTAGGACCACTGCAGTGTAAAGTTCTCAAACACTGGTGTCTCTTCCTAAAAAAGTTATTGAAATTATTACTGAGGTGGGCAGGCAGGCAGCTATTGTGTATATTAATGTTTGAGTTCTTGATAACATAAATCATTAGCCATAAAGAGCAGTCATCATATTGAAGTGGTTTTTTTTTTTATCTTAAGGTGAATTGCCTGTCAGCTCCCAGAAGATGTCCATTAGGGCAATAAGTGCTGGCCTAATGTTAGGAGAGATAGAGCAGATCCCCCCCAAGTTGCGATTTTACCAGTGAAATAAACATGTTGTTTTATTTTGAGCTGTGATTAACAGTTGAACGTTGTAATGATATCCTCTGATTCTAGCATTGTCTCATAGCCCTGGTATGTCAATTTGTATTCATGCTGTGTAAGTGTTTTGCAGAGGTTTTGCGTATCTGACAGGGATTTCTTTCACTTTCACAGTTACATTTTCTGGTCTCACCAGCCTCAGGAGCCCAAGGAAGGTATATATACATCAGCATCTGTGGTAGTACATGACTTCTTTTTCCTAAGAAGTGCAAGTTATTTCTTATATTTTTAGATCATAGCTTTTATGTCCCTGCACACAGCAGAGGAGGAAGTTGTAGCTGAAATTGTGTTTGTTGATGTGTATTCATTGTCAGTATTTCTGGCCGGTCAGTATCGAGTGGCTTTTATTCAGTTTATCTTCATTTTGTATCTGAATGCCAGTCTATTTGTTGCCCTTTGATAGCCTCTGCCAAAGTAAGTGCACAAATCTAAAATGTTGCATACAGATATTGGCTGTAGATAATTGATACGTTGTTTTTTGCATTAGTTTTGAAGCACTTGTCCAAAGAGTACAGGTCCCAGGTAAGCTCTTAAGTAAATCAAGCCATATTTATAAGTGTCTTATAATAGTGCCAATAAGAAGTAGCTTTTGTGGCAGCTGATGGTTATTTTCCTTCTCTGTGGATGTGCAGCTCCCATACAAAGGGATGTGTGCATATCTTCCCAGTCCTTTTACATTACTCAAAACTGCTGTTGACTTCAGCCAGAGTTTTGGCTAAGCGAAGAGTACAGGATCATATGGTTTACAGCATGAAAAGTATACCCAGCAGAATCCTGGGCAGTTTGGTGTATACTTTGATCACGGGATAAGTTAATTCATGCCTGACTTGTCTTGTCTAAACTGCAAAACTCACTTTTGCTACTGGAAACACCTGCTGATTTAGCAAGCGCTATTGATACTGCATTTATAGCAAGACGTGAAGAGCTACATAATGCAACATCTAGAATTGTCCCTATTATTACCATTCACAGCATGATTTTTCTCTCGTCGACGTGCTGCAGTACTGATTCTCAGGCGGTTCTGACTTCAACTGACTGGCAGTTAATTCGTTTGTGGTTGTGGGCTATACAGGTTTGTTCAAGCTGCCAAAATTCCCCCTCTCTCTTCCCCCTCCCTCGCCCCCCCCTTTAAAGAAATAAAAGCTTTCGCAGCCGTCTCTCCTAGCAGTCTGTGCTGAAGGGGCACATCATGGTTCTCACATGTGCCCTGTTGTTTGGCTGCCTAAAGTCCATCTTAAATTCTGTATTAGTATGATACAACTTTTCATCGCTTGCTTCCCATTTCTAGGCTGATTCTTTGTGTTTGTTTCTATCCCAAACCTTAATGAAGGTACCCCAGCAAAATTCTGGACCCACAATTCACTGAGGAAAAGTCCTTTCCAACACTCCCACCCACTAGGTGGGTCCATTGAAGTTGATATGGATAGTCTTGGCATTCAAATTACATGAGAAAAAGAAAAAGTTGGCCTGCTTATTTATGACAGTGCTCATTTACCTGAGTATTGCATTTGTCCTGTAGAGGGATGTTCTTTAATTGACTGCTGACCAAGACCACTAGAGTACAGCTCTATAAAATTAAGTTTAATTATGAAATATAACAGCAGCACTGAACGAATGCCAGCAAATGCAGTTGTATCTATGATTTATGTAATTCTTTTTGAGCCATATGCCAAAATGGTACTCTTTTTCTTCTGCATCTCTGAAATTTTAAGTTATTTCTGCTTAAATAATGGTAAGAATGGTTGCATTGCTCTGGTAAATTAGCATTCCACATCAGTCTGTTTCACCCTTGTGAAGGATAAATACTAATTACTCGTGGCAAGAGAAATGCAGTTGAGTATGAACTACCCTATCTGTGATTCTTCTGCTGCTCAGAATATGCTTGACAGTACAGCTTGATGGAGGGGGACCTGGAGAATGATCCTGTGGTTTAGTCTTCAATGAGGAAGCAAACCTTGCAGTCTTCCTTTGTCCGGGGGTAGGACAATTAGAGTTGGTTTTCCTCTCAGCTGTCTGTAAATGAGATGTCCAGTTTAAGTTGATAATGTAAACTACCTCTGTTGTCCCAAGATATCTGGAAGGTGCATCCAGAGAGTCAGTCATCTAATGTAGCTCAGATAGATTGGTAAGATTTTTTAAAATAGCCTAATGGTAAACTGTCACAGTAGCCATCCTGGTTGACTGCGGGAATCTAGATGTTGACTAAGATGGCATCTCAGGGCCCTTCCGATACTGTTTTCTGTGATTAAATCAGTACTGAAATGTGTACAAAGCTTTAAAAAAGATGCATTGCACACAGTGACTTTAGGAGACCACAAACATATCTCACTCCTTCCTGAAAAACAAGTCTCAATCCTCAGTGCAGAAGTTTCCCAGCTGTAAAATGGAACTCTTGTTTCATATTCACAACACTTGTTCTGGTATTATGACAAAATGAACAAAAAAGAGGATACATTTTTCATATCAAAATTCTGGGTTAGCAATACAAATTATGGGCTTATTTTGGTGATGACCCGTCTTCAGTAATCCATTACAACTGTAAATCATGCCATCCTTAATTTTAAAAAGTGATCCTTTGACTTAAGTTTATAATGAATAAGAGTTCAGAGTTTCACTTTTTGGTTTTTTTGATGACAGTAAGATACTGGGTTTACAGGGGAAAGTAGAACTGTGCCTTTAGGGTAATTCTTCAGAAATGTGGCAAAAATACTTACATGTAACAAGACTCAAGTGTTATATTGCTTGATATGATACTTACATGCAATATACTGCAAAAGCGTGAATTTTCCCTATCTACTGTTTAGCAGTGAGAAAGATTTCTTTAATCCCATATAAATAACAGAGAAAACCAATAATGCATTTAAAATAGAGGAAATTCCCTTCAAAACATATATAAATCTTAAGAAGGGTTAGGAATATTACTTTAAAAGGCCTGCAAAAGCGCTTGGGAAAACTTTCATATGTGCTACTGAATCACAAAAGCGCGTCCTGTTCATTTTAGGATTTTCTTTCCAGCTTTATATAATTGATGAAAGAGATGAATCATGATCTAGGGCAAAAAGATCCTTTCAAATATCTAGATTTTTTTTACAGAATCCGATGATTCCACTGATGTCTTTTGAGGCTCTGGACATTATAATTTCCCTCTTCTCCCATTTTCTCCGTGGAAGAGCAGAAAACTTTCTGTGTGTAAATTGCTGAATACACATCACTGTATGTACTTTGGAAGGGAAGGATTCTCCATGTTTTACCAGCTTTTTTCTACATGTCTTTGTATTGCTTTATATAATATCTGTTTGTATAATGTACGAAGGAATCAGGAAAACTTTTTAAGGGTGTAGTGGGTGTAGTACTACCGGTAAGAGGTAGCTTATATCTGTGCCATTTATTCCCTTTCCCGCAGCTAACGTTTACCAGTTTACTGAAGTAGTGAGAAAAACTTATCTCCTGCCTTGATAATTGCAAAATACTTTTAAACTGGCGACACATTAGGATTGTACAGACTTAAATAGAACAAAAAACCCCCCCAACACCGAAACCACAAACTCCGCTGCCTCAACCACAGAGTAACTTAGTGAGTGTGACAATTCTGGTGACTAGGCCTGGATGCAAATGCAAATACAAATACATAAGAGGATGTAAGTAGCTTCCTTCCTCGCAGTTCTTCTTGGGGCCTGATATTTGACATCACAGCTGTTACTTTTTATCCGGTAAATCCAAGAATTCAAGTGGACATATTGTGCCTCATTATTTGGGGCAATGGCACCAGCATTGTTTGAGTAGAGTTTAATAACAGTCATTTTTTCCCCCGTACTCCAGGGAAAAATACAGCTCCATCTGTATACATGCTTGGAGTGTCCTATTTCTGTGTCTCGTTAAATGTGGGGCAAGTTTAGTAGTGCCGGTTGAGAATAGTTCCCTAATAGGATTGCTAATACACAACCCAGATCCACCCAGCTTTGAAAAAAACTTCACTTTTAAGAAGTTCCTTTTTTTTTTCTTTAATAACTCTTCTTGGGCAGGCTTCAGTAAGACATTAGACCAGAAACAGGAACCCTCTGAAATGTACACCTGTATTAGCATCCTGTACCAAACCCCACTGTCAAACTAATTAAATCAGTATAAATCTATTAATAAAGGTTGCAGTTTTGCCACAAGTAAAGAATAAAAGATTGTTTTTGTTAAAGCAGGTGAGGTTTAACCAGCAGTTTTTGTACAAACCTTTTGCTTCTGTAGTTTTGTTCTATTAGGGATTTATCACAGTGCTCTTGTAGCTTTGTAAGAAAGACAATGTGAAGCCAATCTCAAATCTTTAAATATTATTCTATCAACTTCCCTCAAAAATAGGTCATTTTATTTCCAATTTTAGAGTTCCCCATTAGCTGCTAGCCTGCCCCAAGAGTGAATGCAAGAAAAGGTTTTTGCTGGTGATGCTCTAGAGAACCCATGTATTGGTATGGGAACTACTGTCAATAAACCCACAGAGTCACTTAACCTCATTTTAAAACCGTTAAAGTACGTGCAAGGTGAAGAGGCTGTTGTGGTTTGTGTCGTGGTTTGATGTTCCAGCAGTCCCTGTTTTCAAGATGCGTTTTACTGGCACAGCTTCTTCTCACCGAGATGAGGAGGACTGTGGCCAGCCAAAGTCCCAAGGAAGGGCTGGAGGACCAGGTGTGCGAGAGGGAAACGCAACCACAAGAGTTCAAATGCACTCAGATCTCAACACCATATTGCTTCGACTGTTCACAGCCCATGGCTGGGACAGGGACACACTGGGACAAGTTCCCAGCGGTGGTGTTCTGACGCAGTTTGGCTGAGCTCAGCAAAGGCATGAGACCAGTCCAGTCCTTCCTTGCTCCTGCTGCTGGTTGCAATCATCAAAAAGAAAAATTCAGCCAAAGTTGTGGTCTGATTCCCTTAAATCTTTTCCCTTTCTCTGCATATTTTCATCATTTTCTTAGAATCATTTAGGTTGGAAAAGACCCATAAGATCATCAAGTCCAACCATAAAATTATTTAGCAATTCTATATTTTTCTGTGGTGAAAGCAGTGGATATACTGAATATACTGAAATTGGCTTAATCAAACCAACTGTTTTGGTCATTTAGTCAGATCTAAAGAGTAGCATAAATGAACCTGTGCTGACTTTAGATGCTGTTGTTTCACCTGATAGGAGCGTGAGTCTGTCCTGCATCCATTTGATGCTCTCAGTCTCCATGACGCTTCCCATCACTATCTTTGGGCTGCCTGTAGTTTGTATTCTCGTTTATACTCTTCTAGTTCAATTCCTGGCTTTGTTTAATTTAGAAGTGTCAAACAAAGACATACTAGCTTCCTTCACATATCTTCTTGCCAATGGAAGCTTGTTCTTCCTCTCAGATTCTTGAGTCCGAGTGAGTCCCCCCTGGATCCCTGGTGAACAGCAGCTCTGAGGAAGCAGAGCAGCAGCCAGACTTTTGGGGAGTTTTTTGGAATTCAGGTTGCTCCACCTGAAATGCTTTAAAAAGAGGAGCCAGCATAGACTGAAGAAGTGACCAGTCACTTTCTGAAAATGAGGCTTCAGCAGCATTTTTGATGGGCGCTCTCAATACCCCTGTCCTGTTGTCTCTTTGGCCTGCTGGGGTGATACATCAGTAAGGCCTAGATTTATGCTCGTCATGGTGTATAAAATGTGTTTATCAGCTTGGTTAATGAGAACAGAATTGGCATAGTACAGAGGATCAGAATGTGTATTGACAAAGATTTCTAGGGAATAGTTCTCGCTTTAAATTAAAAATACCTTTTAATTAGTTGGCATTTTTGACCGGGATATATTTTAAGCCCTTAAACTTCTTGAAAATCTTTTTCCATCTAATTAATTTAGAGACAGCAACGGGGAGCTCAGGTAATCTTGAAATTTCTAGGAGGGTCAGCCTTGGGTAAAAAAATTCATACTTGGAGTTGTTGTTAGAAAGCTGACAACAGTTACTGGCATATTTAGAGAGTTCTGGAGCCAGTTTGTGAAACTATTAGCACATAAGCAGGACTTTCCAGAATTTAGCTTTAGTGGCAGTTTATTCCCCAGAAGTTTTGCTGGTTTCTTGGAGCTGAGTGAAGGTGTGATGGTGGCCAGTGTCATGGTTGGATCCCAAGTAGTGTTTGGCAATTGAGCCAAACTGGGGTTGACTGCTACATAAACAAGTCTTTCAGAATTAGCTGTGCTGAAAAGAAGAGCCTGCAATAAAATTACTGTTTCTTGTAGGGGGGTTTCTTGCTCATGTCTTTTTGTCAGATGTCAGCAGATGCCTTCTGCTCTGAACAAAATGGTTTTAGGCTATTCTGCCTCTCATTCATTCCCTAGGCCTCTTCATAATTCAGGGCTTTCATCTGTATAGCAGCAACTATTTGACAGCAAAGTTTCTTTGTTCTTCTCTGCTTCTTGTGGGCTATGTGGGAAACCCAGAAGTTCAGCTCTCGGGCATGTCTTGCCTACTCTTCTTGTTGACTCTGGCAAGGCAGTGTATCCTGCTGGCCTGGGCAAAGGACGTGACTTCTCTGTGACGAGCTGGATAGGGTTTGTATTAAACCATCTGCTGCTGGAAACCTAGTTTATTTCTGGAAGAAAAGGATGATAGGACTGTTCTCTTGCGTGCTCCAAGACTCTCTATTATCGCAAGCTTTTTGAAGGGAAATCAAGCCAACACCCTATGTTCTCTACAGTGTGAACTGTCGAAAAAGGGACTTTCCAAGACAGCCTGAGAGGATATTGCCAACGGATCACCAACTGCCTGGGATGTAGATCTGTGGGGGCAGAGGAGCATGTGCATGATATTTTTTAAGCATTCCTTTTCCCATGCCTGTGGGACATGTTTCTGCAGATTGGAAAACTGGGACCTGCAGGTGCAGATGTTACAGTGGGAGTGTCTTGTCATCATGTTAGGCACTGGTAAGCAACCCAGAGGCAAAAAGCCAAAAAAATATGTAAAAAACCCTTGTGATGTCAGCAACTCATTTTCTTTTAAAAATAGTGGTGAGTGTGGAAGAAGGAGAGGGAGAGGAGGTTACTTATGCCACTGTTCATTAAGTCAAGAGCCAGATGTCATTTAAAGAAGTGGCCAAGTTGCATCGACCAGAAGTATTTATCTGCAGATGCAGAGAATCCAAGATAATTAAAGACTGAAGCACTTCTACCAATATAACATGTGCCCCCTTTGCCTTCACGTTAGCCTTATGTCACATGGACAACACTCAATGCTACGGTGCGTGGTCTCTGGAGGACAACAGGGTCAGTCTCAGGTTGTGCCCCCCTCTCAGTTTCGTGGGAGGGATTGATTCTTCAGTGCTCTGCTCCTTGCAGATGCTTACCGTTCCGCAGACAAAGCATGAAACATCAGACCAGAGATCTCCACTCACAGCTTTTCTTAGAGGGTAGCTGCTGGTCCAGACTCGGGGTGTGAGCAGTGAACATCTGAACACCAAAATGCCAAGCTACCTCTGCAGGTGCTCTGGCAGCCCTTTTAGCTGCGCCTTCCTAGGTGGTGAGGACCTGTGAGTTTAGTAGGAGCATAGCAGCAACGCACAGTGGGACAGCTGTATTTTACGGATGGGGACTGACTCTATAGTTAAAAGGGCTGCACATATGTGTCCGCTTTGCTCAACATCCCACTGGTATCAGCCGTCTGTCAGAGTGCAGCTGCATTGGGAAATGCATCATGCCATTTAAGTCTTCTTTCTGGCTGGTGGATCTAATGAATACTTTAATTTCCTTGGGAGACAGAAGGGAGAGGGAGAAGTAAAAAAGGAGACACTGCAGGGCTTGCAGTTCTTATTGTGGCAAATGTGAGTTTGAGATAGGATACATTAATTTTTTAAAGAAGACAAGGCGACCCACTTTCATGGCAAGAGGACTTCACTTTGCTAGGCATGATGCCAGGATTTTGTCGTGACACGATGGTTTCATTCCTCAAGAACATCGTGGTGTGCTTCAGCACCAGAGGAAACCCATTGTGGAGGGTCATGCTGACAAAATTTCTCAGCCTTCTCCTAATCAGGACCTTGAGCATTTTAAGTGGCTGGGCAGCATGGAAACAGGCCTCTACTGCTTTGTTGCTTTTCAGGTTTGGGACTAGATGCTGGGTGATATGGTTAGCTTTTGTTGGTGAAGTAGAGTTTTTGTGTATTATTCTTCTGCTGTACATCAGTGAGCTGCAAACCAGCAAACAGTAATAATTCATGCTGTAGAACAGTATTTGAAGTTTGCTTTTTCTAGTAAATTCAGATTTAATTGGATTATGTGGGCTTGACATGGAGCTTGCTATAGATGAAGTAAATTTCTCCACAGAAAAAAAGTCTCGTAAGCAGACTAAAACCAAATTCTTCTCTTCTTCATCTTACAAGAAGCCCTAAGGAATGAGTAAAGTCCTCTCTTACTTAACTAAAGAGCAGCTTCACCGATAATAAGTTTTGGCTTGTTAACTGTAATTTTATTTATTTTTTTTTTTTTAAATCTTTAAAGTTTCAGAACATTTCCTGGGCTGAAGAGTTAAAAACTAACAAAAACTCTTGGATTTACAGTGTATTGTAAAGATCAGAAGAGTCTGAAAGAATGACTTCTCTGGAGCCTTTATTGTTCTTGTTGTTCAAATGCTGAGGTTTATACTCTTCTCTGAAAAGCTCTGATAAAAGCCACCCCTCCTCCAAGCCACCCCTCCTCCAAAGCACCAAATCATTCAAACCCAAGGCCCAAGCTTTCAGTGATGCCAATGGGTATGGTTTGGCAAGAGAAGACCCTATGATTTTCCTCTCTGCTAACAAACACAGATGAACAGAGAAATATGTTATTAGTCTCTCTCAGTATTTCCTGCAGTCTGTGACAGAGTTGCCAGAGTTTCTTTGGCTGTTACAGAGACAACAACAACAAAAAAAAATCGTCCTTGGAGTTGCAGGGCAGGGTCCTACTTCTCCTGAAGTCTGTGGTGGGAAGGAGGTGCAGAGATGGGGGGTAACATTCCCCTGGAGGAGGTGACTGACCAGGGGAGTCAGCTTGGGCAGGGCAATGCTGTTGGCTCACATCCTTCATCAGCGGGAGCAAGCAGCTCTTGCACCAGCATATTTTCTAGTCTGGGTCACCTTTGCACTCGTCTCCCCTTTCCTTCCTGAACACCAGTGTCCCCAGCGTCTTCTTCTGCAGGGCAAGCTGTCCCCTCCCTCCACCTGTAACCTATTTATTGTCTTGCAGCCACCTCAAAACTTCTCTTCTTTCAGCAGAGTTTCTCTTTGAAGCGTTTGCTGTCATTGGGTGCCAAAGGCATAAACAAGAGTAAAGTGTACATACCCTAAACCCTCCTCAGGTCTGGTCACCGTCTGATTTATGTGAGGCTGAGAGGGAGGTTGATTCAGTTTGTTCAGGGAAGCGCTCTCAGTATTCAGTCGATACTGGATGTTTCTTGCTCACATAAGCTGCATGTTTAAAAAGTAACATGGTATGTGACAGGAGCAGGAGGAGAATCCAGGAGAAGGTTGTCAGCTGAACCAAATTCTGCTGCCAGCTGTGCACCACCAAATGTCAGTAACTGCCCCAGCTGCTGGAGAGTTAATACAGATCTGCTGGTGTGGCAGAGGAAAAGATTTTCACCCTTGTCACGGTGACAGTCCTTCAGTCTGATTCACCACTGAATTATTCGCGTTGTACCTTAGACCAACTTGACCGAATTACATTTTTGCTCCTGAGGTATTGCCTACATTTACAAAAGCCTCCCTGGAATGCAATTACCAGGCACGTCTTTTCACTTCGCTGATACACCCTGTGTCTGCATTTTCAGCATCAGATAGGTATACATGGAATGCATAACACTCATCCAGAACATGAAGCCAGGAGGAGACCTTGAAGCCTTGACCTTACCGCTGGTCTCTTCCCACCGTGCTGCTTCCCCTTACAAAGGGTAGGCCAGGAGTGGTGCCCTGGTTTTGGGGAGGAAAGCCTCAGGATCTCACCTAACAAACTTCTGCAGGGCTTAATGCAAATAGCCAAAAAAGCACAATTCATCCATGCCTTTCTGTTTCTTTCCTAGAGCGCTGCTTTCTCTGAAACAGCTGTGAGTTACTGCATTACCATTGATTATTTCAAAGAAATTTCAAAGAGCTTTCCAAGCAAGAGGCAGCAGTTGGCTTTTTCGCAATCAGCAGAAGTTACCAAGAGAAGCAGCATCAGAAAGCTGCATCAGAAGTAGCTTTTCACTAGAGAAGACCTCTTAAAGGAAATTAGTATGAGTAAAGATTTAATTTTTGTTCCTAAATTCTTGCTCTTGGATGTTGCGGTATTGTTGCTGCAAGCCAAACAATTTATTCACAGCACCTTTTAACAATCAAAATTAAAAAAATATTTAGGAATCTTTGTTAGTCCAGGCTTACAGTAGGAATGCTGCCCCTGTGCTGTTATTTTCTTCTTCCTTGTGGTGGTAAATTTGGCACTCTGTTAGAATGGAGTAAGGTCTTGCTACTCGCTACTTTGGTTAATGTTATTTGGTGAAGGTATTTGCCTTTTCTCAATTTTAAGTCCAAATTGCTCTGGTCTTATGTTTATACATTGCTTGGATCTTCTGTGAGCATTGTGTGGGTACTTTTACTGAGGTCAGTGGCATTTTGGATTTCTTACGTGACCGTGGCTTTTGCCTCTCCTTTGCCTTTCATATGTATGTGGCTTTTTTTTTTCTTTGTAAAATTAAGTCAACCTGCTGGGATCAAACTCATTGCATAGAAGGAAAAAATGTGAGACGTTTCCTGCAAACAATTGATGACAAACTCATTGTACTAAAGCTTGTTGAAAAGGAACTTTTTTTTTTTTTGAAGGTGAGAAGAAAGGAATTTCCTCCTCCACCCTTGTGTTGTTGAACAGTAAACTGATATTGTTGAGAGGGAAAAAAGTAGCAAGGCATTAGTTTTCCTCAGGATATTATTGTGTGATTTTAGTGCAAACTTTTAAAGATACAACTGTCACTCTGGAGGTTTCAGCAATTCCATTCAGAATTGAAAAATTAATTCTTTGCTTTTTAATTTAAAGCGTAGTCAACTCAGTTAATTTCCAGAAAAGATATAACCTTCTGAAGACTCAGAGATTCCTCTGGCTAATTTTATAGTTCAGTGGGAATGAAATCTTTTTTATGGTTCTCTTTATGAAGCAGTTCGATAATTATTCCAGCAGATAATCGAGTTTGCTCCGGCAAAACATTGAAGCTACACAAAGTACTGTCTTGTGTTTTTTTCTGAGAAGTATGACTACAACTTGATTTTGTCAGTCAGTAGCAATTATGTATTTAGCGTTTTGGCTTTTTATTATAGGCTTCTTAACCAAGTAAAGCATCGTTGGCACGTGTGCCCAGAAGTTCATTCCTGGTCCAGCCTGACTCCCATCGAGGGAATGTGAAAATGCTCTTTAAGGGTGGTAGTGGGGTGGGGTGTATTCCATTCTGCATTTATCAGGCAAGATGCCTAAACCCAGGTTTGACACTAGGCTTTTTTAGCTTGTGTTGAAGTTACTTGTATTGAAGGACATGCTCAGCAGCAGGGTCTGAATCCTGTGATGTCCTGTGCATTTATTTTACTTTATCAGACTGTGAGTGGGCCCACCATCCCACCTCTTCCTGTTTTCCTTGGTACCCATGGGATTTCCCACAGACAGAAGCTGTTGCAGGAATGCAGATCCCAAGCTCTTGTTCTGAGATTTCTCTCTAAACTCAAATTGCCTTTAATTTATTTCCCTGATGGGCTAGTTCCTGTTACCACTCAAGTCAAATAGCAGGGATGGATTAATGCTGCTCTGAATATTATTAATAGATCATCGTTGCATCCCTAATTAAGATTGGAAATTGGATTTAAGTAATTATATAAACTAGTTATAAGATACAGTTTCTGTCCTAAAATCTTAACAAGACAAAATAGACATTAAAGAAAGCGGATACAGCTCATTGCTCAGTAGACAGCATTGCAACTGATAGACTCCACAGGGCTGCCAAATCCCGGCAAAGAACAAAATCATGTTGTCTCTTTGCATACTAGTTCCAGTAAAATTGAAGCCTAAAACATTTTCTAATGGCTGTGATTGGCAGGCTGAAGTTCCTACAAGTCAGTTTGACTCTATGTAGTAAGTCAGCTCCTCTACCACGGATGAAGAGGAGAAGGGTGTAAACTGTGGGGTAGGTTCTTAATTTCAGCCTCCTAGGTTAACTTTCACTGTTAACCTACTTCTGGTTAACATACTTCTACGACACAGAAGTCATAACTGTGTCCCCGCTGCAGGACCAGCCGGTCAGAGAACATACAAGGAGCCTTCAAAGGTTACCAGCTTCTTTTTCGTTGCAGCAGGGCAGGATCAGGCGCATTGCTTATTGCTTATCCAGACTTTTGCATTGCTAGAACTGTGTATGCCTTGGTCATAGATGGCACAAATATTAACAGTTGAAAATGTGTCATGTTTTTGGTGGTTCTGGGCTTGTGTTACTCCACCCTGAAACTGTCATAAGACGAAGCCTGGGAAGTGGTTGGAGGAAACGGCGAGGCAGAGGCAGGGCGAAAGGAAGCTCTCACAGTCTGAGGCTGGGATGATGTCAGGAAGAATAATTGTTTTGTACTCTTAATTGCTAGCTTGAATCATGCAACCCCAATTGACATGGGTGGGGAGGTAGTGAGAATGCGGTGTGCCACAGCTGCACTGACTCATGGGGCAGTTGTCACCTGCCTGCTCACTGACTTTTGGCTTACCATTGAAGGTGGAAGGATGATATAAGTGGGCAGCACGGGCTGATCCAAAGCCCCTTTGATTTGTTAGTTTGGACTGTAGCTCAGTTGCCTTATGTGGTGATAATCGAAGCAGAGTGGCAGTTCATGGCTCTGTCCCATTTCAGTGGAGCTGTGGTAGGGCAGGCTTCCAGTCGGCAGTAGCCTCTCTAGACATACATTGGATAACAATGACTTAACAAGACCTTGTACTTAGTTCTTACAGCTTTCCTAAAGCATGTCTGTTGTCTACCAGATGCTTTGATCTGTTGAAGAGGAGTTTAAATTAATATGACATATTAAGTTCAACACATTGGTTTTAGTATAGACGTTGCAGAACATCACCTGTATCCTGCAAAAATATTAATGTATGCAAGTAAAAACAAACAAAAGTTAGCCTTTTAGATATGTTATATTCTCAGATCAGTGTATTTTACTTATTTACATGTACCAATAGGTCGACGAAAATAGACTAAGTACTCAAGCATGGGGATTTTGAGGTTGAATCAGAGAAGATTTAGCCAGCGCCATTTGCAAGGGGTTCTGCAGGAGGAGGGTACTGTGTTACTTAATTTCAAACTAAGTTCCCCTTTCCTAGTTAAGAGGCTAACTGTCCCAAAATTTGACTGGCTTCTGGCTCCTTCCCAAACATTTGACTTCTGTGCCAACTCGTCATCTTCATGAAGCTGACCACATGAAGCAGATTTGTAAAGGGGTCCCCAATGTCAATGCGTCTCTTTTCATACAGCTGTTTTTACTTGTGTGCCTGCTGTTGAGTACGGACTGGCTCTTTTAATTGGAGAGGTGCAGATGAGTTATTTGGATTTGAAAGCATGTGTGCATGGTGAACCATTTTGATGGGTCTTCGAAACACTCATGTAATTGGAAAGGAATCTGTATGGCAACGTTTGGTTAGCAGCATTTGTAGCTTCCTTGATCTAATACTTCATTTCAATGTACGAAAGCCTCTTTCATACTAAAGAAAGGGTTTCCTAACAAACTGTGCCCATGGTATGTTCTGCTCTGGAAGGGTTTCCAGCAGTTTTGCCAGACAGTGGAGGCCGTGCAGGAGCAATGAAGCCAGCAAAAAGTTTTCTGTCAATTTCAGGTAGATTTGGATTTAATTGCCATTCCCCTACAGATGGCATGACTGATTTAGGATAAGAAGCTGAAATTAGAGGTGGGGGGAGAGAGATAGAGAGAGGCAGCCTGCTCGAAAATCTGATTAGGGCTACTCCGATGCTGCTTTTGATCAATCTGTCGGTGCTCTAGATCAGAAAATAAGGCTGGTCAAATTTATAGGAAGAATCTAAAGCCAGGAGAAAATGTTGTGTCATGTGACCTTTACTATTTTTTGGTCAATTAAGACAACTCGCTGGAAAATTTTTGAAATTTCCCTAGTGATGCATAACTGGGACAGTATTGAACGTGCAGGGGGAAAAAAATCTTAAAGGTTGACATCTGTCAACAGAAGCTAAATGGAAAATATGTGGGACAGTACTGCACAAAAGTGATTGGAAATCCCAGGGGTACAGCAGTGAATGACATAAGTTTAAATCAGGAAGGGCTCATAAACATGTTGTAGCTTCAGTGGTTATCTCAGTTAGGGAAATAATGCAGTGATGGAAAGGATTCTATTCAAATACAGTTTCATTTGCCTTGAAACTTAAGGCTTTTTATCAGCAACTTCAAATCCAATTAGATTTAATCCTCTTCGGTTTGGAAAATTCCCCATTGTCATGCATACATTTTCCAGCTCGGAATCTTACTAGCCCTCGATACATCCATTACTTGCCAGCAGTTCTTCACATTTTTTCCATATGGAAATTCTCCTTGAAATCAGATCTGAGTTGGTGTTCACTTGAATTTCAAATTATTCTCCCTAGTTCAGATGGCAAAAAGTATCTTGGTCAGAATCCATTTGTAATAAAACCTTGATTTGGTCTGGCCACCGTTAACTTGGAGTCTTTCTGATCAGTGAGTTATCTTCTGTTGCTTGCTTTTACACACTGATTTCTTACCATGCACGCCCTCAGGCTTCATGTGGCAGCATTTTTGTTGTTGATATGACTTAAGCCTGTAAGTGCTGCTATAAGGCTAACATACTCCTTTCTCAGCCAGCTAATTAGCATGTCTTTGGCAAGCTGCCTGAGGTCTTTGGGTCTGAATTAACTCACCTGTGCACACTGTTTAAAACTAGAACATCACTGAAATATCAGTGTAGGGGTAGACTTGAACTGGGTGACAGAAGGAAGGAGAAGGTCTAAGAGAAAAGCATTAGCAGGACAGAAATGCTTTTGTGCTCAAGTCAGTGTTTTTAAAAGAGAGCAATGAGTTGTTGATAGTCAGCTCTTCTCAAAACGTACTTTGCGGTTGTTGGTTCTTTATCTGCAGAAGGCAGAAAATAAAATCTTGACTGAGGTTGTGCTTCCTTACGCTTCTGTGCACATTTAAAACTTATCCCTCAGGTCCAACATTGCCAAGTTATAATCCTTGGGACTGAAGCTCACACCTCCTTCCCCAAGCACCTTTTTGTCATCTCAAGGAGTCAAGGGATAGCTGACGGCAATGAAAAATAACTTGCACAGGATGGGAGGGAATGTCACACACCCCAGACGAGCTGCATCTCCTTGGGGAGGAAGGCAGTCAAGGAATGCAGCCTGAGCATGCTGCCCAGCCTTACGCACATCAGAAATGCTCACATGTGCTACCCAGGGTGAAACAGATCAACAGATGGTCCATAATCCACATTCTCCACACAAACAATCGTGTATGTCTCCTAATCCATTAATGAGTGGTAATAACATGTTTCTTTTGCTGTTCATAGCACTCTGATTGTGCCTTCCGGCAAGCACGAGCAGACTCTCTCTGCTTTCCTCTCTAATGCTGCCTTTATGCAAGGTCAGAAAGGAAAGAGCCATAAGGGGAGATAGTGCTCTGAAAAACACCAGGAATCCTTTCTGTTGCTCTGTCAAACTTTTGTGAGTTTACAAGCATGCTTCTTCTCCCTTCAAGCAGTCTCTGGGTCTTGTGGAGCAGACAGGATCCTTTGTCATTTATAACAAGGATTTGTCAGGTCGAATTTTGCTGCCGGTTGTGCTGCCGTGACCCTGGCCAGCATCCAGCCTCACCACCCAAACTTGATGAGCAGCCCTGTCAGGGAGGCACTGACAAGAGCAGATCTAGCATAACCATCCTATTTTGTCATGAGTGCTGCTACAACAGTGATAGTTCACGTGGAAAACCGCTGTCCTGCCAGGATTCTGGTTTTTCATGCTGTTTACCCCATAAAGGGAGGCAAGCGCAAGTCTGTTTCACCTTGAGAGCAGAGCTCTAGAGGGATTCTAACAAGTGCTGTACGTGCTGGTGTCATGGTCAGGAATAAGGATGCAAAGACATGCCAAGGAAGGTGAGAGCAGGCAGTCCATGATTTATTTTTTTCTAAGTGGGTGGGAGCTTTCCTAAAATGTGGGAGGTTACAGAGTGCATGGGCAGTGGTGGGAGAGGCAGAGTGAGGGATCTGCAGCCTCCTGCTTCCCACAGTGGGTTAGCACTGAGGCTTAGCCCCAGCATTTGCTTATTTTCAGTGGGGTGTTAAGGAGCAGCAGTTTGCATAGGTTGTGTAAGAGAGACGTGAAAAGAAGATTTCCATCTGAAGATAAGGACAGCTGGGCAAACTTTCAGATGACCGTGTCATAAGTCTGGAGTCCTTAAGACCTCTGGCTAAACTGAAGAGCATTTCATATTTAGCCAAGCCTCTCCTACTGGACTTTTTTCTTCCACCGTGTAACCGAATCACTCCACACATATATACTGAATGGTGTGGGTTTTTTTAATCCCCTTGTGTGTACTTATCTTTTTATGGATGGTATCTGTGATTCTCAGGTTCACCCTGGAAGTCATCTGCCCTGCCTGCAGGGAAGTCTAGCACAAAGAGCATGCATGGGAAACATACCTGAGCGTGGAAATGGCCACAACAGATAACTGAATGGAGACCACCATCCAGGGAGGAGTTGTCTTGGAGGAAGCTTAACAGCTGGAGAAGTGATGGTTGGGTTATGGCAATGTGACTGCTCCTGTGGTGGCTTTTTCCTCACTGTAAGAGGCCAACAAAGTTTGGAAATAGGGCTGGTTGGCAATAATTTGGTTACCTGAGCAGAGCAGGGAGAGATGAAGCCAGGGTCTTGGTGTGTATGAGTTTCAAAAGGGATGTGGAAACATACATGAGGGTTGACATTTGAACCTGGCAAAATCTGGAGCCAGTTCAGGAACCACAACCAGAAGTTTTCATCTCTACCGCGGTGCAAACAGCATCCTCCTGCTCCAAACATCCACTTCCAGTAATGCAAAGGAAGAGGTTGCTCCCACAGCCCCCACCCCTGCTATGTCCTCTCGCCTCCAGAACAAAAGCTAGGGGGGAGCTAATTCAGCTGCTTGGTAATGCAATAGAGCTTGGACCACTGTCAGGGCTTTCATCTGGTTTAGTAATTTATTGCTTAATTAAGTTAATATCATGTTCTGCACTGGAGATATGGCTGTCAGGGCATTGTTTAATTAAGTTAATATCTTGTCCTACACCAAGGCTGTGGCTATTGTGGCACCGCCAGCATCTCGGCTGGAGGAACGAGCAAGGAACCAGTGGCGGAGGGGTCAAAGCCCTCTGCAGACATGCCCACCTCATCCCCCTAGAGAGAGAGCCTCTTCCCAGCCTGTGGTGACCTCATGCTGGGCTGTGCTCTGGTGGGAACCCTGCAAACCTTGTCCCGCATCCCGGGGAGGGGTGAGCCGAACAGGAAGTGAGCCTTCCTCCCCAGGGACGGCCCTGGGTTCTCCATTTCGCCTCGGCCCCGGGAGGACTTCTTGCTCTCACTTACCCAAACGGCTCACACACCTGCCCCAGTGAGAGCAGGGGTTTAGACCCCGACCCGACCATCAGATGCTCTTTTAAAACCGCTGTTTTATTGCTAGTGCAATGCTTTCCTTCCCCAGTCTCTGGCAACCACCAGCCGTGCAGTCACACGGAGCCGCCGAAGCAGAGCCTGGCCATCTATCCTGTTGTTCTCCCTCTCTGCAATCCCTTCGTCACTTCAGCCACAGGTGAAGGACCCAGCAATCAGCAGAGCCAGCGGGAACTTAATTTGCACCTAATCTTCTGCCATCATTCACCTCGTTCAGTTGCACACCCTCCCAAAGTTCATCTGCCACAGCAGGTCAAACCCATATTCCCTAATAGTAGGAAACTGAAAGCAAACACATCCTGCCTCAGTTATTGAAAGCTTTAAAACAAAGATGTCCCAAATGTGATTTCATTTGTAAGTAGAGCAATTTTATTCTGCTTTTGGGTTTGGTCTTTTTTTTTTTTTTTTAAGGAAGTAAATATTTAAACAGTTTCTGCATCTGAAGTAAAATTTTTATGACCATCATTAGCATGTGTGCACTTTTGAGTGAATTGGACCTAAATATAAGCAGCATTCCTTTCCCTAGGGTAGATTTAGTGGGCACAGTGTTACTCACTCTTACACCACCTCAGTGGATTTCCTCAGACCTGAGGAAAATAATTCCAAGTTGTAAGTTTTAATTTATACTATGAAAAGTGTACAGATTTAAGTTGCAATTGTTACCTCCTGAAAACAGTTTTGTTCCCATCTTCTAATTTATTTATTTATTTTTTAATTAAATTGATTCACTTCTGGCAGTGGCAAGTTTTAATGGGATTTCTTTTTAATTAAAGCGAGAGCACATGAATCCCAGAGGGTAGATCCTGCTTTTGTTGAAAACTGCCCTCATACAAATAGGATGCTGTTCCATTAACAAGAAACAGATTTGAGGATTATAAGCAAGGCACGATGATAGCGCAGTCCTGCTCTAAAAACGTCTGAGATTGAGAGAGGCCCTTCTCCATCTTGATGTGCCTTTTATGAGAGAAGATAAAGGCAACTAAATACAGTGAGGACGGTCGCTGTAGCCGTTGATGAGGGAAGAAAATAAAATGAAAGCTGATGATCTTTGTTATTTGGGAGAACTTAAGTGCTAGGGTATCTTTTGAGTCCCACACTAAATGCAGACCTGTGCCAAGCCTGAGCTTCTGATTCTTGTCCCTTGGACTTATGTGTCTGTTTGTATGAAGTTGAGAGTGATTCAGGATTAAGTGCTTGGAAAGGAGGTTTTAAAAGCAAAATACTGTATCGGGTTTTTTTCTGCTCCCCCTAAAAATACCTTCACTTAATTTTGAAGAAGAAGAGAGGCAAGAAACGGGTGAGCCCAGGGCCAGGGGAACCTGCCCGGCTTCCCTGCTTGTCAACTCTTGTGTCTGGGACCTGCTGCACAGCCCTGGAGACCAGCAGGTACGCTGGATGAAGCCCTCACCCTGATTCAATTAACAGCAGACACCTCGTCAACTCCACTGTGACCAGAATGTCACCTGTTGCATTTCTCTGGGTATTTTGTTGTTATTACCCTGTGCCTTTATGGCGCTGTGTACCACTTACATTGTTCAGCTCCAATTCCCAGAAGAAGGCCTATTCTAAACTTAAAAAATAATAATAATTTTGTTTGATTAGATAAAAGGGGGAAAAAAAATCAGCTTTTATATATGGGAAAATGCAAGATAAAACCTGTCAGAGGAAATTATATTATGTTTTTGTCAGGCTCAAAGAATTGTGTTTTGTATTGTGCAAACACAAAACAGTTTGCTCTCTTCCTGCACAGCTTGCCATCTTTTTTCTTTCTTTTTTTTAAATAAAGGTTAGGACTTAGAAAAAGCATATTTTCTGGAACATTTTTATTTTACTAGTTACAGATTAAATAAATCTAGAAGTACTTATCTCAGATGCCCTTTTTCTCAGGGACTCTGGCAAAATTAAGAAATACGGTGTTTTGCAATCTGGTTTACTTGTATAGCAGCATGCCAATCGCTTAGTCTTTGCAAGTCTCAAATAATTTGTAAGTTACTTTGATAGCAAAGTAAGTTAAAATAAGTGACGTCTGTCTGAACCTCATCAACTGGAGCTTGGTTAGGGAGGGAGCAAGATGAGAGATACTTCAGTTTTGAGTTTTAAAAACCAAAATCTGCAAAAAAATCTTTTTTTGTCTATCCCACTTTTATTTCGGTAGCAAGAACTAAATGAAAAAGCCTGTTAACTAGGTGCCCTTTGCGGCTTGGAGAATGGTAAGATTGTGTTTTCTTTTCAGCTATCACTACTGTGACTTTTCCGTGTGCCGTTAGTGCTCTTACTAATCTAAATTCCCTATACCTCCCTCTTCACCCAAATGCCCAGCAGTCTTTAAAAAAAAGTTAAATGAACACAGACTTGATGGGGGGAGAAAATAAGTAATTGCTGAGTCATTCCTCATTTTCCTGCAGTCCCACCTGTGAACCTGTTCTTACTAATCAAGCGATAGAGGCTCTCATCTCAGCGTGTTTAGATATTTGCACGGCACTGCATATTTTATGATGGAAATCCCGTGTGAGTTACTGTGGGTTTTTTATCAGCCTACCTCTTCTGTGGTTAACGGCTTGGTTGGAGTTCACAGAACACACAGATACAGAAGAGATGCTTACATTTGGCCAACTTGGCATGCTGCTGTAATTATGTATTGCTGTTAATTAATCCAACATCATCTATTGCAGAATCTGACCTGAGCAGGAAAAGTCACTGACCGTGATGGCCAATCTTTTAATTGCAGGCAGACCACGTATGAGCTTGCTGATGTTTCTCAGTGCTTGCAGAGAGTGGGACACAGCATGGTCGTTCCCACTCCACCCCCAAACAGCCCCCAGTGCAACGGGAGACCCCAAGAAAAGTGATGCACAGGCTTTGCACGGCAGGTTTAGAAGAGAAAAGTTTGGCATCTAATACACCTGAGGTCCCCGAGATAACTAAGCTATATATGTCTTTCAGCAGCTCAAAAGCCTTCAGCACAACATGGGGAGCCTCTTGGGGGGAGTCAGGACTCTAAATCTGGAATAGGGAAAAATGCTACAAAGCCAATGACCACAGTCTGAAATGAAGGAAAACCTAGAACTTTTAATGAAGAATTCAAAATTCAGCTGGTGTGCGCAAAGTATTTTTAACCACCTTTGCGTTCTTTTAGTGAAATACTAGTTTGTCTTGTTGTTACAAGTGTCCTCCCTCAAACAGATAAAATCGCACCATGCTCCTGATTCAAGGATACATGAACTGAGGGTAACTTGTCACACAGGGCAAATGGTGAACATGCACTGGAGATTTTTGGTGCACTTATGGAGCAGAATTTAGCAGCGAAATATTATTATGTTAGGCAATGAGACAGAGCTCCCAGATTCCTGCTCATTACCTCTGTCTTATTCAGTCCAGGGGGAAAGCTTTGTTAAAATACAGTATTATGCACCATTCAGAGGTGGGAACTGCTGTTGGGGTACTTTCAGCACAAGTCCTGTCGTGCACATTTTTTATTGTTCTTCGAAATAGGAGACCCAGAGCTATGGCATATGGCTGAGATCTCTAAATTTACTTAAAGATACAGCCAGAAGGAGTTCTTGAAATACATTTGAGAACAAAAATAGGTCAAGACAAAATGTTTTGCCTTTGGGTTTTCCACTAATCATTTGGTTGCATGTGTTAAATATTAAAAACCTGATTTTATTCCATAGTATTACCTTTACAGCTTCTGTGTCATGTTCTGCCTTTCCATACAGAATTCTCAGTTTTTATTAGCATGCTTGAGAGCTGCACACTTTGGTTTTGGAGGGCTAAGCTTGGCTATAGGGAAACCATTGACACTGTTGATTTCTAGGTGTTCATGAAGTCCTCCTGATGCACATGAAGATTTTCCTCTAATTTAAGGCATGCTAAAAGCATACATCTTGCAGAAGATTTTATTTCTGGTTAGGAACAAACGGGGTATCTTCAAATAGAACACAATAACTTGTCATTGAGGTGACCTTAAAAATAAAACCTCATGTACTTTGTTGTAGCAGGTAAGTTAGGACTCTTCATGTGGGATATGTTTTCTTAGTTCCTCTTCATGCACCCCCAGGATTTATTACCTGATTCTTACACTAGATTTACACCTATGAATTGTAAAGTCCATTAAATTGTTCAATGTTCTCTTATTCTTACATCTATCAAAAAATACAGCAATGTAATTGTCTCCTTAGTGAGGACTTAATTGCCTGTGGGGTTGGGTTGCTTTTTTTTTAATTTATTTTCAGAAGGGTTTTATAAGTCTGTTGGAGCAAACTGTTGGATTTGTTTGAGAATGTTAATGGATCTTTTGCCTTTGAGTTGTTTTCAAGAAATACGACACCTGTTCTTGGCAGACCAAGAGTAGTGCTTTCTTGGTGCCTGCTTCCAGGGTAGTGGAGCAGTTCTGAAAGGGCCCTTAAATCTCTTATGAATTCAGGGTTGACTAAATGCCATCAACAGAGCAGTTGCTAGTATAGTCTACTTAACCCACAGCTGACCCTTTCTGCAAAAGATGAGGTTCATGGCAAGTCAAGTGGATTGAATAGGGAGAGCTTGAACGTTTCTCATTCACCAGGGGGAATGGTCACAATTGGCCCCCAAGCCCACATGGTCCAAGGAAGAGTGGGGTGTGATGGGAGCGCCTTTGGAGGTGCTCATGGGAGGCACTGTATGGCCAACATCTCCCCTTCAAATGGGTGTACGGCTCTGGCAATTTGCACCCTGCCAACCAGGAGAATCACAGACTCTTTCCCTGTCAGATATCACAAGCACACTGGTCACACAACAAAATGCAGGGTTCCATCCCTCTGTTCTGTGTGCATGCCTGCCCCTTCAATCTTTTGAGTTAGGTGACAGGAGATGCTGATGTGGTCTTCCATGTACCCACAAGTTAACTGAGATGAGCAGCTTAGTGTTGATCAGAAGAGGTTCATATCCTGCTGCATAACTGGAATTCTGTCCATCACATCACCAAAATATAGATGTCCTTTGTTGTATGAGTGAATATGCATCCCCTTTGCATGGCAGAGTGCACATTATGTGATGATGCCTACTGTTCTGGGCTTGTAAGTGAGGAGGGTTCAGGGCCAACCGAGGCTAAGGGTTGTATTTTGCATGTTTCCATGGTGCATAGGTACATTGCAGCTGCTTCCCAGACAGAACATCGGAAAATATGTGTTATCACCATGCCATGGTGCTTACCAGCACTAAAGGTTCACATAAAACAGGCAGCAACATCAGTGAAATATCTCTTTATTTCAAGTGCAGACATTGCAAAAATGGGTTTTGGATGCTCATTGCTTTGGTGGAATGAGGGTCTATTGCGGCAAGAATAATTAGAAATTTCCAGGAGTTTTTGAAGTGACGAATGTTGTGGCTATTATACGTCCCTGGAGGATTATTCAATGTGTGAGAGGCAGCATAAAATAAGTTACAGTGATAACAGGGTCTAGAGAAGATGAAAGGAACTGCCAGGACTAAGATTCATAATAAGATAATAGCTTAAGCAGCGCAAGAGACATCAAAGTATATATACTTAAGAGACCTCTGTCAAGCAAATTTGATCTGAGACCTGATGGGCTGGTGGGAACAGTGCTTTTTGCAGATCAGGGATGGGCCTCTTTTGGCTGCCTTTTCCATAAAGACATGGGGAAGGTGGGGTTTCAGAGAGCTCTGGGAGGAGGCCAACTTGCTGGCAGTGCTTCATCCAACAAGAAATAGTTTGCTGAATTTGGGTAAAACACTGGAGTTAAACATCATTTTACCATATTCAGCGTATCACTTCTAGTGAGGCTCACCTTCCTGTGTCTTGTGAACATCAAACAGGCACGAATGACGTTGCCAATCAGACACTGAAATATTAGAAACTTTAGAAATAATTACAATTGCTGTCAGAGGGCTCAAGCAAAGGAGAGGTGTGAGGTTGTCCGGATGGCTTGATGCAACCTTTTAATCCTCTGGAATCTCTTCCATTAACTTCTCTAGCTTTTGTGTCATTGTCCATATAGTTATTTATTATTTTTTTACTATAGCGTATCTGACTCTGGAAGAAGCTAAGTTAAGAGCACAAAGCAACCATGCTGAGCTATCAAACCAAATTACCAGACTTTTAATTCATACAGGATGGTCCTCTCTGGGGAACTTCCAGGCAATGCAGCCGGATCACAGCCAGTCTTTCATTTCACCTTTTGTTCTCAGCACAGAGCGCACCTTTTTGCATTTCAAGGTTGTGGTTCATTTACAGATCTGCAAAAGCACTTTTCCATTGAAAATCATTGCATAGAAAATCAGGGAGCAAATGTCTCCTTATCCTAGAGGAAGGAGATATTCACAAGCGTCTGCGTAGCAGCTGGTACGCACTGGAGCTGAGCTCCCTGCTTCCTCCTGGCCAGGAGAGGGGTGTGTGCCCCTTGTTATGCAAGATTTAAAAGTGTATTAAAAGATAGCTCACCTCCTTCCAGGTAAAGGATTTGAATATAAGTGTGCCAGAAGAAATAATAAAATCCTTTACAAAAGCTCCTTACATACCAACACTGAAGCATGGAAGTTTCAGAGGCTCCTTGACTACCTGTGCCGTGTTGAAAGGACGTTCAAAGCAAGGGAGACATTTTGAGGAATATGGGTCAGAGTCTGTCCTTGTGGATGTTCTTCTGAGACAGAAAGGTTTAGACTGTTCCTGTCTCCCACCCCATTCCCTGGGAGCTGGTGCTGTGCTTCACTCACTCACTTTTGCTTCCCTTGCAGTTCCAAGGGGTGTTTGCTTTGAAGCAGATACACCATCATCAAAATGTATAGTCTGAGGCAGACGGAAATTGTAAAATGAGCAAGGAGGAAAATAAGAAGATAGGAAAATAAGTCAGTCATTTCATACCACTGCCAGCTTCAGCTTCAGAAAGAGTGGATGGGCAGACAGGAAGGATCAGCATTGCACTTCAAGGACAGGCAGAAGATTTAGCTTGTCTTTTTTGGACTAACACTTTACTTGCTTCACCTAAGGCAGTGTTGCTGAGATAGAGATTGGAAGCGGGGCAGAGAAAATGAGATGGAGTTTTCTTAGATTTAAGTATTATATTGAAACAACCCAAGAGAAGAAGAGAGAAAAAAATAACAAATTAGAAAGTATTTTCCTAGCACAACTGGCAAGTTTGTGAGAAACACTGAACCTTGTCATTTAGGCTTCTTAATTTAACTGGTTCAAGATCCTAAACATGTCTGGAAATATGCACAAATGTTTTTCTGCAGAAACACTTAATTTAGTCATACTGCTCTGTGTCATCAAAGCAGTAACGGCCTCAAGAGGACCCATCCTTTTCCTAGTTTATTTTTCGCACTAAGTGTCCATGAGTGAGCTTGATACAAACAAAGTCACAACTCAGTTTTTTTATGCACACAGTTACTCTTTTAAGTAAGAACTTTTGTCTCATACATTACTTGACATAATTTTTCAAGAATGTCCCCTTCTACTTTAATACCAGTTACGCTCTTGCAATATATACTTTCTTCTTTTTCCTTAAGGGCACATGAAAAATGTCCTTTTTGAGTAATATAACTGTAATATATGCATATTAAACTCTTTTAATGGAGCTCAAGGAATCACAGAGGATGCCGAAGGTGAAATGCAGCATGAGAACAGTGAATAGTAGAGCAGTTGTCACCAAGAACACTTTGTAATTAACCTATTAAAATGTCTTAATAACACTTTAAAAATGCTTCCCTAGTTTCTTTCGACCTTGGAGGCAGTCACACAGGTCAGTCACACGCCTGTGGATTGAGGGAAGGGCTAGCACTTCTACCCTGTGCACCCTTTGGGGGGAGAATTCAGTACACACAACTGTGTTTCGCATAAGGAGGTGGTGTGGGGAGGAAGGACAAACCTAGACAACAGCAAACCATGCGTACATGCTGTTATTTAACACGGATGGCCCTTCGTCCTGTCCTTTTGCGAGGTCAACAAACCAGCATCCCCCAGGCCTTGACCTCTGAAAGGGGGCAGGCGAGAGGAGGTCGGGTTGCTGCATGGATCCTCTCTTGCATTATCTGGTAGATCTTCAGGCATGGCTTTTGGGATCTCGCTTCAGGCGTTTATTTCATATGGAGAAAACACAGGGTGGATCTGCCCCAGGAGTGCCACCGGCGCTCTGGAATTCGTATCGCCTTTGCCTGTTTCTCTTGGGTAAAATGGGGCGTGGGTTTAGCAAAGGCGCTTAGCATCTCAGCAGTGCCTTTGCTTTGTTCCCACTGGAGTCGGGCGAAGTTCTGCACCCAGTTTCGATGAGATAAACTGGGATTAATGGATTAGGCAAAATTGGCCAATGGTTTGTGCTTTTGAAAAGGATTCTCCCCATCGTGCTTCTAAGATATACCAGACAGCATCTCTTACCTCTGGCAGAGAGATCTCTGCCTGAGCAGTGAGAAAAGGCCAGTGAAATCCGGGGGATTAACAGGCCTGGTAGGGAGAGCAGAAAAGAATGAGAAAAATGGGGATGGGCCAACAGGTTCTCAGTGGGCTTGGCTGGGAATCCTCAGGCCCAGCATTTTGTGTTTTTCCCTAGAACAGTCTCTGTCACACCAGATGCACCCAGCCATTCCTGCTTAAACTGGGGCAAATCCCTGTGCTTCCTCACAATTTAGCTTGCCTGCCAAGAGGAATAACACCACCTCCAGCTGCTGCCTGTAAACACAGGATGGAGTCCTGCACCTTCATGCAGTGCAAACAACCATTCTTCCCTTTGCGTGAACATTTCTTCGATAATTGTCCTTTAGAGTAAAAGAGAATAGCTTTCCTTTTGACTCAGCAAACAGACTTGGCTGTGCTCAACACGGGGTGATAGTAGTCATTATCAAGGGTGATGAAGTGCTGTCCAAGCCCTTCATCCTGATAAGCCAGTTGTGAAGAGGTAACAACGGTGTGATAAGTAAAGTGTCGGGAGGAACAGGACTTACCTTATGTGGCCAGTAGGTTACAATTTCAAGTATCTACTGCCTCTCCTAAGCAGGTGGCTGAGCTGCTTGTAAAGCGTTTCACCAGTCCCTGCCCTTTGTAGCAGGATGCCCCCAGGCCATCCTTAATCACAGAGCAGCTGCACTAGAGACTGACGTTATTTATGCACAGCTGAACAGCACCATGCAGCAGAGGATACAAGTGAAACATGGGGCCACAGCATCCTGCCCCAACTCTCCCCAAACGCATGCACCTTCTTAAAGGCTTTGCCTTTGTCTGCTGAGTGCCTGCTCTGCCTGGGAACACCACATCCCCCTTTTTCCAGTGACTTGGGCAGTGCCCAGGCTGCCTACAGCACGGATGTGCTTAGCATTTGCACCAGCTCAGTTAAATCTTCCCTGAGCCCTTTCCAGCACTCAGGCATCTGCAGAGAACCAGGATACCCCAAAATGGTGGCCTTGCTGAAAGTCGTGCCATGCCGAGTTTGAGCAATGCTCTTTAATGAGAGGAAAGGGTGCCAAGCCATTCCAACTGCACAGCAATAGGATGTATAATCTAATTATGCTAATAATCCAATCTGGTACTTCAGGGGGAAATTCAAGCATCTATTATAAGCAAGAAGATATTTTCTGGGGTCTTTTTCCCCAATAACATCTATGAAGGCCAGGCACAATAGGTATCCTTCATTAGTATCCTTCAGAGTAAGCAGTTGTGCTGATGTGTCCTCCATTTCTCTTCTTCCTGGCCATAAACAATTGTCTCCTCGGCCTCAGCAGTTATCAGGGAAAACCACAGCAGGACTGACAGAAAAATTTAGAAAACCCACAAATAGATAATGCTCAGCCAAGAATCACTAAGTGGGATACATTCCCCACTTTCTGTTTGGTTTTAACTTGAATTGCGCAATGGCAATCTTCTTTCAAACTATCTGGAGTTCTGTAATATCTTAGTGAAGATTACATACTGTGACAAAACTGAATGTTATGAACACCATCTTTTAATTAGTCGCGTTGCTCCCTTTTCCCCTGTTTGTACACCTCCACAGTCTTAACATCCGCCTTCATCTCTGAAGGGAAGTTACTGTGTCTGCTCTCTTTTGGCTCTTCCACACCTGTAATGCTTGCTCCAGTTTCAGCTCCCTCCACCTGCCTCCACCAGTTAATTGGGATCTCCAGCGGGAAGCAGGGAAAGGTGTCACCAGCACATCCACAGCATCCCAGACCCTTGAAATTGTTCTCCCCTGGAGTAAAGTGTAAACCTAAGAGGAAACTCTCAAAGAGCCGTTCTTGCAGCCTTCCTGCCCAGGAAGATTTCCATGCTTAACCTACTAGAAATAGGGAAATATTGAGGTTCAATGGCGGCCACGGAGACGTGCTCCAAGAGAAGTACAAACAATGACTTTGTTTCATGGGCCTCCATTTCTTGCTTTTTCTAACCAGCACCATTTGAAGGCAGACACCTTATTGCTTGACTGTAAGAGAAAAGTGTTTCATTTAACTGCACAAAGAAGCCTTGCACTGACCTTAACTTTCCTTTGCCACACTTGATACAAAAGGCATAGGAGTAAAAGCACCATTAAAACCAAGCCACAACCATGTAAAGAATAAATAGAAGTTGAAAAGGAAACCACCAAAACTGGGCATGGTCTTTGCCTGAGGCTTTTAGGGTACATAATATGGGGTTGGATAGCCTTTCAGGAATGGGCTTGTTTCTCAAATCAAGGGAGAAACCATTGGAGAAACAGCAAAAGCTGGGAAATTCCACGTCAGAGAGGGAAGATGATGGCAGCAAAGTAATTTTACTGTCTCTAAAGATGCAGGTGGTGCCCTGCTGCCTGCTGTTTGCTGTCTTGTTCGCAGGCTGGCGTTGGTAACCTGTGCTATGCATTGCAACTCATTTCTGTGGATCTGCTTCCACCAGAGATCAGCTAACCAAAGGTTGCATTTCTCCCGGGCTGTATGCAGCGTCGCTAATGAGATGTGCTTCATGGAGAATACCTTGCTGGAAGCAGTGTAGAGTGAGCATGGTGGGAAGCCTGTGACCTCCAGGCAGGGAACAGCCCTCCATGGGCAGGAGAGGGTGTGAAAGTATTGCTATGCCTTTGGGATAGCCTTTGGGTGGGCTTGGCACAGCTTAGCCCCAGGCTGTCCATGCCTTCTTCATACGTAGTCCTCTGGAACAGTGCCCATGGAGTACTAGGGGGTGAGGAGGGCTCTTCTCATGGAGGGACAGGCTTTCTGCCTCTAAGGTCATTCTGCCCAGTCCGAGCTTGCAAGAGTTGGCTTGGGCCCCGTCTGGGTGTCAGAGCCCAGTGTATAGGCTTTATAATAAATATCAAGCCACAAATACCTCCACAAAGCCCATTAACACGAGTGGCGCAGCAGTGGAAGTGCTCTTCTCAAGCTCGGTCTCTCCCAGTGGGTGGACCTGGAAGCACAGGAGAGCCCAATTTCGTAAGAGAAATTCCTAGGTGGAGTTGCGTGCTGAGAAACTTGTTCAGGCTGCAACGTTTATCTTGTTTTGGTGGTATTTTTTTGGTGGTGCTCCTTAGAAACCAAATGACTGCTTCCTTTCTGGCTCAACAAGGCACTCTCAAACAATACTAATCAAACAGCGTCAGGGTTTCCTTTTAAATGTCGCTTCTGACTCTCTAAGAGGTGGGCTGCTACTCGCAGCCAGCGCCCTGGCTCCTTACATCCAAAGGTGCTCCGGTGAGTCAAAGCATCTGCTCCCATGCAGCTTCGACCCTCACCTGTCCTTCGCTTTTGTTTGCAAATTACACAAGTTATGAAGACCAGTGTTTGTGTTGTGATTTCCTCGCCAACAGCAACAGTAATAGGAGCATGCAAGTGCTGGAGGGCAGGAGTGTCTCTGACACAAGCCAAGGGGATGTGTGGGCAACTGACAAAACTGTAGTCCTGCATTTAAGATTAAGGAAGAGAAATCAGTGAATGGACCTTTTTCTCGTTTGTAACCTTTCAGTTGGAAACCAGATCACATACCTCATACTTTATTTATGCTTTATGATTACTGTATTAGCTACCCAATTTTTAAAATGCATGTGTTTGGTTTTGAATGAGTGTGTACTGCTGGCTGTACACTGCTAGCAGCTGCAGGATGATCAGCTGCAGGAATTTTGACTTTAATGCATTGCTCCTGTAGCACTTGTTTAGTCTTGCACCTTAGAAAACACCTTGAAGTGTAGGACAAGGGTATCTCTCCATATACAGCACCACCCAGTTCTGGGAAGTTTGGATCCTAGCTGAATGTTGGTGGTTGTCTGTGAATGATAGATAAGATCAGTCTCTCTATCTGAATTGCTCTAATCTAGCAGATCTTCCTTCTTTCTGTGTTATGCCCATCACTGCGAATGGCAGCTGCAAGCCATGATAAAAAAAGGCCTGCAAACAACGTCCTACCTTGGCCCAAAACTGTTGCATGCACAGAAGCAACCTCTTGAACTGAATGAATCTGGGATTTTAGACTAATTCATCAACATCTCTCTTCACATGTACTCAAATGACAGTGTTCCAGCCATAACAGTCATCTATGGAAGGCACAGCTGGTCTCAGTATCTTGAGCCAAAGGAGCCTTTGTGGCTCTGTAATGAATAGCCGCTCCTCTATCCATACAGCACACCCAGCCAGACGGATGCAGGAGCCGGTGCAATAGCCATATGGCTACCAGCTAAATACCAGTAGCAGATATTTTTTCTTAATGCATTGTGGCCACACAGTGCAGGCAAAAAAGCAGTGTGTAACAAATGATGCTGCAAAGGCAGGGGATTAGTCCCACTGCTGGGTTTCCAGGCAGTTGGTAATCCCCACAGTGCTTTCATCCTTGAAGACGCTCCATATCTTAAGTGAGACTCTTGTGCAATAGCAATTTTCATCTGTCTTGGCAGGGAGAACGTGAAATTTTGTGCAAGCAACGTGAAGTTACTGTTAACCATAAGTGCATACCACCGCACCAGGAACCCACTTTTGGGCACACATGGCAGGAATATATCTCCTTGTGCACCAAGAGGGACATACACACGTGTGTGGGAGCATGCAGAGACATCTGTATGTTTCTGAGTGTGTGCACCAAAGCAGCCTCCTGCCTCCTCCTCTCCCCCTGCAAAGGTTATTTCCTGTAATTGTGCCCTACAGCCACAACATCTGGGATAAGGGAAGGCTCTGACTATCCCGGCCTCTGTCTGCTCTGGGCAGACACTCATTAAGCACAATTAATGCCACGAGGAGAAAACTTCACCTGCCATAAGGAAAACTTGGATTGTGCTGCACGTTGGAAACGCTGTTAAATGGGTGAAGCTACTTATTAGTGCTAAATAGAGGGTACTGTCTCACAGCCTCTCTCAGCGGATGGGAGCAGGAGGTGTGTGCACAGGTGGCCGTAGTTATTCTCAGAGAAGGTCTTTTAGTAGAAAGTCTTCAGTGTAAGAATTTCTCTAGGGGTTCAAAAGGCAGTGCAGTAACTTTTCATAGCTTGTATATAAACGGTGCTTCATTATCACCAATTAATGAACAGAAAATGAGGGGATTTGTACAAATCTTGTTATGGAATTTCTCCGTTTTTAAAGGGCTTGGGCTAAAAGACAGAAAAAAAGAATTATTGTACTGGAGAATTAGAGGAAAAGAGCTTGCCCTAAGGCACTTGAGTGCTTTGCACATGATGGGAGGCTGTTGTTGCTGTTGAGATTTAAAATAGGATGAGACATTGTGTATTGATAGAAAATGAAGAAATAACCTGGGCGGGCTGGGGCAGTGCTGAGCATTCATCAAAACTGCATGAAATACCTGGCACGCCTTGAGCAACATTTAACCAGAGTTGAAAACATATTGAAACAGAATACTTATTAATTGAAATGACAGGGAAGAATTTGACATGGCTGGATTTTTATTGATGTTTGTCCAGCTGATTTTTACCTCTCTGAAAACCAAGCTGCCAAGACTGTTGTATTGTCATTGTATCTATTGTTCTTGAGACATATTTTTACATTGGGGGAATTCACAGATCCTTGTTCTTTAGCCACCAGTGGTTCGATAATGGTGTTTATCGGAGAATACAGCTCCTTTTGAGCCAGACCTTGTCTTCTAAAGCCCTGAGCAGGGCACAGGCCATTAGCTGTGGCAGCTCACTGTGGGAAGGACAGGACCAACGCAAGAAAAGACACAGTTTGGCAATAGCACGAGAGATCAAAACAAGGCAGCAAGAAGCCATGAAGGAGTTAGGAGGGATGAGGGTAACACACTGACACTGCAAGCTTCTAAGATTTTGGATTGAGTGGAGCTGGTCCCAGCTCCCCAGACTTACCCAGGTTATATTTAGAGACTATTTACTTTGTATATGGATGCAAAACCTACCTGCTGCAAGGGAAAGCAGATGAGTTTCAGGCTAATGTTTCATACTGCCAGCTTTTTCTCCAATGAACTGTGTGATCCAATGCATTCTTTGGCACAAATACGTATGGTATTACTCCTGTCCCCTAGGAAAAAAGAGAAAATGTGGCATAGAAGCCATAATAACACCATACTATAGAGCTGGTGAACTTCTTCCCACGGACGGTGAACAGGAACATCTTCACATAGCCAGGGCTGCCTGGGACTTTCCAGTTGGGACTTTTCCCTCTTTCCATTCCTGGAGCTTTTGTAGTGGAAAAGTCAATGCACATGAGACCCAGATGTAGGTTTTATGAGAAGTTTTAAGAGGGAGGGGGAGACCCGAGTGAGCAGAAATTTTCCTCCATACCCAGCTTCCCATCCCCAGCAGAAAGCACGGGTGTTGTTCTGCAAGCACCAAGACCCACCTGGCTGTGCGCGAACAACTTCTGTTAAACCTTCGCAAGGTCAGGGCGGGTATCTCTGCCTCAGAGCCCTGAAATCAACATGTTGGAGAGCCTCTGAATGCCTGCAGATAGCATGGGCGCTGCTCACCCACGCCTGACGCCATGCCAGCAGTGCCCAAGCCAGGCAGAGGGGCCAGGCTGCAGTGGGGAGTGGGCTGCGAGGAGGGAACAGAGCTGGCGGTGGGGGTTGGGAGGTGGCAGGGGCTGCTGTAGGATCCAGGCAGGCTTGGATCCATATTTCTGACAGTTATTTGTTATTTATTGCTTTCTGGAATACAGCTTGGCACGGCAATGCCTGGGAACTGGTGGTCTGACAGGTGATTGATTTTGTGGCCGTGGTGGTACGGACTGCTCCAACACGAGGCATCGGAAAGAGTACAATGCGAAGGGAGAAGGGATTTTCCCCCCTGAGTTCCTCAGCAGGTTGTTGAAACTTTCTCCTGTGTAAACAAAGTGGTTGCATGAGCATCCTCTGTTTCGTTTTTCCCTTCTGATGCCATTTCATGCAAAGGAAATGAGCTGCAAGTGTTTAGCTTGGCACCGTAACTTTGGTAATCGTATCCAGGGCATAGAGTAGCATGGGCTGGTGCTTAATCATTCACTCATTAGCCCAGTGTCGTTTGAGCTTGGAAGACAAATAGAGGGTAAGAAATTGTGTCAGCCCGTCTGAGAGGAGTGGGTATAAGACGGTTTGGGAAGGACGACATACTTTCTGTGCTTCTTGGTGCACTAGCTCATTTTCTTTCCAGCACAGCTGTCGCTGCTGCTCCTGCTGACACTTTTGGGAGACAACGTCTGTATTTGAAGTGCCCATCTGCTTGCAGCTGTTGTCATCTTTTAATTGGCGTGATCCTGTTGGATGAGAGTAGCACAACTGTGAGCGTCTCCCACACCATTACCCAGCTGCCAGCACCTCCCGTGTCATGCACTCCCTTTGTCTGTACGCTTTCTGCATTAATACCTTCCTTAGGTACTCAGGGCGTCCCCCAAGGGCTGTCTTCACTTATGCGGCCATGCAAAGGGGCTTTCTCCCCTCTCCGGCTATGATTGCTTACCAGTCAGGGCATTTCCAAAAGGGACGGGGACACATGAACACTGTTTTAGACACCGCTGGTAAGACCGTACCTGGAACACCATGTGCATTTCTGGCCACCCATGCTCCAAAAATATGACTTGACACCACAGTGGACTGAGGGGAGGTCTGCACAGACAGCAGGGAGATGAAAGCCTGACGCGCAATTTGAGATTAAAGGAGCTTTACTTGTTTAGTCTCGAAAAATGCAGACTGGGGTATATCAGAAGTTTGTATATGCATCAGGGAAGGAAACACCAAGAAGGGCAGTAGGTTACTAAACCAAATGGTCAGTACTGGAGAAAGAACAGACAGGGATGAACTAGCCATTAGTAGATGCAGACTAGAAACTACAAGCCAGCCCTTAAGGATCAGACTAACACTTCCATGGCAACGGTGGGGGGAAAATTTTCATAGCTGTTTTCAAGACAGAGCTCAAGTAAGTTCATGAAGAGGATGAGCTGACTTGCTTTCCTGCTGTCACGGGTGATGGGACAGGATGACACAGGAGATCTTGTTTCCTTCTTGTGTCAGTCTATTCACAACATGCTTTCATGCTTTTATTTGAGTTCCTGCAGCAGTTTTGCAGTGGAGTCTGAGATACTGGAAATGGAAAACACGTTTGTGGGTTTGAACTGTACACCAACACGACTTCAAACTATGAGCTGAACAAGTTTCACGGGATCAGGAGGGGGATGCCTGGCAGTGGCCTGGTAGCTGACCACTCAAGGTAAATGGAGTGCTTAGGAAACTGCAGTGCCGATTCATGCTGGGTGGCGTTTGGGTTTGTTCAGTTGGAAGCTGAATCCAGCCAGACATATGCCACTTTTTTTTTTTTTTTTTTTTGCCTTTTTGCTGAGATTACTTTTCAGCCCTATCACCAGACAGACAAACAAACCCAGCATGCCCAGGGAGGAGGTGAGCAGGATTGCAGCAGCTCCTTTAGGACCGGCTTGCACCGCCATGTGACCGCGGCTGCCTGTTCTCCCTGCGTCAGTATCAAACCACAGTGCCAGCACCATTGTCAGTGCTGCGGGGCTAATGAAAAGGCTGTTTTCCGTGGTGATGCTACCCGTGATCCTGACTGGGGTTATGTAAGAGCTTGTGATATTTTCTGCCAAACCACACGAGGTGGCACTTTTTGTGATTAGCGCGTAATCTCTTGTGCAGGCAGCCCAGGGACAAATTTGGCATATTACCTAGGGAAGGACACCCTAGAAATGCTGACAAGGAGAATCATTAGAATGATTCAGTATCTTCCAGGACAGCCAATTTACATCCATCTCACACCACCTTCTGATGCAGATGTGTTCCTCTTATTCTTTTCATACTGGGGGTCTCAAAGGTACCGAATTAGGAAGCTATATATATATATATATATAATCCTGGTTACACTGAAGAATTTAAGGGAGTTTCCTCTTCTACTAATTGTTTCAGGATTTTTGTCAGCTTTCCCACTTGTAAAAGTGTTTGGCTTTTGGTGTTTCAGAGGTTAAAAGGTGGGCAAGCAGCAGTTGGATCTGATTTAAAAGGACTATGAGTAAGAATTCAGTATTTCCTGCCTAGGGAGAGCCATGTGAATACCAGTGAATGAGACCAGTCCAAAGCTCATTGCACTGTATGTATACTTAGATACCCATTTAAGTCTGTGTGTTTTGAGACATGTCTTAAAAGCACAGGCTGCTGAGATACCAGAGCTGTGTCTTGCAAAATGTCTTCTTCCTGCATTTTTGGTGGCAGGATTTGCTTGACGACGTGCCGGTAAGCTCTTACAGATCTCCACCAAGCCACGTCATTTTCTGTATGATGTGAAAATGATTTGTGCCTCTGTGTCACCACTAGTAGTGTGCAACGCACAGAGTGATGTATTCAAGGTACATTTTGCATCCAGTGCCTGATAAGATCTTAGTTTTCATGATCTCATGCATTCCTTTTGAGAAATGTCGTCAAAAGAGCCACGCTCGGGTATAGCTGTGGTGCAGACCATTTGGGCAGACTACCTTTTTCTTACGCCCTTTCTTACTGCTTTTCCTTTCAAACAGAAGGCAGAAAATCGTCCTCCTCAAGTTTTCTGCTGTTTTTGTGAATCTGTCTTTCCAGACGATGTTAGTCCAGCCCAGAGTCACCTAGTTAGCCTTTTTTAAATCTTTTTAACCTTTCTTTTTCAGAATAAAGGCTTTTTCCCCTGATAGGAAAAGTATTGAGTATTTAAGTAAAAGTATGTAAGTATTGAGAAAATTATTTGGTACTGAGCAACTTCTTGCCTATGCTTTTCTTGAAATATTCCTTATAGTATTACTCTTGGAGCACCAAGTATCAGCTGATGTTGCAATGAAAACACACTGTGTTTTCGCAGAGATGGCACTTACTTGTTCGAAGGATGGACATTTAATAATAGTAGCAGTGTTGTATCCACAGAGGTTTATCAGGCAATAAGGTTTTGTAGAAAGAAGCAATAGCTTTTATTAGACTGACCAAGAGAAGCAAGAAGGAATGTTTGGGGCTCAGCACACAATCATCAGCTCACATGCATCATAACTTGACTTTCTTCCACGGAGCCACAGGATGCTTTCCGGGTTTGCACGCTCCAGGCTTGCCATCCAGCCTCAGATAAAACTTTGCTGTTTTTTCCAAGCTTTTTCATTTGTGTATGGAAATACACTTAGCCTTTGGGATATGTGATTGGAAAAGACAGGCTCCTCATATTGATGATATTGCATATTTTTGTTGTACTGTCTGGGATCGTGCACAGATTGTCTGGTGATAGAAATAACTTTGAATCTGATCTTTTGTGCCACATATAAAATAAGGGTATAATAAAATGATGTGCAACAGAAGAGAAGAGCTGAGAGGAACAAAGTGATAAATTTAAAGCCGCTTTAACATTTCTGGCTTACTCCTTTTCCAACCAGGAGGTAGGAATGGAAAAACAGATCTTTGTTCCTGTAGGAGAACTCTTGCCATAGGGAGGGAGGAGCAGTACCGTAGAACAATAATAGTAGTAGGGGAAAAAAATAAAATAATAATAATAATAAACCAACATATATTAGAAATACCTATCACTTTTCTGAAGAGCTCACCATTGAATTCTTGGGCTTTCTTATTCAGTCCTGTGGTTCTTGTTATTGCAATATTGTGCTCATGAAGTTCAGAAATTACAGATTGAGTCTACGCAGCGTTAGGCTCCTAAGTACTTTTGCCCAAATTTCAGATCATCGAACCACGTATTTTGCTGTTGCCAAACTTTGCAATTACTTAAAGTCTTTGAGTGCTCATTTCCAGGACTGGGAGAGCCTCTGGCTCCTATACAGCAATGTCCTATGCCAGGCAGGCTACGTTCTGTACAACAGGTATAAATGCAGTTTTATACCTTTTGTAAGGGAAAAACAGAGCACAGCGGTGCGTGCTTTCTCACACCAGTTGTGTGTTTGCATATTGCACACAGCGCAGACAAAACCAAAGGCATTTCAGGAAATTTCAAATGTATGGCTGTCAAATGTCAGAAGTGGTGAGCAGAGGAGGGGAGCCGAGGTCTTCCTCGCTCCTCTCTGCAGTGCACTCTGCTGCATGAGACATAGCATTTCTGCGGAGCACTGACAGACCCGGAAAACTGCAGCGAACCATTTTAACAGGGAGTAAAATGAAAAATGAAAATTTAAAATCCTGCATGTCTCTTCCTCTTGGGTCCTTTGAATACCAGAATTTAAGAAGATACAATATGGGTACTTCTCTCACCTGATTTTATGTGAAAGATTGTTTTTCCTGCATTCTTCAAAGAAGGAAATAGATTAGCAAGTGTCCTCATAAGCATACTTTTTGCACACAACTCGCAAAATATGCTATGAATGCCTTTCTGATAAAAGGCACAGCGAGATTAAGTGATTTTTCCCGAGACGTCAGAGCCTGGGATTGGACTTGATCTCATAAATTCCAGTCTAATATTTTAGCCACGCATTTTTCACAGCAGGAGGTTTAATCGCTTTGATGATCATCATCTTTACTCATGGACAACTGGAAGACAAGCAACTTTTATGGCTTCATCAGCTTGAATAGGTTCTTAACCTTATCCAAAAGCTTTGTGTTTATTGGGAAATAAAAGGAGGTGTAGAAAGGCAGCACTGGTAAATCCTGTGCTGTCAGAGTCTCAGAGGAAGTCAAATGACCCTTGCTTGAGAAACACAAACCACAAAATGTGGGTGTGATATTTATTGGTATGTGCTTCGCATTCTCCTGCGAGGACCAATCGCATTTTGCATTGCTACTGTAAATCCTGACAACCTTTTCCAAGAAGATTTCAATAGTAACTCTTCTGAAAACGACCCACTGGAGAGAAACACTGTGAGGGTTAGGATTTTGACTTCTGAGTGAGTCCTGGAAAGCTCTCCCCTGGCGCTAATGATTTCTGGTAAGAGGGAAGAAGCATGGGCTTTCAGACGCGGTGGGCATTCAATGCATGTACCGTCAGTGTCAACAGACTCCCGCTTGGGCGGTACAGTTGTATCTCTTTGTGGCTTCCCTTTAGTGTATCTGTTTGTTTGCTGTTTCTCCCTGAAGACAAGTCAACAATTGCATTAACTTTCTGATTTTGGTATGGGAATATTTGTATTAATTTCCTGACATCAGCGACTCTGTCAACTCTCTTTTAAAATCAGCTATGGGAGGAAGCTGTTTCAGTAGTCCTGTTTTTTTTAATTAAAAAGAGAGGGGGGAAAAGCCTGAAATGAAAGGGGGAAAGAAGGCTAACTTTTGCAGAAAATAAGCAGGTTATATTTATATGGGTGCAAGGTCACAAAGTTCAGATTGTGTCTTTTTACCTGTTTACCTGTATAATATTTCTGAATGCAAAAGATGTAAAAGAGGCTTCAATGTCTTGTTCACAATTAATTATCTATCCTAAATGTGGCTGATATATCACGGTATTTTCAGCCAGCAGTTTCTGAGCTATTCAAGAGCACTCAGTTCATCCGCAGTGGGACTTGCAGAACTGCATTATGACTATTTTCAGTTCGTTGAGCTGACGGGGGAGCAGCGCTGTGCACAGGCGCCTCAGTTCTCTGCTAGAAGTAGCTGCAGAGAAGAGTCTTGCACAGTTCTTCCTGCATCCCTGTAAGTTATTTGTGTAGGATTGCAGCAATACAAGTACCTGGAGGTAAAGTATTGAGGATCACTGAGTCAGGTTTGAGTCAATATCAATCTAAAATTACTGCTTCTTCCTCTACTGAAGTTTAAAAAAAAAAAAAAAAAAAAAAAAGAAAAGAAAAGAAAAAGCCAAGATAAGTTAGTAACTTATCTGCATGGCTGGATTTGCATTGGTGATGATTTGGAAAGCAAACATGGCCATGGTGTGCATACAGGCATCCCACGGTTTTCTGAGCAGCAGTAGGGTACAGAAGTACCATTTCAGTTCATCACTGAAATAACATAAATATAGAGAACAACAGAGCTTTACTCTTTTACCAGTTTAATCTTTCGGAGACTAGGCTTTGGTCTCTGACTGAAAAACTGACAATCCATTACGGAAAACTCCACCACAAGTAAGGCTGCAGTGTATCGTATTTCCAGTGCTGCAAAGAGCTCACTTCTGTATATTTTGGAGAAAACATTTCAGTCTCATCTAGGGTGGTAACTTCATTTACTATGGTGGTTTTATTGTGAGAGTGTTTATAGCAGCTTCTGTGTGAATTTATTCAGCAAAATTGTGCCGATTGCCAACTAGAGGTCAGGATGTCGGAGACAGGGAAGGGGAAACCCTCCTGACGGGAGGAAAAGGGATTTCCTTTGAGCCAGGCTATAAGATAATGGCAAAAGTGAAAAATGCAAAGCTACAGAGAGTCTCTGATAGCTGCTTCGGGACTTGCGAAGCGGAGTCGAATGCCAGCTGTGGAAATACAAACTCAAGATTTGCAGGGGAGGGAGCACCCCTGCAGCGACGTGCTGTCCACCATCGGCCTCTCCGAGAGGAGGCGTGGGAGGTTCAAAGGTTATCATCCTATTTATGCTAATTGAGTTTGAGCTAAGCTCTTCCCAAGGAAAAAAGCCTCTTACTGAATTAGTTATTCAGTTCCTCAGGGTGCGAGTGGAATGGCTGTAACGCTGTCTTAGAGTCTGCTCGGGGGGCCCTTAAAGAGTTCAGCTAAAGGATTTCTCTCAATTTAAGCGTCCCTCAGATGAAAAGCAACCAGGAGACTTGAGAGACTTGCATGCCTTTTGCTATTCAGTCTGTCCACAGAAGGGGCCAAACATGTTCAGGTACACAGCACCCTGGCAAGTCCTCTGCTTGTCCATGGAGCAGAGGCTGAGGGTAAGAACAATTTATTTTCATAATATTGTTTAAAAAGCATCGTTTGTAATCTTAAGAAGGTGCTGTAAAAGGGAGGCAGCATCAGAGCTACCTACGCAGAAAAAAAAGGATCTGTGGGGATGTGTAGTGTTTATTCCTTCATTGTGTATTTCCATATTGCTGTTACTTAAGGGAACAAGTCTGAAGGAGTTCTGTGAAAACATGCTGTGTTTGTTTATGTGTCTCTGCATTTATATTCATACAGCAAACATGTTTCACTCTGCACCTCTGCATGTAGGAAAATACTGTTAATAATTTTCATTTTCATAGCCTTTCCTATCCCTAGGCTTTTGAAAGGTTTGTAGGCATGAATTAATTAATTAAACCTCATAGCAGTCTTAGGAGATGCATGTTAAGGTAGGGTTGCAGACTGGATAAGTTCAGTATTTTATTGAAGGTCAGCAGCAAGTCAGCAGCAGATCGGAGAATGAAATCCAGATCTTCCGATTCTGAGTCCCTTTAGTTGCTTAATACCTGTTAGTTGTCTTCTAAATTGGATTTTCTTCAAGACTGTTAGCCTTGAGCACTCATGAAGGTACAACAATTAACTGTAGCAGTAGAACAACTATGGGCAAGATTGACATCTGAAAAGTGTAAATTCAAATCAACTTGGCCCGGCATTATTAGTACATTTATTCTTGCAGTATGTTGCTGTATTCTTTTCCATGAAAGCAATCTACTAGTCTCTGATGGCATTTAATATGAAAGAGTTAGTTTGCAATTCAAAAATACCTATTACGCTTCCCTAACTCTCCTGATTTTATCAGAACTCTTGAAATATTTGGTACGGTTTTTCTTTCCAAAAATGCCAAATGCCAGAAATACCTTTAATTTTTGAAAACAGGTTTCCAGTCTCAAAATTTGCAAAGAAATACTGAAAAAATAACGGCTTCTGAATAGTACCCCCTGATTTGCCTCTTTCTGATTTCCCTCTGCAGCCGAAAGAGGCAAATGGAAATTAAAATGCTATTTGTATCATCTTGTTTTTACAACTTGCAAGACTTGCATCTCACTGGCTTTTATGATTTTTGAAGATTGATGTTTTTTATCAGTTTCTCTAGAAAGCACATCCTTGGAAACAGAATGATCAAGGTCTACATATAAAGCTGTTTTTCTGTACAAGGATAGCTTGCATTTGTTGTTGCTAAGTACATTTTGACTATTCCCTTTCTAATCCTTATCTTAAGGGATCCAAACTGTATGGATTGCATAGATCACTTATCAGTCATTATGTAATCTTCTTTGGGATGGAGGTGGGATTTCGTGCTGTCACAAGGGTGGCACCAGGACTTCCAAAGTGCTGGTATTTGTGCAAAGTCCTGCCCCTGGAATGGGCTTTCTGGGGTGGTTGAGGGATCTCGTTCAGCAGAGGTTTCAGTTTTTTGACTGTGCCTTACTAAATTAGAAAAGCTTCATTCTGGATAAAAATAAATCTGCGATATATGTGGTACTGACTTTCACAATTAGCCAGTTTCTAAACACTGTGTTTTTGCAGAAGCTTGTCCCTTCTTTTTTCCCCTGGTATGTTAATCAAGCTTTACTGGAAAAAAAAAAAAAAATCAGAAAGTCCTTTTTTGTCCTGGTTCTATTTTAACACAGACAGCTCTGCAGTTATAAATTACAGCATATCTGAGACACCCTGTATATTACCATAAGGTGTACACGAAAAGAAAATTTGGCTGTGTGTCCGGTGGATCCCTGAAGGCATGGCATTCTTCATTGAATTGTATGCAGTGCAGAACTGTTGAAGTACTGGAGCAATGATAATAAATTTTGGATGTTTGGATCCAAATGCATTAAGGTGTCAGAAAGCAGAATGCCAGCCTTGGCTGCAGTTCAGTCTCTGGGCTTCAATTCAGGATATTGCCTGAGCCAAAAATTAAATAGCACGCCTGCCGCGATTGAGAGACGGAGACCCAGTTAGGTGCAAGCTAGATCTCTCTTTATTGTTCAATAGTTCTTTTTTATACCCTAAGTTATTCAACATAGGTCAGCGTGTAAAAGGCTCATTGGTTACACAGATAATAGCTTCATACATATTGCTAAAGCTGAGCTCCTAATTGGTTATACGGTGAAAGGCTATCTGGCTCTTACACAATGCTTATCTTGTGACGGTAAACAGTCTTATTCAGCTAAAAGTTTCTTTTCAAAACACTCCCTTCTTCAAATCTTCTGCAGCTCGCGGTGCGCGAGCTCCAACACGTCCTTGTCAATCAGCTGGCTAGTACTAGGGGTTCTTTCAGAGGTGATCAAATCATTCCCGTCACACGCCTGGGGAACACTCACATCAAATGAAATCAAGTGCTCACTTTCCGTCAAAAAGGTTAAAAGATTCAATACCTTTACTGTCCTTGCAATATAATCAATGTGCGTACTTCTGTTCTAATTGAAATCCATCAGGCAGATAGCCCCTTCGGTGAAGTAGGTGGTGCCTTCAGCTTTCTTTCCTTCATTCATACTCAGAAACAGGCAGAGGTGATTTCCCCCTAATAAGTGATACTGCACCCCCATACGAATGAGGTCATGCCTGTCGTGGCTATGCTAGGCTATGAAGTCACGGCCTGCTGCCCACATACCATGTGTTCATTACATATGTGCACAGACAACTGTCTAGGATCAAGTTGGGAAGTGTTACCTACATCTGTGCTCAGAAGGTGCGAATTCCACGGGATTTTCTCTGGGCAGTGCTAGGACACTTTGAAACCTCAAGTATGGCAGCGACGTGGAAGCTGTCCGTAGCCCCCAGTTTACAATTCTGCCTTGTACGTGTTGAAAACAGGCAATACAGTTTAATATAAATATTTTTCTGCAAGTTATTTGCATTTCTCTATTGCATGAGCTAATTTACTCAAGACAGTGATAAATTTCATATTACCTTTTTGCCTATGCAGGCATGGCTGTACATTAATATTTATTAAATCATATTAATTAGACAGCTGATGAGACTACACCATTGACCTTTCTGGAGGGAGGCTGCAGTATTTCATCTCTACTCTTAGGTAAGCCTGTGGTTCCAGCCAAAATCGCCACTTAGCATTTAATACTTGGAAGACTGTCCAGCTCACCTTTGACCTGTGTGAAAGCTGTGGTCGACATTGCGGCGTACAGCCTGCTCCTGCTGAAGCCAAGAGCAAAACACTCCTTGGTTTTTGCTGGTGCAGGGCTGGGTGTATGAAGATAATGTGACAGTCGTTTAAAGGTACTATTTATAGCGATACCAAAAGTTTTGCTGAAACATTATTGCTAGGGGCTTTGGAGTTAGCACAGATACGACTGGTGAAAAGGCAGGGCCACCTCTTGTCTCTCGGTACATAGCAAAACTGTTCTAAGGCTAGTTAGGGGCACATTCAGGCAGTGCAGCATCACTAGCAATTTGATTTAATGAATGCTGCTCATTTAAGAAGCTGTAATTTGTGCTCAGCCCTTAGGAAGTAAGGAGGAACTGCAGGAACATAAACTCCCTGAAGGAGACGCACAGCCTTTCCAGGTGTGTGACTAAAGGACATCATATGCCTTACCAGAAACAAGTAAAGACTGCAAATCATTACAGTTCTGCAGTTGCTCTGTCAGGTTTGGCATTCTGAATTTCACTGAACTGTTGAGTGCTGTATGTTTGCACTAAATCATTTTGAATTTAGGATCAGATAAGACTGAAAAGGTCTTACTGGTAAAGGTAGATGCAATCCCTGTATTTTGTTGGGGTGCATTTTGCTTGGCTGGGTGGTGTTTTTCCTTTATACATGCAGCTGTTTGTTCTAGCATTTCTAGATTTTAGTACGTTATTAGGTGATACGGTAAAGGCAAGATTTGGAAGAAATACTCGAGTTACTATTACATCCAAGTAACCTGCACCTAGATGATGGTTGCCAGGCTCTAACTACCACACATTAACTCCTGCACCGGAAGGAAGTAAGTTTCCATACCTAACCAAAGCTGTTCCCATTATGTCTTCAGTGATTCAGATGAATTAACTTGTGGCTTGTTCTCTTCAGAGTACAGAGCTGATACAATTTCCTGACATTTTTCAGGAAGGAGGCTCTTGAGAGTGACATCTAACATAACTCTCCAGCCCTTGTAAGAACCTGCGTTCCCAAGCAAATAAATATCCCCGCACAGTGAAAAATAATCATCTTGTCTTGCAACTCAAGTGGTGTTTTCAGACCAGTAATTTGTCTTGGTAAGAGGTAAACACAAAAACATCCTAGGATGAGCTGACTAACGCTTGCTGTTATGTGGTATCAGAAGATGCCAGGTTTTTTGGTTCTGTTCGGAGTGTTGGAACAGTTCGCGTTTCTCTGAAACTCTCAGTTCATGCAATTGCAGGAGCATAGAAGAATTTCAGCTTGCTTTAAAAATAATTAAAGAAAAGTTTCTAGCTTTTTCTGGTTGCAGAGAAAAGCTTGGAAAAAAAGTCAAACTGACCTCTGAGGGCTTAAAAAGCATGATGAAAATAAAAAGGACTATATAGCTAGGGTTTTGTGCTTTTAAATGGTATTTCTTGGCTTTCTGGGACTTTAGTAATAACTCCTGAGCAAATGGAATTAGTTCTATTGCTGTATGATTAGGGAGGTTTAGTACCATCAAGTGCCAGCAATACCTGTTTGTGCACATTATTATAGTAATATGGGTCATTTTATCTCTGCTATTAGTAATCAGTCTGCTACAAACTGCACTTAAACCACTTCTAGCTTCTCGTTTCTCGTGCTACGTGACGCCCATAATTCTGCCTTTCAAAAGCGCTCCCAGTACTTTTCAGCTTCCATTTTCCTTCTTCATCTGTTAACATTGACCCCATGCGACACAGGTCTGCCCAAGGTAGAGAAGCACTCATCGCCCTTTGTTTTTTCATATGACCAATAAGCAGAAAAATTACATTTTTAATAGATTAAAGAGGAGGGTTGTGGGAATGGGATTTGAATAGTTGTCCTTCAAGGATTTGGGGGTGGTGCTTCCAGGCTATATGTTCAGCAGAAGACATTTTCAGTTTTCTCTTGAAAACTACAAATTTATTATTATTTGTTAATATTATTTGCTGTTTATTATTATTTGTTAATTTATTATTAATTGTTATTTGTTAAGGATTTCCAATTATGGAGGGAAAAAAACCCCTTTTTTAACAATTACTGGGTTTTTGTATCTTCCATATCTTGGAATTTAAACCTCATAAGAATTAGAATTTTAAAATAAAATTTGTAATATTTTTAATAGGGTTGGAGAGAAAAAATATAAGCAAGCATACTTTAAATGAAAGGTAATTAACTGAGTGGAAGAGGTAAGGTCTCATACTGAAGTCTCAGGATATTTATCTGCTTGCCCTTGAGTAGCCCAGCAATTTCAAACCAAGAAACCTTGTTCCAAAATTAAAGAAATGCAAATGAGCAAAACACATTAATTTGAATTAATAGATCTGGGACCCCAATATCTAATTTACAGAAGCATCTTCTAACAAGAATGCCTGACTCCTTGTATAGTTCCTTACTCTCTAGGTTGTAATAATACTCCCTGCTAATATTTAGCAACATAATTTTAACTGTGTGCTTCAGAACCTAAACCTGTATTTCTCTCAAGGCCTTAATGCCCTTTGACTTTTCTAATTATTTCCTTCACTGTAAAATATATCTGCTTTGGTACTGAGTGTCATTGTTGGCCAAATGAGAAATATTGCCCTCAGTACACTGGCACTGGTCAGCTTGGAGATTGCTAGGTGATTTCTGAATGCAACATCAGAGACAATCCAGGGAGTAGTCTAGGCACCAAAGCATGAATTTTACTGATATTAGTGCAAATCAGGAAACCAGAAGCCAAGAATGGGAGCTCCAGACATCCACAGAACTTGCTACAAACACCAAAAAATTGTTAACAGGTTGCAGAATATCATGCATTCATCTCGGTAAAGCTCAGCCTGGGTTTAGGATTTAAAACTTAACACCCTGCATGAAGGAATCCAAATCACTTGTCCACCAGGGGGGCAGAAAGGAAATCATGGTGGCAGCAGACCCTAGAAGTGATAGAAGAATGGGACAAAAGGATGAGAAAATGAGGGATAAACCGACGGATCCATCCAGGATCAGAAGGTATAGGAAGGCCTTATATGAAATTGAGGTCCCAGTGCCCTCGGTGTTAAGAGACTGGAGAAGGCAGAAGAAAGGTAGTAATAATCAACTGGGGAAAAGAAGGAGTGATGATATCAGCAGGTTCCCAGAACCTGGCTAGCAGAAGTGTCTTAATCTGTTTTGAGCTGGCCACCATGTGCACTGTCCTCATTCAGTGAGAGTGACCTTCAAGGCTCCTCCTCAAGATGGTTATGACTATACGTTTAAGCATGCTGCTCTGTACCTTCACTGCCATTTTCTGGCAGTAATAAGAACCAGGTTCTGGTGATGTGTTCACAATTTATTCTGGGCCCACGTTGGTATAAATTCTAAATAATTAAAACTTTTCTCCAGTTCCCATTAGAAGATCCTTGCTTATTTTGTGCTGGGAAAGCAAAATAGTACCTGAACTTAAGAACATAAAATGGAGGTTTTGCTGAAGTCAATTTTTTATCATAATTCCTGGAAGAACTTGTCCAAGCCATGGCAATCATCCGGGAAAAAAGTTCTTGAGCAAAGTCACAGTGAAATATATCATTAATCATAACCCACCCACATCCAGGCACCATATCACCAGACACTTCATCGGAGGAAGGAACAGTACTGTTGGTATTCATGACTCATTATATTCATGGGTTATAAGGTTTAAAGAGTCAGCTGTGATCACGTTATGACTGGCATTGTGACATAGACCACTGGGTTTCCCAAAATTGACTTCTGTTTGGATTAGAGCTTATCTTTCAGAAAAACATCCAGTTTTGATTCCACATGTCTGCAAGGGAGCATTCATCACAGCCTGTATTAATTGTTCCATTCATTAATTGCACTCACAGCTAACAGCTTCCCCTTAGAAGATATGCATTATTTTACCCTTGGTCTCCCTGAACACTCCCCAGTGCAGACAGAAATGTCTTGTGCTCCTTTCTTCTCTGCAGAGTTGGCTTTGTCTGAAGATTGTTGACTGATAGCTTTTTTTTCCTTGCATGACCTATGGGCTTGGAAGAAGTTCTTATTTGTGGCTTTAATTACAGCCTGTCTAGCCTTTTAAAAAAACCTTCTCAGTGTCTTCCTTCAGGTCTCACCAATGTAATGCCAACACACTCCTGTGGCGGGAACAGTAATGGTGTGCGCAAGGCCTCCACTTTTCATCCGCACTACTTTCAACTGGTCACCTGATGCTGCACCCTACCCTCATATGTCCACCTCTTTGCCTAGCTCTGGTTGGAGGCTGTGACCAGGTTATTATTGCTGTGTTAAAACTAGCATAGTGTCTAGTACATTGAGGTCTGCATCTGGGCTGTGCCTAGAGCTTCTGAGCATTATTCAGATTTCCTCATGAAATGGTCATGGTGAAGTGTCTTGGTTGGAGTTCTTTTTGCAGTTTTGCCATAGTTTGGGACTGTAGTAACATTACTGTTTCTGCTACAAAACTGAAATATATGTTGACACCAGAGGCTTGCATCCTCATCCTTTGGGTCAGATGAGGACCATCGTCAGTCACGTTCATCTCTTTCTGCAGAACAGGCAGGTTTAGAGGGGAACCCAGCAGCCACATGGACTCCAGCCTGTGTTACTAGCCCAGAATGGTACTTCTGCCAAACCCAGGAACCTGGTTTCTGTGTACGAACCAGAGCGGTGACGGGATGCGACATGCAGGTGTGAGTCTGGGTGTGCTCGACTTTGAACACGTACCCTTAATTACGCTGCAGGTTTCGTCAGTGCTTCTGTAATAGCTGGCTGTTGCATCACTGCACAAAGCTATGATCTTTTCTTTATCCTTTTTGAGACCATGCTAATTGGCAAGAAGACATGTCAGTGCTAACGCACTGATAAACACATTAGCCAGGTTGTTACTTAGTCAGTTCTGAGATGTTCACAGTTCCCTAATTGAAGGCATATATTACCTTTGGGTAAATTCTGCTTAGCTGACTTACTCAGCAAAGCTCTGTCCAGATGTGGTTTTGGAAGTTAGCAGCTGACATAATATTAAATACCTCTTTATGCATGTCTGTGGAGAGTCCAAAATTGGAAGGTGTAGCCAAACAAAATGGTGCCCACTGAGCAGAGTACCAGGGTGCTATGAAAACCATTTCTGGGTGGAAGAACAACATGCTTTTTCCATGCCCTGACAAAACAACCCAGAGGTCCCACCCAGGTCCCACCTAGGTCAAGCTGAATTATCCTTTGCAAGCTGGGTACTTCCTTTCCTAGTCAATAATGCGAATAATGATCATCCTTGGTTTGGAGGAATGTCAGCCCTTGGACTATGGTGTGGTTATTTTAAATTCATGGGCAAACCTTTGAAGTACGCTGGGTAACTTTCCTATTGAGATTGTAGTGAAAATTAAGTAGCACTGCACACCTTTCCTTTCAGAATGTGAGATTTTCAAGCGTTAGAAGTTATGTTAGTGATCAGACTAGCCTTCTGTCATATATTTTATTTTTCCTCTTGATGGGACCTTGACAAATCCCAAACTCGCAAAGTTGAACACCTGAAATTCAGTGTTAAACTCTGAATGTATATGCATCAGTCACGTCTAGATGTATCAGCCCCAGAAACCACTTTTTAAGGTGTCAGGAACTGAATGCGGGAGTTTAACTTTAAGCAGCAGGGTTCCAGCATTTTTGTTTTAAGGGCCTGGTCTGCAGTGTTTGTGGTTCCAAAAAACAATGATCTCTGCTTTCAATACATCTGGAGGTGGTCCAGCTCTCTGCTGTTGTCCATGTGCAAGCTGCTGCTCACCATTCCAGAAGAGAGGCTGTTTCCCACGTTCATCCCACTTGCAAACAGCAAAACAACTTGGTTTTCTTCAAGTGGCTTTTTTACAGTGAGTGACTTTTTAATGGTACATTTGTATCTTTGTATTCACAGAATTGTTGAAAGTTCATGGTGATTTTGAAGTGATGCTACGATTATGGGTTTAATTTTATTTGCCTTTTAATACTAGAGCTACTAAGAGGATTTTTTTTTCACCTGTGATGTAAGAAATGTTAAACACTACCTGATGAAAATGCATTTGTTATTTATAGGTAAATCCAATTACTCAGTTAGTTAATGGATCGTAAAAATAGCTGTAAGAAATGGTCATTCATATATTTGCCAGCAACTGACTGCTACTTTCCCTCATTAAAAACATCCATTCTGATTAACTGATCAGTGGGCATTCAGCTTTGTGAAAGGAAAATCAGACCTGTTAGCATAGCTTTATCTTACATGTCATAGATTACAGACAAATCAGTGCTTATTGAGCCACCCTGTAATTGCATTAGTCTGTAAACTTCTGGTGGCCTGATTTCCTCTCTTATTAAACTGAATGAGAAGAGTTGGAGACATGCTTGGATACTTGCATTTGCAGATTAGAGATTTCCTTTTTTGGAGGTCTGCTTTACTGGCTTGTTTTTTCATTAAAAATGAGACATGGTTTTGGTCTGTTGTTATTTTTTGTTCTGCCAGAAAACTGCAATGCATTAAGTTCTGCATGTAAAAAATATTCGTTTATTCTAAGCTAAGTTTATTTATAGCTCACAGATCTCACATGATGAGAACTGCCTGCTGTAAGTCATCATAAAGAATACAAATTGAGTTCTGAGATTAGCTCTTGAATTTCTTTTTCTAGTTATGATAACTAATTTAGGTCCTTGCCTTATTTTGAATGTGTCAGTTTTGATAAATGATATTCAGTTCATAGAGTACACACGACTGCTGTCTGTCATTTTGTGAGTTGCAAAGCACATAAAAAGAAAACTAAAATGTGTTTTTATCCTCCTCATAAAAGTTCTTTTTGAACGAGCACGTTCTTGTTAACCTGTCAGTCAGAAAGAGAAACCACCAAAACTAACATGTCAGTTGGCGGGGGGAAAAAAGTGCTGCATTGTTTTTGTTGTGTGAAAATCAGCTTGAGATTTTTCCCAGCATCCTGAGTTCCTAAGCTCCTGCATCAAAAGCAGAGAAGCCACCTGGGGGCAATAAAGTTAGACAGGTGCTTCAGCATGTTTTGGGAGCCTATGGGAATGGGAAGGAGTTTTGGGCCAGGGGAAGGAGTTTTGAGCGGGATGCCACAGGCACATGTGGCTGCTTCAGATGTCAACTGCCACTGCCCCGGCCCCTGCCCTGGCCCTGTGGCTGCTCCTAAGAAAGTAAACAGCTATGGTTTGTCCCAGATCTGCTCTATGACCGGAGAGTCCTGTTCAGACAAGAGCTTGGCAAACAGCAAAAAAATACAGTTTGTACTCCAAACCTCAGGCTTTCAGCCTAAAAGTGATTACAATGCAGTTAACTGCTAATAATGCAAAAGGAACCTTGGCATTTACCCTCTCCTGCACACTAAACCCCTGTTTACTAACCCGTCGGTCAAAAAAGTGGCAATGAGAAATAAAAGTGAAGCTAATACTTGGTCTAAAGTTGTGGCTCTAGAAAGGCAGATGGTGCCAGAGACTCTATATGGAGTCCTCCAGAGTTATGCTGTTGCCCTTTTCTGTGGATATCTCTTCAGCTACAGAAAGAATAAGGATCAGTATAAAACCCTAAGAAGGATCAGTATAAAACCCTAAAAAGGCATTTACTTTTCCGCTGGTGGACAGAGGACGACTATTATGAGAAAATTCTCACAAGCCCCTCACTGCATTTTATTGACAACCATCCTTGCCCTCTGTATGGTTGTCTGTGTATAGGAAAGTGGGAGGAGGCTTCACAATGGGCAGATTTTGTCTGAGTTTCATGCTAGAGTAACAGCCTAAGAACAGAGGCATGAGTCATGTGCTTTTCCCCTTTTATCACTATCTTTCACCTGATGGTGCTCCACAAGTAATTCACAGGACGATAATTCAGCCCTTCCTACCTGAGTTTGAAGCTGCTCTGTCTCTCCCACAGGACCGTGTTAAAATATTGTGGTGAAATTTCGGCCCAGCTTACCCTATTGCAGGAAAGGACTTCCTCGCACTGGAGGGAGAAGGAGGTGTTGCCACAAAGCCCTTCAGCAGCAGCTCCCAGCTTAAAATGGAATGGAGACATCTCAGAGCCTCTACAGCATCTCGGGTGCAGTCTCATACCCAAGGCATTAATGCCTGGGCGTGTAATCCATGAGTCTGGTTCCTTGCCATGAGTCAGACATTTGACACGTTGCTTAACGCTTGTTATTTTTTCAAGCATTCCCCAGTCTTAGCTTGTCCCAGTTTGGTGGCTGCCTTACTGGAGAGAATTGTGGGCTGAACCTCCACACTCTTGGTAAAATGCACTAGGAGGGTGGTCTCCTAAGGAAGGGAGTCATTTTAAAAGATACTTATTTAGACAATTTTGTAAAATGGAGATAATTTCCTGGCATGTTGTGAAGCACGTGGGTGCCTACGGTGTGGTTTGAGGTCTTCGTAGTGGGACTAGAGATATGGAAGGTGGTGTTCTGTCCATCATCCCTGTAACAGCAAAAGAAATACAGATGGGTTTTATGGGTTTCTTCTTGTGCCTACTCTTTCCAGATTGCATCCTTTAATACATGAAATTTCAGTGCCATCCCATGTTTCTCCAGCTGCCTCTGTGCAGACTGTTACGTTAATCACACAGGAATACAGATTGGGAAGACACTCCAAGCTGGGCAGCCTTTCCCAGACCTGGAATTTGCCACGAGATAGCATATTTGGCATATGCATAGATGCATGAGATAAAGCTCAGCGTAAAGTCATCCTCTGGCGCCACGGTGAGTTACCACAGCGGGGGCTGCTCCCTCTGTTTCCCTCTATCGATATAAAAATGCCAGGAGGAGGAAGAGGTGGGCTCCTTCCTCATGCAGGTATGATGGCTGTGACTCCCAGGCATATTGCTGCCAGGGAGAGCTTTTCACTGCGCCTAAAGACAGCTGCAGACAGTGGGCACAGCCTAATACAATATTTTCAATTGTTTTCCAAAACCCTGTGTCCTTGCCATTGTTAGAGCCCTAATTTGCTCGGCAGCTGGTGTGAGCCCAAGAAATCATTATGCGTTGATTTTATTGTTGCTATTGTTGTAATAGGAGGAGGGAATTAAAAACAAATGTCTCGGCACTGATGTTTGCCTAGAGTGTGAGACAGCACGTTGGTTTAGAGACCGATACATTACCCCAGATTGTATCGGAACAGTTGAAGATGCCAAGCAGGAGGACTGCTGGGCGGTTGATGAGCTGCGTTTCAGCATTGCCTTCAGAGTGGGATCCACAGACAGAACCTCAGCAGAGGTCAGCTTGGGCAGAGGCAGGATGAACAGGCTCAAACTGCAGGGATCTCGCTATTACAAGATGTTACAGGGAAGGAACATGGCTCGATGCCCTTAGCATGACTTCTCTCACTGAGATGTGAGCAGGTGGTGGATTGGGGAAGTCAGAGGGGGAGGAGGGACAGTTGACACTGAAGAGAAAGCTTAAGGAAAAACAAAGAGCAATACAAGGAAGAGAAAACACTCCGGAAAAGAAAACCTCAGAAAAGAGAAATTGCGGACGTGTGTGTTTATGTGGGTGATCATCATTGCCAGTTTTGCAGTCTCCAAGAGGCAGCAGCCCCCATTTGTCTCTCAGCAGTGGTGGAGCAGAAGAGGTCTCTGCCAGACCTGCCCCACAGAGCCGCTGTGATGCTCAGGGCTGCCTGAGAGAAAGTTCCTTTGAAGTGACGGAAGCGGTGGGAGGTCTCATGTCATGAACTGTTGTCTCAGGGTCTGGCACACAGCTGGCAAGTCTTCTGCCAGTGGTAAACGTCTTCATTAATAAACGTAGCTTGAAGATGCCACTGCTTAACAGCAGCACACCCAGTGCTCGTGGCCCACAGAGATGTGGCAGAGCATCTGGAACGGTAGATTTCAGCAGCTGGGGAGCCACCGTGTTTCTTCTCATCCTCTGAAGGCTGCTGCAACTGCATTTGCTAGATCTTGCAAATGGAGATAATAAGGATTAGCAATGTAGGGAGAGCTTCAGAATGAACCCTGTGTGTTCACAATGTGCATTCACGACCCCTGCAACGTCTTTTTATCTCGTCAAACGTAGACAAGTCTTTGTGTGAAGGAAAATCACTTCTGTTAAAAAAAAAAAAAGAAAAAAAGAAAAAAAAAAAGGAAAGGGAGATAAACAGTTGCCCCAGATAATTCTTACCTTAGTAAACTGTTCCAACCAAAAGTACAGTATTTGTATAGTAAGATTTGAGGTCTGTCAATACTTAACCGTTTGTAATTTCTGTATCTAGGGCCTAATTCCTGCTGTCCGTGTTGAATCTCTAGTGAAAAGAAACTGACAAACATGGCAAGAAAGTTCAATGGGGTATCAGCAACAGTCCTATAAGCTCTCTGCATTTCACATGGGTACAGATTCACAGAGAGCTCTTCGCCATCAGTTCTTAAATGAGGATAAATAAATTTACAAGAGAATAATTAAAATAAATCATGTCATCAGCAAATCTTGTAATATACAATAAAAAATAGGCTCCCCTGTGTATTCCATGAATTAATCACTTGGCACACAAATAAAATATATCTGTAACCTTCTCCTTAACAACATTTTGGTATTATACATCTTTTATTTAAATTGGTTTTTCCTTTAAAATGCACATGACTTTCATAATCTCAGGCACACTTCGGGATTAAGTATGTGCAAACCTGTATGCTTCAGAGTGCTTAGCCTTTTCTTCTGATCACGTGAACTTTGAGCGTCTGCTTTGTCCTAGGACAAGTTGTACCGCTTAGAAATTTCTTATCTTTGGGTTTTCTGCCGCAATATGGAAAAGCTCCTTCAGCATTCTCCTTCACCTCCCTCTCCAAAGTGCGAAAGGCAGTTCAGCTATTTCCAACCCAGCGGTTTTTTAAAATAAGAAAATATTATTGCATCGGGAGGAGTATGCTTATAGTGGGACATGGTGCTTGTTTCAGTGCATTTGCCGTTGTCAAGCTCATTCCTGTTTTCTCCTGTTCAGCTTTATATTTGAATCTTGTGCCTCAGAAGGCAGTGGAACTTCAGGGGGATTCTGTAGCCCTAGAATTCATGTTGCATCACAGTTTCACCTGCTTAAAGAGAAATTCATTACTTGCACTGTTGAATTCATTGAAGAATGAACTAAGTTTTAATGCTGAATTTATGTAGGATGTTGTACTGCAATCGTACCTATACCTTTTTGCACACTGCCATCAATACAGTGAAGCATAATTTTACAGCAGAGAGCATTATAAGAAATTTATAATGATGAGGAAAATAAGCCAGTGCCTCGACACAAGCTTATTGATAAGACACTATTGGAAAATTTTAAGTAATTGCCTCTAAATACTAGAAAATCACTGCAACTAGGGAATGCATGTTTCTTTTGTAATTAAAGATATCTTAACATTTCATGATATGCCCTTGCTCATTTGATAAAGCAGCACAATGCTCATCATTGTCTGTATGCCTGGGGCCTTGCTGGATGGCTTCATCCTCTATTGGCGCAAGATACGTGCCTGAGATTTAAGCTGTGACCAGCAGACATCTTACTTGTGCTTGCTTTTCCCGCACCTTTCTGGAGTCATTGGAAAGCAGGATTATGGATTGCTGAAAGGTTTTAGAGAAATGAATTTAGCTGGCTTTTTAGACCAGGAATAGCCTGCCTGCGCCTCCTAAGGTATGTGCGGCTGTTTTTCAAGGAAAATGCAGTTCTCTGAATCCTGGACTCATGCGAAGTTTAGCTGCAGAAGTTGCTGCCTGTCACAGGGAAGGCTTCATGTCAGTCAGCCAGTCAGCATCATGGTGCCGCAGTGCAGGATTCCCTCTGAACACCCAACTCTGCTGGGGCTGGGCCATTGAGAGGCGCAGGGGGCTAAGGGTTTGGGGAGGGAGGGAGGAAGTCAGGGAAAAGGGGTCTGAATGGTCTTTTCCCTGCCATAAAGTAATTTTATTTATTTATAATACTTTATTTAAAACAGAGCTACCCTACTAATAAAACAAATCAATTGTAATAGAGCAAAACTGAGTGTGTTTTGACATTTGCCAATATTAAGTATAGACGAAATGACAGCTGAGTAATTACAGCAAAAGAAGCATTAAATGCAACTAGAAAAAACACACATCTTTACTAAGCTTGGGGCTGTTTGACATGTTGGTAGTGCTGGTTCTTTGTTTGTAATAGGCTGGTCATCTCCAGTTTATGTTGATATGTTGCCCTGTGCTTCTTACTGGTCTCCTTTAGGCAGGCAGCAGATAGCAGTGGGTGCTGTTATGGCAAGCAGATGTTCTTTTCTTCCCAGACTGCTGGGATTTCTCCTTTCTGATTTTCACTGTATGTGTTTAGTTAAAGTACTGGATCTGTTCAAAGCTATGGCAACCCTGTGTCTGCAACAACCCATACATTCTCGCGTTATGCTTAGAGGAACTTGCTGCAAGGCTGTTTTATTTAACATATTCAACAGAGGGCAATGGGAGGCTTTCCTGATAATACCTGACTTTCTTCTGAAACCCCAGGTAAAGTGCAGACAGCCGGAAGGATTTTCACTCTGACTTCAGACCTCTAGCTCCCTCAAAATTCAGTAGATTTTCTATAAACAAGGGAAAAGCTTTGACTCCACTGAAGAAATCCTGATTCCCATAACCCTGCACCTGTCCTCTCTGTGTTGCCTGTGCAAGATATGTAACTCTTCAAGGTGGCACCAGAGTTAAAATGCTCAGATTTAGGCTGAATGAATAGAAATTAACAGGCATAACTCCGACTTGCAAGGCTGGGAGTTACCTAAATATTTTGTTCTGTTTTAAAACAAACATTTTTCTGTTAGCTGTTTCAAAATTCCCAAGGATCTTTGTTTCCAGCCACCTTATCTAAACAAAAATCAAAACAAACGCTGTGCACGCGTTCCTTGCTACCACAATAAATGGCTTGTTTTAACGCGGGGGGTGGTGGGGTGGGTTTTTTTTGCCTTATCTTTTGTGTTTGCCTGAGAAGCAGCCTCAGCGTGTAGGGATGACAGGTCATCTCAAGTGCTAGCAATGTTTAAAATCAGTCCGGAGGAAGCTTCTTCAAATCACCTTGCATTTATGGAGAGGCAAGAGCCTGCACAGGACCGTTCCCATCGGACAGCTGACAGGGGACTGCTCAGTTACCCCTTTGGTGTCCATGCACACCTAGCACATGGGAGCACGAAGCAGCTGAAGATGGCTTGCAGCAGGGCAAAGTGGCTTCCTACTCTTATTGCAAGCGTGGGTCAGGCCAGCTTGAGTTACCTCACCTTTAACATCAAGGAGAACTCATCTGATTGCATACCCCTGCATCGAGGGATGCTGAAACAAGCTTCAGACTTTTAAACCTCAGAAGAGCTGAGGTGGAAAGTTTACTGCAAAGTGACTGCAGTTCATGGCCACAGGAATCGCACTGGGTGGCAGCGGTCGCTTCTGCTGTCACAGGCTGCGGAGTGCAGTTTTCACCCCCAACAGAAGCCAGTGCTTTTGAAAGGTACTGAAAAAGAAACGACGAGAGGGGAGAGGAAGTCTTTCCCCCTATATATGGCTCACAACAAACATAAGTAATTTGTCATTTCCATTTCTTTATTTACTTGCTAGCGTAGATAAGGAGATGAACAGCCAAATATTAACTCTCAGTGTATGAGGAAAACAAGTAAGTGGGATGCTGTATGGCTTTTCTGTTTCCAGACGTCTTCTTTTCATGAAATCTTGCACTGTCAGATGATTGGCATTTATGGCTCCAGCCCTTGTAACTTTGACAAGCTACTTTATGTTTGCCGTACTGGGAGTAGTAACCAGCCACGTGCCGTTTTCCCTCTGAATGGAGAATGCCCCTGAGCCCCAGTTTTCAGAGCAGTCAAGCGTGAATACATCTTTTAAGAAGTTTTACATGTTCAGCATGGGAAATGAGAAGGATGAAGACCATTTTTAGCCTTGGAAATGAATTTTAATCCAAGTAGCATCAAGAGAGGTATTCTTTAAATTGGCTTGAATACAAACTCTTGGTTTTCAGCAGGATTAAAGGTTTCTGAGATGTGAGTCCTACTTACATTACCCAGTCCAGCTGCCAGTACACGTTCATGCTGCCAGTATGCACCAGAGGCATTTTCTTTCTGAAGAAGCTGTAGTTTTTCTCCATCATGAGAAGACACAGTCCCAACAGCAAGCAGGGGCAGAGCCTGATGCTGGTCCCTTCCCCTGCATGTCCTCACTGTGAGTCGCCCAGAAAATGCGAAGCGCTAGTGAAAAATAAGAGCCCTCTGCTCCCTCATCAAGGTTTAATGTGATGATTTCCTCTTGAAAATTTATTTCGGTGGCCATCCTTGGGTGATTCATGCTGAGCAGTTATTCTCCTGCTGCTACGGTGGCAGACCAGACTTTGGATCGCGGGTGCTGGGGGGGGGGGGGTCTGCTCTGGAGAGGAGAGGTTTGAGGTGTGAGCGAGCTGTCCATGCAGCCAGTCCTCAGAAATTGGGTTTATTTCTGTCTTATCCCGGTTGTCTTTGTAAGAACAGCAGGTCCAGTTACAGCACCAGGGGAAATTAAACTGACAGAGCCAATTTGTTCTCATAAAATAAATAGAAATGGCCTTTGGGTTTAAAGCGTGTGATTTCCGCAAAAGGAGGAGGAAGAACAATTAAGATTGCTCACCAGATAAAATTCTTTGTAATTGCTGTTTATCAAATAGCCACTTCAACATGAGGAAATATCCAAGAAAACTATTTATTTTTTGAGACTATTTGTTGCAAGAAAGAATTCTGTCACACTGGCTTCCCTGGCTGTTACAAGCCCTCTCTGCCAAAAATTGAAAATTGGCTTGTGAGCAGGTGTGACCTGACCAGCATCATGAGTGGATGGGCACAGAAATCTGCCTCCCCTCACCTGGCCTGTGCTCCCTGCATCTCCTCGCACCGTGTAGGGCCATGCAGAGAAGTCAGAAATGTTTTACCTGGAGAGAAGGCTGAAGAATGGAGCGGTTCGCTGAAAAATCAAAACCCCACCGGACCAACCAGTGGCAGGGCTGGCATTAAAAGCCTTACCATATCTCCTGTATCTTTGTTGTTTTAATCTGGATCCCTTGCACATGACACCCTCCAACGTTCACCGCCCATATTTATTTCTCTGCCGGCTTGATAGGGTAGATCTGTATAGGAGGTACTAGAAGTGAGAAGGAGACCCTTAAAATGTTTGGTAAACTTTAGCAGTTGTATGCTGAAGCACCAGTCTTGCTTCCAGCAGCCAGCCTTGTGGGGCACTTTTCAATTTACAGTCCCAGACAGAGAGATCTGTGGAGATAATATAGTTTGAAGATAACGAGCTGAAATGGTGACTCTGGTCCCGTAAGACTTTCCTTCGTCTGCAGGCAACTTTGCTGTGATACAGAGGAGAGAGATAACACTTATATAATAAGATATGTGTTGTGAAAAGGCTGTTGGTACAGAAGGAGGTAAGGGAATACTTCTGGTATTTGTTTTTTCTTCTGATATTGCACATCTTGAATTTAGGTCATACAAGGGTGCTAGTCCAACAGGCTCAAGAAGTCAGGCAGGGTGTTTATTCCTTGAACAGGAAGGGTATGCACAAGAGGATTTGGTTGGTTTACCTTAAGCTTGCATGCACTTTCCATAAACAGGAGCACCTCTTTTCATTCTCTTTTCTTTTTTTTTTTTTTTTTTTTTCCTGCTCTCCAAGCACATGTTTCGAGATTAGGATTAGCCCTTTGCAACAGGTTGTAGTGATGGCCCTGTGGTTCAAGTTGTGCGGTTACAGCATGGTACGGTCTTCAGGCAGATGATAGGGAAACATCTGTGTCCTGAGGCAGCTGAAAGGGCTTGAGTTTATGTGACCACTATAGTCTTGCTACAGCTTAATCAGGAAGTGTAACACTGCAAATCTCTGTTTCTGCCACATTTTTAAAGAATTCATGGTCCCTGCTTTGTTTAACCATAACCACAAGTTGCAACCAGCAGCTAAAATCTGAGATGGCTTCTCCCAGAAATGCTCATGGTGTAGACCATTCCCCACATCCAGTGCCTTGTCGCGTATCTTGGAGGTTCACAAAGGAGGGCTGCTTTGAATTAAAGAAGTTTCCCAAAGTCACAAGGCCCTTGCAGAGAACATGGTGCCACCTACATATTTTTCTTAGTGACTGGTTGAGCTCCTGCTTACACATCTCATCTGCCTCTGCAGGTGGCCCCTTGTCATGGACAGAAGCAGTTAGAGCCTTTCTCATCGGTAAGTTTAATTCAGCAGTAGAACTGCATATGACCTGCCATTCTGAGTGACAAATTTGGCTGCAGACCTGAGACTCTTGAGATCTGCAGCCAAAAACAGGAGTCGTCTGCCTCACACTAACTTTTTGTATACACCGATTTAGCCACAAAATCCAGCATCCATGGCTTTAATGTGCATTTGTGCTGCAAGTTTTGAAGATTAGAGGCCTGAAATAGGTATATCACTTTGAAATGCTCCTTTTTTCTCAGATTCCGATGCCAGCATCACTCTGTCTTTTATAATCCTGCTCTTGATGTCTCCAGGAGATGATACTTACTGATTCAGTGGATCTGTGATACTCATACAGATTCTCCACCACATTTCAGTCTTTGTACACTTTCTGCCTTTCAGCGTGGCGTGATGTAGAACACCCAGGGCCCAGGGACTTACTGCTTACAGTCGTGCAGGAGAGGTGGTTTAAAACACAGGCATGTCAAGAACCTTTGCACTTCAAGAAGTTGAGAGGAATCACTTTAAAGCGTTCTGGGGCCACTTTGAGGTTGACTTCTGTCATTTTTACTTGTTTCTTGATCATTCAACCATTTCAAGTTTCTGTTCAAGTTTTTCATTCCAACAAAGAGTACTAGAGTATTATTTTTTTTAATAACCTTGAGGTTCTATTGAAAGGGACTAGGGACTGTAATGGGGGGGAGGAACCAAACCAAAAAAAACCAACCTGAAAACCAACTTATTTAAAGTTGGTGGTAATGGTGTGTCTGAATTCCTGAGGGGAAAAAAGGGAGCTTGGTGGTTTGCTTATTTGAGCACAGCTCTAGCAGTTGAACAGGGTGTATCTGCTGCCTTTGCTACTAAGCTACACAAGATCTTCATTACCCATAGCCCAGTTCATTCTTATAACATACCAATACGTCTAGGAAATGTTGTTATTCCTGTTTTCCAAAAACTAATTGGTATGAGAAACAGATGTGATTTTTTATTTTTTTTTTTTTTTAAAAAAAGCTATTTCCTCGTATATAGGCTTCAGTATATAGGTTTTCCTTTTAGGCTTCAGTGAAAACTGAGTATTTGCATGTCTAGTGGGCAACTCCTGTGAGTCTGTAGCAAACAAGTGTCCTGAGCACAATCTCCTGCTCACCTGGGTGGTGCTCCAGTTACAGCTCTGTCCTCCAGTGACCTCCAGGGCACATGGGGCTTCAGGCAGTTGGTGGCAGGGAGAGTACGTAAGATATATATCTTGTGACCTTCTGCTCCTTCAGACGCTGCAGGTGAAGCAGGGTTACTTGAACTTCATATTTAATCAGTAAGGAGCTATAGAAATTGCATTTTAAATCCACACGGTTTAATATAGAATTTAATTTCTCTGTGAGGCATTTATCCCTCATCATAGCGTAAAATTATTGAATGATTCAGGGGGAAAAAATGAGAAAAGTTATAACTGTGTATCATAATATCTGCTTGTCCAGATGTATGTCCGGAGAGTCTCATGTCCAGAGAGTATGAGAGGTGGTATATGAAAGCACACAGTATTTCCTGTCACTTTAGGCTCACCAAAGCCACTCTTTAAGTTTTATTTTTAGGTCAGGGATGTTAAGTGTCTTTTCTTTTTTTTTCCTGTGAGAACCTTATTCCAATTCTGTATTCATAGATTCATTCAACAGGTGACAAGGAGCTTCTTACCTACCCATTTTAAAACTGTAGAGGCCTGACTTGCCTCATTTAACGAGGCTCAGGCAGGTGGTTGAGCATCGGATAAAGTGAGCTACCACTGCCTTCAAGGGTTCTCGCATCAAAAATACCACTGCTGGTCTTTTTCATCATTGCTGGTAGAGGATAGCTGTGCCTTCGCTTTGCTGGTGCCCTAGAAGTAGTAACAAAGCAAATTAATATCTTCTGTAATTCTTCAGGTGAGTAAAATATCCTATTCCAACACTTAAATTCTGTCATCTCTAGCAACACGTATAAGGTGACACTAAATTCAAGCCATTTTAACCCAAAGTCCAGAGGGCCTTCACAGGGGATGCCTGGTCAGCATAGCTCATGTTTTTAGCTATCAAGCCTCCAGGAAACCTAATCCAGGCTACTCAAATATCGCTGGCCCACAGGCAGCAATAATGAACGAGTACTCTGCTATAGAAAACATTGTGCTTTTTTTTTTCCCAGCCACCTTCCCTTCTAATTTTATTTTTTTTTTAACGTTCCCTGTCTTCAGCTGTTTTCCATGTGGTTGACACATTTCCTCCAAGCTGGAGACCGCTGCCCTAACCTGAGTCTCCTGAAGCAGAAGGTTACAAACGGTGCCCTAAGCACTTCACTTTAAGTCTAAGCCTCTCTCGTGGAAAGAATATAGCAAATCTTTTTTGTTGTTCTTTTCCTAGTAGGTAAAAAACCCTGCAAATTACCGTGTGGAGCTTGTGCCTTTCACAGCATCCCATCGCGTAATTGCGCCTTTCTAGTACAAAGCCAGCCACATGCTGTGTTGTTGGGTTGTGCCTTCTGACCGCTCCCCCCTCCCCTCCCCCCCAAAAAAAACCCCACAACAGTAAACCCCGACTTATGCTAGCTGAAAACAGCTCTTTGGGTCTGTTGCCAACATGATGCTTTTGAAGGGATCTCTAAGGAGGTGGCTCCCTTACAGGTTAAGTGAAGTCATGCTCTTTTTGAGTAGCGTGAACTGGCATTTTCCATTTAAAACAGCTTCTTTGTGTGAATGGGCTGAGGGTGTGGGCTGCCTCTTTTTTTTTTTTTTTTTTTAAACCAGCCCTCCCTCAGTCTATGACATCACTGTCCTGTAACGAGCTGGGGAAGGAATTTGACTTAACGAGCCAAAAAAAGTGAAGACTCTTGTGGAAAACGACGTTTTTGGGGTTTGCTTCAGAGTTTACAGGAACAGAGAGAGAGAGACGGTAAGCTAAGATTTCTGACCTGTGACTTTTATCTTCATTGAGCCTTTATCATTTGATAGCGGGGGGAGTATTTAAAATACCGCTTCTCCCTGTGAGACTGTGGAATTCATTGCTCTGTGGCTGGTCTGTTCCTTGTAAACAGTAGGCAGAGCTTTCTGAAATTTACAACTTTCTACTTGCATGTAATACAGTAGAATACTGGTTCTAGGGAGAAAAGACACGTTTGTATATCCTGTACATGTGATAAACTACCCACGTGTTCAGTGTCTGTATTGTTTAGGCAGCACTAAAGGCTTTTAGCTGAATTCTGTTATTGTTCTGAGAGGGTATGTTTCCCACTAGGCAAGTGTGTTGCTCGTCTTGACCCTGTAACTTGTGTTGGTAAAGAGGCTTTAAGGGTGTCTGTTCAGCTTCATCTTTTAGCTGTTTAGCGCTGAAGGAAATTAAGCATAGTACTGTGAGCAGTCACATTTAGCAGCAGCAGCATTCCCAGTTTCTATGGCATTTGATGCACGCTGTGACACTTGGTTTATACCTCTGTGCATGCACCAGGGTAGCACATTCTTTAGCTCCTGAGAAATGACGAAGGGTATCTTAGGGTAAAGTATCTGAAAGCCAAGATGACATGATCTTTCCTTTTAGCCTGTGCTTCGGTTTTTGTGTACCCAGACTCCATAGCTGAAGTCTCATGCAGTCACTTCAAATACTGGCAATTCAGTTACTGCTTGTGTAATGGGCTAATAAACAATAGTCTTTTTGATCTAGTCAAGCCATTTTTGTCTGTTCCTCCTCTCTTCTAAAGCAACTTGACCTGGAATGTGCCAAACTTCTGTTTGTACAGAAATGTGAGGTGCTGCTTGCAGCTTAATGGGGAGCCTTTTTACGACTGTTTGAAATACCTCCAAGCAAGCTTTTCCTATCAGATAGCAACTTGTCTGAGAAATACAAATGACAGCAACCCTTAATGTAGCAGCGACGCTAATGATCTTGTCAACATTAAATGAATTAACCATTGTTTATTTCATTTTTCTGTAATTAGGAAAAAAAGAACCCACAACTGAGGGACTGGAGCAATCAGACTTTTCAAGCAGAGCAGTTTGAGCTGGAACAGCCAGTTCAGTTAACACCATTTTCCCTCGCCATTATCTTAATTCTCCACTTGCTGAAAGAGCAAGTGATGAATGCCTTAATCAAATAATATCCTAATGTAGTCCAGATGTGCTGTAGGTCATTTAATCGGTGACTTTTCAGTAGGAAAAGAAGGAATAATGAGGCTTTGGTTGGAGGAGCAGAGGAGAGCAGGGGCAGAGGGACGGGAAGTAGTAGGTGCTGAAAGGGAATGTCTTATTCCCCGGGATTTCTCAACTGCCTTTTTTCCCAAATAAGGAGTGAGAAAAAAATGCTATCCAAGTCTCACTTTCAATGAAATATTCTCCTGTGGGAGATAGTGAGATGACTGTAGAGCACTACCGTTTGTGTTAAGAGCAAAGCTTAGATGAAGTTGCTAACTGCTCACAATGCCTGACTCACATGGTAGGTCATATTTATAGCCTGGGTACAGCAATGGCATGTGGAGAATTTAGCAACATCCTTCTTTTTAGAGACTGTACACATTTAGCCTCTTACTAGCAAAACCGTTCTGTAGACCCTGTAGTCTTGACTTCTTTTTCCGTTAAATATTACTTATTTCATGGTTGTTTGTTGAAATGGTATGTCAGAGTCCCCTGATCATCTTGACTACATCGCACTCATCATTTAACGATAGTGGTTTTCATTTTGTGGATGTGTGTGTCTTTGAATGAGCGTTTTTTTACATGCACTATGCAGAAAGTTAAATTACGTGTATGCCCTTAGAGGAGGAGGCCTGCGAACTGCAACCCACTCGAGTTACAAGGTTTCAGATCTTGTGTAAAGCCTCCAGCTTGTGGTCCAAATGCTGATTTCACCGTGGCGTGTTTCTGGAAAAAGGGGCTGGAGTGAAAGCATATTTGTGTGGTGGTTTCCTGATGGGCTCTGAGCGTGGTGACACATCGGAGAGCGTGACTCAGGGGGGTGGTGTGCCAGGCTCTTGTTGGAAGTGGCTTCTCTCCCCTACTTGTGTGCGTAACGCAGCTATTGGCAGAGACTTCAGTTATATCCTTTGATCACCATCGTTTTTCCCCCCTCACTACTTATGTAATCCAAGCAATTTTAGAACTAGGACTAGGTTAGATTTCCTCTTTCTTAATGTCTTCTCAGTTTTCCTTTGATAACATTCCAGTCATCTGCTTTTGCCTGAGTCTGGAGGTTACAGCCTAAAATACATCTTGGGTAAAGCTAAATATAAATTGGGACCTTTTTAAGCCACTACGTGCTTTCTCTTTATAGAGAGTTATAGGGGCCTCTAGCTTTAAAATAACCCCATTTCCTTGTAAAACTGGGAAGAAAGCAATCCACAGAGTGCTCAAGCCAGCTGGCCAGTCCAGTCCTGGTACTGTAACCCACCCAGGGCTCACTGCCTGCAGTGAAATAAACATTATCCTGCTCTTTGTGCTCCTGGCAGAGCAGGGTACCATTGGGTGAAACACGCACCACACACGATTACCTAGGCGTACCTTCATTTAAGGAGATTTTGCTGTGATGGGTGTTAATCTAATGGATGAGAGCAGCTGTAACAAGTCCTACTGATAGAGGCAAAGCATCAATAATAATTCTTAACCTTCATCAGCTCTCAAAGAGAAATAGATGTTTAGCCTTTTTTTTCACATTTCTGACCATCATTTGTTCCTTTAGCCCTCTCTGCGGCATCACTGTCAAATTCCAGTAGATCTTGAACAGCCATGCCCTTTAGATGTGCAGCAAGTATTAATTAGGCTTTAGAAAATAGTTAAAAGCAGTATGATCTCTGGCAGTTGGCGTTTGTGAAGCGAGAAGTGAAAGAAAGTGAAAAATAATCTATCTTAGCCTTTGTTTGCAAGGGTTTGTTGATGCTTGCTTTAGTTAAAGCATTCAGTTCCTGCTATATTGCCATTGAAAGTAAGTGGTGAAAGAGCTCCACTGTAGAGAGATCATGTGTCTTTGTTCAAAAAAATGCAGTTTAGGCCATTTATGAAAGATTTACAGAACTGTATCAGCCAGTGAAAGAATCTGTATCATCAGAAGACTTTTAATTTAATACTAATACATCTCAGAAAGCCTACTTGTGCACTTATGGCAGGTTTATCTCTGTTCCTCCAATGTGCTAAAACAGTTTTCCTAGCAGTTGTAAGATCTGCTTGGAGAACGAGTGAACTGCATGGCCTTTTGTCTCCATTTAGTGCTGTCCTCCTGCCCCTGCCTAACCCAAATTCCTTCCTCAGGAGGTCCCTTTCTCATGGACCAAAATGATTAATATGCCAGTGTTTTTCTCTAGAACTCACATTTACAGAGGAGGGTTGTAGCTCTGTCCTTTAAATGGAACAGGAACCCCCCGCCCCCAATGAAAAGACTAAGGAATTTTGGAAATCCCCTTGTCTCATTGTTTTTTCATGCAAGTGACCGTAAAGGTCACCCTTTCCTTGTGCTGACATTATCTAGATGGGTTAGAGAGTATTAAAAGCAAGGCTTAGTTTAGCGTCCTTTCCCCTCCCCACTGGGATTAGATCATGCTTTACCAGAGCAATTGTTCCATCCTCGACGTGTGCTGGGCAGATTTCAACGGCAGCATTTTGCAAAACTGTGATTTTTCATGCATACATTCAGAAGCCCTGTTCTGCTCAACTCAGTATCTATATCAGGCACTCTTGTAAGCTGAACATTTTTTCTGTCCTTGTTCAGTTGGGATTTCTCTGATTTCACTTAACATCAGACCAGAGGCTGAACGTGAGAGAGGGCTGCTAACAACAGAGCTGTAAGCTCTGAGCTCAGATCCACCACCACCGACTGAGCAGAGCCTGTCCAAGTGGACCCTGCAGGTGCAACGGTTCATGGCACAGGACCCCATCTGTGACCTTCAGCTGCGAGGAAGAAATTCTCCTTCTATTCCCTAAGGATTGTATCATACCTTATATTCCCTGCCAGGTAGTGGACAATTTTCTAATTGTGCAATGTTCCTTATGTGTTAGTTGGATGTGGTGCTCTTCATTTCCTCCAGCAAACCGTTTCACTTCCTTAGGTAGCATTGGAGACCGCTTCAGGAGATCGTATTTACCTTTTTAAGTGACTTAGCGCCACATGCTCTGTAAATCAAATATCCCAGCTGTTGGAAGCTTTCATTCTTGTTTCAGCAAAGACAGATTTTAGAGAGAAGTCATGGAAAAGTAAGCCTTAGGAAAAATGTGTAACACAGTTTAAAAGTACCAACCATCTGTGGTGTTGTGGTTGATTAACGTGCTAATACATTTGTATTGACCTTGAGTCTAGTGCTGCCTCTCTGCAGCATTGGTTTATTTCCCATGCCCTCACACAGACTGTACTATCCTGGTCATTCTGTCCTGGGGAACCGAGTGAAGTAATAGAAGAAATAACGCCTAATTGTGCACTTTTGAGATAGAAATCAACTTGGAAGTGAAAGAAGCATCAGGAGTGGGATTTTAACGGATGAGAGTGACAAGACAGTCGAAAAACACATTTTTCTGGATGAAATACCTTCTTATGCATGCATTTACTGCTCTAATTCAGTTGCACGTTCAGGCTGACCTGCGTTACAAGAAGCCAACATTGCAGAGAACAAGAAAATGGTCTTTTGAATGCGGGTTGTTTCACCAGTTCTTTGCAGGAATGAAAATATTTAATAAAAAGTGGTTAACCTTTTGGGTTGTTGTTTTTTTTTACAACAGCTGCACAAGCATTTAATTTAAAGAGGGAAGATAGCTGGTTTTGTTGCCTCTGCAGCAATAGTTGAAATCCCATCATTAGGATTGCAAATTCTTCACAGAGAGACCAGGTCTATATTTTTAGAGAGTAAGAGGAAATAACTGGCATAAAAGGATCGGGTAGCTTCCTACCTGTAGAAAACTGCTTCCAATTTATGTACCTTGGAGTTAGTGGGAAGTAATAAGGGTTATTGCAAAGGTGGATCCTGGCTTGCCCAGGAGAAGCTTCAGCTGCCTGTCTTTGCGGGCACAGGAAATACTGGAGCTATAGAGATATGTTTGGAAAAATAAGGTATCATTCATTATGTACTCATCATTAAAATATCATACTGTACAGTAAGTGCTCCTCATTAAAGTATTCGTAATTTTTGAACCATTTTTCTCCATCCTTAATTTATTACAGCAGCAAAAGAAGATTGGACTTTGATTTGATAAAAGAGCTTTATAGTGTATCACAAGGGGAAGCTGAAGCCTGTAGCTCAGCTGGAATGAAAAAGAATACTGCAAAGCCTTTCACACGCTTTTGGAGCAAATGCAATCACAACTCCTTCTCTAAAATGAACCAAAAAAGGACATACAGAAAACCACTCAGAAATTGTCACACAGCAAGCTCTCCAAGTAGCCACTTGTTTGGGCAATGCATCCCCATGTCCCTTATTACTATCTGTAATACCAAAAGAGCTCCCCACTGCTTCTTAGAGGGAGGTAGGATGAAGTTGCATTGTTTTTTAGACTGTACTCATGATTTCTGAAGTGCTTAGAAGGAGATAAACCATCTTTCCATAAAGAAAATTCTCCCGTTGTACTGTCTGGCTACCTCAGACAAGTCACTGAAGAGCGTAAAGAGCTGCTCACAGGGAGTGTTGCTGGTGACATTCAATGCTAATACGTTTTAGTCATCAGAAATGGTTTCCGTCTGTGTATTGAAGACCCCGTGTACTGCACTGTGAGAGGAACAGGCCAGGTTTTGCTTTTTGTGTGCAAGTAGGACTATGAATGGGACTATTCAAGGGAGTGCCAGCACGTGCCTGACGTCTTAAATTCAACAAAATTTGGCAGCAGGATTTGGGGATTCCTTTTTTTTTCTGAAACTTGAATTTTATCCAATTTCTTTATGTGAAAAATTGAAATCTTTTCTCGACAACATTTTACATGGTATTTGTAAAACCCTTAGGAATCAGTATAAAAATATTCTATGGAAAAATGGGACCTTTTGACACAGGAGCAAGAAGACAAAACTTTGGTTTGGGGCTTTTTTTTTTTTTTTTTAATGAAGAGACATGGTTGCTGTAGGTAGTGCGAGTAGAAATCTCCTTCCTTTCCTTGAGCCCTCCACCATCAGCTGCATCCCTTTTCTTCTCCAGTTCCAGGAGCTTTCTGAAGAGTTTCTCTCTGCTGCTACTTTCTCTTAGCTGACCAGAACAGGAAATTTTGAAAACACAAAGTGTTTGGCTTATTTCTTCAGCCTGCTTTCTCCACTGGAGCAGTCCAGTGAAGGAGGGGGATCACCATATTTTTGGAGGTGGACAGTGTGGCAGCCGCAATGGGAGGTAGGGAGCACACCAGCCCGTGTGAGACAGTTGGGACTGTACTTCCCATCTGGGATGGGGTGGGATGGCGGCACCTTCTTGAGCACCTGCTGTGTAGTAGTGAGCATGACTTGTGAGGGATGGGTGCTAGCACCTCATATCGCTCTGCTTTTGCTTTTTGTGCTCTTTAGGAACTGCAACACTTCCGTGTCATACCGGTCTTCTACGGAAAATGACTTCTCTAAGAAATACTTGCTGTTGCTAGCAGAGCAGAGGAATACCTTGTGTTCAGTAGGGGTTTTCCTGCTGGTTAGGGTGGCCATCTGGAAGACCAGAGGTGCAGATGACTTCTGTATCTTTGCAGTGCTTGGAACTGGCTCCATCTGTGATGCAGATGGTGACTGCGTTCTTCAAAAGGATGAGCTGAATGAAAGCAGCAGCTCTCTTGAAGGTTTGCCAGACTCAGCCTCCTAGTAAATCCATCATATGGTTCCTTCCCCTTTGCAAAGAGACATCGGAGAGGCAGGCCAAGACAGTAAGTGAAGAAGGAGAAGCTGATTGACATCAGCAGGGAGTTGTGGATTAGTGAGCCAACTGTATGCAGATGTGATTTTAAGTTATGCTATTGTACTAAAACTGCTAGCGGCATGGTAGGCCCAAGAGTCAGATCCAAGAGCAGAGGGGAGAGGGCGGAACAAAGCACAGGCTCAGTGACCAGGCAGTGGGAGGAGAAGCAGGTGCAGTACAGGACATCTCCAAAGGAAAATGAAAATTGAAGAAATGGCAAGTCGCCAATGCTAATGATGCCAGGAGACTAACAGCATCAAAAGTTGTCCTGAAACTTGGCTGGAGTAACTGGTAGAAATCCACAATGAGGAAACTGTATTTTAGATTTTTTTAAAACTACGAAATGTTTTTGGTTGTTTAATCTTTTCCTCTCTCCCCCCCCCCCCCAACACTGTTGCTCCATAAGAATGTCGATGTGGCTCAGAAGAATTGCCTCCCACTTGTTGTCATACGCATTTTCTGTTGCATCAAACAAAGGGAGGCACTGGCAGTACATTTGCTGTGTCTTGCTAGTAGCACACCCACATTTTTTCCTTCTAAAAGAGTTGATTGCCCAAACACTTACACTTTTGTAGATAAAGAATTCAACCAAGGAGGAAATATGCTAATAATTCTCTAAGCTGCTAATAACTGCAGTTTACTAAAGTGCAGCAGCATTGTAGAAATTACACTAATTACCCAGTTGCATCTTGACTTAAGCAGAAATGAATGCACATTCAAAAACTGTGTAAATGTAACAGTAACTTCTGGAAAATCTGGGTCTAGATGAGCAGTGTATGAGAATCACTGTGAACGCTGTATTGCTGGCTACAATTAGGATTGAATGCAGCCCTTTTCCCATTTACAGGCTTTTGTAATGGTGCAGGCTTTGAAAAGCCTCCTCCCTGTAGGCGACAAATACAAAACTGTTGGTACACACTTATCCGCAAGGAGCAAAAGCAGCCCCCTGGCAAGCTCGCCTCCTTCTGCCAAACAGCTGAGGCAGGGGGTCTGTGTGCATCCCACCACCCTCCTCCTCCTCCTTCTCCAAGCCTCCTCCCACGCATGGTGTCACCGTCCCAACATGTGCCATTTTCCAAGATCCAGCCAGTTATCCTCCGTGGCTCAGTGGTCTCAACTGTCTTGAAAAGCTTCCTTTTGTTGGCTGCTTCCATCCTTATGATATTCTCAGTTACCTTGTGCAGGTAATTCATCAGTATTCATCAGTATCAGTAAGAAGCAGTGACTTCTGCTCCTCACAGAAGTGTCTGCAGTGTACTCTCATTGCCATGACCTCGTGAAATTGTCCCCAGATTCTGCCAGAATGTGTTGATGGAAAAACTGAGTGGGTTTTTTTAATCGTATTTTTTTTCCTCCTCTAGCATTGCTCCCTGACTTCTCTGCCCTGCTGGGAGTCCTCTTTCTTTCTCAGTCACTAATCCCCAGCAAAAAAAACCCTCCCTCTCATAAGTAGCAATGTTTCCTCATAGCTTTTACTCCATAATTGTCTGTCTTACTACATAATTACGTGCCACACTAATTGCACAGACACATGCACTTTTAGAATTACATACTGTCATAAATGCATGCCCTGATGAGAGAGTTACGTGTGTATGCCTTAATTGTGAGCTATGGATTGCAGCTATGATGAGAGGATGGGCTCTTACTCATTAAGAGATTGGTAAAATACTGCGCCTGTGGTTCCATTCCCTACCTTGAATACCCAAACATGGTTTGATGTGAAGTGTTTCAAACATTAAAGCAATGATGGAAAGTAGACATGCTTTAGCGAATGGGGTCTCTGGGGCAATCGGGGGCATATTCCCAGCTCCATGGCATGGAGGTACTCAAAGCACAGGACTGGGGGGCCCTTTGGCTCTGCAGGGAGGTGGGTTTCAGTGGCTGGGGGATGTAGCTTCATTACCTAATGGTCCGTTGAAGATGTTTTCTTGTGGCCACAGAGGACATGTAGTTAGCTACCGATGTCACTAGTGGCTTTGATCTGTCTGATTAGAAGCAAATGTTAGACAGGAGCATGATGGCTTGCTCACGGTGTGTGTGAAAGGAGACAGCCAGCAGTCCTGCACTGGTGCCTGTGTCTCTTTGCACAGACTGCTCCAGGTAGCAACATCCCCCAGTTTGCACCAGCAAGTCAGGCAGGAGAGATTTAAACCCAAATATCAGAAAAGTATTGCAGTCTTAGTCCTGTTACCTGAATACCTGTTGTGTCATGGTACCTGGAGATCTGCGGGCAAATCAAGAGCAATTCTTGCCCTTTCATGTTAAAAGAAAGTTTATTCTTTGGTTCCTGCTGTGCCCACTCAAAAAAGTAAGGACTTTTTATACTGGTTGTTCTGTATTTGTTTGCAGAGCATCTGATTTCTTGAATACATCCTTAATAGGACTAAAGAATAAACTGGCCGCATTTAGATATTTAATTGGTGAAAAATGTAATATGCTTTAAGAAAAGCACTGCTCGTCACTTCAGCTGGAGAATTTCTAGGTTCGACAGAAAGTGAAACACAAGTAGAACTAGTGAAGTATGTCAAGTTTACTTACAGACAAAAGCAGATTGTTTATTTTAAAAGTTTTTTTTCCCGATGTTTAAGCACAATTAAGAAGAAAATATCTAACAGCAGAAGCCAGCATTGTCTTCAACTCTGTTCAACTATAATTAGACAGAAAACCCTTTCAAAGAGCTTTTAGAAAGAGAGCTCTTCTGGCTGGCTAGCTATAATTCCCTAAGGTGTGCCACATGCGTTTTACTGCCGGTATAAACCCAGAGGCAATGTGATTGTTCAGGTCACTGGTAAGTGCCATTGTGCTCCTGGCAGATCATCTTCTGCTGCAGTGTGTATTAATAGCATGTGGAATAAGGGACAGCAAGGGCAGGGGTGACTAGCAGACAAGGGTGCCCTTGTTGGCTGGCCGCTGAGTTCACAGGCTTTGATCCATGCCATGTGCTTCCCAAGCCCATGCCTCAGCAGTTGTACTACATAGAAACACATGTGGAAAGGGAGCCGGAGACCTCAGATACCAAGTTTCCGTTTTAAAATGCTAGTCAAAGTGAATAGATGTGTCACTTCTGGTTTTCAGGAGTTACGAAGAGTTAACAAGAGTTAGCAGGATCTTTTTGAAGAATGTAGAAAATGCCCTCTTCTTTTCTTTTGTTGTTTCCTTTTTTTGCCTTTCAGCAGTAAAGAATTACTGAGAAATTCATTATCGTTTGATAATAACGTTGAGAAATTCATCATGTTACCAGCTTAACCAAAAGTTCCTTCAGACTTTACTCACAGGAAGTTCAGTAGGCTGTTTGATTCATGGGTAGAATCTGACCATCTCAGAATATAAATAGTGTTTCTTTCAATACCCTCCTTGAGAGCAGAGGCAACACATAAGGGAGAAATATGAATCCAGTGCATCTGCACTGCAGATCAAAGCAGTGGGAGGGAGGAGACCATGACTCTGGTCCCTGTCATGCTCCTTGTGGTGGTCTTCATGTCGTGGGAGTTGCGAATTCTTCCTGTCTCCCAGGTCCAGTTGTGTGTGGGTTTCTGTGTGGGCTGGAGAAAGACCCCATGTCTTTCCAGCATCATGTAATTCTACCCTGTGTTTGATGACCAGGAGTGATCCACTGAGAAATGAACATTCCCTGCTGTTGCCACATCCTTTTTCCTAACTTGGGATGAATCGCCTACTCTTCCTGCATGTTAGCATCAGTTTCAGCAGCATGGAGGCAGTAATACTGTTCATCTGAAGAAGTATTATGAGATTTCCTTTAAGTGCAGAAAGCATTTTTAAAATACCAAGATGATAGGTGTTGTGTGCCGCATGTGCAAACCTTTGAAGAACCTAAACTCCCAAGCCATTTACAACTTGGAAATCCAAAGTTCATTTTTAGTGGCAAACCAGGACACAGACACGAAATAATGGCAAAGTGAGGATGGTAAGCAGGTGGGAGATACTTAAATCAAAGTTCGTTGTTTTAGTGCTTTGTCCAGCTTATGGTAAGGTAACTTTCTGGATTTTGTGTTAATGATTTGCCTTGCCTTCCCACACTGAGCAGCTGCTTTAATCTCAAGTTTAAGAAGTGCTTTGCTTTCCAGATGGTGTTTACTCTGCAGAAAATGAAATGTAGCTTTTTAGGACTTCATCATAGTTTTGCTCTCTTTTATTTTAGAAATCTTCCAGAATCCCTGAGGATGACATCAGGTTGAGAAAAAACAGAGACCAAAACTGTGCCAATTTCTTGGAGCCAGCTACTGTGCTTGCTACAAAGGAAGAGAAAATGGAAATTGAAGTTCCAGTTTCTGAACATAAAAGCATCACCACAGTGGCTTCACCACATCCCATAGACAATCCAACCCACTTCTTTTCCCCTGCTGCCAGCCACAATGGACTTAAGGACAGGCACGAATCTCTAGACAGTGAAGTTGCTAAAGAGATCAGATACCTAGATGAAGTGCTGGAGGCAAATTGCTGTGATTCTGCTACAGATAATACCTTTAATGGGACATCCTCCCCTGAACCAAGTGCAGTCTCCATTATGGAGGGCTCAGGAGCATCTGTTAATGTCAATAATGATTCAGTACTCGGCGAAAGGGAAGAAAATGTAGCCAACAAGCAGGCACCCTCAGTAACTGAACCACATGAAGCTAGCATAACAGATGAGAACCTGAAATCTAATGGCCATTCCTTGGGTGGACTGAAGGAAGACACTCAGGAAAGTCTGAAGGTGCCAGGAAGTCCCACTTCTTCAAACAGTTCTAGAAGATCCTCTAAGGATGGAGAAACAACTCTTACAACCCTTAAGAAAGAGGCTAAGTTTGAACTACGAGCCTTCCATGAAGACAAAAAGCCCTCAAAGCTCTTTGAAGATGAGGAAGAGAAGGAAAAATACAGGGTCCGCAAAGTGAGACCATCAGAGGAAATGATGGAACTTGAAAAGGAAAGAAGGGAACTCATTAAAAGCCAGGCTGTCAAGAAAAACCCCAACATTGCCGCCAAATGGTGGAACCCTCCCCAGGAGAAGACCCTGGAGGATCAACTGGATGAAGAGCACCTGGAGTCCCACAAGAAGTACAAGGAGCGCAAGGAGAGACAGCAGCAGCAAGGTGCAACACCAACATCCCCCAAACAGATCAGCTACTCCTTTGCACCACCAGAGCCAGTCAATATCAAGAAAGAGGATATTGTCACAGAGCAAATTGACTTCTCAGCTGCCAGAAAGCAGTTCCAGCTGATGGAGCATTCAGGTCCATCTCAGGGTCAGGCGCCACCAAGGCGGTCAGGAACACCCAAAATGTTCTCCATCAAACCCTTCTACAAAAGCCTCAATTCTCCGCATGTGGACAGGCCACTGTCCTCCGTGACAAGACCCGTTTCAGTATGTGGGCAGACAGGACAGCTTGAGGGTAACAATGCCACTGTTGTCAAAGCACAGAAGGTCTCCTGTACCTCAGAAGATGATATAAGTACTCAGACTACCACTGCTGACCCAGTAAGAGAGTTACGGAGCAGTGATAGCCCCAGAGCTGGACAGGCCTCAAAACTGTGGGCAGAGGATGGAGAATTCATGAGCGCGAGAGCAGTCTTCACAGTGGTGAAGGATGATGGACAGGGCGTGCTCGACCAGTTCCCAAAGTCAGCCAGCGCCTCTTCCCCTCCAGAGGAGCTTGACTCTGGTTTGGATGACCTGTCTGTCAGGTCTCAGGATACCACTGTCTTGGAGACCCTTTCGAATGACTTCAGCATGGATAACATCAGCGATAGTGGTGCCTCCAATGAGACCATGAGCGCCCTGCAGGAAAGCTCGCTGGCCGATTTCTCCCTGCCGCAGACCCCGCAGGCTGACACTCCAGCAGAGTGCAGGGGCGAAGGCATCTCCAAGTCATTCAGCGACCTGGGCTGTGACTCACCCTCCTCAGCCTTGGCAGACTCCATGCTGATTGACGACCAGCTGGAGTACCACGCTGGGCTGCTGGTTCAAAATGCCATCCAACAAGCCATAGCCGAGCAGGCAGATAAAGCAAACTGCAAGGAAGAAGAAATCCCAGTGGAGAAGGAGATCTCGGTTAAAGAGCAGCCAGGCACCACCAGGCCCGCTGCAGCCTCCAAGGAGCAGCATAACCCAATGTTCGAGCCACCCCAGGTGTCTTCACCTGTTCAAGAAAAAAGGGACACCATACCAAAGACTTCAAAAGAGGAAGACTCAGGACTCAGGGAAGGGAAGAATTTGCAGCAGTCACCCATGTACTCAGCCACCCAGCCATTCCTTGTGGAGGAAAATAGGCATGAAGTCAGCTATTTCAGCAAGTATTCAGAGGCAGCTGAGTTGAGAAGCACTGCCTCCATCCTGGCCACACAGGAGCCTGAAGTGACCATGGGCCCTTTCAAGTTACGGTCAAGGAAGCAGCGGACTTTATCGATGATAGAAGAAGAGATCAGAGCTGCCCAGGAACGAGAAGAGGAGCTGAAGAGGCAGCGCCAAGGTCTGCAGGTGGCATCAAGCCCTATTACGAAGAGCGCACCACCCATGCCCACCAGAACTGTGTCTTACAAGACCGCACCAGGTAAGAGCCTAAAGCATCAGGGTAGAAGTGAAATGTGACTGTTGGTCAGGTCAGGTTTGGGTTTACATCATTTTTGAGTGAATACATGATTTTGCAGGGGGCGGGAGGGTTGTCATGACTTTGTCTGCCTGGAAACTGCAGGCAGGAGGAGGGCATGGGACAACCCAGCTTTCTCTCTGTGAGCACACCTGAGGACGTTTTTGTTTTTTCCCAAATGTAGCACAGAAGTAACTTACATACCCTGCTGATCATCATCAAGAAACCCTGCACTATTTTCATCCCTTGCCACGTTGTAACATGACATGTCTATCGCTGTGCTGCTCAGACCACCCACTGAAATTTAGGATCGTCACAAGGAAGGACAGCGGCAGTTTTTTTGAAGCTGTGTGGCTATTTGAAGGACAAACATACAAAGCATTTTTAACAGGCTTTCTGTTCTCTTGCATGTCATTAAGGAAGGGCAAAGGTTTTGGAGTTTTGCATCAGATTTCTTTTTGTTTTGCCTTCTGTTTTCAGGTATTTCTTGGTCTTCTTAATGAAGTTTGTCTGGTAAAAAGATCTCCAGAGCTGTGAGTTGCCATGTATTTCAGCTGGTGTCATTTACTACTGAACTAAACAGGCATCACAAATGAAATGCTTAATAGATTCAGTAGAGGTCCTCCTCTGACTAATCAGAGTTCTCTAGAACAGCATTTTTGATAGGGAGTCTCCATAAACTGAGGTGTTTTGGGCAATGTCTGACAAGAAGTGAGAGGCAGGGCACCGTTGACCTCAGCTAGAAGGACTCGTTGTGACCGCTTTCAAAAACAGCATCATCTGTAGCTGCAAGTGCTCGAAGTGAGGCTGGTAATGGTTGATTTTTACTCACAAGTGATGCTGGAAGGGCTGCTGACACTAATGCTTATTTTAATGGAGCATCTGGGAAAACAGTGTACTTCTCGTTCCTATTTCCCTACACAACAAGACATTTACTTTGTGTCTGATGTTAAAGTGTTCATTGTAAATTACATTCTAGCGAGAATGATAAACTTGTGCTTATAATGAATCATTCCAGACAGTTTCCTTTAAATGTCCAACTGACATATGTTCAAGAAAGAAAATTGGGATCTATTAGCCAATGACTCAAGCTACTGCAATTTGCAGCTGGTGACAAGGCAAAGAATTAATTTCTAGGAAAAGATGAGTATGTGGCAATGCGTAAGGATGTCATTGATCAAAAAAACCACAAAGAGCATTGCCAAAGTCATTCTTAAATCTTCTACTTTCGGTGCTTTCTAAACAGCGGATGTGCTCAGTAGAGCTCTCAGCTGGCAGAAATTAGCTCGGCACCCTTAGTGTTGCAGGGTGCCTCAGCTCATCTCATCCTTGCTGTCCCTTTAGCCAGCTGCGTCGCAGTTAAAGCTTGCAGACATCCTTAAAAATACGGAGAAGAGATACCATGCAGTTCCTTGGGAGATTGCAGCAATGTTCCTTTTATTTTAATATTTACAGCATCTTTTCAATATTTACAAAAACAGAGGCAAAAGGTGATTCAGCAGAGGCAACAAAATCTGGCTGTAAAGCTTCATTGTGGCCAGTTACAGAGGTGAATTACAGAGCAGAAAAGAAAACCTATTTGTGGTAGGCCCAGTAAGGAATATGCTGTAGAACATGTCTGATACTGTAATGTGAATATCTAATTTCACATAGAAAAATAATAATAGTAGTACTAAGAAGAAGAGGAAGAAGAAACAGAGGTATTTCAGTCACCAAATTGTCTTTCCCAGCGAAAGAATTGGCATTCTTCTTTTAACATCAGGATACCTCAACAGAAAGGGATTAGAGGGTCAAGTCTAAATTTGAAAAATCTGTTGCTAAGTAGGGAAGTGTGAACTCACCAGAACTCTTTTGAGGAGGTGTAGTAATTAACTTAATTAGCAATGGCCTACCTGTCACGTTGCTTTTTGGTGGTGGACCAGGCAGAGTAGCTGTACTAGGACTCCAGGTGGTCCCTGGTTGTTTGTTACTCCTGCCCCATTTCACTGCTTTGAACTGTTGTTATGTGGATAGCAGAAACACAAATGACAAAAAAAGGACTGCAGTGAACCGAACTGCTATTTTGACTGAAGTGTGGAAGAATAGCACAATTCATGTGGGTGTATGTGTGAAATAACTGCTAATTACTGTAGATAGCAAACAGGCTGGTTTTGCCACCCTGACATACAACTTCCATACAACTGACAGTAGCACTAAACTTGGTGTCTGCCAACCACCCAGCACAAACCAACGTGGTTCCTATTAATAAACTTCTGTACTGCTAACAAGTGTCCTTTAAAGCTGTTTGGGATGCTTCAAAGCAGCCTTTTAACCCACCTCAGGTGACTGGAGTGAGACACAGAGTAATTTCAGTGGAACAACGACTATGTGTTGTGTGCCCACAGGACAAGACCTTCTCCAGGATACTCCTGGAAATGTGAAGGGAAGAACCTATGTGAACTCCTTTCCCCAAAAAATTTGGTTTCCTGCATGAGAAACCCAAGAAAGATCTGAAAAATGCTTGAGAGCATGGAGAGTCATCGTGGATGACCCAGTGATTGTGGATCCCAAAATATTTGTGGAGCTGTATTTAAATCTGAATGTTTCCTGTGTTGTTTTGCTGCAGTACCTGCTGCACTTGGCAAGGTGTTGAGCAGCTGCATAGCAAGCCAGTGGTGTTCTCCTACAATGTGCGCGTGGTACACCATCCCTCCTGGACAGAGCAGCTGGAGCTGCTTGATAGTTTATTTAAACAGAATGATTCTGCCCCTCTACTCTGCTCTCCTAAGACCCACCTGGAGTACTGCGTCCAGCTCTAGGGCCCTCAGTATAGGAAAGACATGGACCTGCTGGGCCAAGTCCAAAGGAGGGCCACAAAGATGATCATAGGGCTAGAGCACCTCTCCTGCGAGGACAGGCTGAGAGAGTTGGGGTTGTTCAGCCTGGAGAAGAGAAGGTGTCAGGAGGACCTTATAGCAGCCTTCCAGTACCTGAAGGGGGCCTACAGGAAAGACGGGGAGGGACTCTTTGTAGCAATAGGACAAGCAGTAACAGTTTTAAACTGAAAGAGGGGAGATTTAGATTAGATATTAGGAAGGAATTTTTCACTCTGCGGGTGGTGAGGCACTGGAACAGGTTGCCCAGGGAAGCTGTGGATGCCCCATCCCTGGAAGTGTTCAAGGCCAGGCTGGATGGGGCTTTGAGCAGCCTGGTCTAGTGGGAGGTGTCCCTGCCCATGGCAGGAGGGTGGAACTGGGGGATCTTTAAGAGCCCTTCCAACTCTAACCATTGTGTGATTCTGTAAATGTGTGACACAAGAGGATACAGCATACGTTTGATGTTGTTGTATCTGTGTTCTTTTATTAAGAATATGGAAACTTAGACTATGAAGAACTCGTGTCTAACTTTCTGTAGTGCCTGGCTCAAGTAATCCTGTTCATCAAAGGACATGTGAAAATCATTACACGAGGATTGTTTCAGTGAAGGCTTTTCTGTTGGAGATAAACTCTGTGAATATTTCCTGTGTCATGATGAGGCATCAGGAAATCCCTAACACGAGAAGCCATGCCTGGGATAAGCTTTCCTGAAGCTGCCACATCTGCCTTTTTGGTGTTTGTCACCATAGCATTGTCCGGTGAGGCAGAAGGCACGCTGTACTACCTGCACTCCTCTGCAGGCACTCAGACCCATCTGCGTGCCCATTTGGGAGAGCTGCCCACCCAGCAGTCATCTTCTCTTGTCTTCGGTTGATGAACTAGACAAGAGAATTTCAGTGGATGGCAAAAGCCCAGAAGGGGAGCTGCAGATTAGAGATGCAAATGATCAGGTACTTTTATGTTTCAGGTAACTGTTCCCTCCAAATAGTGAGGGATGTGTGTATGCTGACGTCTTCTTTCTTCTCCTTGCTTTCTTCCCCTGAGCAATAGCTGTGGAGTGTAAGCCTCTGTCAGAGAAGCTACTTCAGGCTCAAGACCATTTTCCACTTTAATTTTTCACTAATAAATACCTGCGCTAAGGAGATTTGTCAGGTTCAGCCACAGCCTGAAGATACATTTTGGATGGTGGGGGCAGAAGGAGAAATTTTGGGGCAAGATATTTTTAATGTTTGTGGCCATGGCAAAATTTTTAATGCCCTGTATAAGGGGCAGAAGAATAAAGATCAGTTAAAATGAATACATGAACCCTTTTTTATAATGAGAATGTCGAGAAAGGCTAGAGCAGAAATGGAGCCTTTGAGTTTATGGAAGATACTGTTTCCTTACCCCTTCTTAAGCACCAGTATGAAAAAAGCAAGGTTCATCATTCTCTTCAAGGATTCCTCTGGAGTGCTCATCACTCATCCCCTGAACGCCTTAACAGCATACTAACCCAGCTCATTTGTCATTTGCTGTCTTATTCCTTCACTAGTGGAGAATGTGTATGAAGCGAGAGAATCTCTGAGAGGTTCGTTTTTTATTGTTGACTTGTGTGTGTGTTTGCATATTCATTTACTTGGTGTTCAAGAAGACTGAAGAAGCCTGCCTTTCACCTGGAGCAATATTGAGACTCCACATTACCAGAAGGACATTTTTTTACACACTTCAGCTATCCCCTGACTTCAGCACAAACGAGTCTCCTAAAACAATCTGTCTTGCTGAAATACTGTATTTTGAAAAGTTTTCTCTGCTGTGCAGGTGTTTTAAAAATGCCAACAATATCTCTAAAATAGTTGTTCCTGCTAGTGTGAAGACTCATTCTTCCCATCTCCGTTGCACCTTAGTTAACATTATATGATGGCCCTTGGTACCTACTTGTTATTTAGTGGTGGTCCTTGTCCCAGGGCCTTGCCTTAGTCACTTCTTCTTGATACTGCAACAAACCAGCTGAGCATGCTTCCTCAGCTTGCAGCGAGTGCTTGGACACCTGTCAGGCTTCACTGGGTGGATAAGTCACCATCACAACCCCTCTTGCTCCCCAGAGCTGTGCAGAGGTTTTGGTTAGCAGGAAGCTAATCGGTCCCCAGCTCTTACACATCTTTGGTTTTGCAGAGAGGTATCAATCAGGCAATATCTCGCAGCCACCAGACAGGGACACAGCAGCAGCTGCCCCTTCCCTGAGCTTTCCCTTCCCCTCCCCAGGGCGTAGAAAGAGCATTCTCCATAGCAGCAGCTCCTGCCTGCCCCAAATAGCACAAGAGGCAGGAAATTAGGAGAAATCAAATTACAGGAGCTTCCTGCTGGATCCCTGAAGCCACAGAGTGGAGGGAGCCATCACCAGAACTGAAGCCACAAAACATTTTTTGGAGTCCCTTTGAAAGAGGAGAAAAATGTTAACGTGTAGGTGAAGATCTGGGATGCTATAGCCTGTACTCGATATCTTGTGGCAACTCTAAAGGTGACCTCAGGGGACTACCTTTCCCTGGAGGGAAGACACTGCTAACTACTGTTAACTGGCAGGTGTGACCATCAGGCTGCAGTTTTTGCTGGTATCCTACAGATGTGACCCTGTTTACATCCGAGTCAGAGTACAGTTCCTTTCTTACTCAGCCTGGATTTGGGCAAGGACCACCAGCAATGTCTGTGTGCATCAGGTGTGGCCACGGGACTGCATAAGTAGAAAGTGCCCGTGATCATCCTGTCTCATGATGCTTTTATGCTGAATGACTCTTCTGCCTGAGAACAGTACCTTATCTGGATGAAAATCTGCCAGAAGAAAATTAACACAGCAACATTTCTAACATGATCTGAACTGGCAGAATAGGTTTACTCCAGACCAGAGCGCTGTGTCGGGTTCATGGAGTTTTTTCTGTGGTTGTTCTGAGAGCCCTGAAGCCTCAGACTCTCCATCATCTAACCACAACCTCACTGGCGGTTGTGCTGGTTGCTTGCCTGTCTGCCACCGTTGGCACTGGGTAGGATCTCTCTCTTTCACCTGCCTACCTGTGCTCACTAAATTTTTAGGAACTTGAAAGAGGCACTTGGTCCTCTGTGAAAAGTACTTGAAATAACACTGTGAATTCCTGAGTTTTTAGTGGAATTCAAACACTTACATAGAGAAAATGGTTGTATAAGCATAATTTCTTGTGGATACAATCCATCAGACCACTGTTTTGCTGTGGGCAAATTTCCTTACTACCTTTGCTTGTCTATTTGTGAAAAGGGAACTGTGACAGTGTTCGTGGTGACACTGCCCAGCATGCGCGTGTTACTGCAGGATTGCTGTTACAATGCAGAAAATGATGGGCCTTCCGTCCAAGGAGGATGGATCTGCTTGGAGATATCCCTTTTCTAAAATGCAGATCCCCAAAGGCTACGGTTTGTATTGTTTTCCAGGGGAAGTGGAGTGGAAGGAGCTCTTTTCAGGCATGAGGCTTGTCTGTAGGTCTGAGCATCCTGTGGTGGGTCTGCATCCCTGGGGGAAAGCAAAAGCTGGGCAGATATCTGAGAAGCCTGATTCTTCCTGCATTACTTGCATACATCCAAGACAGTTACTTTTTACTGTAGGAATTAAGTAATACAGCAAGATATCTGACCCTTAACCAGGCCTTTTATTTTCAGCAAACTTTTTTACCCACTGGACCTAATGGGCAAGGTGACGGTTGTTCTTACTCTCTCCTGCTGAGCAGTCCAAGGTGCCACACATGGGTGCAGCTCAGGACCTATTGTTGGCCCCTGCTTTGGCCATGTAACTCCTGGTTGTCTGTGGAGCTGGTGCTGATGCAACCCAGAGGAGAACCTGGGCACACAGAAACTCCCCCTCCAGTCTCTGGTGTGGTGATTTAGGGAGGACAAATTCCCAGCCTCATCCCTGTGCCAGACAGCTTAAGCTAAGCCTGTAGGAAAAAACTAGTGGGGCTGGGGTTTTCCATGCTGGTTGGAAGTGAAACATGAAACAAGCCCGGCAAAAGGATTTCTTGTAAAAGACTCAGGTTTCACTTCTCCCTTCAAGAATGAATCCTGCTGATTCTTACAGGAGGTTTCAAGGCTGCTCTCTAGTGGTTACCACTGTCATGATGCTTTTTGGAGGAACAGCTAAGGTTTTCATTTCTTAGCAACAGGAAGTTTCATGAACATCTGCACGACCCTTCTGGTTACTTCACTTATTTGCAAGGGTTTTGTGGTGGGTTTTTTTTCTCCTTTTTTTCCTTTCCCATCCATTGAACCATCTCATTTCAAAAAGCTGACATGCCATGGAAAAGGGAACCTGATTTTCGTTCAGGATTGCTTTCTCCTGTGATAGCTGAGGACCCCTGCACCGTATTCCCATGCCCATGACCTGCTACCATCATCATCATTCTTCCCACTGGAGCAAGGTGGATGGCTCACCCCAGATCAACACCTTGTGATGAGAAATGGAGGCTGTCCTCCCCAGAGAAGCGTGGGTTGTCCATCCCCTGAGTTCTCCCACAGCTCATTGCAGTGGTCTTCTTGCTCTGCCCTGCTTTTTACCCAGCTCTTTAGCTGGGGTTACTCTGCCTAATGCATGCTCCTCTGGGTGAAATGGGCTGAGCCAGAGAGCAACCTGACTTCTGTCTGACTTTCTTTCCACTGGGAGACTGAAGGCCCCTGTCTGAATGGGGAGTGCGTGGGACGGAGACCCCATCCCGCTCTCCTCAGGTCTCTCTCCAGGAGCACCCTCTGCGACTTGCAGGACACAGCTGCAGGGAAGAGTAGGACCAGGGACCAACCCAAAGCCTTTCGCGCTTCTAGAAAAAGCACTGGAAGAAATGAAGAAGCCAGCACCGCTTAACCAGATGCCTTCACTGGACATCAGGCACATGGTCCCTGGTGTACAGTGGTGGCATCCTGTGCGTTGTATTGTCTGAATCAGAAAAAAAAATAAACTTGTGGTTTTCCAGAATCTTAGAAACATTTCCAGATCACTGAAATGTGTCATATAGGAGGGAATGGGAGTAATTCAGCCAGATACTACTGTAAATAATAGTGGTAGGTTAAATTTGCATTGTATTGTTTGGTGACTCTTCTAGGTTTTGTAAAAAGATTTTGTAGTGGTTTTTGGTGTAGTGCATTTCAGGAAGAGACAGTGTTTTTAAAGCCCATGACCATCCTGATTTACCAGATTGTTTCATAAACTTCATTCCAACCCGTTTCTTCATTCAAACCCTGCTGAAAATGCTTCTTCTGCTGTTAACTTTTAGAAACAACTTACGAGTCCTTCAGCTTAGAAAGGGTCCATCCTTTTCATGTAATTGCAGGAAAGATAGAGAAGATCAAGCCACCTCCATCCCCCACCGCAGAAAGCCACGTCTCACAGTCTGACCCACCGCCCGAGGAGCCTGCGGGAGCCCAGCGACCCAAGAACCTGATGCAGACCCTCATGGAGGATTATGAAACACACAAAACCAAGAGAAGAGAAAGGATGGACGACAGCAGTGTAAGTGCCCTTGTCCTTTTCACTTTTTTGCTCTGCGATAGAGACCATATCTCATGAGAACTAACATTCAGACAACAAAAATATTTATTTCCCAAGAATCTGCTGAGATCACTTTCCAAGTGTGTAAGGATTTTAACACATTGTAAGGGCTAGTATGTTTGAAAGCAAAGGATGAGGGCCAATGGAGAGGAAGAGAGAGCATCACTGCAAATATCAAAGCCAACTCATATTAAGATTCTTTTTAATTAATTAAGTTAATAAATAATAGGGGCAGTGGGTAGCTGCCCTGCAATTGGCAGACTCTGTTAATTCACACATCACCAAGACCCTGCAGCGGATTATTTTAGTGACTGTTTGAACTTGATGGATCAAGCAGTTATTCATGCCTGTGTTTGTAGACTCCCAAAGTCCTGTCCCAGTGTGCTCAGGATTCAGTGTAAATGGATAATGTCCCTAGAAACCATCCCTTGCAGAACTGGATTGACAATGTCACAGAAATTAGCTTGGGTCCTTCAGGGGGCAGAATGCCATTTCCTGCTGGATTTGTTGTCTTTTGTTCCACACAAACAGAAAATCAGCCAGAATTTCAGTTTGTGAAATGGGTGCCTGTATTTCAGTCATTACTATAGTAGAGTTTAACCCAATTAAGTTGTTCTTTATTGGAGGTACTAATAAGAAGAGCTACGAATTTCATAGCTGGAAGTATCAAAATTCAGGTGCATCCATTGTACAACCTGTTTCCCAGCAGAGCACGAGGTATTTCCTATTCAGACTCATTATTACTGTGGACAATGACTGCAGAAGGTGGTGAGATAAAAGTGCGATGTAAAACTTCTTACATGGACATAGTCCTTGTTATGTGCTTGCTGAAGCAGCCGCAGTCCTCCAGGCATTCCCCAGAGATGTCAGAACAATGACACCAGCACCAAGGAGCTCATGCTCCAAACAAACTACTTTCTAGTATTTCTAGTTCTACCTTCTAGATTCTGCCTTTCATTAAAGGTAGAGTTTCATTAGGTGTGTAGAAGTAAGTGAAAGTTTGTAATGAGAATACTGCACTAGTCTGGCAGCTTTTAATTATTACTGGTGAATATTGCACAGTAGCATAAGATAGTTAAAATCAGAAGGAATGCAGTGTGGAGGGGTCCTTGTTGCATTTCTGCTCGTTAACGAAAACGTAGTAGGAGAGCTGACTCAAAATGGAAACAGATTAGTTTCCAGCGCACACCAGAAACTTTCTGGTCCCTTCTTCTACTGAAGCCATTGAAAAACAAGATCTCATTGTCCGTCGGGCTCCTGCTGCCGCACAGGAGGCCCGCTTGCACACAGGAGTGTGCCTTGTTCTCACAGCAGCATCTCGGGAAGGGTCCACTCTCTGGTTTCTCCTCCCTTCCCAGAGCACCCAGTGAAACGGGGTGGCTCCACCTGCTCCGGTGGGTGCTGTTTTCTGGCATCTCCCTGGAGCATCTCTTTCCCTGAAGGGCGCTCAGAGGCAGGAGACATGTCACACCCTCATGCCCTTTGCAGAAGTGGTCCTCAGGAGTCCTGCAGCGAGTATCTGTCAGTCTGGTGGCTCAAAACCTCGGCACAGCGGAGAAGCTGCTGGGCTGAAGAGGTGACACTTAGCTTGGTACTCACCCTGAGCTTTTCTTTCACCTCCGTGAAGAGTAAAGGTGACTTGCCCAGCCCACGAAGCGGTGGCTTGTGGTGGAAATCTCCCACGGCTGTGATGGTCACATGCCGTTTGTCGTGCATGTTGTAGCGCACAGAAGACGGGTAAGATGTCATTGGATGTAACTCCCTCTGCTCAGCTGCCAGAGTGCAACTTCTCAGGTGCCTACAGACCTGCACACGTGCCCCCTAGAAAGCAGGTTGGCCACAATTGCTTAGTCTCTTCTGCTGTTGGAAGCAAGCCCTGATGTCCTGACCGGGGCGCTGGTCCAGGCTGTGTCTGAGCGAAGAGGTGTGCTGCGGGTGCCAGCTCCGCTGTCTGCTGCTGATACAGCTGCCCAGGCACCGACCACCCAAGGATGCACAGCCAGAGCATCGGTGCCGGTTAGACAAGTTGTGGGATGGACCCTTTTCTGGGATGAATTGTCGAGGCTGCAGTGAATTCATGGAGCCCCAGTGCACACCAAACTCCCACAGTGTTGCGGTTTGTTGTCCTTCTCCTCTTCTCTAAGCCCATTGCACACAGCCAAACAAGATTTACATTCTTGCTGCTGCTTACCCAAAATACTGTTCGAGGGCAGTGTCCTGCAGAGCCCGGGGAGAGCTTCTTTGGACCAGCAGGAGTGTTTTGTTTCTCTTCCTTGCCTTTTTCCGCTCTCGTTTTCTAAATAACTCCCACCATTGGCAGGGGAAAGATAATTCAAATAAGCAGTGCTGCACTTCTACCACTGTTAGTTCGAGCTAATATTTTACATGCCAGGCTAAGCAGTAATTATTTAAACAACAAATAGCTTTGATTTGTCAGCAGAGGACATTTGACCGTGTGCTCAGGAAAAAGATTTCCATAACTAATGAAACAAAAGAGCACATCACTGACCTGCTTTAAAAGATGTATTAAATATAGCCGGGGAAGGAGCATAACTGACAACCAGACAGGCAGCTGCCACTTGGAGCATTAAGTCCTGGGAGCTGAACATGGCTCAGCATTGCTCTTTGTGAGTGAGGGGAACCAGAGACTTCCTCAGGTACGGGGATCAGTCAGGCTGAACAGAGCCAGCGCCGCTGCAGGGGCAGAAGGCAGCAGCCACGGTCGCTGGAATGGGTTGGTGGAGAGGTTTGATGTCCGTGGAAACTCCCCCTAATATGGTGAGCACACCAGCAGTATTAGCACATAGAGCTTCTGCTTCTCCATACATAAGACACACCAAAAGGCAGGAGGGTGGTTTCAGTAGGACATCTGTCCCATATCTCCTGTAAACATCACCGCCTTCTGTTTTGTGTCTGGCTTCAGTGGCTACAACGCGGGCGCTCTGGCCAGGGCTTGCGGGTTTTGCCTTTCAGAGACAGAGGGCAAATCAAGCGCATCTGCTCTTGGAAGAACTTTGCCGCTTAGGCAAGGGGGCAGTTTCTTCCAAAAAGGATGTGTTATGGTAGAGGTTTCAACAGGTGAGAAAAAGAGAAAAAGCAGCAGCAAGAAAACAGGTCAAGCACTGATGGTAAACAAGACTGAGACTGGCCAAGCAATGTCATTAAAAAAACACCAAACTGACTAATCTTATTTTTTTTTTTATGACACCAAGTTGCTTGAAATCCTATTCTCTGGGATGTGCCAGTTCTTGCAATTTCTTTGTTTTGTTCTTGTTTCCTAGTTATAACATGCTTGTTCAATGTACTAATGCTGGTCTTTTCCCTTTCTACCAGTACACCTGTAAATTACTGTCTAGCAAGGTTACTTCTGAGGTACTTTTCAACTGCTTATTTATTTTTGCTTCCTCTTGCATGGTGATTCCAAGTGCATGTCGCTGCAGTGTGCATTTCCATGCTGTGTGCCAGTACTGTTTCATATCAAAACCAGGATGCAAGTTGGGGGGGGGGGGGGGGGGGGGGGGACACGTTATTCCTTCTTATCTCTCATCAACAAATATTTGTGTGGCTGGTTTTCTAACCCTTGGATTCTAGTTACAATTTCTGGCATGGGAGGGGTTGTAATTAAAGAGACGGCAGCTGTTGCCCAGGACTGGAGCATTCCTGAGGCATGAAATGAGAACTTCTCCTTAATCCCTGTTACCTTTTAGCTGGCAAAGCTGAACCTGGGATCCAAGCATCCTCAGATGCTGAGTGAAACTGCCATGGCTTTCCTTTGTCTCTGATGACAGTGTATTTAGCACTGTCACAACCTCTAGTATGCTGTAAAGAATCCGCACACCAACCTTTCACCTGTGGAAGAAGAGAGTGAGATCCAAGCGCACAGCCTCAGTCTGGTGAATTTTGTGAACCTGTTGTTGTCCCTGGATGTTGTGATGTGATGGCTGGTCACAGTCCCACAACTTAGCATCAGTGTTGGTCTCAGAGTAGAAGAAACCCAGACCTGCTAAAGAAAAGGTGTTTACGGTGACATCTGGTATTTTAGCAAGGCAATAACTTGCACAGTCCTTATCCCTACAAAGCTGGACTCTGCCAAATGCAACAATTTTAAGAGCAGGGAGTTGATGCCAACTGCACTTTTGCCATGTTTGTAGGAACAAGGTGCTCAATAATGTGGACATTTCAATTGCCTGCAATTTTCTTTGCAGACGTGTGTAAATCTGGACTTCTCTAAGAGACACAAACACATTGTGGTAATGACTGACATTCATTCATTCAATATCAGATGGTTTTTTATAAACATGAACCTTCCACTATTTCCCTATGCCATACCATATTTGACTGCCACCAGCTACCTCAAGACAAGTATATGAACATTTTCTGTCCTGGAGAGTAAAGCAAAGTCAAGTCTATGCCATTTCCTATTCATTAAATAATTTAGTGCGGGTTTTATCTGACAGATACAAGCCAGTGATTGATCGTTGAGTAGAGTATTCATAGAGAGTTAATCAGTACAAGAGCAGTGTGCTTTCAGAGACCTGGTTTTAAACACAGGTTGGGCCTCTTCTCTCCCACGATATCTGCACAGGAATCTCAGTTACAATTAATGAACAGTAAGTAGTGATCAGAGTGTTTGATGTTGTGTGAGAGGCAGAAGCTCAGGTGTAGGGGGTTTTTTTTGTTCTTACAACTACATATATCTCTTCAAATTTACGGGACATTTGTCCTGAGTTTGCTTAGTATCAATCATGCTGTAGGGGATAACTGCAGCAAGGTGACATTTATGCAACATTAAACCCTACTGCAGAAAAATTCTGTGTTACAAAACAGAAAACCAACATACTAGAGTTGATGGCACAGAGCACACAGTTTATGTTTTACAGAATCACAGAATGGTAGGGTTGGAAGGGACCTCTGGAGATCATCTAGTCCAACCCCCTGCCAGAGCAGGGTCACCCAGAGCAGGTTGCACAGGAACGCGACCAGGCGGGTTTGGAATGTCTCCAGAGACGGAGACTCCACCACCTCTCTGGGCAGCCTGTGCCAGGGCTCTGCCACCCTCAAAGAAAAGAAGTTCCTCCTCATGTTTAGATGGAACTTCCTATGTTCAATATAATACATTACTGTCTTGTTTCAGGTAAACACATTGTTGTCTCAGGTACCCAGCTCCTCACTATGCTCCCTAGAGGTCTGGGGTATTCAGTGAATAGCGTTAAGTAGGTACAGTAAAGAAGATACCTTTATACTGGAGAATTAGATGTTCCTTGGCCCTCAGTAGTTCCAGTTTTATGTTAAAGCATTTAGTTTATCGTTCATGAGCGGGAACACTCACATCTGCAGGAACAGGCAGCCCGTTCCCTGCCTTTGAGCTTCTGTCTCTTTGTGCAGGGTGTGCTCCAGGCAGGTGTCTTGTGCAGTGACTTTCCCACATGGTACTGGTAGATTTTAGACACCCAGACCTTTGAATTTTCTGGTTTTGTTGCTTTCAGATCATCCAAGTCCAGATGGGAAGAATCACTAAATATTAACCTCCAGAAAAATCATGTTGCTACCACATTACTGTTCAATAAAGATTAGCCTGTCCTATATAGTAGTCAGTTTCATTCAGTGGTGGGGATAAAAATGCTTTGTACTAAAGCATGTCTGTATTTTGCTTTGTATTCTATTGTTGCCAGTAAGAGAGCAACTGTTGTTACATCTGTTGGAGGGAAATTCAGGACAAGTTAGTCCCCATCTCTAGGACGCATAGATAAATTAATCTTATACCTGACAGTGGTAGCTGTTTCCATCATTTTCTTTTTCTTTTTTTTTTTTTTTTAATCCTTAAAAATAAATGAAATCTGTCAGGAAAGAGCCCTCTGCAATTCTTAGCGAGACCCCAGAGCTGCAACCACAACATCCACACATCAGTTTTTTGCAGAGAGAGGTGAAGAGCAGTTTTTATAGCCCTACGTATCTTGGTACTTTTGTTGGTACATCACACCTACTCTCCAAATGTCTACTGTGTCCAGCTCTGGAGCCCTCAGCACAAGAAGGACATGGACCTGTTGGAGCAGGTCCAGAGGAGGGCTATGAAGACGATCCAAGGTCTGGAGCACCTCTGCTATGAAGACAGGCTGAGAGAGTTGGGGTTGTTCAGCCTGGAGAAGAGAAGGCTCCAGGGAGACCTTATAGCGGCCTTCCAGTACCTGAAGGGGGCCTACAGGAAAGATGGGGAGGGGCTGTTTGCAAGGGCATGTAGCGACAGGACGAGGGGCAATGGTTTTAAACTAGAGCAGGGTTGGTTTAGATTAGACATTAGGAAGAAGATCTTTCCAATGAGGGTGGTGAGACACTGGCCCAGGTTGCCCAGAGAGGTGGTGGAGGCCCCATCCCTGGAGACATTCAAGGCCAGGCTTGATGAGGCTCTGAGCAATCTGATCTAGTTGAAGATGTCCCTGCTTACTGCAGGGGGGTTGGACTAGTTGACCTTTAAAGGTCCCTTCCAACCCAACACATTCTAAAAAAATAAAAAAAGATTCTAACTCTTCTGTTGCAGCTACTAGTCCAATATACTCCCCCAAATAAGATAAATATACTCCTAAACTCCCCCAAATAAGACATTTTATATAACTTTGCTTTTTTTCACTGAGGTGGCCTTACCACTGGGACGTAGACAGCTCAGTTCCTCAGCCTAAGCTGGAGTGAACTGTCTGCTCCTTGATCTTTCTGATTTTCATCCTTCACCTTCTGCCTGCAGTTTTGAGCCTGGCCACCTCAGGACACCGTGACCACCCGAGCCTGACCCTGCGTGGTCACTCACCGCAGTGCACCCACTGAGCTGATATGGGGCATTGTCGGGGAGGACACTTAGGAAGCCTTGAGGTAGCATCCTGTAACGTGGCCAAAATGTGGCGTGTTGCAGACCCCCAAAAAGGCCACAGCAACAAAAGCAAAAGACTTTCCTTCCATCCTTTGACCTGCTGTGGAGAGCCTCTGGGCACTGGACTCATGAGGGGTCTATGGACAGCCCTGATATCTGCCAAGAATATTTTAAAACGGAGATTGTTTGCTATTTTAGGCAAGCAGCTTCCTGGGTTGTGAATTCAATGCTCCATTGAGGACTCCCAATTCTCCACTCAGTCATTCCAGTTGCATGCTATAATTACCCCATTGTTTCCTCTAGCGGGTGTAAAACTGACATGGCCTCATAAAAATGAGGGTTATTTTAGGTCAAAAACTCTTTTCAGTAGATTAGAAGAATAATTTTTGGTGTAACTGTTGTAAAGGACCTTTAGCTTATTAGTGTCTGCTCTACTATTTAGAGGGCTTGTTTATTAGTACTAAGCCGGACATCAATACTTGTTTTCCTATAAAGGCTAAATCCACATTCAATGCCCTCATGGTATCTCTGATACAATTCTGGAAACAGTTTTCCTTGGAGAAACCAGCAGTGTTTACAGAAGTAGATAAGCTTCTGGGCAGTTTTGCAGACAGGGGATAAATGGAAGAAACCCGGTTGCCATCTTTTAAGACAAAGACGAACTGACTGATCCAAAGCAGAAATCTTTTAAGTTTAAAGGCCATCTCTGGAGACCATCACAACATTGTGATTTCCAGCAAGGAAGACACTGACTGGAAACTGTTGTAAATTGTGTAAAATACATTTTATTTTCAGCTGGCATAAATGTACAGGTCAAATTCAGCAGACCTCATTCAAATACACCGCTAGTCTGTGACAGTGGCAGTTTTGGTTTGAAATTTGTGCTGAATTTGCTGTTTTTTTCATGTAAATTTCAATATCCAGTGGGGAGAACAGCGATTTTCTGTGTTTTATTTAATCATTATCCTATCCTGGTCTTCTTGGTGGTCTCCTGTTTATCAGTATTTGTCTGTTGCTATCCAGAAAAGCCCAAAAATCACTGGATTTTTTTCCCCTTCATTGCTAACCCCGGAGCAGACACTGTCTTTCTTATTCTGAGAAGATAGCAAGATGATGCCCTGATACCCAGTCCCAGTTTCACTTCTCCGTTGTTTGGTTTGGGTTGTTTTTCCTTGGTTTAGGCACTCAGAATCCCAAATATGTACTTTAAACTGTTGGTCCTCATCCCTGCACCTCCAGTACGCTGCTTACAGGCTGATGTCTCAGGACTTTTTTTACTGATCTCATTTTTTGATGAATGGCTAGGTTTGTGAGCACATTTGCCCTCTACTGGGTAAAATAGAAACTGCTAAGCCCTGCTCTCCCTTTCTGTTAGTTGCTCTGCAAAAAGAGGAGGTGTGATTTTGGGCACAATTTCATCGAAAAAACCCTCCAGTGGACCTGGACCAGCTTTGTAGCCGTGGTCAGTGCCAGGAAGCAGATGGAGACTTAGCTCAAAATCATTTCTGTTGGCTGAATTTTGCTTTTAGTTGTTTGGCTTGTTCATAGTCATCATCAGAAGAAACTAGGAGGGCAAAGAAATAATAAAGCTGGCCAAACTCCACCCTACTTCAGCTCCTGAATGGAGGTCTGGATCTTAATGTAAATGCAGAAGTGTGTTCTCCTTCCTGTGAGAAAAGTTATGGCCAGTAATTTCAGGTGACAGTTCAGAGCAGATTTCTAGATATTGCCTGTACAGAAGCCTCTGGTACCTGCGTACCTTTCCAACCACAGCTTGTTACGAGCTGAGAGTTTCTTTCAATTTTTTCTTTAAATTATTTATTTTTATTCCAGTGAAGACTTAAGTCCCCACTGCATCTGTCCTTTCTTAAAAGGCCAGCTACTCTTCATCAGCCAAGGAGTGCACAGAGCAGGTTGTAGGAAGCATTAAGGACCAGGGATGGCAGGCGTTGGTACAATGAACAGTCACGTACTTCTTGGTGATTTTTTTACAATTTTTTTTTTAACTGACTGTTTAAACATTTCAAAAGTTTACTTCATGAGGCTGGTGCAGGCCCACCTCTGAAGCCTGTCCAGGTCCCTCTGGATGGCATCCCTTCGCTCCAGCATGTCAACCATCCCACTCAGCTTGGTGTCATCGGCAAACTTGCTGAGGGTGCACTCAGTGCCACTGCCCGTGTCACCAACAAAGATGTCTGACAGCACCAGTCCCCATATTGACCCCTGAGGAACACCACTCGTTTGCTGAGGAGTACATTAGATGCATGTCACAATAACACCTTTTGGTTTCATCTGACTTTTTTTTTAACCTTGTTAAAATACATATTAAAACTTTTTCTTACTTCTTTACTTAATTGTTTCTTTATCTGCATGTGTGTGCATATGTATAATACATACAGAGTGTGTATGTTTTTTGTGTGTGTGTATGAAAAATATATACGTGTATCGAGGCCCATGTTGCACTGCATTCTGCAGGCTGTGCAGGTCCTCCATGTAAATCTCCTTTCCCGTATTTCACTCCAAGATCACCTTGGCCACAGTGCACAGGCTTTCCTGTTGGCCAAGCTGCAAGCCAAAGACCACGAGAAGATGTGAGGGAAAGCTGCCCAGTTCTGCCTGCAGGGGTGGTGCGCTGAAATAAGCAGCAGACGGCTTTCCAGGCTTCACCTGCAGCTCCAAAGCAGCTTCTGGACAAAGATACCAGGTGGTTGCTGGCTCCTGGTACTGAAGGTGTGCAGATGCCTCTGGCGAGAGGACCAAGACCCTGGCCTCTGCCTTCAGTAGACAGGGATGCAGCAATGTGCAGCTGGGCTGGTACGGGCCAGCTGGGGCTCCCCTGAAGTGATCTGGATGCTGCCAGGCAGCTCCTGCCACCTCTGTCCTGCTGTGGTGTGGCTTTGCTCTTGCGTGCCATTCCCCCCCCAACATTCACATCAGCAAGCGCTTCATCGCATGAGTCCTCCCGGTTTGCACAAGGTGCGGCACCAGGAGCCCTGCGGGAAGGACCAGCCTGGCTGGTCCCTGCGGTGCCAGGTGCCCCAGCACGGGGTCCACGGGCAGCTGAGTGATGTGCTGTGTTCTCCCTTTCTCTCCTGACCAGGTCCTGGAGGCGACCAGGGTGAACCGCAGAAAGAGCGCTCTGGCGCTGCGTTGGGAAGCCGGCATTTACGCCAACCGGGAGGAGGACGAATAACTACGCAGCAGCGTGAAGACAGCGACGAGGCATGCCGAAACCAAAAAAAGAGAGAAAGGAAGGAAAAAAAGCAAACACAAAAAACCACCACGAAAGCAGCAGCATTTTAGTCCAATATTTATTAAATACACAACAAACTCAGTGATGCACATAGACACAGAAATGATCCAACTCCTGGCAATCCTAAAACAACAGGAAAACCCCACCTAGAAAATACCCCCTTCTCCTTTTCTCCATTTCCACCTCTGAAATGATGCAATGGGGAGGGTGCAGGGGGTGGGAGCCATCGGGGCCCGGGGGGGACAAGGGGCGGTTGTCCCCACAGACCGGAGAGGCTGCAGGCGCATGGCGGGAGGTCAGCATGGAGGAGCCTGCAGCCAGGGCTCAGGCTCACGCTTCCCGCTAGCTGAATTGACAGCCCTGCCTTGCCCCCGGGACCACTGTCCCCCCAGCAGCTCCCATCGGATGCTCCTGCAGCTCCTTCGCCTCCCACAGCCGCTGCACTGAGGCCGTCAGCGTTACTTTGGCGTTCCCTATCCAGCCACAAAACACCATATTGCCCTCTGTTGCTATTTCTTTTGAGGGCTCTGAAGGCTTGGGTTTGGGATTAGGGTGGTTTTTTTTAGGGGGATGGGTTCTGCTCCCCCTTCTAGTAATTTATCTGTTTAAAAGGAAAAAAAAAAAAAAAAAACCCAACAGGGAGGCAGTTACTGCAAATGTACAATCCAGTAGACTCAGTAAAACAGTCCTTGTGTTGCAAACACAGGCCATCACAATTTAGGAGTGGAATAGATGGGGATGAGAGCTAAGCCAAAAGGATTACCTTAGCTTTAGGATCCTATACGCTTGCAATATCACCTGAGCTCCAGGTTCTCAGAGCATATTTACGTAACAAAGTTTCTAAATAAAAAATCTGTATTTAGCGGATGACAACTATTTTTTGATGTTGGGGAGGGAAAAGAATGGCATATGTGTAAAATCTATGAAGAGGGAGATAATTTGAAGTAGAAAGGTAGTGGGAAAGGGATACAAATAAAGGACATTTAATTTTTAAATGACGCAATAATTGAACTAAGCCAGACTCTGGCCTAGAAAGAGGTATGAAATAAAGAAGAAAGATAGTTAACGTTTTCAATTATATTTATACAACATAAAAAGCCTTTGAAGTAGAGTGCTTTGTGGAAGGCTTCACGTTTCCAGGCAACAAAAAAAAAAAGCTAAAGGGCATAACGAGTTGGGAGGAGCGAGCAAGGAAGCGCAGACAAGGGAAGAAAACATTACTTTTACCATTCAGCCAGTGTTTTCAGTGCTACGAGCAAACCATAGAGCCTTTAGTTACTGCTTAGGCTTGGGATCAGCAGTGAAGGATTAGTGTGGATCTGTGCGTGCATGCGTGCGTGTGTGCAGGTGTGAGTGCCGGCGTGTGCGTGAGGCTGGCATACCACAAAGTGTATGGCAGCGCGTGAACTGATTATTTCCTCCAAAGCTGTTTACCAGCTACAGGGGCGAGTGCTAATTTCTTTTGTTTGTTGGTTGTTTTGTTGGTTTTTTTTTTTCTCAAAGGGGATATAAAAACAAGGCACTGAGTTAATGCAGTATTTGTGATACTAAAATTTGACCCAACATGGTATTTGCATGAGTCACAATTGCAAAGTATTGACCAGTTTTGTAAGCTGACAATTAGGAAAAGAAATGTGGTATTTATTCTTGTGCTTTGTATTTGTACGTAGTATAGAGGCTGCGGGTTTACTCTTTCTTTTCACGCAAGCAATACAATAGGAGTATTTTACAACTGGGAACCATAATTTCTGGATTAGAAACCAACAAGTTTGGGAGATGACAGAAAAAAAAAAAAAGACAGTGAGCTTTTTTCTATATAAAAAATTCTGTCTTTTTTATAAAGAAACAATTATTTTATTTTGACATCTTTTTAAATAATCATCAGCCAGGATACTGGTCCTCCCTTAAGCCTTTCCTTGGTTTCATGACCTGCTGTGCTGTTTTCTCCTAAAACAGTGAGCTCATTTAAAATGAGTACCGATACTGTGAACATACTTCTGGTGCTTTTCCTAAACACAGAGCTTGCAACCAAATGACTCCTATCCCCACCCCCCTCCCTCCAGCATGTGATTTCTGTGCATGGACGCTATCATTTTGAGGCTTGTTTTCAGGGACTTGTAGCAAATACAGTTATACATACGCATTAACTCAATTCTGTCAATTGTCTCCCTAAGTGCTATTGAAGAGAAGAAAACCCTGCTGAACTGAGTGTTCACTGTGATAAGGGCAGCACACTTACCTGAAGGATGCTCTCTAAACCCAGGTGCATGGGGTGGCACCATGCCTATGAAGGAAGTACATACCCAATGAAGTGGACCCCTTGTCCAGACATGGCAATCGGCAGTGATCTGTGACTCACATGTGCAGGCGGGTCATTACCATAAGACTGTAGGAAGAGCAACGCCACCAATGCAGCCCCTCAAGTGAGACCATACGTCACGTAGCCGCATCCGTGAGCTCTGCGCATCTGTACCAAGAGGAGTCCTGGCTCCCTCCAGCCTTGGGGAGAGTGTAAGTGAGAGTGGGAAAACGGGGTTTCCCGAGCAGAGGAGACGGCCCCTGAACTTACAATGAGGTGGTCTTGCACCAAACAACACTCTTCAAAGTCTCCTCCAATATTAGCTCCCTGAAACCAGGGCAGCCCTGGTCTGCCTTTCCAGGAACCTGCATCTTTATTTTCTTTATTCAACTTGAGGGGTGTTTTTCCCTCCTGCTCTCTCAACTGTGAGCCAGTGGCATTGATCACCCATCACGAGACATCTCTTCACGCTTTGCCACATCCTCCCCTACCACCACAAACGGCCCTCAGTCTTTGAAGGGAAAATTAAATTGCTCCCAAGGAAAGGGATGTGGTGGCAAGGAGAGGCCAGGCAGGAGTCCTCTGCACTAGAAGCATTCGCTTTCAGCCCCTGCGACAAAAGTATTTGCGTGTGTCAGTGCAGGACAGCCAAACTTTCCACCCAGCAGAGTTTTTCTCTTCCAGAAATTATGGACACTCGAGGTCAGCAGCACACATTCAGTGCTGCGGTAACGCGAGTGCAATGCAGTTTACTTGCCTCTGTTATTTCATTTGCATGCTACCAAGCTTAGGTGTTTATAAGTATACGCCAGTAATACATATCTATCTATATATAAATATATCAAATGCAGCAGAAGAGCACTATTGCAGAGTTAACTTTGTCTCCACAAAAGAAGCGCTCAGATCCTTTCCCGTGGCAAAGACTGGTTTTAATGAAACTGTGTATTGAGAAATAGTTAAGCATTAGCATTTGTGATTATAATCACTTTGGGGTTACAGTGCAGGTTTTCTGAACAATTTGTTTTAAAAACTGCCAGTTTGGGCTTCATTTTGCTCCGTACTGACATTATCTGAAGGAAAATACAGTAGCATTGACATGTTTGGCAACCAAAAGGCGGCATCCTTGTCATGACATCAAACAGTTTCAACAATACCTGGCTTTCTGTATGTTAACCACTTAAATGTTATCCTGCTTCTGTTTTATAGTGACTGTGAGGCCTACAATGCAAGTATATAATTATTTTCTCATTAAAACAGAAACCTGTGTTGTGTTTCTATAAAGCTGCCTGTTTGTTCACGTCTACCCCTGCAAGCAGCACACAGCGGGAGGAGGGTGGCTTGTCTACCACCTCCCAAGGTGGTCAGTCTCCCCTACCTTGACTCTGCTTCTGTCTTTTTGCCCAGAGGGAGGAGATACCTCTTTTTCTGCACTCAGCAGTATCAGCTGCAGATACAAGAGTGTGTCCAGAGAAAGACAATGAAGCTGGTGAGGGGTCTGGAGCACATGTCTTATAAGGAGCGGCTGAGGGAGCTGGGGTTGTTCAGCCTGGAGAAAAGGAGGCTGAGGGGAGATCTATCGCTCTCTACAACTACCTGAAAGGAGGCTGTAGTGAGGGGGGGTTGGTCTCTTCTCCCAAGTAACAGGCGATAGGACAAGAGGAAACAGCCTCAAGTTGCACCAGGGGAGGTTTAGACTGGATATTAGGAAAAATTTTTACACTGAAAGGGTTATTAAGCATTGGAACAGGCTGCCCAGGGAAGTGGTTGAGGCACCATCCCTGGAGGTATTTAAAAGACGGGTAGACATAGTGCTTAGAGATATGGTTTAGTGATGGTTTTTGTCAGAGTTAGGTTGTTGGTTGGACTAGATGATCTGAAAGGTCCCTTCCAACCTAGGCAGTTCTATGATTCTAAGATCATCCCTTAGTATTTCTTTCCCATTGACATGCTTCTGGAGGGTTGCTGAGGCCAAATCTGCTTCGTGATGAATTGCAGGAGCCTTCTTACCTTGCCTCCTCCACACCTGCAGGGCTCCTGCCATCCCGCATGGCAAACCACGTCGTTTCAGCCAGTTGTCCATTTCTTACATGCCCAGCTACAGCAGCCAGTCGCTTGCCCATTGCCGCAGCCCCTTGCCCCTCTTTCATGGCTGGCTAGACCAGGAGAGACCCCATCCCTCAATCTCAATGGGGAGCTTCCGTCAAGAGCTGGAAGGTGCCGTGGCACCAGGTGCATGAACTGGGCAGGTTCACGCCAGCCTCTGTCCCCTCCCCGTGCCAGGAATAGTCAGGCGTTTAATTACAGCCCTGCTCCACAGCCCTTGGGAGGAGGAGGAGGAGGACACCAGGGATTTCCATGGGAGTTGACCATGGCCAAGTGCAGCAATTCATTCCGTGCTCTCCGTAACAGGAGCCCTCCTCTCTGTTGCGCACACAGTGTCAGAAATGCCTACAGAAGAAAGTCAGATGTGGATTTCCTTTCTAGTTAGTAAATACTGCTGGAAGTCAGAAAACGGGCTAGAAAACAAGCCTGATAATTTATCCACCAATTCTGGTCTCTGTGTGTACAAAGAAAAAGAGGTTATTGCCTCTTCAACACAGAAGAGGCTTTCTGTCTTCTCTGCCCTCCCTTGCTCTGTGCTAAGAGGGATAGCGTATTGGACTCCCTGGCACACCGTGAAAGGAAAGGGAACTCCTTCTAGACCTCTCCTTTGGGTTTTATGACAATTAAAAGCAGAAACTGGACATTTGCAAGGGAGCATTTAGACATTGCAAAACTAACACAGTGACGCCAGTGGGTGTCAGCGGCTCAGGAATTTTTGCAATATGTCCTGCTGTTACCAGCAGTTGCTAGTTGTTTAATAACACACATTTAGGACACTTAAAATCCCTGTCAGCCCATTGCGTAGCCAAAATGGCATGCACCAAGCTTTAGAGTATTTTTACAAAGTAGTTAAGGACTATGAAAGAGCCATTTTGTCCCTCATTTCTGGTGTAGTCCCATATAAGGTAAGGATATTGCGCATCTAACAGTTGTAGGTGGCTTTAAGAGGCCTCAGCACCATCGAAAAGCAAATGGAGAGGCAAAGGATCCCCTCCGCAGAGGTGGGTTTGAGTAAACTGCTTTAAAAGGAGGGAGAGCATTCAGTACAGCGTTTTCAGTTGTGAGTGGGAACAGGAGATGTAAAAAAAAAAAAAAATAACACAAATGGGGTCTGTGGTGTAAGAAAGCCAAGAAAGCACCACAAGCCGTAGCAGGGAAGGGACAGGGCAAGGCAGGGCCAGAGCTACAAATACTAGCACAACATGAGTGCTAAAGATGACCTTCAATTATGTTCTAGCTATTGAATTGACCAGGACAGGCAGTCCAGAAAAATATTAGCAGTGTGTGTGTCTGGCCCTGCACTTCTCCCCAAGTTAAAGACTGAACAGCATCCCGGTGTTTCACGTGGGCAGGAGATAACCTGCCACATCAGCAATAGCACAGGAGTAAAAAAAAAAAAAAAAAAAAAAAAAAAAAAAATTAAACCCCAACCAATTAATAACCAATCAAACCAAAAAAAAAAAAAACAACAGAAAAAAACCAAACCCAAATGCCATCCAGATCTCAGGGTCTGCTGCTAGCTCTGGATGAGCCTTGATTAATTGGCAGCCTAACCCACTGCTTTATCAATGAGGTCTCCAGGAAGAAAGCATTTACGGTAAGCACTAAATACGGCATCAGTGTGAGAACTCAGTCTGCTAGGTCCCAGGAATGTGTCATCTCTGCAGCGAATTCAGGGTGGTGTGCCACCAGGAGCTGGGAATGTTTCAGGCCTCCTTCCAATCCAGAGTGTGGCAGTAGCAGTGAGAAAAATCAATGAAGGAAGAAAAAAAGAAGTGTGCAAAGCTATTTGATCACATAGTCCATTACTGCGAACTGCACAGGGAAAATTTGCATGGATTTCTGCAGCAGCAGTGGCATCTGGAGGGCAGATTGCACTGACCATGGGAATACTTTAGTTACCAAGGATGTCCCCTGGAAACCAAATTCTGGGAGCAGCCAATAGCCGGGACAGACATGCTGACTGATGCTTTGGCATGAGTCTCAGGGGCCTATCAGTGCAAAGCCCACTGCTATGGCACCGTGTTACCAACACAGCAAGCCCTCTTAGGGTCAGGAAGAGAGCCATGGCACATCTCACGAGCTTCCATGGGGGAGATAGTTGGGATGGGGACCCCAGAAAATGCTGCTGTGCCCTGGGCCTGCCTTGTCCCATACAAGCTTCTGGGGTGCAGCAGACCTCCCAGAGAGCCCTGGTTGGGAGCAATTGCAAACTCTGTATTGCCTCAGCAGGCAGCTCGGCACAGGGTTGGGGACGGGCATACAAAACACTTTGCAAGGGGCCGTTCTGCACTGACCTCACTGTGGAGACTGTTGCCGGCCGGGAAAGTGTCTGCAGGTCAGGGGGAAAGAAGAGTAGGAAGCTGCAAACAGATCCACCAAGACAGGAGGGTTTCACCCTGGGCTGCAGCAGACAGACCAGAGCAATGTGCTCCCCCTTGGGGTGTCCCTGACGGCAAAAAGCCGTGGCTCAGAGTGAAGCAAGATGCTCATGTAAAAATGGCCCTCAATAAGCACTTCTTCCTCTTTTAGCATCTGTGAAAGCTGAACTTTCTCAACTTTATGTTAAAATGAGCATCAAGTCATAAGCTGCAACTGAAAGACAAGAAGCCAGGAAAATGCTAGCAAAACCACATGGATAATGACATAACCCTGGTGAAGCAGCACTTCACAGCACTCCTGCGAGGTTTCAAAAGCGCTGCAAACAAATAACCAGTCATTAGAAAGGAGGGAAGAGCTCGGGTCTCTGAGAATTGTCATGTCCATGGAGAAAGGTGGAGTTTCCTGATACACAATGGGAATTGACTTGCCAGGCAGTTTTGTCACACCTGCATTGTGTGGAGGAGGCAGAAAGTATTCAGCCCTAGTTAATTGGAGTGAAATAAGGAAGGTGCTAAAGTAGGGCGCTTGCTCACTCCCTGGTAGGGGTTGTTTTCTCCTAGGAGCATGGTTTTGGGGTAGAGCATCAGCCCAAGGTGGACCCAGACTTTCACAGTATTACCCTTTCCTGCTCCTTGCCATCTCCTTGCCCCCTGCTGTTCCCTTCTGGTTTCCAGACGATGCTATCCACATCCAAAACATGGCTGGTTTGGGGCAGCAAGACTAGATGGCTCCCATGAGCACAGGTATCTCACCCTACTTCACGGGATGGAGAAGACCCTCAATCAGACCAAGTCCCCAACCACAGGCCCCTTATTGACCACCACTGCAAGGTCCACCAGCCTCCAGTCAGGCTCCCTCCCGGACTGGTTTCATCTCCTCAGGTATTTAACTGGATTTACTCTTCTTTGCCAAAGCACCCTATGGAAGATGGATAAACGAAGACCCATGAGATAAACCTTAAGTGGACCAGATCCAAATGTACCAAAGCCAAACCTCTAAGGACCTTGTTCTTTGAGGGCTACAGAGCACTGAACTCAGCTGGAAGCCCATGGATTGAGCTTGTGCCAATGCACTATAAAATGATGCAGGTATGTTAGTGGGGTTGACCTGAAAGGGTGTTGGGGGAGAGCCAGGTGAAACAAAAACCTTCTCTTGGCTGCATTACTCATGCCAAAAGGGGCACGATTACAGCTTTCCTTTAATGCTATGTTTGAGGAAAACAGCTGAGCCAAGCTCCACCCATAGGTGCTGCAGAGAAGGCAGACTGAGGTTGTATGAGGTGAAGAGGATTGTTTTTAAAGAGAAAGTTAATTGCAAGTTGTGGGACTTGACATATAAAGACAGTGAGGATTTCTGGCAGGACAGAGGGAGAAGGGTGTAAGTAATGCAGGTCAGAGGGGAGTGGTATAAACAGTGGAAAACAGAAAGATAAATAGGGGGAAATCTTGGTGATGGGAATTTTTCATGCAGGGAGACATTTCTGAAGCCAGCTGAAAGCATGCTCAGACAATATTTGAGCAGGGATGGAAGCTATATGGCAAAAAGCATATTTACCCAAGCTCTCTGGAAACCAAGACAAAAAACCTCTTCCAGTGAGAGCATGGGTCTCACATTCTGCCAGGTCTGGACTATGGTGGTGCAGCTGAAGACTCAGCTCAGCTGTCCTTCTTGGCCACTGTTTGCTGAGTCAGCCTTCAGCAGGAGTCAGGAAATAGCTGAATGATATCATTGCTCATGAGTCCCATAATTTATTGACATGCAGACTCTTTGAGTTTATAAATTAAAAGATATGTCAATATAGTCTGTCTAAGCTTTGCAGGATGTTTCCAAGGAATTTATTATCAAGATGCCACAGCACTAAATGATCAAAACAGATTTTCAGTGCCCCAAAGGGCTTTATTTTTCAAGTCTTGCTTAATGTCTTGTTCCTTCCTGTATAGAAATATTAAATCAGCGTGGTTTTAAATGTTGGGGAGGTCCCTCTCTCAGTTTACTCTGTAGGCATCTGCCCGCTTTGCCCTAGGCTGCCCTGGCTATGTGTCCTTGCAGAGGATGCCTGAAAGCTCATGGCCAGACATGACTTGTTAATGGCTAACAGCTGCCACTGGCATCTTGGAGGTGACATCCAACACAAAGTTCCCTGAAGGTGTTGAACTGGGATAGCTGTTGACCCTTGGAAAGTGGTGGTGTGGAAGTGCATCACATGTGACAATGGTAGGCAGGAGCCCACATCACCTGCGCGTGGTCCAAGCCCTGCAGCAGCAAACCAACCTCATCCACAGCAGAACAAGAAAAGCAAAGTCTTCTGGAGGGAAGCACATGCACTTGACATGGCCCTCAGCCATGTCCTCTTGATTTTCAGCAAACAAGAGTGTCTCAGGTCCTGCAACAACTGGGAAGCTCATGAAGCATTAGCAGTCCTTCAGGAGGTGACTGCAGCTGGCAGTTCTACTTTCAAGGGCATCACTGGCACCCAGCTGGTGACCGAGGTGCACTGTGCAAAACCATGCTGAAATGGGCAAAGTGGTCTGGAGATATCTCCCCACTGCCCACGCGCAGTTATCAGGAGGTATGAAACTCAGAGGAACTCGCCAAGAAATGCAGAGGGTGTATTGGGAAGAAGCCGTGCTGCTCTTGACCAGAATGGGCAATTCAGCAACTACGCAACTGGGCATAAAAGTGAAGTCTTAGTTCAGCAGAGCTTTGCATACCCCAGAGTGCTGAAATGAAGGGGCAAGGGAACTGCAAACACCAGCTACACTAGCTGTCTTGCCACACAGCTTAAAATGTACAGTAGTGTATATATTTATTCATGTTTGGTAGACATTGAAAAATTGCAGCCTGGAAAAAGTTAGCAGCAACAATATTGCTGGAAAGCTGCCTGGCCTTTCTTGTTTCCCTGGTGCCTTTTACCCAATTCCTCTCTTAAAATCCAAACTTTCCTGCAGATACAACAGGACCCTTCAGAGAGAGGAGAAGAGGTGCAATATTTTAATTCTTTTAATGTCTTTTTTGTACACACGCTGGATTCCTAAGGATACACAAAATTTGCCAAGGCTGTTCATTCAGTAGCTGCCTGGTAGGGTGCTAGCTAGAATTCTCCTGAGTAGTGTGCAAAAAGACCTGCATTGCCCTATCCACATGAGCTTTCTCCAGAGACTGGACCTTTCTCCTGGTGCACCTTGTCTGATGCAGAGTTGCGGGCCTGGGGAACCCCAGGCACATCTTCCCTGTGTGTCCAGTGGAGGTGACATGTCTGCATGGGGCTGCAGAGCCTCAGCAGCCCTCGCTGCTGTCCAGCGGGCGCTCCTCCAGCACTGAGGCTGCAGCTTGCCCACCCAGGCATACCTCTGCTTTCTCATCTGAAGAAGGTTACCCCCATTGGTGCCATTTTCTACTAGTACCCTGCAGCAAAGTGGGAATGGACATGGTCCCCTGTATCCTTCCAGGCACCTTCATGGAGCTATCTAGCAAAGGTCCCACCAACCCTGAAAAATCAGCATTTCTCCTTCCCTTGCTCTTCATGGAGGACGCTGGTGCCTTTCCCTGCTGTCCCAGGGACTTCTCCACCCTACCAGCCCCAAACAGGTGCCCCCACCCTCAGCCTGCAAGCTGGATAATTATCCAGGTGTGGCTGCAGCACGTGTTAAAAAACAGGGTTATCCCTCCCCCACAGTGCCTCGTGATGCCAGGTTGCCTGGAAGTCCTCAGCCAGCGGTGGGGAGTATTTGCAGTGAGACAAACAGCGATACACAGTGCCGTGCAACCCCGTACCCCGAAACCACCTTGGGCTGGGTTCAGCAGCCACCACCAGCTGCACTTAGGGGGCTGAGAGTGGTCCATGGAGGACCTGCCTGGCCCTGAGCAGAGAGTTCTCTGTGTTCAAGGAAAGGGCTTGAGAGCTTGTTATCGAGTTTCTTGCATTTTTTTATTTCTGAGCTGCAGAGGTTCAGTAAACACCCCCAAAGGAAGAGCTGCCATGTGGAAGAAGAGGGTGGCGAGGCTCATAAATGTCACCAGAGCATGCCGCAGCATCTGCAACTTTTGGGTTGTGTATGCGGTTTCTTGGGGTTTTTTAAACAAACGACGTGAATGTGTTTGACAGGATGTTGTGCACAGAATAGCCTGGAAAATTTAAACACCCAAGTGACTGAAACCATAGTTAATCTTTCTCGCCGCTTTCTGTGCTCAGGACGTAGCCCAGCAGAGCACACAGAGAGAGGCTGTGAGGAGTGAGTTACCATCTGCCTGCGCTGAATGTCCAGGGTGGATATCAACGAGGCTTACTTCAGGTGATGGCTTCAGCTCTTGCTTTATCTGCCTTCAAAATGTAAATTTAGTCACACAGAGGGCTAACCCGAGATCTGCCAGGGGAAAACAGCTGGATTACCAGGCAAGGGTGTCTCCAGAGGAACTAAGATTTAAAGAAATATTTTACCTTCCCTCCTCTCCTCAAAAAGCACTATGCCTTATACATAGCAAGAGGCAGAGCCTGGATCTCTTAGCATTTAGGATGCTTTTGATTTTTTCCATGTCTCACCCTGGAAAATGGGGTGGATTCATCCCTTCTCTCTCCACTGTCCTGATGTCCTCTGCCAGGACTGTTCTTGTCTCCATGGAGCCGCAGGCTCATGCAGAGATACTCATTCCCTCCAATTGTGCCTGGCTAGGGCTGAGCTATCTAGCAAAGGTCCTACCAACCCTGATAAATTAGCACTTCTCTTTCCCTTGCTCTTCTTTTCTTCTTTTCCCCCTTCCCTCCACAAGGATGCGTAGCTTAATGTATTTTCCTCCTTTATTCTTCCACATTAACCTTTCCAGTATGCCCTGTGTATAGTCTTCCTCTAATTCACGTCCACACTTAACACACCGTTCCTCTCCAACCTCATAAATCCCAAGTTAAATTTACTAACACAATCCTTCTACAGAACTTTTACTCACCCTTAATTCCTTTTCTCAAAGTTATTATTACTTAAATGTGGTATTAGGCTTTTCAGTACCCATTCACTATTGCCATAAAAGTTTCTAGACTTAATGGAAGGCGAAAATGTGAAGTAGATAACCAAAATTATTTCTAAATAGCTTTGGAGAGCACTTGGGAAGGGGAGGGCAGTTTTTGGTTTTGAACTGAGTTTTTACACATTATTCACTATAGTTCATTCAGTAGTGAGATTTTTTAATAGTCATATTTTTGCTATGGTTATTTCGGTTTTCCAGACTGTCCATTTTTGCTTTATTCAACATCAGATTGCTTAAGATGTAGGTTTCGTCCCATTTCTCAAGTCCATTGCTGCCTGCACACTCTTGAACTTTGCAATGCTTCCGTGCCAAACCCATATACGCTGACAACAATTTTAAAAAGACATTAAAATTAATGAAATGGAGGATGTGCACATACAAAAAAAATCATTTAGCACCAGGATTATCTCGGGCTTATCTAAGAATGACAGCATTTGTTCTGTGGTCCAGCTGATCAGGCAAGCGCCAGGTACCGCAAGAAGCTTTTTTTCTTGCCGTCATGGAGGGGATTAATGTTAAGGCATACAGTTAGCTGTCAGCACTATTAATCACCTAAATTCCTCAAGCTAAAGAAAAAAGAAACCAACTCAGCAAAAAGTGTGTGTCGAGGATGCTGTGTTTTGTCAAGCCCACAGGAGACTCCGACCAGGTAAGCAGGAAACTCTGTAATCAGAAAAATAGACAAGAACATGACATCTGGGGGTGAAAACAAGACAACACAGATTTCTGGAGCTGCTTGGTCAGCCAGTGTCTGTCCTAAAGGACAGGCTGCCATTTCCAGCCCATCACTGCTCTCATGTGTTGCTCTCAAAGCAGTGGGGAACGCCAGCTTCTTCCAAGGGAAGGATGGTGGACCTCCCCTTCCCTGGCATGGGGTCACCATGCTTCACATCAGTGCACCCCATGAGGTTCTTCATGGAGCTAATCCATCCTCCAGTTGTTCTGCAGCCTGCACACTGCCCTGGGCTCTGCTCCTGTGGGGCAAAGATGAGGCCTCAAGGCATGGGGGAACGAGGCGCCATGTGCTCGCACTGGTGTGGCCCGGGTTCCCTCTTCCTTCCGTGAGCAGCAGAGGAGAGCAGACGTCCCTATAGGTGATCCCAACATTTCTGGTGGTGCTGTGCCTCCTGAATGCGAGACTGCTGGCCCAGGGGTCTCAGTGTCTGAGACACTTCAGGGTGCACCCATGAGGGCATGGTGCTGTGTTTTATTATGGCAATGGTGGACTTAACCACCTGTTGGGCTACAGACTCCGGCACCAGCATCATGAGTTTCCCAACAGCCTGGATGTTGTTATCCAGAGCCGCTGAAACAAGGCTGACGGGGTGTCCTTTTACAGCCAGGTGTTAGAGTCTGCCATCGGTGGCTCTGGATCCCACAAGACAGCTGCCCTGGACAGGGGTGCCACATCCCTGTGGCGGTGCAGCAGCTGCCAGGAGCCGCTCCCCCTGCCCCATGCCGCTGGCTCTCTGGGCAGCCTCCGCTCCCCTTCATCTTCCCCAGCTCTGCGAGCAGAACCACATGCCTTGTGAGGAGAGGAGAAATACATAATTCAACACCAGCCAGTGAGGAAGCCAACCGCCCAAACCACAGAGAGAAAGAGCACAGCTTGGCATTAGGGTCTGTGGTCATTTATGACAAAGACCTATTTTCTATTTTCTGAAGGAAAACAGGCCATCACCGAAATAGATGCTTCTCCCCACTGTTTTCAACCAGCCCTCCCTCTCTCTAGTGCTGCAATGAGACCACAGCTCCATCCAGGCTCAGACCTGGGCACTTCCCAGACCCCATTTGTGTTTCCCCGCTTTGGCACCACCACGAAGCCACAGCGTGTGTCAGGACGATCTGCACGTACCAAGTAGGAAGAGGAGTTACAGAGCTGGTTCACCTCGGAGGTGAAATATCTCTCCAGCCAGAGACCGTAAATCACAGATCCCATCAGCAGGCTTAGGTGAGGGAGAATAAAAGGGTTTACATCCCCATGACAGGTTACAGTGCTGGATGTCAAAAGCACCTCTTCAGACGGGGAGTGATGAAGACCAAGCTCCAAAATGCTGGTACCTGCCAAGCCCAGCTGCCCCAGCATACTGAAATCGCTACAGCAACCCTGTTCAGAAAGAAGTGATGTAACTGTCATAAATCATTTAAAAAAAAGAAAAAGCAATTCTGCATAGGAATGTATAACGTTGCCACAGGGAGATATTAAACACTTTTATTTTGCCAGACTGACAAATGTCCAAGAACTGGTGCACCATGGTGTACCATGGAGGCCTCTAGTGGGCCTCCAGACAAGATGGCTCTAGAGACGGGTGCCCTAAAACGTGTTCCTTTTCCAGCAGGCTACGCCAGTGTATTTTTGCTTTTAGACTCGTCTTAGTGATCTGTAGGTGCATTTTTCTTAAATGTCAAGGGCCACTCTCTTAAGACTCTGTGGTGTTTATGCCACACAAACTTACTTTAAAGTGGATGCAAATGTCCCTATAAATATTAGTAATATGAGAACTGGGCCCCATGGAAAAGCTGATGCTAGAGAATAGTAATTTTGGAGTCTTTTGTAGCATCAAGTGAATATGGTATTCATGAAAAGCCTTTTGCAGTGGGAAATATTTGAGAGCCTGAGTTAAACTCTTACTTTAGCACTCACTGTTTCGCAATTACTGACGTGAAATTACATCCTTCCACGCGAACTAGTTCTAAAAAGTACATTTAATGTGAATGAACACTTAGAATATCTTCAAAATACATATGTAATTCATGAGATCACTAATGGCATTTAGCATAGTTCGTTAGCTGTCTAGGCCTGAACAGCATTAAGCATAACGCGGTATCACCTAAATGTCAAGTGTCAGATGAATAAGCCAAGCAGCCTGTATATGCAACAAAGTGTGGAAGAAAAATATCACTTATATAAGAGCTGAGCGGATCTGCAGTCTTTCAAGCATAGTGCCTGTAACATACCTCTGCACTCCACGATAACTCATGTCCCACATTGAAGCCTGAATGGGACAAAGTCATTTATCTTTTCTTCTAATGTCTGGTGGAAGAGACAGGGCTCCCCGGGTGAAGCGAAACGTGGCAATTCCTCTGGTTGCATTTGTTGCCTCAGCTAGTCACAGGCTGATGCTTTGGGGTTTTTAGTAAGGCTGTCTGGAACTTCCATCCTCTGGAAATGCTCCAGGGTTTGGAGAAAAAGATTTGTCCCACCTCTGAATAAAAACTAAAGAAACTAGACACCTTTTGCAGAAAATCGGGGGGGGGGGGCAGGGGGGAAAGCCAACTGTTGGAAGAACCCACATTATATTTTACAGCTGTCTAGGAGTCTTTTGGCCTGACAAAAACCCAGATTCTCTGGTGAAACTGAAATTGTCTAGCAGCAAATCATTCTAGCAGACAATTACCCACTACTTTCCCTGTTAGTACTCGGGACTTTTTTTCCTTGAATTGAAACATAAAACAAAAATTATTGCACAACTGAACTAAGAGTGAAAAAATTAAACTCTTGAACCGTGAGTACACAGGCATTGAGCAAATGTCACCTGAATTGATACAGACTGCAGCAGATGGAGGTCTGAACATTGTTCTTACAAATTAATCATTAACTTATTTTTTAAAGTAACCATCATAAATCTTCCTGGAACAGATTGTTACTCTGCCTGTTATGATTCACTAAACCAGTGCAGAATGAGATCATTATCATTTAAGTTAGCGTTTTTGTGGCTGCCAAATATCCTCCGAGTATTTCCTGCAGCTGGGACCGCAAGCATCTTCCTCGGAGCGGGCAGCCAGCTTGCGCCATATCCTGCTCCAAGAGCTTCTTGTGCCTCTGGCCAGCCCCACCGCCGTCCCCCCAGCCACACCGCCGTCCCCGCTGGGACCACGAGCTGCTTGCGGCGGGTCGCTTCACTCAACCCTCCTCAGAGGCACAGCCACTGCCCTGAGGAGCTGGGACTGGAGAAGGCTTCCCTGAAGGTGGTCTCTCACCCACCCCAGCCTCTACCTCAGCGGTCACCAGTGCCTTTTGGATAAATTGGGACTTTTCCCCTCCTCTTGGAAATTCCCACGTTGTAAAGCCAAAGGATGCAGCAGGCAGAGTGGCAGGCGTGGGACACAAGTTACTAAAATTAGGCTTTTTCCCTTTTGATTTCTTTGTGGTGTAATTTCCTGACTGCGTTACTGAAACAACAATGACATAAGGGGCACAATGCAGCAACAGGGCAGACGGGAACAGGTAAGAGCAAAAGAGCCAACAACATATTTGTGTAGAAGAAAGGGAAAATAGCTGGCGGTAAGGGGAATTCAAAAATTACCTGACAAAAAAGCATACACCCATCCCCTGCCCCCCCCCCCCCCCAGCCACCCTGAGAGTCCTCTGGCACATGAAGGATGCCAAAAGGGGAAGAAAAAAAAAAAAAAAAAAAACAAACCCAAAAACCAAATGCCAAACAACAATCCAAAGAAAAAACAAACCACCACCCCAAATTGCAGCAATTACTTGATCAGGGTATTTTCACTTCCTAAAGTAGGAGAGTGAAATTCCCCTGGGTCATCTGACCTCTGTTGAAACTGCACCAGGAAGAGGAGCAGCGGCGTCTGGCGACTGCAGGGCGTTCTCCGGCTCTACAAAAGCCTCTTGTGTGTGAGCTGGAGATCAGAGCACTGCAGGGATGTGCATACGTGCATGTACGTAGCAAGGCGAGGTGCAAATATCCTCCCAGACAGATCATCTCTTGCACAACTCTCTGACTCTGTGCAGCCCGTCTGACCTTTTGTTTTTCCCTCCGCTGCTCCTCTCCAAGCATGCCTCCAGCACAGAGCTTCTGAAGAGCCGTTTTCGTCCTGTGTGTCTCCCTGAAAACAGCTCTCCCCAGGAAAAGGCAGTCGCCGGCAGCATGGTGGGGGTGACGGTGATGAGGACGTGGATTGAGCCGGTGGTTGCGGGTTCTCAAGTGGCCAGCGCCTTCTACGACACGGCGCTGCTGCTGGTGGTGAAGAACTACTACAATCAGACCAACTCCACTGCTCCCTCCCATGCACTGGAAGATGCTCAGCAGAAGGCTGTCTCTAATTTTTATATCATCTACAACCTAGTCCTGGGCCTGAGCCCCCTGGTATCAGCCTATGGCTTGTCCAAGCTAGGGGACAGGATGCATCGGAAGATCCCCATCTGCTTCCCTCTTCTTGGCTACTTGGGCTCCAAAACTCTCCTGCTCCTCCTGATCCTGCTGGGCTGGCCAATTGAGGTGATGTATGGGGCTGCTGCCCTCAATGGGCTGACGGGCGGTTTCACCACGTTCTGGGCAGGCGTCATGGCTCTGGGGTCCCTGGGCTCTTCTGAGAGCAGGAGGTCTCTGCGTCTGATCATTATTGAGCTGGTGTATGGACTCGCTGGCTTTCTGGGAAGCATGGCATCTGGCTACCTATTTGTTAGCTTCAATGACCGCTATCGAGAGGGCACTGTGCTGGTGGGCTGCAGCATTGCTTGCTATGCTTTCTGCCTCCTCTACAGCATTTTTGTCCTGACAGTCCCCAAGCCAGCAGCTTCCTGCCCAGCCAAAGCCAAGAGTGCAGAGGAGGCGGGCAGCCAGCTACCAACCCACAACGAAGCAGCAGCAGGGAGTTCCCAGCCTTTGGAGAGCAGCAGCTCCACTCCAGTATCCCCCTCAAAACTCACCATCATCATGCTGTTTGTGGCAGCAATCCTCTATGACCTTGCTGTGGTCGGTGCAATGAACGTACTCCCACTCTTCTTGCTCAGGGAGCCTTTAAGTTGGAATGCCGTACAGATTGGCCATGGCAACGCTGCTGGGTACGTGATCTTCATCACCAGCTTCCTAGGGGTATTTGTGTTCTCCAAATATCTGAGGGACATTACCATGATCATGATCGGAGTGATATCCTTCAGCGCTGGCATCCTCATCATGGCCTTCGTGCAGTGGACGTTCCTATTCTACATTGGTGAGTTGAACGGCCACTCTCACAAGCGAGCGCACCCTGAGAAAGGGATGTTTTAGTGTCAGAAAAAGGGCTTTTGCTCTGTTTCGCCATGAGTTTTGGAGCAGGGAGCTTGGAAAATGAACAATTCCCAAGAGGGCCACGTTACCATTCCCCTTTCCCCACATCTCATTTTGTACTCAGCACCCTACAATATCTAGAGGAGGCATACACTCCTGCCAAGGCTTAGTTTAAGCCTGGTTAACTTGTAATTCATCACTTGGTCATAGCAGGGGAACAATGCTCAAGCCGCAGGGGAGGGGGAATTGTTGCTGGATACCTGTACCAGTCAGACCACACCACGGCACTAATGGGAAGCACTTGCTTCTTGTCAGGTAAGGCTTAAGCTGCAACAGAAACAAACTCGCAATTCCTATTAAGCGAACATCTTAAGATGTGGTTCATTTTTGTTTCATTAAGACATTTATGGTCGACGGGAAACTTAATAGTGAAACACTGGAGCTGCTTCAGCAACCAAAATATCATGAGATTGTAGTGTACAAATCTTACACTACATATAAATCACCAGGGGACAGGTAACAGTAGATGGGGCAGCATCCCACGACGAAGGAAAGGCAAGTTTATTGTTGGGGGTAGCCTCTGCAGGAACACAGAAAACAAAACCCTCCATTGTGGCAGTGAGGTGAATGATTTATATCTGACAGAGTATCATGTGTTGCATGGCTTTGAGGTTTTGCTTCTGAAAGTGAGGAAAATATCTAAGAGAAATGGCCAGAAGCGATTTTTCTGTCTGCCCCTGCAGGGAATGAGAAATTGAAAATCAAACAAAGTTATTCTAAAGGGAAAGACAGTAGGATATTTTATTTGTATGCTAACATTGAGTGCAATTTTTAAGAGATTTTGTTTGTTTAGGCATCAGGCTGGTGAACAAAAGATAAAAAATTAAAATTAAAAAAATGCAGGTTTAATATTGCGTACATCATGAACGCATGCTGCTACACAGTGTGCAGGATGCTTATTCCCTGCATTGCAGAAACACCTCAGTACACTAGACACGGACCAAGTCTTCACTGAGGTTGGCTGTGCTGACAGGAAGGTAATTCCAGCTCCCTAAAAGTTTCCACACTGGAGAAAGCCTACAATACTGCAAGCCAGAAGCACCGAGATAGAAAACAGCTGCAGTGTTACAACGGTACTGTTGCTGTCAAGGCCATGTAGCATGGGGTCCTCTCTCTGCTGGTTAGACTCAAAATCATTGGCCTCACTATCTCAAAGGACAGTGCTATATTCCATCCATGTCGGAATTTCAGGCTGAGACCAAAAGACCACAGCTCGTTTGGGAAAAATACCTCCGCTAGTGGGAGCAGTAGGAGGCTTATCTACCATCGCTTGGATCAAGCGAGGACCTACACTCCTACCAAAGACTGGTGCTTCTTTCTGGTACTCAAGGGACAAGAAAAGGTGAAACAAAGGCCCTGCCGAAGCCAAAGGCACGTAGTCTTCAAAAGCAGTGGTTGGTGTGTTGGGAGACAAGGAGCAGATACTGATGATAACTACCTATTCCTTGCATTGCAGCACGGGCGGTGATGCTCTTTGCCCTCATCCCCCTACCAACCATCAGGTCCATGTTATCCAAGCATGTCGAAGGATCATCCTATGGTAAGTATTTTTGTTACCTTACTGATCAAAAAACCCTCACATCCTTCCATTCAGCCTAAGGTACAAAGAGAAAGGTAAATTATTGCTGCAGTCTGTGCTTTGCGTAATAAAAACAGAACACAAGCGGGAAGGGAGAAGCAGAGAAACTTGCAGGACAAGATTGTCACATCCAAACTTCTCCTCCTTGGTTGCATCATCATTTATCCACAAGATTTTCAGCATGTGCTTCAAGAGACTACTATCAGTGTGCAGCTCAAAGGCAGGGAAAATGCCTGAGGAGCCGCTCAAAAACACAGTGCTCCCGGGAAAACCAAGAGAAGCAAGAACTCGGGTTGAAGCACTGTGATAGACCATTTTTTGGCTTCTTTTGCTTACAGTTTTGGTAAGGATGGATTTATTTAATCTTTTTTCAGTTATGCTCTCTAAACACATCCCCAAGTTTTACCTGGCAATTCGTTCCTGTCAGACCATGATTTGACTAAGAAAGGATAAGCTTTGCATAAAAATTGCCCCATGTCAGTAAGTAGGAGCAGAAATTCTTTCCTATTTAAAATTTGTATTAGAAAATAGCAAAATGTACGTATTTTACAACACCGTGGTCTGGATTTAGACACCCCAGACAGGACTGGCCATGCAGTCAAATAGCACTTCAAGCCCATGACTGTTCGTCCCTCCTCCAGGCATGTTCCCACAGCCACCCTTTGCACCCTTTTCCCTCCTGCCGCATGAACCCCACGCTGCTGTGTCCCCGGCTCATTCCTACTGCTCGTGCTCCCCGACGTGCTCTGTAGCAAACTCGCCTACCTGCCACAAACAGCGCAGCTCACACCCCAAATTAATCATTATCATTAATCATAATGTTGTTTTTAACCTCCACCCTGAGCCACACAACACAGGCTGCACCCGATTACAGTGGCAGAGCAGCTCCCCAGCAGGACCATGCAGCAGGGCAGCCCTTGCCTCCCGGTAGCAGCGTTGTGTCCTTCGGTGGTGGCCACTGTGTGGATGGAGAAGGCTGCCAGGGCAGCAAGCTCAGTGCACGGTCCTGACCTTGCTCCCAGTTTGCACATCCTGGCAGGGCTGGGTTACTTCCCCTTCCCCCATTTACCACGGCAGAAACAGGAGGGTGCACTTCAGCAAAAAAAGCTGGTTCAACTCAGATTCAGTTTATGCCTTTCCTGCACCCTAAACATGGCACAAATCACACGCACCTCCCCATTTCAGGCATTATTATCATTTTAACCCAGCAGACCACTCTTGTCGCCTAGGGCAGAAGCAGACCCTGACTAAAATCTCTCCCGTCCTGAAGATGTTAGCCCAGGACTACCTTGCTACATCCTATAGAGACGAGCACTTATTGCCCAGTTTCTGCTGCTTTTCGAAGCAGCTACCTCAACATCCAGTCTGTTTAAAACAGACAGTTCTCTGGTTGAATCTCTTGTCCTACGCCTAAAAGAAGGAAAAGTCATTTAATTCTGGTCCAGAACAACAGTGGCTGCAAGCTGACGCCAGCTGGCACTTGTGAAGCAATGACCACATCACTCCTCCATGCCACGATGATCCTGGATTCCACAGGGAGGTACCAGGGCTGGCTTTTTTTCTCCCGGGTAACAAACTATGTTCTTGTTTTACAGGTAAGGTGTTTGTTCTGCTGCAGCTGTCTTTAGTCACCACAGGGGTAGTGACATCTACACTCTACAACAAGATCTACCAAAACACACTGAACTGGTACAGCAGCTTCTGTTTCATTTTGTCTTTCCTAGTCGGCTGCCTGACTCTCCTCCCTTTAAGGTAAGGAATAGGAATGGGTTTGTTCAAAAGGAGATCCTGTATTTTCTCCATGCGTCTTTATTCTAGGTCTAAAGTGTATAATACAGATGGGAAAACTAAAAAAAAAAATAATTTCAATTTAAAAAGGAAAAAAAATTGGAAAAAGATAAAAATTTTGCAGAAATGAGTTGACAACTATCAAGGAGATTCAAAGCATGTAACTTGCAAGTGATCTAGCCAATATTTTTAATCTTCTTTTTGTTGAAAGTAACATGAATTGCTGTAGGAGGAATATTTGGCAGTGTTTAAGAGCTGATAATCCCAGGGGACAAAGCCTTCACACAAATGTAGTGCATGATATTCCAAAAATAGTACTAAGTAGACTGAGGGAAAAATCCTACACAAAGTAAAACATTTTTTAAAAAATCCATTATGGGTTACATACTCATTGTGATAGAAAAGAATAACCTGAGTCTCCCTCAGGTGTTCCTTTCAAAGAGAAGCCATTACCACACAGTGAAGAAAATTATTACTTTTCCGATCCAGTGAATTTGCCCAACTGTACAGCTACAGAGCAACTGAGAGGTACAATTTCCAGAACAACTTTTAAGCAAAAAAAAACAGCTAAATTTGAAGACAAAAAGCTGAAACAGCATCTCCACCTACTATTTCAGAATTTTTGAGGGATCTCCCTCCAATTCCCACCTTGCCTGTTGTCTCCTCCCCAAGACCCCCCAGCTCATTGCATTACTAGAACAGCGAGACTCATCCCATATGAAGTTAAAGTGAATTGTGATAATATCACTAATTAACTTCTGCAACAATATTTTCAATCAGATATAAGGCAGGTACTGGATAGGCTAATGTCTGATCCCAGGCAAAATTCTTGCCAGGTTTTGCTGTAGTTTTTCTAAAAAAATAATAGTAGAAAGTCTAAAGGCACTGACTTCAGTGTTACCACTTAAGAAGAAAAAGCAACACTAAAGAAAGGTCCTAGGTCATCATCTCTGCCTCATCCAGGGCACCAAAGGCTTTCTGAACTCACAAAACACATTTGACACCTGGTGTCAGCAGGACTACGAGTGTGGGCAAGGGTACTTCATACTCATTCCCCTGGCTCTGCTTTCCTTCTCACTTTTTCCAGACACAACATTGACTGGTCTCTTAGGCACAACCCTGCTGTCCCTAACAGCAAGTCACTGCTTTTTAACAGGCTCTCCAAATAGAAGTTAGCACCATTATAAGCACAAACACTGGGATTAGGTCTTAAAGTCTGAAAGATGACAAATGGTGACAATTTCATTGCTTGTACTCGAGAATAACTTATAGAGAGGCTGGCAGATCCTCACGAGGAATTGCATGAGCACTCAGCCAGCACCAGACACCCCAGCAAAGTTTGAGCAAAAAAACTGCAAAAGCAAACTGTAGTTTTATAAAGTAGCTTGCTAGCTCTCTTGCAACCTGCATTTTGTTGCTCTTTACAGCATTGTGGCCATCAAACAACGTTCAACCACTGGCTCCCTTCAGATTCTGACCAAGTGACAGAGGCTGTACCAGCTAAAGCATCTATTGGTCTTGATATCAACTCTCTGAGCTGCCAAAGTGGAAGGTTTGCCAACCATTAGTCCCTGCAGTTATCATCATTACAGGAAGCATCTCATTTATGTTTCCACTTGACAGTGTGCCCCAACCGCTCAGCCACGGAGCTCACCCAGGACAAAGAAGTTTGCCTTGTTATTTCTGCAGTGCATCATCTCCCAAAGTACGTGCATTGGCTATTGCACACCAGCAGCCCTCAGGGCATTTTCCTTTCCCGATGGGTTGGTTAGCAGTAGTGCAGAGTGACAAGAACAGGGTAGAAATGAAAACACATCATTCTAGACACATCATTCACCACAGAAGAGGAAAGCAGAGCATCAGTTTTCCATCAGTGCTGCCTTGTGCGTTCATTCAGAAACCTGAGGGCAGTTCTGTGACTTTGGCTGATGAAGCAGCAGTCTGCAAGCTGCATGTGCACAGCTGTCAGCAGGACACACTTGCTCTCCGAGTGGTGTGGAAGATGTGTCAGCCCAGCTGATCAGTGTTATGTAAAAGTCCACTAAATACAGAGATGCCACTGTAAAAAAAAAAATAATGTAAGATTAAGACACTTCTAGTAATCCCTACAATAAACCACTCCTGAACAGATGTTGATGCCCCTGACTTCTGGGAGACTGTCCTACTGTCCCCAGAGTGCTTTAACAGACCTCATGGGAGGACACCTATGACTCAAGAGCTGATACCAGCATTTCAACTCACACCATCACGATTTACTACTCTTCTAACAGGTTAAGAACAGGTAAGTGCAGCACACGACGACTCCAGGCTTTACAGAGGTGTAGGAACACCGATGCTGGGTAATAGTCACCTTGTTACCCCAGCTTTATGCTGGGCAAAACCCCTACTGAAAGGAACCTCATACAATATAGCAACTGCCATAAGATATTGTCAAACCCAAACATGATTCAAAAGATTGCCATGCCTCAAAGGAATCAGATCTTAAATTATGTGTCTACTTACATGCTAATTGAATCAACAAGGATTAAGTGGCTTCCAAGCTCCTGGACCAAGTAAAGGCAAGTTAAAAGCCCTTCAGTAACTGAAATAATCTGAAGGCACATCAGGCAGCTTCAGTTCAAGCCAGAGATGCAGAACTTGATTACTCACTATGCAACTCCTTATTCTGAGGAAGTTGCTGCCACTCCTGTTCCCCCCACCTCACACACACGCACTCTTACAACCTTTCCTCAGTTCTGGGCTTCACTTTCAAGTAATAACAGATGTAAAACAGCAACAGACAGATGACTTTTAGTTAAATCAGCAGCAGAACAAGATTTTAAGGGAAGGGTACTTCTGCAGTAAGATAGCGATAGCCCAGTAAAATAAGTGCACACATCATTTCAATGGCGACGGCTGCAAGGAATGAAACTTTATATTCTAGGTAAAGGAGTCATCTTTTAATACATTTATTGGTCCATTCCATTAAATTAATTGAGGTAAACAAATGGTGCATTTTAAAAAAATGTACACACTCATAGAGAATTACAAACAGTTTTACCTCAAAGTGTTTTTCTCCATCAATACTAGTTCCATAGTAAACAATGCACAAAGTATATTTATACAGAGATATACGAAAGGGTATAGAAACATGCCAGCACCAGAAGGCAAGACAACATTTCATAGCCTGCGAGTCTGAACAAGAGCACAGTTGCCAGATTTGGTTGAGTGCAGGAAAAAAAAAAGCCTCCTTCCCATTTTTACATTGTTTACTAGTGAATTCACACAGAGACAAGTTTTTTCACAGCTTTCGTTTTGGTTTTTAAATGGTATGAATGGTGACTCGTTCCAGTGAGTGGGTTTACAAAGGCTGAAAGCAGAAGAGGCTGGGCAACGAGCCAGCACCTGTTTTGATCCCCAGTACTGCCACCTTCAATAAGGAGGGGGATGAGATCCACCTCCGCTCACAGCCAGCTTGCCTTCACCTGCACCCACCAACTCCCCAGACCTTAAGGAAGGACAGAGGGGTGCAGGCACAGAGGAAGAGAGAACAAGGACAGTGCTGCTTTATTTTCATATGCTGAAGTCAAAAGCCCTTTGGCTGTTTGCTATGGTAGGACCATCCCTCTGCAATCTGTCCGCCTGTGCGGTGGGAACGTGGCGCTGGCCCCAACCCTGCTGGCTTGATCCAAAGGGATGGACACATATCACAGCAGCAGAGTCAAGGAAATGGTTTAGCTTCAAAGCATAGAGTACCGAGGCCTCACAGTAGTCTAGGACTGTGACTAGCCTTTAGCCACTTACATAAGGGTGTTCCACTTCGGCCCTTTTGGAAAGGGCATTATTTTCTGCACAAGTACTATGCCTTAGCCATGCAACCTTAAAACTAGCCCAGTTCGTTACTGAGTACTTGTACAAGTCAGATGCCCCAGCAAGACTCCAAAGTGCTAAGCACAGAATTAAGCATTAACATTTCACTTTGTACAACTGGTTAAACAGCACTCCCAAAAAGTTTAAAATGCAAATATTCACACTGCCAGAAGGCTAGTTTATTCCTGTGATCCCCAGTTTTACTTTACAAAAAAAAAAAAAATCTGGTAAGTAGTAGCAAGTTCCCTACCTTAAAAAAAGACCCCATTTTCTCTATTTACTGGTTGTTGTAGTAAAAGTTAATATGCCAAGGGAAAGACTGTTCTACCTTCAGAATTTAAGAAGGCTGAACATCTGATGAGCTAGGTTAGTCTATGCAATTTCACTCAGCAGCACCAGGATTTTAAACAGTCTGCAACAGTAACCATACTCAATTAAATTGTGCAAGTTTTAACAAAAGCATGGCTCCTGTTAAAACACTGAACAGTCCCTGGTGGGCTAGGAGGAAATTCTTTTGTACCTTGGCATATGCAGGACCGACCCCTGAAGCAATATGCAACACAAACGGGCTATGCAGAGCCACTGCTGCAAGGCCACCTCACTGTAGCTCCGCAGGACCATCTCTGCTGCTCACGCATTGCAGATGTTTCCACCACTTTATCCCACTACTCTCTCCTTAGCACAACTGTCAGTGTGACAAAAATCCAAGTAGACTTCACTGAAGAATCCATAGTTTATTCTTTGATACAACTCACATTAGAAGAGTTCGTGTCTTTAGGGCTACACCTATTACCTTTTCATTTTTCAATGGATACCTGAAAAAGCCATGATGTTTCAACATCTATGTTTATTGCAAGAGTCAGAACCTGGTAAGGATACATACGAACAATGCACGGTTCATTACCGAGCATGAAAACAAGATCTCAGTGCTTGCTTTATTGTGCTGGTGCCAGTTAAGAGAAGAAAACATCCTAGAAATTACACAGAAGTAACCAAGACAGCAGTGAATTATGCATCCTCTGAGAAAGAACTTGGTCTGGCTATGGATTACAAGGAAAACTGGGCTAATTTAAGGATTATTGAAGGACCCACGTGTTACATAGGCTCACAGAAAGCATGCAACTACTTTTGATGTCATCTGAGTGCCTGTGGAGAGGGTGGCCTTAAAAGACTGCACACTCCAGAAGTTACTCAAAGATGAAGCTCCTACACTACTCCTGCTTCCCTTTACCAACACCTTTTACTTTTCACATTTAAGGTTTGGGCCACCCAAAGGAGACACTCCTATCCTGTAAGAGTTACAGGATAATATGTTAGAGTTTCAGTAACATTTCAGATCTCAGCTCCCTCCCCGTAGCAGTTAAATCAGTTGAGTTAAGAGTTAAGCTGACTCTTTACAAGTGTCACTGTTTACATCTTACAGGAGTTTCCTGTTATTTTGTAGTTCTCCTGTTCAGCACTGCTGCCCCAAACCTCACAGTAGGGATCCTCCCCACACCTCACAGCCTCTCCGATGGGTAACTAGAGATTTACAACAGCTCTTTATGAAGACACTCCTCCATAGCCCATAGGAGCCGAGAGATCAGGCACTACACGCCCTTCTTACACTGCAGCAATGAATGCAGTAGTCCTTTTTTGAATGTTAAGTTTTACTTTCCTTGTAGGGGCTTAAGAGGTTTTGGTGTTCCAGATCATATAAGAAATCCTATTAGTGGCCACAGATTGAGGCGCATGTTCCAACCTCTCCTCCAAATCAACTTGCTAGTGCCACAGAGCCACATACTCCAACAGGGAACTGAAAAGCATGCCTGCCTTTCAGCAGCTTAGCCAGAAAGGGATTTATCTGAAATCAAAACATGCTCTGGTTGAGGAATAGTTTAAAAACCATCCTGCAGAACCAGTGGCATCAGATTAAAGATAATCTAAACTGGTCTTTAACAGCTCCAGGCTCAACAGTTACACGTTGATTTGAACTTCACTTGGTACTCCCCACTGTCTATTATGCTTCTCATGAATAGCTGTCAATTGCTAAATTCCCCAGAACCAACACCCACTTCAGTTTGACATAGAACTATGAGGGAACAGGACCTCAGTGTTGTAAGGCATCAGACAGAACCTCCTCACCTGTAGGAAAAAACACACCATCCTTTCTACTCAACTTGCACTTTTTTTGATAAGGTGAAGGTTAAGACTGTCCAAATATTAGTGCAAATTACATTTTGCTTGACTCCCAGTTATGTTGCAGAGTCAATTACAAAATTCCATTTTCCACACAGGAAACAGCTCAAAAAAGCATGTTGATCTCTGTTTGTGGGAAATAAGGAAGACTGTAACCCTGAAGGTCCGACTGTTAAATGTTATACAAGTGCTTATTTTAGAAGGGAAAGACTGAGGAAAACACCTGATTACTGCTTCAAGATGATCCCCTTAAGCACTTCCCTTGCACAAGAGTAGTTTGTCATTCTGGACCTAACAGCACCTTAAAGCAGAGTTCTCATTTACACCAGATAAGTGTATATTGATAAACTGTGAGCTTAAACCAAAAAGCATAGTTTGTTTAGTACTACAGAGCTGTCAGTGGAGGCTGAGTCAAAAAGGAAGACCTCTTAAAATATCTTAACCTTGACTTTTGCACCCAGAGAGCATCCTCTCGTTAGCCTGACAACTACCACATTACTGCAATAACTCATCTTGACAGTAGCTGTGAAGCCACCAAGCTGAATAGACGGCCTCAGTATACTTGGTATTTATGAAAGGATAAAGTCCAAACCAGAGTGGTACCTGGTAGGTCATCACAGGAGAACAAAGAAGTTGCACATACTCAATTACTGCTCAGATTCTTTGCAAGAATATTGCCAGAGATCAAGTACCCACTCAAGTTTGGCAGTAAGCACTCGGAGTTATTTATTCCCCCAAATCCCAATATTACACTGATATTAGCTCCAAACCCCCCCACTTAGGACGGTTAAGAAGTACTTATCTGCATGCTGTTAAACCAAGACTCTGGGACCCTGGGAATCACCTCAGCATTCCTAAGGCCATTAACAACAAACAGGCATTTTCTTGAGCTTGGACTGCAAGAGAAATGGGGGGGAAAAAAGGGACTTGCAGAAGCAGTTACATTTCTAAAGGCCAAGAAAAAATACTAAGAAAATAGATCTGTACCAAAAGTAGTCTTAAAAGACTTGCCGTGTGGTTCAGTAGAGACAGGTATGAATGCTATCGGTAGCTAATAGGGTACTTATCTACCCCCACCAACCTGTTTAAGGCAAGTTTCACACACAATGATGCTTGGTGTAAGCAAGCATTTGACACTTTTTGGCTTCTGAAAAAAAACAAACCAAAACCCAAAACATGGGGAGAGAAAGCAGAGTTCTACCTTTACTAGAGCAGGCACCTTAACTGACCAAGCCCAAAGTGCCTCTAGTTCAGGAAAAAAAACAAAACAAAACGTTTAAAGCATGGACCAAGAGAATTCTACCATGCAACTTCCAGAGCTAGCTTTAGAAAAAATACACTGAAGACTCACACTTTCTTCCACCATTGCCATAAGCCTCGAAAGGTCGCAGTTCAACTCACTCCCGCAGCCAGGCTGATTTTGATCCCCAAGTCACAAGTACACTTCAGCCAACTGACATTACTTCATAATCACCAAGGTAAACAAAGATACTCAGTATGAACCAACAGCATGCCACACTCACAAAAGCCACAGTTCATGCTTGCATCACAGGCTATCTGCAGGTGGTGTTGGTATGTTCTGTCTAGGACCAGCCCAACTCCCACACAGAAAAGTCTCCAGAAACCATTTTATCCAGAGGGTGTATATGGGTGGTAGAAAAAACAGAAAATATTCATTTCCAGCCTTTCCCTGTCCATCCAAAAAAAAGGGATAAGGATTGGTTAGAGAGTACTGTATCATGGGAATAATTATTTTTTTTTTTAGCAAACAAAACAGAATGGTAATAAAGATGTCATTTGGCACCTTGCAGTAGAGTTTTATTTTCATCTTTTTAGTGTTCCACTCATCAGTTCCTTCCAGACTGAAGAGGTAAGTTTTATCAAGATCCCCGTGCACTTTCAGTATGAACCCCCAATCACTCCATAAGATAAAGAAGGAACCATTCAAGATAACTCAAAAAGATGAAACATACCCCAGTTTAAACACAAAGTGAGGAAAAAAATTCAAATAGTTTTCAGAGTGTCTGTTCCAGCCTAAGTGCAGCTGGCATTTCAGTTAACTTGACAAAAAGGAGATCTTCATACAGTTCCAGTATGTCTAGTGGTACTGAGCACAGAAGTGCTAGACTGTCCATGAAGGTACTTCTTATTTGGTCTCCGGCTTGTCTTGCAATAGTGGTATAATTGACTCCCACGCCGTAAGGCACTGAAGAAAGAAGTAAAGATTAAAAAAAATGGATTGTACATCAGTTCTTGTAACTTTTGATCAACCTTCCAGATCAACAGAATGCAAGTTCGGAATGGCTAGCCGTGTCTTTATAGATTATTACAGAAAGGAGCGGGGGGGACGGAGACAATCTCTAACAGCAAGAAAGTGTTCAGAAAGAATAGCTGCAGTTTCCAAACAAAGAAAAAAAAAATCAAAGCTTTCCAAAGTAATCAGCTGGCCCAAGCTGTTAAAATCATCAGAATACCCAGTATTTCCAAATATCAAGCTAGATTCTTCTAAACTGTCAGCTAGGCAGACAAACTGTTTCTAGTAGAAATTTACATCTTTGTGGTGTGACTGTGGGAGAGGGCTGATCTGGACACAATGGCAGCTATCATGGACTACCTCCATCAATCCAGCAAACTTATTTGAAAAACCCATGCATCTAGGGAAGGTAGTTCAGAGACACAGTGTACTCCGGCACACCTCTGGGACTTGACTCCCCTCACAACAAACTGGTGGCAACTGGTATAGTAAAGGGAAAGTGGAATCTAGCTTCTGGGTTATTAGAAAGTCACTCCACACTTTGGAGTCATTTTCCTAGACACATATACTTACTCCAGTTCTTTTGTTGTGTATCGTTACTGTCTTTTAACACTGTACAGCCCAGAAGTCAAACTGGACAAATATAGACCGTGGAATACATATTATTAAACATTGGCAATGGGCAAACTCATCACCAGCCCTTATATCCACAAGTCACTATTGCCAAGCAGCTTCCTTCTAATCTTGATGAATGTACTGAAGGTGAATAGACTATTTCTAGTTGTGCATCCTGAAACAATTATACGCTTTCCTACCAAAGAGCTTCCTCGCTGCAGCTAAGAGAAAAACTAAGATGTACAGATTTAACTGTCAATTGCAGGGGCACTGCTGGATGTTCAGTGGAGTTTTTAATCCCTCCCTTCACAGCAGTCTCAGAAGAGAGAAGAGACCAGGGCGAAAGAAGTTCTGTGTGACTAGTTATGAATTACTGACAAGACAGACATTGGCAGGGGCAAAGGAAGTGCATATTAATATTACATGGATAGGTAACCTAGGTAAACAGGAAGAAGTTTGTAAAGTAGATGTGGAAAAAAGCAATAGGCAAGATGAAGTATGTCACCATGCATAAGCCTAGTAGTGCTTAATATATCAACCACTGCAGCTCAGTAATTTGTCCAATTCAAAAATGCAAGACAGGCAAGCATACATGATGAAATGCTGTTGCAGGGCTGCCTTGCAAAAGACTGCTAGCCTCATGCAGATCACTTGAGCATGACCAGCAACTCAATAGATTACGCTAAGCTGCTGACAAAGAGCAGCTTCCGCAGCTCTAGAGAACTGATTTACATGTCCAAGATTCTTTTCTTCAAGACAGCATGAAGATTTCCTGAAGAATCATCACCACCTCAGAGGAAAATGAACTATTCTTATTCCTGCCAATCTTCCAGTAGTGTCACATACCTTCTCGTAGTACTGGATGTTTTTATCTGCCATCCCCATGAGTAGCTGCCTAAAGTCTTGTCTTTTGTTGTTCTGCCATCTCTCCATATCTGCTTTCAGGTCAGCATTGAAACACTCTACTCGGTCTTGACATTTCTCAACATCTGTGGGTACCTGCAGGAAAAGAAATGAAGATTGAAACTGTCACTGAGAGTGCCAGACTGCTGAATTACCTCAAATCTCACTGAGCAAAGCTGCAGAGGAAAGGGTAAGTTAACAATCATTACTCTGAGTAAACTCAGTTATGGCTGCAGGGACAAAAGCCCCAGTTCTGTATTAGTGAGGAGATGCAACTGCTTAATTTGTTCTCTGCTGTTTGAGGTGGTAGGCAGTTGTGTTTGTCCATGTCCACGCCAAAAATGGAGCCAGACTGAGAAAGAGCTCCCTAGAGGCACATGAAGAGGTAAGGCATTTGGTCGAAGGGCTGGGTGCTTAGGCTCAGTTCCTAGTTCTCAAACTGAGCAGCTTGACTACAGGTCCAGAGTAAACTTTCTCTCCTCCTTCCCATTTACAGTTGCACTAGGCATTTCCCAATTTATAGTAGTGTGTATGAAACAACAAACATTCAGGTTTGTCCAAAAAGCTGCATATGAGACCTCAGTGTTCTCTCTTGACCACAGTATACAAACAGCAGTGATCAACTATGGCTGCAGAACAAAATTCCTAAGTCTCTAGTTTACAGCTTCAACTTTTAACCTTAAGGCTGCCTGTAAAACATGCAAGCGCAAAGCACCAGGGACCATAATGAAAGGGAACAGGAAGCATTTCACTGTGGATTGGCTCATGGGCCTTTGGGCTCAACACTGGGCATGTAGTCACACCTGAGCAATGGGAGAAATCTTGAAGGACAGGCTACTCCAAGCCTAGGTAGAGATCTAAATGGATTCTGACAGTAGCCACCAGCCCAAGGCTGAAGAATCTGGCATTCTTCGCTTATGTTTTAACAAACGTTATGTATACCAGGCAAGTACAGGAACAATTTAGAAATGTTTCTTCAAGCAGGAAAGCCATGAATACCTTTCTCTCCCTGCATGGTCCACACTGATGGGAAGCCTGTAAGGACGTGCAGATTAAGTCCATGACCTCAACAGAGGAAACCCCTGAGCTCTAGCACCAACACGAAAAGTGAACTTCTGTTCTGGAACCTATGACTTGCATAAAGGAAAAGGGCAGAATGATGAACATTCGCAGAAGTTTGTAGTGGCTTCTCTCATACTTGATACTTTCAGGAAATTCCCTTTTTCTTTGAGGGGCATGAAGGAAGAAAGAGGACAAACAAACTATGTAAGAAGCTTTGCATGAGTAACAATATAGGATGTCAGAGGTGTGCTACTACCTTGCAGTTTGGCAAGGTACACAATTTAGGCAGAAACATACCAACTCTGGTTCTTCTCCAGGATGTGCATTAGGGCTGATCACTGAAGTATTCCATTGACTAATACTCAAAGAAGGTCCTACATTTGTTCACCAATAAAGCTGTTTGAGACACAGGAAGCACCTCCTTCATACTCATGGGATTTAAGTACCCCCTTTATTCACACAACTGGATTTACACTACAGGCACCTTGGGGGTTCATTAGGTACACACTTCCCCCATCCTCCGAGAGCACTATAGTTCTGGCTACAGAATCCACTCTGCTACAAGTCTAGACATGAAGATGTCTCATAGGCTTCAGACAAGAACCATAGAATGGTTTGGGTTGGTAGGGATCGAGTTCCACCCCCCTGCCATGGGCAGGGACACCTCCCACCAGACCAGGCTGCTCAAAGCCCCATCCAGCCTGGCCTTGAACACTTCCAGGGATGGGGCCTCCACAGCTTCTCTGGGAAACCTGTTCCAGTGTCTCACCACCCTCACAGTCAAGAATTTCTTCCTCATATCTAATCTAAATCTCCCCTCTTTCAGCTTAAAACCATTACCCCTTCTCCTATTGCTACAATCCCTCATAAAGAGTCCCTCCCCATCTTTCCTGTAGGCCCCCTTTAGGTACTGGAAGGCTGCTAGAAGGTCTGCCCAGAGCCTTCTCTTCTCCAGGCTGAACAACCCCAGCTCTCTCAGCCTGTCTCCATAGGAGAGCTGGTCCAGCCCTCGGATCATCTTCGTGGCCCTCCTCTGGACCTGCTCCAACAGGTCCATGTCCTTCCTGTGCTGAGGACTCCAAAGCTGGACACAGTACTCCAGGTGGGGTCTCACAAGAGCAGAGTAGAGGGGCAGAATCACCTCCCTCAACCTGCTGCCCACACTTCTTTTGATGCAGCCCAGGATGCAGCTGTATTTCTGGGCTGTGAGTGCACATTGCTGGCTCATGTTGAGCTTCTCATAAACCACCACCCTCAAGTCCTTCTCCTCAATCCACCCAGCCTGTCTTTGTGCTTGGGATTACCATGACCCACATGCAGGACCTTGCACCTGGCCTGGTTGAACTTCATGAGGTTTGCACGGGCCCACCTCTGAAGCCTGTCCAGGTCCCTCCGGAGGGCACCCCTTCCCTTCAGCGTGTCGACTGCTCCACTCAGTTTGGCATCATCAGCAAACTTGCTGAGGGTGCACTCAATCCCACTGTCCATGTCTTTGACAAAGATGTTAAACAGCACTGGTCCCAGTACTGACCCCTGAGGAATGCCACACATCACTGGTTTCCACTTGGACATTGGGCTGTTGACTGCAACCCTTTGAGTGCGGCCATCGAGCCAGTTCCTTATCCACCAAGTGGTCCATCCATCAAATCCATGTCTTTCCGATTTAGAGACCAGGATGTCATGCAGGACAGTGTCAAACGCTCTGCATAAGTCCAGGTAAATGACATCTGAAGTTCTCCCTTATCTACCAATGGTATAACACCATTGTAGAAGGCCACTAAATTTGTCAGGCATGACTTGCTCCTGGTGAAGCCATGTTGGCTGTCACTAATCACCTCCTTATTTTTCATGTGCCTTAGCATGGTTTCCAGCAGGATCTGCTCCATGATCTTGCCAGGCACAGAGGTGAGACTGACCAGTCTGTAGTTCCATGGGTCTTCCTTTTTTCCCTTTTTGAAAATGGGGGTTATGTTTCCCCTTTTCCAGTCAGTGGGAACTCCACCAGACTGCCATAACTTTTCAAATATAATGGAAAGCAGCTTAGCAATCTCATCCGCCAGCTCCCTCAGTGCCCACAGATGGATTTCACCAGGTGCTATGGACTTATGTTCCTTCACATACCTTAGATGGTCTCGAACATGATCTTCTCCTATAGTGGGAGGTTCTTCATTCTCATAGGCCCTGCCTTTGCTTTCTGCAACTTGGGTGTTGCGGTTGGAGCCCTTGCTGGTGAAGACCAAGGCAAAATATTCAGTGCCTCAGCCTTTTCCATATCATGGGTGACCAGGTGTCCTGTTTCCTTTTGGAGAGGGCCCACATCTTCCCTTCAACTCTGACATACTTATAGAAATTTTTCTTGTTGTCCTTGATGTCCCTGGCCAGATTTAATTCTATCTGGGCGCTTTAGCTTGCCTAATCTGGTTCCTGGCCACTCAGACAGTTTTTCTGTATAGGTTTAGAAGACTCTCCCCTCAAGGCAAGCATGCCTTACATCATATTTATAAGTACTCTGCTATCTTAATGGGAAAGCCTAGGCTATCAGGAGAAAGCGACATAAAGTCTGGAAGCAAAACCACATAAAATTTCCCATCCAATTAAGTTAGTTTCTAAGCACTCACCAGCTTCCTGCTTCTTCTGCCACAATCTGAAACCACAACAAAGCTATAAAAAAAAATATCAGTTCTTTGTCACAGCTAATTCTCCTGCAGGTCAAGCTGAGAGGGCTGTACAAGTTTAGAGCTACAGAGACAACTCGGTGGTCAGAAAATGGGTCACGTATGCTCTAATTAAGGAACAACAGCAATGAACTCCATCTAAGTCTCCACAGGCCCCATGAAAGCAATGCCTACATATGCACCGGTCCTGTTCAGGAGTGTAAATACCTTTTCTTCCAAAACCGCAGCTTTCCAGAAGAGAATCTGCAACTCGGTAGTAGCTCAAACAAAATTTTAGGTTAATTAACAGCTTTTAAGCACTTCATATCTAGTGCAACATTAATGAAAAGAGAGCTTATAGTTCTAATGCCAAATAAGTTGAAACATCAATGCTGATGCTTTTATCTGCTTTTACCAGTGGAGATATTAAATATCAGCTAGCAACTAGGAACTGAGAAGAAAGAAGACTGGACTGTGGGGGAAGTTGCTACTTTCTTACTGATGGCTGCTCTCAGCTAATTTGTATAGCTCAAAAAAAGCCCCAACCCCAAAACCAAGTGACAACAGGCTTACACCGCAATACTCAAGGCAGACAGAATAAATTAGGTCATCAGATGTGCACTTCATGTCACCAAAAGGAACAATGCCTGCTCTTCACTAAATTCGCTGGATTACTGAAAAAACAGCTCCAGCGTGGGTCAGAAATGGCTAAGAAGCAATTCACCACTGTACTTGTCAGAAACAAGAAAGGCTGCAGACTCCACGCTAATACTATTATGCTATTGTTAAAAAACATCACACACACATTTGGTGTAAACCTCAGCATTCTGAGTAGTACTTGCTGACAGACATTTACAGTAGCCCTACAAGCCTTCTGCATTTATAGGCCACCAAGTTCTAAACTGATCATCTCAATGTGAGAACGACCTAATGACATTGATGGAGCTTTGTGAAGCCAATCTGATTATGTGTACAGTGAGTCCCAGAATGCCCTCCAGTGGAAGAGATTAACAAGTAATGATAGGCCCTTATTTCATGATCTAAAAGTAGGCCTTTTTTTCCTTAAGTTTTGGGTTTGTTTGTTTGGGTTTTTTTAACATAATCTCTGCCAAATCAGCTAAATATGCCAAAAGGAACAAAAATGCCATTCACTGCACAACACAATTCATAATCATCTGTCTGCTTCTAGTTTCCAGTAGCCAGGAGACCTCATTGTATGTAAGATGCGCTCCTAGCCACTGGTCTGAGCTACCAGCTCTTACAGACAAGGACACTCCCTCCAGGCAGAAAGAATCTGACAACCACGAGCTATTATTTTATGAACATGCAGGGAGTTCTATTAGTCTGTTCAACTTCATCTTGTAAATGACACAAAAGACTTACGTTAAGAAAAAAAGGTACAAGGAGCTGCCAAAAGATATATTTGTAGTCTGGAGAGGAGACTTAAGTATTCAAAAAATTCTTAGACAGCTATTTGAGTGCTGTGCTTTACACAATAATCCCCCTGAGAGGTGAGATGCAAAAGCCTTTTAGTAGGTGAGAGACTAGTGAAGTTCAGCAGTTCCATGGCACCAAGATCTTGAAATGAGTCAAATGCCAAAAAACCTCAATTGGCTTGCTGGATATGCTAGATTTAGTTCCTTCTATCCTACATACAATTTGTTAGAATACCTACTTATACAAAGCTATACTGAGAAAATAAGAGCACATACCACACCTGCCAGCAGTGGGGCAGCCAAGAGACCAAAATACAAGAGCACCACAAGATACCTAAGACACCACTATTTGTAGAGTCACAGACACAAGACCAGAAAAATACCCAGTCACATTTCTATGCTCTGTCCTCTTCAGCTTCTTAGATTAAAGATGTTATGTGAACCTCCTGTAAGATTATTGCACAGTAGTCCTAGTAATGGAAAGTCATCCATTGGTTAGCATAGATGAAGGGCAACTGAAAAACCCAAAGCAGAGGAAGGGAACAAAACCTGTTGTCATTGTTGGTTAAGGCTGCAGTGATTTAAGATAGGGCTCTTGCACATTACTTCACGCAGAAAGCAGGTGGCAGCATAAGCACGCCAGTTTACAGCTTTGCTTCTGCATGAAGCCCAGCCAAAACCTGTCACCCAGCAACAGCTGCCGCGTCTGTTCAGCATCACGCAGGAAGGGCTCTTTAGTAGAAGGGGCAAAATAGGGAGTCTTCCACAGTCAAAACAGGTGTCCTACAATACAACTCAGCAGTGACAGGGCTAGTACCTTAGCTCAGCTGACTGACATACTGCTAAATCACCAGGGACTGTTCTACCACTGCTGCAGTCCCTGTCACTAAATGCTGATTGCTGGCTGTTGTTCAAGTGTTACACATCAGAGCCATCCGGCTCCGAATGGCAGGCAATCAGTAGTACAGAAGTTGCTAGACAGGTTATATATGTTCATACCTAGGTTTTTATTTCGTACCAGCTTGCCAACAACAAACTTCTGTTCTGCCAGAAATTGCTCATACTGCAAAAGGCGGCACCAGACCCAGACAAAGCAAGTTCTCTTTCTCTGTTCTTCTCAGCTAGTAACGTTAAGTGCAAGCTAGTTTTGTGGAGTAGTTTTAAGTGCTAACCTTTGGACGGTCTTCTTTTTTCAAGGCTACTGCTTCCAGTTTTGCTTCATACTCAGCTTGAACTTGGTCTCTCTTCTTCAATACATTCTATGGGGAAGAGAAGAAAGTTGTGAGAGGGATCCTCTTGATTCTTCCCTCCCCAGCCTGCAAGAAACTGCAAAGTGATAGAGCTTAAGAGCTAACTCAATCTGAAGTCAGACTTTCAGACTTGCTTTGTCCTATTTTACATTATTTAGGGAGTAGCTTTTAAAAACAAAGAGCCACTTGCTCTCCAGCAGCTGGCAGGGTCAGATAAAATTCAACTTTTGGACAAGCTGTAAGCATGCAAGATAGAAGCCATCATGTAACCATGAACATAACCCTACGTAAATTCAATTCATGAGTTGACTTATTATTAGCATAAGGATATAAACAAAAGCATCAAAGCTGTCAAGAACTAGTGCAAAGCTTTTGATATCCTCAAGCAGCAGACAGACAACAGTCTGGGCTAACTGACAGGAAGGCCACTACAGAAGGTATTACATCTTCCTTTTCACTTGCAAAGACTCCTCAAAGTCCTTTATAGCAAGCTGTTACATTCTCGTGTTAGAACAAAAGTAAGCTTTGCTTTTAGATGAGTTTGGGGGGTGTGGTTGTTGGTTTAATTAAAAAAATTAAAATGACAAAAAGCACAATTTATGTGAAAGGCACTGAACTACCTGAGTGACTTTCACAAGCAGTAAACATTTTACTGACAGAGTACCCTCAGAATAGAGAGCAAAAGATGCTACCCTTATCTTGTACTACATCCATGAGGTTATTTGTAACTGTGCTACTACCTCCACTAACATTATACTACAGTCTTATAACTTAAAAACAACCACAGAAATTAGTCTTTTTAAGAATATACTACTAAAAAATAAGTAATTCTGTGTCAGCAGAAGCGGGCAACTTAACTTCAGTCTTCACAAGAAAACAACTAGTAATTTTTTTATAGGTCAGTTGATGCAAAGTTATTATTAAAAATGCTCAGAGGGAAGTCAGCCAACACTCACAGCTAAGACACCTGTAAATTTGAACTTCTCTTGCAGCACACTTGGCCAGTTCATGCTTGCAGTCTTCCTTTCTGCCACCCAGAAGGAATTACCCCATTAGGGCAAAAGGAGGTAACTTGTCATTTTAACAGTTACAGACAAGGCTCGTGGTAAAGCAGGACTAGTCATGTGCACTGATGCTTACAGAAATATCTGTTTTTAAAGAGCACTTCTCAGAGCTCTAAGAGCCAGTCTAGCCAAGATCTGTTTCCTAATTAAAGATGTACAAACCCTGTATCTACTAATTATCATCTTCCCCCTCCTCCCTTTTAAGTGAGGGGAAAGTCACTAGTGCAGTTGCTGTAGAGATAGGAGACATTGACATTGATATTCTTAAAAACCTCAGTCCACGATAAACAGTAATGGTACCCCATCCACGAAGTTGCAATTGGTTTAGGCAAAAAAAGGAGGCAAAATGGAAAAATTCACCTTCAACAGGTTAACACTCCCTTTTGTCCCCAAAGAGATGCAAGCAAGCATGCCACTGGTCATGTTTGCTTGAAAAACCACAGCATTCCCTTTCCTTTTGGAATCTAAGCAACTATGCGGAATAGCCCTTAAGTGATTGAGGTTACCAATGCAACAAAAGCCTGGGAGCTTTAACAGGTATTTCTACTTCGTATTGCCTCTTGAACCTGAGTCAACTGAAATTTCTTCTCAGAAAAACAACCACCTCCAGCAATTGCATTCAGCCTTTAGCAGCCTGGAGTTAGTGCAGTAAGCTGGATCTGTACCAGGAGGAGCCAATGATTAACAGGCATCAGCAGACTAGATTCAAGGGGCAGGTGTCTTATTTCTCCTTAAGTGCTCAAATCCATCCACTTGCAGACCATTAACAATATGTTCCTGAATACAGCTTTAAGTAGCCATTAATGGCTGACCTGTAAGTGATGAGAAAAATACTGCCTTCCCTTTCACTTGTCCCATATGTGAAAGGAAGTGTTTCCTCTGGCACCTCCAGGCAATCTCTTCTCAGTTGTAGATCAATGCATTAATGCTCCAGCAGCTCCTCTGAAAAGTTCTGTACCAAGTATCCCCAGGCTTACCACAGCCCATGCAATACTTAAACTAGTTAAGGCCTCACTTAGAGAGAAAAAAAAAATTCAAAACAAAAAAAATAGTTGGAAGAAACCAACAAACAGAAAAGACTCACACACCACACACCAGCTATTTGAGGGCAGAACTAAAGCACTAGTCCCTGTACAAGAAAGATTGAGCTTGCTTTCAGTGAGGCAGGTCCTTCTCCATTTTCTATTTAGCTGAAACATTTCACCTTGGCCCATATCTCAGAAGGAGCTTCAGGAGTTTGCCATCAGCCTCCCTTCTCAAATTGCAATCCTATGCCATGTGTACATCACATACCTTGCTACTACGACTAGACCTCACAAGAGGATCCTTATTTACTGCAGGCCTTTAGAGAGACACCTAGCTATTCATGGGGTGCTTGCTTTAAACATACATTAAATGCAATGCTCAGGCACGTAGCTGGGGACTGCATCATCTGATAAGCCTTTCTGGCAGTGTTAAGCGTAGAATTCACATAACCTTTTAATATTAGCACTGAATTATGTAGAATGGAGTTTGTCCTCTGCGCTTGCCTCCCTGGGGAACACCAGCGCACCACAAAAAAATGTGGTGCCGCACATTTGCCCACAAGGGCCTCACTGCACCAGGATTCAAGACATCATCTGGCCACCTCATACATGGCCTGTATTTTAGAAAACGTCTCTCCTAGACACTACCAGAACGTATTTTAACTCAAGCCCACAATGCCAGCCTCTGCCCACTTCTGCAAACCTTTCAAATGAACCCAGAGACGGGGCTTCCCTGGAGTCAGCCGGTACTTGTTTCAACCAGAACTACTGGGCTTTGGCTCCATATGTGCAGTTCCCTTCGGCTACCCTCCTCAGTTACAGCAGTGCTCCTGAGGACACTAAGGTGAACGTTCATCTCTAAAATAGTGACGATAACCTGTCAGTTCTTACTTTAAGGACAGTCACCCAGCTAGAGATTGCTCTACAAATCAAGTTCCTATACCTATATCTGGGGTACAGTGTGCAGAGAAAGCCATCAAGGTTACACTGAACTCCTAGTATCTGAAGAATTACCTTCTCCCAAGTAACCTATGCAAAAGCTGTGCTCAAAAACCAAAACTGACTTGAATTTCACAGCAGCTGATGAATAGGACTGCACTGCTAGAGGAGAGACATCCCTTTCAGCAGAAAGCCTCCTGCACTCCAAGAGTAGCCTCTTTTATCTGTTGACTTGGAGACTGCACTTAGTGTCTTTGCCATCATCTGACAGCAGCCCTTTTAGAATGTGGCTGTCTCCAAGTCAACAGGTAGTCTAGCTGCAAGTCTTTAATGCTGCTCTCCCTGCGGTAAGTGGTATTTAACTGCCTGAAGTACCTCTTCAGCTGAGGAAACCCTTGCTTTTTAGCTTAAAAAAAAATTTTCCCCTGCTACATTTGTGAAAAGCGCCTCTCACAACTCAGCTTGCCACTTCAGATGCCATCTCCAGTAGGCCGTGGCAACTGTAGCATCAAAATGCCAGATGTTCTGGGCTAAAGGCTTTAACGACTAGCTTCATGCTCTGTATTTATAAGTACATACCCACCCCCCTTCCTACAGAATAAAGGTAAGTCTGAACATCCTGGGTCAAGGCTTCCAGCTTCCAGATACAGCTGAGGGTGTTCCAGCAATACCTGGGTGCTAATGGTCCTGTGAAGAAAATGCACCTCGTTTATGCTAGGGTCAATGACTACGTGACTACCATGACTACACAAGCAAAGAGTAGGCAATTAGTGCAAAGCCTTCTGCAAAATACTTCAGCCACGCAAGTCAAGAGCCATACAACTAGCAATCTGAAGCTGGGGAAAGAAATGTGTAAGTGTTTATATTCTCAGTTATATTCTCAGTCTATATTCTCAGAAGTATAGAACAACTAAGATTAAGATGGAGAAGGACAACTGTGTTCAGACTGTAGGCTTACAACAGGCTATTAGGTCTCTCAAGGAGTGCATACCATAGCCTTGTAACGGTTGTTCCAAATGGAAAGTCCTCAGAAGGAATTTGTCTGCTAGTACCCTATAGAGGGACTGCTAATACATACTGTACGATGGGCATGTGGTGAAAAGCTCTAACAGCTGAACTAGAATCCTTGGTTTCAGTTTTCAATGCAGTTAACTCGGTGATTTTTTTCCCCAAGCAAGGGTATTGACTACCAATGCTCCTTCACTTCAAGAAAATAAGAACTGCATTGAAGTACCTTTTATTACTTCTGCACAAGCAGTAAGATACCAAGTTCTTAGAGAGATTAAGAGTCACAGAACAACATCTTTAAGCAGTTACTTGGCATGCCGAACTTAACAGAACTTTACGATAGACACATCCTGCCGAGGGTATGGGGATGAGAGAGTAAGCAGTGTCTGTCATTTGGACACACAGTTCTAGAAGAAGCCACCCAATCCTGCTACACAGAAGTGACAAAAGCTGGTAATGCTACCTTTTCCGCAGGGCCAGACACTAACTCAGTAGTGAAGAGCTGAGCCACGACCGACTTTCTAACAATTCACAGACAAGATTCCAGGCAGCCACAGGATGCCTCCTATGAAGTACCACCTACCACTCCAATGAAGGAGCAACTCTTCAACATTTTGTGTGCACCTCAGCGTTGCTGACCTTAACTGAGTAGCAGAGCAAATAGATAATGCTCCCCATGCAGTACCCTACTACTAAACATACCTAGATTTGTTTTGATTTTGAAGATGTCGTCCTACTTCATGTAGGATTTACTTCACCACTTTTCCCACCACCAACACGTCTCACTGTTAGAACGAATCAACTCGCTGATACATCATTCCATGCAAACACAATGACAGTGTCTTCTGCCACAGGGCTCTCTTTACCTTCATCGACTCCGAGTACAATATATATTCCCTAAGCACAGGCAGGAAGTCTTCTGTCATGTCTTCACTGAGTTCTTCAAGAGCTGTGCAGCAGTTCCCAATACAGGCAGACACCCCTTCCAGTGGCTCTGATAGCTCAACCTCCAGCCCTCCCCACGTTGAATAAACAGGCCCATATTCTCGTAGTTCCACCAAGTATTCTGCAAGAGACAGATGGAAAAGTAGATTAACAGAGTAAGAGTGAGGTACAAGGATCTGCAAACACTCACACTAAACAGGAGAAACTAAGCTTGGCAAACATTAACTCCCCCAGGACTCAAGTCCTGTGTTGCATTTGCATCTTGACTGGCAGAGCTCTATGGCTGCAGAGGTGACAGGTCCAAGCTGCTTCCTGCTTAAGTGACCATTCCTACAAGCTTCCAATAAAAAGACACTTGCATCTGTGCAGTAGCCAAAGTAATTTTTTTAAAACCATACCTAAAATTTGGGTCTGCTATGACAGGTCTGTAAAGCTTACCTTCATCTAGGAATTCCATCTGTACTCCAAATGGAATCTACAGGTTTCTTTCCCCCCTCTCAAAAATAACTCTAGTGACAAAGTAGGTTGGTGTAACAATAAGAGTGACTTTAAAAAAAATATTTGGAGAGTTGACCTAAGAGAAGATATAATACTCTGTTAGGCTTTGGACTGGTTTTAAATCTGCAAGAGGCATTAGATTTTGCTCTGTGTGTGGCTCATTACAGGCCAGAATCATTGACAGAAGTTGTCTTGGTCATGACATCAGCCACAACACGATACAGAGCACTCAGACTGGAAGTATTATGATAGAGCACCTTGTGTTCTTACCCAGCTGTTCCTTGATAATCCGTTGTGCTATTCTGTCAATGGTACCAAGCTTCAGAGAGAATGTGTCTAGGTACTCCCCAATTGCTGCAAACTCCAGTGGACGACTTCTTAATTTGTAGCCTCCTGTGACATATTTGACAGACTCCCCCATCTTTGATAGCAATGCCATTCCTTGCTTTTTGTAGGCATTAAGATCCTAGAAAGTCAAAAAAACCCAAACAGATTAGAAATATTTCATATGTATGTTGGAAGATTATTACAGTGAAGGATACCTTCCAGTCAAGATCAAATCTTGTGAAGGCAAGAGATGACATGTGACATGTAGCCTTGGACAAAAATCTCACTTTGTACAAGCTGTACGGCTGATCACAGTTTCAAGACTACCTCTACGTGGAGATAAGCTATCCAGGAGGATGGTATGAAGTACATTATAAGTGAGTAAGTGGGCCACCTTTGCACATGGCCAGACTTTCCCATGTTCTTGTACTGTCACCAGGGAAGTAGTGATAATAACAGCTCTGCTTCCACCAATACTGTTCACGCCATTCATCCACACATACTTTTAAGCCATAGCACACAATACCAGTATTATGCAAATGCACCAGCTGGCTCTGATAACGTAGAGCAGAGCTAAATATCGCATGCCTATTTGGTCAGCAGCCTCCTCACACCGGTTGTGTGGTCAGAGAGGGGGCAGGGGAACACTGTACACAGAAAAAGCGCAGCACGGGGAGACTAGCACAGCTTCTCTGCAAGACAAACTGCAACTCAGGCTAGGTCAGAGGTAGCCATGTTGCCTGCACAGAAAGCCTAAACTTCCTTGCTAACACTTTTCATGATTGCATAAATGAACATACAGACAACCTATGTTAACAAAGTTGTTTACCTACAATCTTCAGGGGATTTCACTTTTCACCTTGACAGCACATCAGAAAAAAATGGTTTTAGTTAGCCAAAGAGCTGTCCATTTTGCGTTTTACTCCTTCCAGCAGGAGTCACTATTCAACATCTCAAAACAAGCTTAAAAGCTATAACTAGGTCATCCTATGCAGCCTGAGGAAGAGATGTTTTCAAGCCAAGTAGACCTGTAGAGGTCAAGAATCAAGACACAGTATTACAACTAGACTAAAAGCTTAAGCATTGTTAAAAAATACAACAGCCATCTTCAAAACATGTACTACAGAATTCTTTCCGAGTACTTACGTATAAATCAAACGTAAATCTGATTAAGATTATCTGACATCTTAGCAGCTACTATAGTTTTGAATTATGTTTATGTTTAAATGCAGTGGTTCCTTGACTCTTGCCTCTGTCTGTCCTAACCACTACCTGCAAGCAGGCATCAGAAAAAGACCCTTGACCTGAAAATAATTTACTCACTTTCTCAAGCATTCTGGTCCGTTACTGGTCCAAATGAAGAAAGGCTGGCTCTTTTTCAACCAGGAGGTGGTCTCATGACTTTCTGCAGTAACTAAATTCTGAAGTCTAACACACTGAACCGACACCTCACTGCTGCAATACAGCAAGTTCCAACACCAGAGACAGCCAGAAGAACACATGTCCTTTCTCCTCAGGCTCCCTGGATGCTCTGTATTCTCAAGGCAAGCCCTGCCAGGGGCTGAGGATAAAGCCCTTATTTTACAGGGGTGGAAGAAAACAGCTAAGAAACTAAGAAAGTTGATCATCGTGCTTTGACAGCTGAAAAGCAGAACAAAGCTATCTGACATTTAACTATCAAGCTGCTAAACAAATTCTGCATTTCTGGCTTGCTTCAGTGGTTAAGTTCACCATGGAGGGGAAATAAAAGGGAACTGGAGATTGAGTCTCACATTACCAGCAAGCAGAGCGTGAGCCTGAAGTGAGCTCAAATTAAGTGTCACATTTGAGTGAGCGAGCATAATGTGACACTAGAAAGACGTGCTTTTACAGCTCTCTCACTTATCAGGTCAAACCCAAGCATGACTGTAGGTCCTCCTAGTCTTATTTAAAATGCAGTTCAAAAGACAGCCAAACAAAATTGCACTGTTGCTGGATGAGTCACACAGAAGATGAACACAAAGTTAACTGAGAACAAACAAGAATGAGGTCTTCACACTTAATTTTGAGGGCAACAAGTGCAAGCAGTACAAAGACACAGACAAGTAAAGAAATCTGCAGGCTTTTGTGCAAGATAGAGCTCTTCTCCTGCACTTCCCTCCTCCCCAAAAGAGGATCTTAGAAAGTTTGCAATTTTCTAAATTATGAACATCTCTTGCAACAGAAGAGTACATTTGAGACATAAGGATACAAAACAAGCAGGCCTGAAGAACTGAATTTGTACATCTGCAGACCACCCCTCCCTTCAAACACAGGGAACCTGTACAATTGTCACACGCAGGGGTCTGCGACACACAACATTCAGGGTCCCCAACAACTCTCTGGTATTTTAGGGGAAGATCTGTCCTGCACATGTTTTATTAATGCCTTTTTACCTTCATTTCAAAAGAGACTGCAAAGGTGCCTGTTCTGTTGTCCCCATCAATGATTGTATTTGGAAGTTATTGGCTTACCTTGGCTGTGAGAAACACATTGAAGTGCTCATTAAAAGAAAGCACTGGGTGATCAGTTATTCGCTTCAAGAATTTGTCTAATGCTTTCCTTCTTGTCTCCACGAATTCTTCAGAAAAGCGATCAACAACACCCTTCACCACAAATTTCTCAGGAAGAGGCTGTCAGAGACAAAAAAAGCCACATAAGATACAAAAGACCAAACCTTGCTTCCAGTATTAGGAAACAAGCAAAGCAATCAATCTCCAGTGTTAGTAGGAACTGAAATGTTATGTTTGCATCATCAGATGGGATGCAAGCCCTGCTCCGAATTACCCTTTAGCTGGTCCAGCCCAATGCTAGCAATTCTACTGAGTGATTCCTGAGAGCAGAGAGCCACACCAGTGAAGCCCAGACAGTACTCACACTGAGTACTTCTAGCAGAGCTCACGGTGTTCCCCCCTACTGCTATCCAAGTTCAAGCTCCAGCTCTAAAGGAGACGACAGCAGAGCTGCGCACTATTCACTACAGCAACACGCACGCACGCACCCACCCCGCAATGCTGAAGCAAGGCTGCTCAGTCCTAGGAAACTCAGAAAATTCTGAGTAATTTAGAGTTTCTGGACAGGCTGATAGTCTTAGTGATAGCCTCACAGTGAGTAAAGACAGACAAACAGGCTTACCACAGCAAATGGTCAAGTAGTCCAGGCTGGAGCTTTCCTGAAGAACTTGCACATTCAGTCACCTACCACAGCCGACATTCCTGAGCGTGTTTGTGTAAGTGACAGAAGTCTGCCAACAGATCTACTCTTTCATCTTACTCCTATTTTGATTCCACCAGTTCAAGACTGCAGTTCAGCCTAACATGCAAGCTCAAGTCTGCCTCCAGACTAGCTCGTTCTGCAGTCTCTCCTGCTGCACTTGGACACCAGACTTCACAGCACCACTTCAGATGGAAGATAAATCTTAAAGCTTCAGCATGGTTAGTCTCAGCTCTACCACCAGATCTGCTTTTGGTCTCTCTGGACAGCATGGATTCCAATATTAATTTCAGTTTTAAAACTGTGCTTTGCATTTTGTTCTTGTGAAACACTCCACCCAGATAACCTGTTTACTCTTAGGCTAGGAATGATATTTTTACCCAATTCAGGAATCAGGATTCTCCTCTGCAAAGAATCTTTGTCAGCTGAAATCTGTGACAAAAGTAATTCAAAATAAAAAAAAAAAAACACCTCTGTATGCATATGCCTTTCCCACCAACCCTGGCTAATGGGAACATACATGAAGATTGCACCTCCTAAAAAAACCCAGCCAGCATGACTTAGTTGCAACACAGCTACGTTTTGACCACTACATTTAGTTCTTAAAATTTAAGACTTGTCTTACTATGCATAGCATTCAGATCAGTCATTCTAGTTAAACCAGCGTAAGGTACAGTCTAATTAGACTTCTTCAGAAGAATAATGCTTAGCGCAGTAGTCTTCAGGGAAGAGAGACCTTCTTCACTTGTTTTGTAAACTTTAGCAGGGACTCTAGGAAGTCACTAACCCAGTAGGAAGGTTAGTGCAGAAGAAGTACAAGCTGGAAGACTAGTTTAAAGAACCCTAGTTCAACCAAACACATGGAAAAACTGTCACTGAATAATCACTAACGTCTGAGCATTTGAGGCCCACAGAAAGTGCACCTCTGTTACAGAGACTTCTGCCATTTAACCTGGTTTTAGCTATAGCAGTATAGTCCTTTACATTTTAGGCCTTTGGACATCCATCCAAAATAATCAGTACACACAGCTAGCAACTGATACCCTGCTTTAACTGTGTGTTACTTAGCTACCTTACAGTCTTCCAGCTTAATAGTCTGCCTTTCCCTGCTGTGACACGTGAGTAGAGTTCACTGCAGTCAAATGGCTTCAGGTATCCAAACTTCACTACCCAAAAACAAGATCAATTGGCCATGTTAGGCTTATCTTTCTAGTCTACAGACAGATCTGAGAGCATTTTTACTGTTGTTTGCAAGAACAGATTAGAGTAAGTCTTAAGTCATTAAAAAAACCCTAAAAATCAGTAACTTAAGAGATGAAAATGAACCCATATTCAGTTTAGTTTGGGCTCCTAAGTGTAGTATATCATGACTCGCTGCACTGAGAAGACGCATCATTTGTTACAGGAAGATTTCAGGCGGAGTCACTATAACAAGATTAAGACGACAATCCCCTTCCAGTATTTTGTTAGACAGAAGGCCTCCAGGGATTGCAGTATCTCCAGTTACAAATACAGATAACTCAGATTGGCTTGAAACATCCCTTCAGAATACACTTGAGTCACAATGCACCTGAAACGGCCTTTAGCTTCTATTCTCCATTGACTTCTGGGCAACAAAACACATAAAGCATTCAGCAATCTCCCCGCCATACCACTGCAGAAGATTAATATGAAATTCCCTAACTGCTAACTTGTGCACAGACAGATAAAAGAGGGCAGCGCATTCTTAGCTTCCAGATTTTCCAGAAGAGAGGCACTTAAGAGATTGCCTTGTTCTGCAGCCAGTTTCACGTCCAGTATCAGAGCCACTTGTGCCAAATTTGCTGTTCTGTGTGCAACAAATTCCAGGTCACAGCAAAGCAGCTTGATTCCCTGGCTGTGACTCACCTTCTGCTACTAGACTATTATTTATTGCCTTGCAGCCTTCAGGCAGGACTGGCAGCCTGTTAGTACACTAAAGAATCTGTAGAAGCTTAACCTCAATAGTTCCAGAGAACAGTGAGGGAGAAAAGAGTGTCTGGGCAGCGAACACATTAATCTCATGTCTCCACCTCACCCCAGCAAGCTCACTCTCTCTCCTCCTTACCCCTCAGTAAACATATTTGCTGCCAGTTAGAGGTGTCACATGATTTTGTGAAGTACTACTTATCTTTGAGAGACTGAGCTATTATTTCACTGAGAGGCAAGTCCCAGAGAAGTTAAGAACTTGAATAGCTCTCTACCCTGGAACAGCCTAACTGAATAGTCCTCATGCAGCCTAGTCCTTGCTGAGGGAGAGCAACCTCCCCCCCAACCCAGATGGGGGGTTAAGGTATGCTAGCAGTGTTATTTCCTGACAATTCACCTCCTACAAGCCTTCTTGAATTTCTTTGTTCAAAAGAGCTGATGGTGGTGATCTCTCAGGCTTCCTACCTTTTCACATCTTCTACAGCATGAAAAACAGACTGCTGAAGATCAGTATCAGCCTCTTCATATCACATAAGGTAGTCAGACTGCCAGCTTCAGCAACAAGGGGTGCAGTAGTTTAGCTAGTCTAATTAGCTAAACTTCTGCCTACTGAAAGCATGCAATAGCCACCACGTCAGAGGCTAAGATTTGTAAGTCTGTGCTATTGAATGTTAGCACAAACAGTTTTAAAATACTCTTTAAAACCAGCTCAGAATACCATCTTGAAAACTGACTGAGACTAGGACCTGAAGTACCTGTGTGACTTTTCATAATCCTCAGACATGAGGCTTATTCACATAGGAATTTAGATGCAATAATTGAGAAAACAGATGAAGCATATTCCATCTATGCCACAACAAATGTAGTCACCGTGTATATTGCCCTACAGGAGGCTGCCAAAGCTCACACCTCAGGTGTGCCACCCAAGGTAAGTCTAAGCTTCATAATCAGTCAAGAATGGGAAGCTCTTCCCACTCCACTAGAAGACAACGAAGTACCATATTTAAATCTAAATATTAGAAGAGAATGAAGTACTGTATTTAAATCTAGAGGGACACATCACCAAAATAGCACCCTTGCAAGACAGATAGAGAACTGTCCTTAATAGCAGATTCTTGCTTACTACCTACGGGAATGAGATGTGTTGGCTGAGACTCTTCCAGCTTGTTTCTCAACCAGTCGAAGTCTTGGTACCGCCGGCGGACAGAATACTCTGGCAAATCAAACTCTGCTCGCGTGGTCTGAAAAAGAAAAACAGGATATGCTTAGTGCGCACCAAAACCTCTCACTTCAGAGCGTAGCAGCAAATACAGTACAGCCATCACTGGTAAGGGTGAGGCCAGAGAAGCCTTGCATGTGTACTCCATCCCCAAAATCGTGTTTACAGCCAGCATGAGAGAAAGATCCTCTGGCCTTTCAGGCACTGGGAAAGCAGTATGAAAAATTATTACTTGGAGCTGATGTGTTCTTAAGATTTATCCATACTTCAATACATGTTGTGCTCAGATAAACTTTATGGGAGGAGTCTGTGGAGAAGAGATTGCTGTGCACTACATTAATCTTCTGGCAGTTACAAGTTTGCAGGGAAGACTATATAAAATCTTCATTACAAGGACAAGGCTATTTTAGCCATCAAAAATTAAAAGCAAAGATATTCAGTGACTTGTATCTTCTATTAGATGCATTAACCATGGGTGAAAAAAAAAAGTTTCACGACTGCCCCATATTCCAGAAGTGACACTTCCTAGGCTCCTTCAAGGGTAAAAGATTAGAACATAAGCAATTGCTAGGTTTGTGAAGGACTGTTTTTGTTGATTTCTGAGAGGAAGAAATGGTTTTGTTTACATTAAGTTTGTGTATACCTGATTAGAGATATCAGTACATGGAGTTAAATCTTCAAAGTTTTCATTCTTCAGCACAAGGAGATAAACTTGCCATTACAAGTTTGAGACAGAAGGCAAGTATGCAGAGAAACTTCTGGCAAATGTTTTATCCAGTCCCCAAACAGCCCATAGCCTGGAAAACTAACTGCGTGGGGCTGCTTGCACAGCACGTACTGCAACTGTGTAAAAGCACTAATGAAAACGTGTACCAACCAGGAGTCTCTGCTACAGAGCCTGGTATTCCGATAGCCCTGATTGGAAGGTAGATGGCCCTTATTATGTACCACTGAGAAGCACAGCTCACAGAGAGCTATATTTAGTTACTTGCAGAACCAGGACCATCTTGCAATGAAGGTGATGCTGCAGCGCCAACACACAACATGTCTACAGCTAGACATCAACACCGCCAGCTCTCCTAGCTTTAGTGCTGGACTCGATGCCAGTTCCTGTTGTTTTGCTACTCCTAGCCACTACAAATGCCTGCTAAATTCCAGCAGAGATTTTGTATTTACTTCCAGACTGGGAGCAACTGCCACATATTTGGAGAGCCAAGTAGCAGCCCTCAAATGCATGGATATCTCTTCACTTGCCCTCCGGATGGCTCCAGCTCTTCAGTGACTGCACATTACTTCCACCAGTCTTCACTGGGAATCCTCTACAAGTTCTATGCCAGAAATCTCTTCCTAGGGGGAAGCCAGCAGCCTTAACACACTATCACCAGAACAGTAGCTCTAGTATACTATAAGCAGCATGATGGTGTGATATTACATATGAAATGGTTTGGTTTCTAGAAAAGGAAGGCATAGAGACCCAGTAAAGAAGTAGTCAAGCTCACATCCCTCCTTTGACCTGCTAGCTATGGTAAGAGATTCACACGTTAGTCCATGGACTAACATCATGAATGCTCACCAATGGAGCAGTTGTGTTTGTAGATGAGGGACTACCAAGACCTGGATACCCACTGAAGCTTTGTGCTTTACTCAGCTAGACCCCAGAGTAACACCAGCTTATTTAATATGTTAGAGTGCCACACTATAAATGAAGCTTCCATGACTTTGTATGAACCATTTTCACTTGTTTTGAGTGAGAGACTGAAAGGCATTACTCTGGAACAAGATAATTCACGCACATGTAGACAGCCCTCATCAGCCAGTGGTGCCGACTGTTTTGTTCTGTTAATAGGGCAGCTATACCTGAGCCTTGCAGGAGACATCCTGAAATTTAAAAAAAAAAAAAGTAATGATTTAGTAGGGAGAGCTTTAGTGAACTGGCTGTCACTGAGCAAAAGCTTCTTAAAAGAGATCAGACAGTGAGTGAATGAGAGTAATCAGGATGTATACACACTACAGCGTCTTATCCTATAGCATGAGGATGAAGGTAAAGGCTCTCATCCATTAGTGCTGAGAACGTTATTAACCAGTATTCTGCTAACAGTTAAGGAAAACTGTATAGGTACTATTTAGTCTAGAAGTAGGAAAGCAGGATAAGTCCCAGTGCACAAACTTTACAGTCGTTATCACTCATCTCTAGCAAACTGCTCCTGCTGCATTTACATCACAGGCAGATTTGCAAAGTTTTCCATGTATCAGGTTTTGTTCCTCTGAGAGAAGCAGATGAAAATACATCACAGTCATCAGCATTTCAGTGTTTGCTGTATGGGCTGTCAAATCTAGACAGCAAATAAGCTCTTCAAGACTATTTGGACAGAACATAAGGGCCCTTCAAGGTTTTAATGACACTTCAATAACACTGAAAGAATTTGGATCTCAGATCAAACCGTTCATTAGCTTAGCACGAGGTATTTTTTCCAGACTGCACACAAAAAGGAAGAGGGTCTCGCCACTGTCTGGGGGCAGTAAGTAAAACATCTGCGTTTTTGACACAGTTGAATTCTCCTGCTTTCCTAGTAGGATCCATAAATCTCATCTCGCAAGGACACAGGTCTCTCCCAAAGGAAGCTGAGAAACTTATGTGGCAGACCTCAACCTCCTAAAAATAACGGGCAAGACATTTCCAGGGATTTATTGAAGACTCCAGCACAGTTCCACTAAGTCAGCACTGTAGTATTCTGGGCTCAGTTTTACTAGCTGGAAAGCAGGCAGGATTACAGACACTTTTACCTCTGTTTTTGGAATAGTTTTTGACTTGAGGCAATACTAAAGCAAGCACCAAGCCTTGATCTTGTGTAAGACTGTCTTTCTTGAGAGGAGTTAGCAGCCAAACCTAAAGCTAGTCTGTGACGAAAATATCTTTGTACCCTAGTTCTAGTCTTCTACTCGCTACACCTGATTGTGGATTCCCCTGCATGTTACTACTTATTTAGGGCAAAATCTTCAAGTAGAAAGACAGGAGAGCAGCAGAGAGGGAAAGGGAGCAAGGTTAGTGTTCTTAGCAGTTCATAGTTTTGTTTGCCTCAAACAGTTTAGTCTGTTTGAAAAAGAGATCATCGCACTTAGGCCTGCTCCGCTCTAGTGATGTAGCTGTTTCATGTGCTCAGGTAATCTACCCAATACATGCACTGGAAGCAGGAGGAGAAGGACAGGAAAAAGAAAACAAGACCTCCACTTCAGTATTGACTGGTGCGAAAGCCTCTCCCTTCAAGCCTGCAGAGCAACTGCATGACTCTGAGGAACAGCACACAGCTGTTCAGACCTCCATGGGGAAGGGCACAAAAGAAGGCCTTGCCATCCTAGAAAGTACACAAAAGCGAAGTTAGAAGTACACTTACTTATGTTTCCCTCGGGACAGATGACTACACAACATACGGGTAAGCTTTATTTTCCCCCTCCCTCCTCAGAAAGATCTGCTTGATAAAATCCCCCTAGAGTGCACATCAGTCCATCTGAAGAGCACAAAGGTGTATCATCTAGAACACCCGAGACACTTCAATCATCACAGCCACAACCAATTAAGTTCCAATACAAGTTTCACCCACCTTTTTGGTTTCACTAGCCTCACTAGCATAAGAAAACAAGGTATGAAAGAATCAAGAGAGCCAGGTCTGAATCACTGTCCCCATTATTTCAGGGATTCCCATTGTGTTCTTTAAATGTGTTCATCCAGAAGACAAGCTGGGGAATGCTACCTAGCTCTTACTAGGAAGCTGCGAAAGCAGGGGCACAAGCAGGACCAAGTAAACACTAAGCTTTCTTCTCAGCTTCCCTGCAAGCCATTGGTTTGGACCAAATGTTTTGGACCCTCCCTCAGCCACCACCACCTGCTGACAAAGGTGTCAATAGATGAGAAGTCTGTGGCATACTGCAAGACTTCTTTCTTGCTATTAGGATGAAGGAGCTTTCTAAAGAAAGGAAAAAACCACACATAATACAAAAACAAGACTGTTGTCAGGTTACACTCTTGCCTACAATGGTGTCCAGTCACAGCCACAAGCAACATTACAGCACTAGCAATTACATTCCCCTCTTCCACCTAGTGATGCTGCTTTTCAAAGCAAGGAAGTCTTCAGCATAACTCATTCTAGGATCTATGTTTATCCAAACCTTTGAGGTTCTGGTAGCATTCTTCAGCAGCCACCCCTGCCTCCTCATCCAGAGCCACCACAGAGACCCTTTCAGCCCTTTAAAGGTCTCAAACCCCTCTCATGCAAGGCTGCAAGGGAGACGGTGGGAAGGTATGGCCTTACACTGATGACAAGAGCAAGGTCTGCTATAGACCTTTGACCTACGACCTGGAGGTGCAAGCATCACTCATCACTGTCTAGGGATTATTTCTGTGCAGCTTTTTGGCAGTGTTTAATTACTGCTTTCAGCTACAATGGCTGATTGGGCAATTAGCTTAGCATTAAAGAGGCCTTGTCTGTATGGCAAGCATGAGTCAGACCATTAATACTGTTAGTCTTCCAAACAGCCTTTTTTTAAATAATGGTAGATAGTGCTAGAGGTTAGCCAGAAGTTTACAAAAATAATAACACCAAATAGGTGAGGCTTTCATGGTGATTGATAAGAATAAGTTATGCACTGTTTCACAACAGTATTGTAATGCTATGATATAGCGGATTTATGTGCTACCGTGAGATCCAAAATAAAACAAGTGTTAACAGACAGGTAGGTAGATATGCAAAATCAGAAGTACAGGATGAGGTTTTTTAATTTAAAAAAAAGATGCTGTTGGGTAACATATCTGCTTTAAATACAGTAAATACCTTACCCATGTTCCAGAGTTCTGCTTTAAGAAGGAAGGGAACCCTTGTATGAACACAGGTTTCCAAGCAGAGGAACATCATTAGGGTGCCACTGCATAGAGATATTTTATCTTGACAGAATACTCAGGTCTTAAATTAAGGGAGAAAAAATTTTAGCCATTTGGCTGTGGAAAGTTGCATCTCCTTTTGTGCATCCTATTCCTTCTGATTGTGTAACAAGTTGCTCCAAGTAGAAAAGTTTCCTACAATACTTCTTAGCATTTTCTAGCAGTTAACATACATCATTTCTTGAAAGATTAAGACACTCAGAGCAACAAAGAATGACGGGACTACAATAAGTGTGAGTGCAGTAGACTTTTCAGATCACTTTTCCTATTAGTGTAATTAGACTGCATTAATGCTTGAACTACAACACATGCCGAAAAAAATCTTGAGCATGTTTCTTTTGGTAGGCAGTACTTAGTTTCAGCAGCAGCTATACAGCCTTCTGTACCAACAACTGCATGGAAGCTAGTTTACAGTTGAGGATCAAGATTATAATTTAGGTAAGTGGCTGACAGAGGAAGTATGGTAAACACTTAAAGTAGTAAGATTAAAGCATTTCAGAGAAGGACAGACACAAAATGTGAGATGCTTAACAATGAATCAACAAGGCACATTCCCCTTCAGGGGAGGTAACTCAAGCCAAATGGGTGTCAGATTACTTTATATGAACAAACTTTCAAGTTAATGAAAGAAACTGGCCTTGCAAGTTTACAAACAGTTCTATTTAAGAGTCAGACACAAAAGTCTAAGCTGATATGTTACAAGTTTTGCATAGTTTCACATACTGAAGTAGTAACAGTTCTGCTAAGAGAAGTCACACGTTCAACATATTCACGAGGTACTGAAAGGCACTAAGTTCTTGTCTTTAAGATAAGGAAATACAATACAAGGCACAGACATCCAGAACATGCCTTTAAAAAAAACTCCCCAGCGAAAAACACACTAGGAAAGGTAAATGTTACTTTGTACCTTTGTTGTAACCCTGTACGTGATATATGTCTCCATTGTGCACACGTGTTTTTTGGGATCATCGACAGTAACAAAGAGGTCTCTGGTTTCCCCATCCAAGTCATCATCCAGCTGCAGCCTGTTGAGGAGAGATGAGGAGGAGGCTGGGCTAGAAGTGTCCACAGGTGTGCCATTGGGTAGACTGAGATCCTGTATTGGAGGGGAAAAAACAGGAAGTTTTTAATAAGTGAACAGATTCACTGCAAAGCACAACATTCTCAAAGATGCCACTGACAAGCTTCACTGATATATTACATGGGCTATTTATTTCAGCAGCTCCAAAGGATGACCCTTTTCCAGGACACCTGGGCAAGCCCCTAAGGTCTGGGCTTTGAGCATTAGGTTGTTCTACTGTTCCAGAAGCTGAAGAGAAAGCACATTACCACCATACCTCCCCCTAGTATGGTGCAACCTGGTTTATATTCATAAGGAAGTAGAAGTATTGCTGAACCAACTTAGACTCTGAGAACAGAACAGCTAGGCAAATCAGGAGAGCTACTTATGAGACAGGCTTCAGGCAAAGTGGCAACAGTCCAGTTGACTGGAATGCAGTCAGCCTTCCCCTCTGGAGGCTCCTATAGTAGAGGAAGGAGGGCAAACTCATATCAGAGGCTTCCCATCCAATGCATGAACTTCCAAACACTTCTGACAGCGGTCAGAGACTGAACTGCTATCACTGCACTACAGGACAGTCACAGATCATACACCCCAGCACCAGTGTCTATGCACACCTCTCTTCTGGAGTAATAAGGCCAATGAAAACACTGTGTTTTGCTTGTAGAGGTCCTCATTCCCATCCTCCCAACACCAAGAGTATCATCCAGTGCCTAGGGAAAACAGAGGCTAAAAGAACCAGCAAGTGTCTATTTTAGGAAGAGACTCACAAGGGTTTGGAAAGTCTGTAATTCCTTGAAACTGACTCAGCAGCAGGGAAAAAAAAAAACAAAACAAAACAAAAAACCCAACCGCTTTTATAGCCAACTTGGTACATTCCCACACCTTCAAGTCTCACACTTTGATATAGACAAACTACTTCCCAGAGCTAGTGGTTACTCCACTTTGCGTAAATATCACAGCCACTTCACACGTTTTCTCTGCTCTGGTTTTGTAGCAAAGGGAGCTGACGGCATGTGACAAGTTGTACAATATGTAGGAAAATCTGACAACAGTATTAGAAAGTCCCAAAGATCCATGTCTCTTCTTTTCAGAGAAGAGGGGAGGTTTTTTGTTTGTTTTAACTAGTAGCATAAGAATAGATTTATCTACAGAGTTTCCCTTGTAAGGACAAAGGTTCCTCTGGTTGCTAGACAGAGAAGCATCACTACAGCTAAGCAGCACATTAACTAGATGTGTTTTAGTTTCAGAATTACTGCTTAGCCCCAGCTTCACACGGTCCTTAAGCAGACAAATGAAATGTGTGATCTTAGCAAAGTAATCCTGTTTGAGTAACATCCTCCTCCTTGTCCATCAGTATTCCTTATGCAATTACAGTTTATGTTCCGGATGGACACTGATAGTCCCTGTCTTCAAAAGAAGTCTGCCTTTGTTCAAGGGTTCAGAATTACACGCGAGAGCTTAAAGCTAAAGCTACTCAGAAAGGTCTGCCTTTGATGATGACTAAGAACAGGGCCAAGTTCCTAACAGTCACAGACCCATCATGGGAGTACTGGGACTTTATAGAGCCCTCTGCCTCTTGCAGTCCTGCAGAACTGTGGTAGCACTGCTCTTCACCTCAAGGACTGCCTTACGAAGTAGGGAGAATAATGCTTTAGCCTACACGTTTTGTGAAAGGGGTGATCTAAACTATTGTCTACTAACAGCAAGACGAGATGGATTCTCCCAGCTAATCCTCAGAAGTGATTGCCAACTGATGAGAGATTTCAAATTTGACTGGCAAGTAAGCAAGAATTGGAAGGTAGGCACTCAAATGCTCTCTTAAGAGGGCAAAAGAGCAGAATGAGCATGGCACAGCTTGCCAGCTCATACATGAGGTAGACAGCTCGAACGACACAAGCATCTGGCTCAGACTCAACATAGCAGAAGCGTGTACAACAGGAAGAAGCAAGGCTACAATAACTCAGCAGATAAGGAGTTCTGTTGAGTTACACAAACAGAATAAGCAGAAGACAGGATAAGATTAGCAACAGGAGATGGCTTCAGAAGATCTGCAGTTCAGCTAGACAGGAGAATTTGGCTGAGCACAGTAAAGAGCAAAGCAAACCCTGGGACACCGCAGTAGCTGTAGACAAATGTGTTCCTGTTTCCAAAAGGAAAAGACAGCTCTTCATTGCCCATGTGCAATAAACATTAGTTTAAGACAAGTTGTGCCAGAACTACAGCCAGTCAAATTCTAAGCTTCCACTATGGAAATGAATTAACTTGCGGAAACAGCTTACACCTGGTTGCACAGGAGATCTCAAAAGCTTGTAACAAAACCCTTCCAAGAGAGCTTAAAGAATATGATGGAATCTGCTTAAAACATGAGAACTCTACATCAAGGTGTCAGAATAACTGCAGGAAGGACCAAAGATGGAGCTTGCAGCCACTTGCATGAAGTTATCAACTTTCCTCACCAATTCTGTTGGGAGATGACAATATCATATTAGCATGTCTTGCACTTTTTCAGCAGGGCAGAGGTTTGTGAAGGTTGGAATCCACTTCAATCTACTTCAGTGTGTTCTTGCAGTCATGGGTTCTGTGGAATGTCTCAGGTCTTAAAATAAAGGCTGTATGGTTTTACTTGATCTCAGCCTTGGATGAAACACCCCAGACCTAGATCAAGTAAAGATTCTAGACCAACTCTGGCTAAAAGCAGGAGAGCTGCTGGGGGTGGGGGGGGGGTGGGGGGGGGGGGCAGGGGGGGCGGGAAGGAGAGAGGATGCCTACACGGAAAGCACTGCTGTGCTATACTGACTCATCTGCGATTGCAGAACCTTCCCCTGTCAGTCACAGCTGGCATCAAGCCCTGCTACTTGGCTAGTTTTCAGTAGTTGAAGGCTAAGTGAGAAGCTAACTATTAGTCCTTCTTAATGGGTGGAGCCTCCTAGCTAACTGCACAAGGAACAACGCTTATGACTGCTGAACCTTCATTTAACAGTAGGCAAGATCAGTTTGCTGAAGCCTTATGCTATTGCTAGAAAGAGGTAGGCTTTGAAGCGTCACAGCAGATGGGCTAGCAATCTAAGTTGTCTCAGGCTGTAATCCTTTCATCAGAGCACCTCCTCGTCATGTTAACTGGCACTGGCTTTCTTCCATGGGACTTAAGATTTTTTGCAGTTGGGGAAGCAAGACTGCATCATCTGCGCTAGTCTGATTTTTCACAGAAGGAGGAGCATGTCCTGCAGAACCTAGCAGGAAAGGAGATCTGCAGCCATCTGCATTTCTACTTGTCAGTGCAGTTATCATACTCACAAGCTTATGAAATACTGACTGGTATTAATTGCTTTACATAACAAAAAGTCAAAGAGTCTGAATTCAATGCCAGGGACTCATGGATCAGCTTCACTTTTAGTGCACCAAGTAGCTGCTCATCCACTGTTTTAAGCACCTATCTGCATTACCAAAGCTCAGCACAGTCCCAGCAGGTACCTACTGCTCACAGAGCTCTTCACAGAAAAAAAGCCTTTCTGTCATATCACCTGTTACAGTACAGTCAGCCTGCCATGATCCTGAGCAGTCCCACAGTGGAAAGGAGGAGAGACTGCTTCTGGCCGCCAGGCAGATGGAATGGAGGACAGGTTCTGTCAGGACATTCTTCAAGTCTTAGAGAGTATCCATGAAAAACTCCTCAAGTTTCAAAGATTTTTCTAAAGTAAAGAGCAAAAATCATTAGCCTCTGTCCCTCGCCTCCTCAGGACAATCTCATAGCTTTGTCATCTACTGAAGCAGGTCAGATGAAGGTCTAGCAAGGTCTCGATCACAACCTATGGCAGAAATAGTATGACATTCAAACCTTCAGGTTCATGATCTCCTGGTTAAGCACTAGGCTTTTGTGCACAGTTGTACAACCACCCACAGCCACACTCTTCACCCATTCCTATGGGGTTTGCAGGATTCCTCAAGACACCCAAATTTATGGGTACATGAGATCAGATGACTCTAGCAGAACATGTTTGGTATCCTACAGTAGTAGGAACTAACTGTGTGTGTTGGAAATGCATGAGCCCTGCCAACTATGCAGGCTGCTATCTGTTAAGGAAGCAGTTTCACATTTGTTTGTTGTGTTATGCAGTCTAAACACCTTGACTGGTTAGCCTGCCCAGAAACAGATACTAAATCTATCAAGAAGTTCACTTCATCCAAATTTAAAATTCAGCTGAATTTTATAAACTTGAAGTCTGCATGCGAGATGCAAAATGAGTTGGTAAGTTTCCAGCTGATGTCATCTACTCCCTCCATCCTCCCAGGAGACTTTCCAAGACTCTGGATTTACAGAGCAGCTTGGATACCCATAAAGTAAAACCTCAGGAGCTTGGTATTCAGTCTTCTGGACAGCAGCCTCCCCCAACGGAGCAGCACACACCAGAGAAGGCATCCAGGATTCTACCCTTGAAGGCTAAAAAAGGGTCTAAAATTCTGTAGGTATTGGTTTATCGCCAAGTGAAGATTACGCAGTCTCCTGCCAAGTTAAGTGCAGCTAGTCAATACTGCAGCTTCTACAAGCTTAATGTTAGTTTTCACTTATCCTGCCTTAGCAAGTGTACAGCTTAACCAGATAGCTTTGCTATCTAAGCAGCAGTCCATGAAGGAAGTGGAAGAGGTGCTTCAGCTAAGTCTTCCAAGCACAGATAAGCCCATCTCTGGAAAGAGTTAGCCTGAAACCACCTGATGCTGCAAGCCCATTGCTCTCATTCAACAAGTATTGGATGACAGTAAGAGACATTTAGAAATGTTGCTGTTTAGAGACAAGTGGTGCACTTAACCCCAAATACCCCTGCCTATCTTGGGGATCTTACAGGCAGGCCTGTATTTCTCCTCACTGCTTCACTTCTGAAATTCAGAGTGCTGTACCTTTCTCCTTGTGTTTCAAAAACTTCTGTTGCTTTTTGCCATCCATTTCCCAGAGAGACACAACCACAGATAAAGTCATGTCAAGGGGACAGTGATTCCATACAATTGCAGCTGATTTCTAGAACAGTCTTACCCCCCTACCTTTTAGAAGATCTCACTGAGCATCTGTATAGTGAAATCTGAGTCCACACAAGATTATTATCCAAAATCAGCTGCAGATAAATACCTAAACTTCTTTTCAGATGGAGAACAAGGAGAAGAAAAGGCATTTGCTTCCCCTTTATATACATTCAGTTTCATTCTCTACTAGGCATCAGCATCATACTTTGTTTACTACAAGTCACCTTTGTTTCCCCACACATCTGAGGTAGATAAGAGACACTGTATGTCCCTTCCTCTTGCACTTGTCTTTGGTCAGCTACTGTACGGCAAGCATGAACACAGCGGGGATCCAGACTGAAGAGAAGGGAGAATGCTCCAGACACAGTAGGGAAGGGAGGATAAGACGACAGTCTTGCTCTACAAGGTTTAAAAAACAAACAAAAAACCCCACGGTGAACAAACTCCAAAAGCCCTATTCATCCTCAGGAGGAAGTACCACATTTCTACACTGATCCACAAACAAGACAGTGCGAACTTGTAGTTTGACTAGAACTGTAAGAATCGGCTTCTAAGGCTGGATCTACCATCCTGGGAAAGGGTAAGTCGTTACATGTACACCAGCTCCTGACATCCTTCTCCAGTAACGGGAAGAAGAGTACAGTATGCGTGGATGTACTCATAAGGAACAAGATTATACCCACAGAAGAGGTCAGTGTTTTCCACTATATTAATCATCTAGAATCAGACTACAAGGTTGAGGCTATTTTAAGAGCAATACAGACTAAGCTCAAATCAGAAGCAATTCTTCTTGCTCTTACCTGGAAATGTGTCGACAGAGGAGGGAGCGGGCTGGGTTGAGGACGCAAGCCCAGATTTTTACTTCCTAGCCCTGGAAGGTACTAGGCAGTAAGTCTGTGCGCCCTGCTGTGTTGGGTGTAAAGCCCCTAACTCTAGTGAGGCATGCATACCACTCCTGGTCCAAGCCTCACTTCTACAGTTCCAGCAGTACCACTGGTATTCCACCCATCTAACCAAAAAGTGACTATATAAATACTGGATCAATTTGTTCTCAGGATATTTTAAATAGGTGCCAGAGTACAGCATGCTGCCAAGCCATGAGTCTGATGACTTTGTTCTGGAGTTTATCGCTCGAACTGGCATTTCTGCTCTGTAGGTCAGAGTTGCCTGGAGACAGACTCCTCAGTATCCCTGAAAAAAATAAGAATTTCAGGTGCAGCAGCTGATGGTAACAGCATGCAGTTTGGTAGCACTCAAGACCTGGGAGCATTCTTGTTTGCGAAGGTATCATACTTGGAATAGTGTTTCTTTGCACTTTGGCTAGACAGAGAAACACTAGAACAAGCTTCACAGAGACACTACATGATTGACACAAGCACTTTCCAAACCTTCTTATGCAGGTCATGGGATTCCCACCTCTTTCCTGAGGCTAACAGCCAAATTTTATAGGACGGATCATTTTACTCTGCAGTTTGTTTTCCCATAAGTCATCACAACTACGCTAACCAGAGCAAGAACACGGCCATAGAAGCACCTCCTGCAAGCAGCATTTTCAGCAAGAGTAATAAGTCATCTCCTACCTCTGTTGCTGTAGCTGAGTCCCTGAAGACTTCAGTACAGCTCAGTATCAGCCTTCCTGTGCAGGGGGACAAAGGGGGGTGTCATAAGAAGGTGTCAAGTACCATGCCAGACCATCTGTTCATACAGTCTGGCTATATGTCTGTCTTCTTACAGAGTCCTTAAGAGGGTGGCCTCTTTTCCTAGTCTGGAAGGGGAACTGTGCAATATCATATTAAAGCTAACGTGGTTCAGGTTACACTGTAAAAACCAGGATCATGAGTGGCATCTCACAGATGTTTTAAGTAGTTAAGAGAAATCCTTTGGTATTAGTAATAAACCATGTTACTGTGATACTTTGTGCACAAGAGGTGAAAAGGCTTTGGGGACTGGCCATTTGGCAGATGAAATGGGTTGTTATTTGGAGCAGACGTAAATTGGGCAAAATGTAAATAGATAAGACATACTTTTGTTTTATTAACTCCCACTGACATGTACTTCCCCGTACCCTTTGAACAGGAAGGAAAGTGTGAGAAGTAACTGGATGCTTGCCATATCTTATAGCTCCTTTACTGTGGAAAGGTATTTTAAATGCAAAGAGGTATTTTAAAACATCCACAGGATGAACTGTTCTCTTGGAAGAAACAGTCCCAGATCCAAGGTTAGCTTCTACATCTGTTTACAAAGCAATAGAGTCCTTGCAGAAAGCTTTATCTTCCTAAGCAAAAAGCCAGTCTGGCAACTCTCCAGTAAGATTAGTTCAGTTATGTTTAAGCTGTAGAAAGTAGTAGAAAAGTGCTTGTGTCCTGAAGGAAAGCAAGAGTTTAACACTTGGGGAGATGTGGATTTGCATCCTTTACCAGAGCTAAAGGTTCTTTCTTCGTTCTAGTGTTCTCAGTAGAAGGCAATAGGCACCAACTCCACTCTATCTTCAGAGCTTAAAGATCTCCACAAACAACAGAGGGTAGACGTCCTCAGAAACATCTAGAAAAATGTAGACCTTTTGAGTCAAGTCTCCAGTTACTCTCCTATAGCTCTGTTAAGTTCCATGTCCATTTGCAAGGAATCTGTTTCAAGACTATTGTTTGTTACAAGACCAGAAGGATTCCGCAGCTGTGTGCCCAGAAACATCATAACCCATTTTAACATGCTAAAGAGCACCTTATTAATGAACAAGTCTAACACACCCAGTGTTTTGTTTAAAGCTTAATTTTCAGAACCTGAGCTCTGACCTTCTAAATAGCAAAGAAGCAGCCCGGATTCAGACCATGAGCAGGAAAACTTGAATCCAACATATGACTAGGAGTCATTCCCAACCCAAGAAGCCAGATTTATATCTGATTACAGATGGAACAGCTTGTTAAGCTTGTCCAAACTAAACGGCTTTCTCCTAGAGACATCAGGTTTTGTGTTTAAGCTCTGCAGACTTACCGTGGAGCAGTTTTTTCCTCTTCATGCTCTAGAAGTAGGTTTAACTGCATCAAAGTTATCTAGGTGCCTGGTGTCACCAAAGTGTCTATTTGGCTGAGATGTTTTTGAAAGCAAACAGTAATATATTTTTTTTTAAATGTGAGCAGATGCACAGGATTGGGGAGAAGCAGAGAGAAGAATTAGGAAGAAAAGAGATGACACAGGGCTGGAAAGCATTGTAGTATCCTGGTGAACACTTTGTTTAAACAAGCAAGAATACGCTTCCATATTGCATTACAATGTGGATTTCCTCATGCTCACTGTTTTAGATGGGTTGCATTAGCATTTCCCCACACAAGATCAGCAGAGGTTTCATGAGAGCAAGTCAGACAGACAAGACATCACTGTGAAGTAAAGGAGGCAGAGATATTCAAACAGAAGAACTTGTGTTTTCATCTCAAAGCCTGGAAGAGCTGGAGGAGTGTGCTCTTGGAGGGGGTCTCAGAATTAGTTTATGCAGGTGCAATTTACAGGATAGCCCTCCATCACCTTTGCTGATACACAAGACATTTTCCAGCAGAAAGGCATTTGTTCCCAGAGGGGCAGAGTACACAAAGTGTGTATCTGTCACAAGGAGAAAAACAAAAACACAAAAAAAAAACCCCAAATACACCAAACAAAAACCACACAGTATTGCTGCTTCACTCCCTGCTTTAAGGAGAACAAGTGACAAAAAGCAGTCATGTAGTATTTCCTCACAGCATGAAAACTATCTATAGAGACCGATGGAGGGAAGAAACAAGGCGTGAGATCTACAGACACACCCTTTATTTATATGGCCTAGGCTCCTGACAGCCACTGTGGCACATACAGGTGTTTGGCACACACAACTTCAAGTGAAGTATACTGATCCAAGAGCAAGCTGGTCAGCACACTGAAGTCAGCATACAGAACCTGAGGCCAAACTGATCACTGGCAACGAACAGTACTGATTAAAGTTTTCCAGTGATTTTCTTGGCAACAACCCAAGACACAGATTTGTCTTGGCAGAATCCCAAGATTTTCACTTCCAATTTGCCTTACACTAGTGCCTAAAAAGCTATAGCAAAGGTGCCATTCTAGCCAGATAAGCACGGGTGTGAGCATTGTCTGGGGTAGTCTGTCACTTACCATTCCCACATGTCAGCGCTTTCACCACTGAGCTAGTCGAAACTAGCTGTTGCTAACGCCACGTGCAGCAGTGAGGGGGAAGAGGCTTCTCTGCCCTTGAGCAACTCCTGCACTGCAGCATATTGCTTTCAAGGAACGCATCACATCATTCAAGTTCACTGGAAAAGCAGGGCCAACTATACAGATAGATTTTAAGACAGGTGGTTTTACACCCTAGGAAGACCTTCAGAAGGATACAGCAAGTTCCACTGAAGCAGGGTAAGGCCACGCTTTCCCATGAAGACTGGGCATTGAATCAGTGTAGTAACAGTTTTCCTGGTAGATGTGACAGAGAGAAGCTTCATCCCTTGCTAGTATTTTGGCTTTGAGAGGCTACTAGCTACTCATCAGATATGCAGCATTAGGGTGGTTTAAAAGAGCTTGGTTTTTGTCAGACAAATTCAGCTTGAGAGCAGAGCACAGACTAACAAAAAGAAGCAGGATGAAAGCACGTGCTTCACTGCTGTAAGTCATCCCATCACTAGTAACATCACGTACAGACCACTTCAACTATTCTTTTCCAAAGCAGGCAGAAAGGTTCTCATCCTCACAGTAGGGTCTGCACTCCTTAATTTGAGGGTATCATCTAGAAGCAAGTAAAGCCAGTTGCTATTTATATTTTGCTCATTTTCCTGAGGAGTAGAGTACTACACATTTTCACGATGTGTTTGCTCCCACACGCTAGTGCAGTTCTCTTCAACCTAAGATACATAAAACCACAAACCAGAGCCCAGCAGAAGGCCATCTTTGGTGGTTAGAGACACCACCACTCTCACTTCTAGAGTAACTTCTCACCTACTGCTCACTGCTTCATAGAAGCAGCAGTGTAGGAGCTCTGAATATAAGACAGTGATGTCCTTTGAGGACCACTCTAAATACAGCTCTTGGCTAAGCTCTTTCCTTGCCTGTTGTATGAATTCCGGACTATTGCCTTTATTTTCATAACAATTTCAGCTAGTTCCACTAACCCATGTCACCTACGTGCTTATTCAGACAGATACCTTACGATTTGTGTGAAATATCTTGCTGAGAATCAATGGTTTTGGCATTATAACACCTCCTACAGCTGAAGGCAACACCTCTTTCTGCCCCCCGCCCCTCCCAATTCAGAAAGTAAAACACATCCCATAAATTCATTTGTCAATAAACCATTTAAGTTGGACTAGCATTGGGAATGCTAACTCACTAAGATTTGCCGCTCCCTGGATTTGTTTTCCATCTTCAGTTGGTCACTGCCATATTGCAAGCAGCTACCTTGCTGCCAGTTATTGCCTTCAGTAATTGGAAGAGAAACACGTTCCCCATGGTTTTTTGAGAACTTACTAAGAGTAAATTCACTTGGCTTTTACCTTTTACCTCGGGGCTGCAGCTGCCACCACCTCCAAGGTGGAGACTGGAGCTTTCTGCACCATTTGATCCAAGTGATGGGAGCAGTTCTCCCCAGCCACAAGAGCCTGGAGTCTCAGCTGCACTGCAACCCAGGCTCGGGCAGTCAAATCAGCCACAGCTTAAAGAGTCATTACCGCTCAGCATTTAAGACCTTGCTCAAGGTCGGCAGAGAACAAGCCTCAGCGAAGTTACTTCTGAGAAATACACAAGACCAAATGCCACTTTTAATTGGTGTATTGTCTTCTGTAACTTGAATGTGCTTTCAGTCTGCAATCTCAAAGATGCAAGTAGATTTTCATGTAGCAGTACTGAATTAAGTCTCACTGCACTGTAAGAGCTTCCGCCTTGTCTCCTGACCTACTTTACAGTAACTAGCCTCTCCACTCAGACAAGGAAGAAACCGGCTAGTGTGACAGCCAGACGATCTGCCCGAGATACCACAAGAGTAGTCCACAATTCTAGAAGACACCAGGACAACAGTTTGCAGGTTAATATAGGAACTGACATCTCCCAGATCACAGTGTGTCAATAGGAAAGCCTCAGTCCCTATCCTCTGCCCCTCCCATCATTAATTACGGGGACATGCTGCCTGAGGCTTATCACAAACCCCTGAGGCACCAGTAGGAGAATGATGTGCCTACACAGTTGTAAAAAGAGAGCTCCTTAAACAATCTGGTTATCCCATTCTCCCTGTGAAGGAGCTCAGAGAGCATCCAGCAACTCGGGTAGGTTTGAGGCATTCCAGCACAGGCAGCCCAGAGGATTCTTTCCAACCACCAAGCATAACTTTTTCCACCATGGCTGACAAGCTATTGCCAAGACCCACCCTTCTGAAACCCAGCTGAAGAACCAAGTTCTTCTACATACAGTTTGAATATCTGTTTTCAATACTCTGCCTCATTAAGTATGAGGCAATCCTGTCAAAAAGACTATGAAAGCTGTGCAACACCAAATTCAACCTCCAAGTATACTCCTCCTTCCATTAAGTTGAAACAACAACCACAAAGTAGTAATACTGTTATACAGTAGAAGTTTTAGCAGATGGAAAGATTAAAATAAGTAACGACACTAAGGCAGTTACGTTGATACAAGTGTTCCTCCCAAGTTAAGCGTTAGCTATCCTTCATCTTGTTCAGAAGAGATGGGAATTGCCAATTCCAGAGAAACTCACTGTACTGGGAAGTTGTGGATCATAGAGAGACTAGTGAGTACAGTTTTACATCAGTACTAGAGCACCTATTGTAAGATACCATTAAAGCACCCTTATCAATAAAATCCTATTTCTATAAATGAAGGCAACTGTAAGCAAGGACACCAATGAGATGTTGTACGTGCTTCTACATCATCAAACCCCAGACTGGCTACAAGCAAAGAGGAGACAAGTACTGTCCGTAAGATACCACAATATTAACCTATCCAAGCGACATCATGAGTTTGAGAGACGAAATAGCTAGAGAAAGCAGTTCTAGTTCCCACCATTATGAAAGATGGGAAACTGGATTCAGCCAGCAGGCTGGCTATGAGTAGAGCCCTGATGGCAAGCTGAAAGTCGTGCTAGGTTTAAGCCAGTTCTTTTAACTAGGAGACTAAAAAAAGAGCTGCTTGATGCATGCATGTGCACGCACACGTACCGTGCAGAAGAGACACCTGTTCATTTAAACAAGACAACTAAGCTCAGCCTATGAGAGCCAATGGCCCACTTAATCATGTGGTAGACAAGGGCTTGTACCTAAAAGCTTCCGGGCCTCAGAACCACAGTTCAGCAATTTAACACATACCTACTATGCAACATAACCTCCCCATTCGGTGCAGTAACTGGGGGAAAAGAACCACAGGATACCCCAAAAGCCACAAAAACAGCTTCATAGGTAGATGAATTCTGAAACAGTTAGGCGAGAGTTCAACCAAACTAGGAATCCTACTGTCCTGGCTGGAAAATAAACATTCCTGGATCCTTCAAGCACCACTTCTGCAGACAAGGACAGGGACTACTGGAAGAACTCTCACATTCATGGGTCCTTCTGGGTAACTTAAATCACAACATTTGCTGGAGGGACAACACAGCAGAGGTGTCATCAGTCTAGAAGGCTGAAGTGCACCAATGAAAAGCACCTTGCACAGGTGATTCATAAGCTGATGAGGGGAGTTGCTTTGATGAACTTTAGTCTTACAAAGAAGGAAGAATTGGTAAGGGATGGGAAGGTAGGTGTCTGCCCCAGCAGCCACGAGCTGGTGGAGTTCAGGATCCTGAGAGGAGGGAGCAAAGCAAAGAGCAGGATCACAACTCCAGACTTCTTGGGAGCAGGCTTTGGCCTCTTCAGGGGTCTGCTAGGAGGAAGGCACTTGGCCACGGAGAGGCATTCAGCAGAACCAGTTTATTTTCAAGGAATACCTCTCCAGCCCTGAAACTGGTTCACCCCAATGACCAGGAAAGCAAGCAAACGTCACTGAAGACCTGCATGCATGAACATGGAGGTCCTGACTACACTCAAATATGAAAAGGAAGCATAAAAAAGCAGCAGCAAGCACAGCAGACCCACGAGGAATAGAGACACAGTCTGAGCACACAGGGATGGCTTTAGTGGGATGAAGCCAAATCTGGCAAAGGGTGAGAACAACAACAGTAAAGGTTTCTACAGGTACATCAGCAGCAAAACAAAGAACTAAATGCAGACCTGATGGGGCAGAAGATCTGATGACAAAGGACACAGATAAAGCCAAAGTACTCGTGCTTTCTTTGCCTCAGTCTTTATTGAGACGACCAGCCTTCAGGAATCACAGGCCCCTGAGCCCAGTAGGAAAGTCTGGAACAAGGCAAACTCATCATCAGTGGGGGAGGACCAGGTTAGGAAGCACCTCAACGAACTGGACAGACACAAATCCATCATGAGATGGGGTCCTCCCAAGTGCTGAGGGAGCTGGATGATGCCACTGTAATGCCACTTTCAATTACCTTATCCTTATTATGGTGATGAGGGGAGGTTCCTGAGGACTGGAAGAAACCAAGTGTCACTCCTGTCTTCAAGGCAGCAGACACAAGGAACTACAGGCCAGTCAGCCTCACCTCAATCCCTGGGAAGGTGATCGAGCAAGTATTGGAATCCATTTCCAAACATACAAAGGACATGGTGAGGAGGAGTCAGCATAGACTTCAGGGAAGACATGCTTAACCAACCCAATACCTGCTATGAAGATATGACTGGCCAGGAGAGCTTTAATGTCGTTCATCTCAACTTTAAGAGGGCTTTCAACACTGTCTCCCATAACATTCTGCTAGACAAGTTGATGAGGTACAAACTAGGCAGATGTACAGCAAAGGAGCCTGAAAACTGTCTGAACTGCTGGGCTCAAAGGGTTGTGAACCCACAAATTCCAACTGGAGGGCTGTCACTAGTGGAGTACACCAGCAGAGGTGTAGGACCTCTACTGTTTAACACCTTCATTAATGACCTAAATGATGGGCCAGGGTACAACCTCAGCAAGTGCACTGAGGATACAGAACTGGGGGGAGTGCATGATACATCAGGGGGTTGTGCTGTCATTCAGAGGGACCTCAACAGGATGGAGAAATGGGCTGACAGGTACCCCATGATATTCAACATGAGGAAATGCAAAGTTCTGCACCTGGCAGGAATAACCCCATATAGCTGGGGGATGACTGATTGAAAGTCAGCTTGGCAGAAGAAAAAAAAAACACCACAAAAAACCACCCCACACAACAGATCCCAATGGAAAAGTTGACCATGAACCAAGCAACAATATGCCTCATGGCAAAGAAGGCCAACAGCCCGGAGAAGACAATGCTAAGGGGATCTTACCAATATGAATAAATACCTCATGGGGGGTGTACAGAAGGTGGTGATAGACTCTTTTCAATGGATCCAACAACAGAATAAGAGACAACAGGTACAAATTGAAATATTAGAAGCTTCAGATAAACATGAGAAATTTTACTTGGCAGATGACTGGATGCAGGAACAGGTTACCCAGAGAGATACTTGAAAATGAACTTCACAGCATCCTGGGCAGCCTGCTCTAGCTAACTCTGCTCTGAGCCAAGGGGCTGGACTAGAAGATACCCAGAGGTGCCATCCAGCCTCAACTTCCCTACAATTGTCAGATTTGCGTTCCTGTAGATTGGAACTAAGATCAAATCATCTATACTGACATTGTTTCACAAGTTCACCAACTTCAGTTCCTGACTTTCTGTAGTCCTCAGTCTCTCCCAAAACTGAGAATTTACCTTCAGTTTGCTTTAAGAACAATACATGGTGTTGGTCTAACAGTTCTCATTTAGTCAGAGAAGGAAGAGTTTTTGAAGGAAGCGATCTGCTCAGGCAGATCTATTTTAAGCTTTCAGATTATACTGCAAACTGGTTTCATCTGTGGGTGGATGAAGTTAAGAGCAATAATTATAAACTAGAAACCAAGGAGGCTGGAAGTAGAGTTGGAGAGCTACCAGGCTCCCTTCCAGAATATGAGTGTTAAGTAACAGCACTCCAGCAAACACACCAAGTATTTATACTTGATCAGGTGCTAATACAGGCCTAGGGGTTCACCAGGGTGGCAACTTGGAAGCAGATGAGCAAGGGGTCACATGCAAGCAGTATTTTTCCATTAGTAACCAGAAGTTTGCAGTAGGAGTTTTAACATCGATCTCCATGAATTAGCAAGTTCAAAATATGCATTCAGATGAGCTCTGCTTGATATACTACTACCTGTAAAACAGCCTTGAAGCTCACTTCAGTTGTCTAGTGTTAACTGAGACAAATCCAAGGCATGCACACCTTCAAAGAAGAAAAGCTGAGCTGGTTACAGGTAGCTGGCCACAACTACAGCCAGGTACTCAGAGATGTCTGGAAGAGGACATGGGAGTCTGAGCCCTAGGACAGGTGGGATATGAAAGCTTTTGAAGCGATAAGCAAGAAACCAGTACTGGGAGTCCGGACCCTATCAGAGAGCTGCCAGTCTCAAGGCAGACCATAGCAAGAACAGCCAATGTTCTTCTTTACCTTCTTAGGAAGGTACTCTCACAACACAAGTCTAGAGCGACTACAAGGACCACAGCTAGAGGACAGTGGGAGTAAGCCAGACAGAACACTTTCTTTCTAATTCTGCACAGCCTGGCACTTCCAACACATAGCAGCATGTTAAATCTGCACAGCCTCAGTGGGGCTGCATCCTGAGTCTTACCATAGTTCTACAACCATTTGGGTACAATCACACAGCAGAACACCATCTACTTCTTACCTGTGCTTTGAACCCAGTAACCCATTAATAATACCTTTTCTCCTTAGTGTCAAAGTGTTTGTCCTAGCGCACAGAGCAGATTCCCTATTGAAAGTGACAAACCAGTGGAGTCAAGCAGTCATATGCAAGCAGAACTTCCTTTTTTTTAAAAAAAAAAAAAGAAAAAAGGAGAGAAATCCACACTGACACTTCCCCATTTGTCTTATCTTCCTCTGCAGAGGATCTGCTCTGAGAAGATCTCAAACTAGTTTGCACGCCTTCCAAAAACTCTGTAAGACAGCAAGAACTCACTTTTACAACTAACCACAATGGACCTTGCCATACATCCTGAGGGAGTTTCCTCCTGCATGTTGCCATTTCACCTGATGCCAAAAAAAAAAAAAAAAAAAAAAGAGGGGTCAGTACTGCTTAGGTTCAGCTTTAGCTGTCTCCTCATTTGGAGGCAGCAAGGGTAAGGGGAGAATAAGCCTGAAAAAGCTGACAGTGGTCAGGTATCAGGACAAACAATGTTTTATGCAATTAGACTTGAGGGGAACAAAAAGATCTTTTTAGAAAGATCTAGCCAATACAGAAATGCTTCAGAGACAAGAATCTACAGCTCAAGTGTTTCATGGTTGCTGCAGCACCCCTGCGAAAGCCAAGTATTTAGGCAGAAACGTCCATTTCATTTAAGAGGTTAGATGCTGCTCAGAAGTCAAGGTGTCCTGGCTCCTAAAATAGCTCTATTCTACAAGTTACAATGAAGACACTATTTCAGATAATGAAAGCTCTGCAGTCCTCTTCATAAGATTCAGAAAACTTGAGATTAGTCTACTTAGAGGGCCTCAGAACCAGGGAAGCCACAGAAAACAGTACTGAAGGTTCTCCTTCCCTTTCCCGTGACCTATTCCCATGTTTGAATCAAAAACCAGCAGCAGACATGCAGGCAGTATTCCTGTCCTCCAGGTTCCTCTGACTCAGGATAAAATAGCATTCTTAAATCAGTGGCTCCAAAAAAGCAAGGAAAGCATGCTTTAAAGAATGCAAAGCAGTAATGGTAGAGGTTCTTCCACTTCATGCTGCACATCTGTGGCACTGCCCTATAGGCAGACGGCTTCCCTTACTTCTGCAGTTTCTCCCGAGAGGATTTCAGTCTTAGGTACTTTTAGCTTGCAGCAGTGCTTAGGACATTTTTGCTCAGAGCAGGTAAGAAGAATCCAGAAAAAGCAAGTTATCCAGTTCATGGTGATGGGTCAGCCATTGCCACCATCCCTTGCCAGAGGGATGTCCTAGTACAGGCCTGGTTATGGACAGCAGTCCTTACAGAAGCTTACTGTCTCAGAGCCACTTTGAAGTGGAAGACTTCAACCCACGCTTCTCCTGCAGTGCCAATCTCCACCAGACCCTCCAGAAAGGTCCTTGGAAAGTCCAAGAGAGCAGACAAGCACAGCTCCTATTCAAGAATCAATAAAGAACAGCTGCAGAGCTTTAAGTCTGAGTCAGACTTGAATACTGACCTCCCTCTGTTTACCAACTATTGAAGTTACCCACACATTGTTAGTTGGTTAGTGACCCAGCCTTTCAAAACATTAATGACCCACCACCAGAGGTTAAGACCAAGAGGCATACTAACCACCTTAAAGGCAGTTTTACCTATTTGCCTCCACTTATCATACTCAATCCCTAGACTACTCAATAAACAGTGCAAGCAGTTCAGGCTTACTATTGCTTTGAAGTTAGGAACACCTGTTTGCTTGCTGAAGTTTTTCCTGAGGTGGGAGAGAAGTTAACTCTTTTTTTTTCTTGCCTGTGCATCAGGTATTAAGCAGAAGAAGGGGTATCCCTCACACTGAAAAACTGTTGGACTCCTTCGTTAGAAGGATCAGACTTTTGGCTTTTTCTGCTAATTATGCTAGAAGGAAAAAAAGAAAAAAAAAGAAAAAAAAAAAGAATATTGCTCTTCCTACTGGAAATTCTTTTATTCTGTAAGGCTCGTTACCCTAGTGCCATTTCCAGGTCAACCACAGAACTGCTCTCAAGCCCTCAAGCCTAAAAATTGCTTACCCCAGCCCCTTTTTGCTCCCTCCTTGAGAGTATTTCTGTGCTGCCAAATGCCTAGAACAGGACAGTACTACATACAGGCAGATTTAGGAAGATGGGACTTCACCTGTGTTGCTGGTAGAAAAGCTGGGCAAGAACCTTCCTACTGAGATGTTAGCTGACCACAGCCTGAGGCCAGAAAGGTATTTCTGCTCATGTGTTATCAGGGATGCTGATACACTTCTTAGACACCTCACAGCAGTAAAGAAGAAGGGAGCTTGCTTGTGCTCCAAAAGCAAAAAAGCTTAATATAGCTGAGGAAAGAAGTTATAGCGTGTGAGCTGCTCCTCACCAGCTACGCAGCAGTGTGGATGGACAGTGCTGACAGAGTGAGTACAGTACCCCCATTGCACTCCTGAGCTGCGAGAAGAGCCATGAAGGCAGCTGCCGACTCCCATTGCTACAGGTTGGTCAGACAGCAATCTAGTTACATGAGAAAATCCAATCTATCATAGACAAAAAACTCCACCATTTCTACTCCCAACTTAATCACACACCCCCTTCTCTCTCAGAGCCATCAGCTCTTCAACAAGCTTCTTAGATGAAGGCATACGCTCCCAGAGGGAAGGAAAGCCTGGCTTCTCAGTTGAAGAACAGTGGGCAAACGTTCAAGGAGAGGGCTCCTTACATGGGCAGGAACAAGCGCTGAATCTGTACAGCACAGTTGCAGGGCAGCAGAAGGTGGCACATGGAAGAGGCCAAACCACTTTGAGTCATTCCCCAAGAGCACAGGAGTGTATCAGACCAGATACTGCTGGCAGGCCCAAAGCTTTTGGAGGCTAGCAGATCCACCCTGCCCAGAAGCAGCTCCAGGGTCCCCAGGACAACAGCCATAGGAAGCACCTCTTGCCATCAGAAGCTCTGTACACCTTGCGCACACACAGCAGCTGGCCCAGAACCACTCATTATAAAGTTTCAAACCAATCTCATCCCTTGCAACCCTTGCTCCCAGGAAATCCTACCTTAACGCATTTCAGGAAGTCTTCCCACAGAGACACTAAGTCCTTGCAAGAGTAGTTAATATATCAGCAGTGCTGTGCTGCCGCTACTGCTTTCACATTCAGGAATTACCACATCCAAGGCCCACACATGAGCAAGGCACTTTCCAAAGCCTGCTAGCGTCCTGAGGGCACATGTCAGAGCCAGGGAAGGGAAAGCAGGCAGAGGAACTCCTGCAACAGCATCCTCTCCATATTACACCACCCTGATGAAGTGAGCAGGAGCTCAGCTCTGTAAAGGACAATCACGGACAAGCTGATGACAAGCCCGGTGGTGAGGAAACAACGGCAGCTCCAAGCCTTCCCTGTGAGGGCTACAGGAAGGAGATGGAGAGGGAGCTGCAGCAATTCCTGAAGCATTCAGACCCATCCGTAGAGGGTATGAGCCACGGGAAGACACAGTCAGTAAAATCTTGCTTCTCGTACCCAGTGAGAGTGGGAGCACCGGTGTCCCAGCTGGTCCCTTGCAGAAAGGGACACGATACCTGCAGCCCCCCACATCGAGTGCCTTCTCCCCCCTCCCCAGGCAGCCCCGGGCTCCTACAATGGATGTCTGCATCGCCCAGGGCTTCGTTTCCCCGCAGGGAGCCAGAGATGCAGCCGGGGAAGGGGATGTGGCAGGGAAACGCCACACACAGCCCTCCTCTCTCCTCTCCACGCTCCCCTTCAAAAGCAGAGACGCCCCCAAAACGCCTCCCCCCCCACCACCCTTCCCCGGGCCGTACCTTGTCGGCGATGCTGCGGGGCAGCAGCAGGTCGGGGCTGGGGGTGAGCGCCGGCCCCATCTCCTCGCTGCTGGACGTGGCCAGGGGATGCGGCATCTCCCGCAACGACTTGGGCCCGGAGGACGGGAGAGGTTTGGGGGCGCCGGCCGAGCCGCCCGACATCGCGCCGGGGGCCCGGGGCGACGACCGAGGGAAGAAGGAAGGAAGGAAGGAAGGAAGGAGCGGGAGGGCCGCTGCGCCGCCCAGGCGGGGGAGCTGCGGGGGCCGCGGCAGGAGCCTGCCCGCCGCCACCGCCGCCGCGCTACGGAGAGGAGGAGGGGGCGGAGGAGGAGGAGAAGAAGGAGAGGGAGGGAGGAGGAGGAGGAGCCAGAGCAGCGCCTGCCCGCGCCACCGCCGCCCGCCCCCTCACGGAGCACCACCGGCCCCACCTGCCCCCGGCGGAAGGCGCGGGGCCGCCCCAGCGCGGCGGCAGGGGGCGGGGCTGCGGCGGGGGCTGGCCCCGCCCCCAGAGGGGCGTGGTGGGGCGTGGTCTCTGGGGGGGCGTGGCCAGCGGGCGATGTCGGGGCGTGAGTCCCGGTGGCGAAAAGCGGGGAAGCGGCGGAAAAACACAAGCGGCGGAAAAACACAAGGGGCTCCTCGGGTTTTGCGGGCCCGGGCCGGCGCCCGCGAACCGTTCACGAGTTCGAAGGGAAACGCTGCGGGAATCGGCGGCGGGGAGAGAGGCCGTGTCTATCGCGATATGCGCGCGAGGGTGGGTGAAACGGCTGTAGGGGCGACGGGGTGCCTCCAGCGGCGACACCCACCCAACCCACAACGGGGACACGGGTCTTCCTCGGGGACCTGGGTGTGCAGAAACACGCGCTCAGCCACAGTCGCGCGTTTCCTGTCACCCCACTCGAGATATTTCTCATTGTTGTAGAAGAATGTTTCCTACCGAAGCCGCTTGGAATTCATTGCGGGGAATTCGTTTTCTGTTCAAAAGCATGAGTTTTAAAGAAGATCTGCACAAAAGTTTTACTCTGGCCCTGCGTGGAAAGGATTTCTGTAATTTTTCAGGCAACCTTAAATTCAGGCTCTCTCATGCGCTAAAATGAGCCGAAAGATTATATCGACTCCTGTAGAAATTTTCCATGCAAATTTGTGTAACAGCACAGATTCAGTGATCTCTCCACAGTTAACAATGTGAAAATTGATGACTGCTGAATAATTAATAAATAGGAGAAAAATCATAGTCTGGTTTAAGATATTCCCTGAGCAGATAAAGCAGCTACATTTGTCTGATAAATTATTCTTTGTGAATAATCTCCTTAGCACTGATTAGACGTAGTAATGTGCTACTGGGGGAAGAGATGGATCACTGTGAGACTGTCACAATCCATTCCAGCTATATATAGATAAATAAAGATATGCATACAGATATGTGACCAAACAGGACTCACATGCTGTAAGTGTTTTTGCTGGTGTTTTCCGCGGGGAGTACAGCCCAGTGAAACCAAAAGGGCAGCACCACGACCTAAAGCTAAGCTTGCAAACTCACAACAGGTGTCAGTGCCAGGTGCCACGCAGCAGGACAAACATGGGAGTCCAACACTCTGGACCTGCACGACAAAAAGAAACACCGTTTCTCATAGGGATAAACTATGAAAAAAACAATCCTTACTATAAATAACTACTTAATATTATGTAATGTTTGGACTCCGGTGACAATCAAAAGCCCCAATTGAGTCCCAAGCCCCAGTGAAGAAGAGGCTGTAAAGTATGCCTTGTTCATTGCACTTAAGAAATAACAACCTATTTATCTATCAGGAAAAGGAAACACTACAAATTAGCCAGCATAAGTGCACCCACCCCAGCTTTCTTCTAAGCTACCCAAATCTTAAGTGGAAATGATTGCCATAAAGCAGCAGGCAGATTTGTGCATCTGCCACGCTGCTTAGGAACCAGTTCCCTTCGGTTTTATCAAAGCCTGTATCTCAAAGGCTTACCAAGAGATCTTCCTATTTTTTCCTTTAAGGACCCTTGCCCAGCTGTGTTTCCAACTCAAACCCTTCTCCAAAGGAAGCCTGTAAGGGACGTTCACACCAACACCATCAAAACTTGTAAACCTGGGTACGTTCTAGCTCTGTGCAGGTACAAACAACCTTCTACTCATTAAACCTGTTGGCTTGGTAGGCAGTGAGCTGAGCACAGGCCTGCTGCATCCTTGAAGACCAGCAGTATCTGGGCTGCCTAAGCAGCAAGCAGCACAGGCAGCAGATCGAGGGAAAGGTTTATCACTCTCTAATTGGCACTCGTTAGACTTTATAAAAAATACTGTGTCTGACTGTGGGCCCCCTAATACAAGAAAGACACTGACAAACTGGAGAATGTTCAGAAGAGGGTGCTGAGATTGCTGGCAACTGGAGCACTTGCCCTGCAAGAACCTGCAGGGCTGAGGCATTTTCAGCCTGGAGGAGAGATGGCTTCATGGGCATTTAATTGCAGCCCCCAGTGCTCTACGGAGAGGGGATGGAAGAGATGGAGGTGGGCTCTTCATAGTGGTGCACAGCAGGAGGACAAGAGACAAAGGATGTAAATTGAAACAGGAAATTCCTGATGGATATTAGGAAGAACTTTTTCCCCCTGAGGACTGCCAAGCATTGGACTAGGTTGTGGAGAGAGGTTGTGCAGTCTCCACCCCTGGAGATTTTCAAGACCTGACTGGGCAATGCCCTGAGCAATCCGGCCTGATCTCATGTCTGACCCTCTGCTAAGCAGGAGACTGGACCAGAGACCTCCCTCGGTCCCTTCCAGCCTGAATGATTCAGTGATTCATATAATGTTTGTTGCTATTGAAGTCATATGTCTAGTTTCTGAAGTGATGTGAGATGACTTCTCAATTTTCCTGTATACAAGTATGAAGTTCCAAGCTCCAGTGATTCACTTACTGGTCTGGCTCCCTGCAATTACTGTACGTACAGGCAACGTTGCCTCTTTGTTTACTAATCACATTTCACTGTGTTACCTTGATGGTTTTTCCTTGGAGCATGTCATCCTTAGTCTTTTCATCTGACACAAATTACTTGGAAACATTTTCAAATAGATCAGTACATGCAAAGTACAGGAATATTTGTGCACCTGTGAATACAAGCAAGCTGAAGTCTGGTTGGAAAAAATTCAGAAGACAGTAGTGGAAGGACTTTTATCCAGGAAAATAGACAAACCTGGTGATTATTATGGTGATACTCCTGAATTCTGACTATGATAGTTATGTGTAAATTTCAGAATTCCAACACCATAGCATGCTATAAAGTCAAGATGGTTAACTGTTGAGCAGGTCTTTTTCCTATATTGATCCCTAGGTCACTTCACTGTAAATGTTCACTACAACTCATTTCTGATAATAACATGCATTTTGTGAAACCAAATAGACAGATTAGGCTACTCTCTTAAGCACAAATCTCTTAAGGTCTAAAGACAGATGTCTCCCTCTCATTTCAGTGAGTACTAAGTCTATAAATATCTGTATAGGCTGTATATCTACATAGGCTATCTGTGTATCATATAGGTTTAACAGTGATATATAACTTCAGCAGCAGATGCAAACTATCATACTGAGAACCAGAAGAGGTCAAAAATCCTAAATTGTATCTCAAAATATACGAAATTTACTTTAAATTTGTAATCTGAAAAATCTGTACAAGTCGCTGGCCTTTGCTGTCTTCTCTGCAAGTTCGTGTCACGGACTGAGGTGAGTTTTTAGCTTCCTCTTCAGCCATGAGAAAACACCTTTTTTTTTTTTTTTTAACATGGAAGATGACAATTTTATGTACTTGATTTCAAGAGCTGGAGCTTCAAAAAGAAGATAAAACATTTTAGGACTTGCATTTGAAAAATTAGAGTTAGGAGCAAATTCTTGGACCTTGATTAGCACTAGTCATGCATTATCAACAGTGCATGAAACAAAACAGAAAGAAGGTACGCTATGCAGCTGACTTCTTGTAGGAAATTTTTTCCACACACAAATAGAAAACCTCTAAATGCATCAGCATGTGGGTCATCTGATGAAGAAAAGTGTCTATTTTTCTAATAGTATCAGTGCTGAAATAAAGGTCTTAATTCTAGTAAGAAATTATGAGTGATGAAAAACATGGTAACGTTCCATTCTCCAGCTCCTACTCCATACTACCAACTGTGGTGGTATAATTTTATGACTGTAATATTTTCCTTGACATTTTTATTGATAGTTTGCTTTTTGTTAAACATTGACCAAGCTAAAAACAATCAACACATGAAACATGCAACCAGCAGAATAAAATACACAACGAGAAGCAGAATCAGTGACTGGCTGAAGAGAAACTGCAATTCAATGCCCACCTCTTAACACAAGTTAACCTGAAAAACTGGCACGCTCTCCTACCAAAATCCTAACTGTTTATTATGTTTACATCATTTCAGCTGAGAAATGAGATAAAACAGAATAGGTATAATACCAACTGGGCAAGAAGACAAAAGGTAAATTTGGGGATCAAGAATCTCACTAAGTCAAGACAAAGGTCACTAGTTTCAGGTGGGGTTTTTTCTGAAAAAAATAGTTCTGCCTCTGTATCACTGAAAGTCCCACAGGCTGCCTCTTTGGATTTTTAGTAGGATAAACAGAGAGAGGAAGGGTCTACAGGTTGCCTTCTCATCCTGCCTTTTCAATGATACTCTTGCACCCCCATTAAGGCACTCTTACTTCAGGAAGTACTCATATTACTTCTGTTGCTTAGATGTATCTTCTCAACCAGGGCTGACGTGTATCATAATTAAGCATTTCTGGCACCAACTGGAGACCATTCTGTGTATGTTACCTCTCCTGTCATTTTTACTAAGGGTAGGACCTAGGCCAGCCTAAGCAAGAACAGGAATTTTGAAGAGATTCTATGCAGTGCCTTTATTTTCATTATGTACAACATAGCTGTGGTTGTTGGTATAAAAGCAAGTTTGGTGGTGGGTTCAATCCACTAAAAAAAGAGCATTTTCTTATTTAACAAATTCCTAATTTTAAAAAAAAGTTAAGGGATGTTACAGACAGCAGCAAATACAGTACATGGCAGCAATGCAACATTGGGTGGCAAAGTGCTTTTCTTCAAAGCAAGGATTGGAGCAACTCCTTAATAATAATGGCAAGTCACTTGCAGGAAAACCTATTTACAAATTTAAAGATAGGCAGCACCAATGGTTTACTGCTGTTCTGATATGCCAGGTACTCCAACAATACCACTCAGGATGTTTTTATAATGGCAGATAGCTTTGTAAGTGCTCAGTATGAGCCTGAAAAGAATGCTCAGTTGTTCTGTAACATTATTTTTGCAATGCATCTTCATCTTCTTGTTCAGATAATGAGACATAAAATGGCAATAGGGTTTACAATGAATAGCGGGAGGCTAACTTCAGGTTGAATTTATTTACTAGACCAGACACGTAAAACCCACCTGCTTTTCAATTATTCTATTTAAAGCCTAAATTATTGGATTCTTCTCTATAGCGCGCTCCAGACAGTACAGACAACAAACAATAAGGTAGGCTGGAGGCCACACAAGCCAGACTGTCAGGCTTGGCTGGTTTGCCAGGTCAATGCAGTAAAAGGGTTTTTCCCTACTGCGGACAGCCTCTTCTTCACCGCTTTATCATTTTTTCCCCCTGTGCTGTACCTTTTTTTACACGTTTGTGTCTGTCTGCACATAAGCACATGTGAAACTAGCATGAAACAAGACCATTCTAGAGGATGTAAAATAATTAAAACCCATCTATCTTTTGAAAAAAGGTCCTTCCTTCCCTATGCTACTACAGCTCATGTCTTGTACTGCAGAGATGGAAGAGGACAGGCTTCTGACTCGACCCAGTTAAATCTTATGCACATGCTTGTTGACTCTCTACAGAGATGGGATCACTTTCAAGTAAACAGCACTATTCATGCACAAGTTAAAGCTAATGGGTAAGCTTTTGCTGCATCAAAAGCCTTGAAAGTTTTCAAGTTTGATGGGGAAGCAATAAACAGAATTGTGGGAAGATAGGGCACTTGTGATAAGAACAGGAAATCTATGCTAAATGGATATCGAATGAAAAATCCAACGTACAACCATGGAGAAGGACTACAACTATCGATACAGTATCTTGAGGCAATTGGATATAAAAAAGTAATGCAACTAAAATGTTTAAAGACTTTTCAAAACATTCTAATTTGTTTGTTTGTTTGTGGTTTGGTTTTGATGTTTGGGGATTTTTTGTGACATACACAATAAATGTAGAAATAAAAGGAAGTGTTTAGAATGGATCTGTATGAGTAGCACTGACAGTTGGAAGTAGCAGCACCGTTCTGGAAGGTCTTGGCTCAAGCCAAGGAGACATCCCGCACAGCCCATTTTCACTTAGGGGAAATTAAAAAAATAAAAATAAAGAAAAAAAAAGAGTAAATCACTGCTTTAACTCAGCTTTGTCAATGGCAAGCATCCTGTAGTGAACAGAACTGCCCATGGCCATTCTGAAATATTGCAGTTCGTGATCATTCAGTATCACATCCAATTTAACTCAGCTTTTGTTTATTTAAGAAGATACCCAGCTCCCTCTACACCCAGATTATGAGAACAGCCAGCCTGAAAAACAGCATTTTTGGCTTAAGAAGTAGCATGGCCAGATTTGTGAGGCAACGTTCAAAAAAGCCTGTTTTTAAACTGAAAATTTTGGAATGACTTTAAAATAGAGACACTATAAATGCTGTATCTTATAATTTTTTATTTTATTATGGTGAACAAGAGTAGATATTTCAGGGAAAACGAAAGTATTCTGCTGCGCGACAGATTGGACTCCATTCGTTTCAAGGGCTACATTCCTTCCCATTTCTACAAACCAAGGGGGAAATTAATTTACTGATACGAAACTCCTCCCAAAAGCCAAAGGATCATTTGACTTCAGGCAGGACCACGTTTTTGTAGAGATGTTCAAAGTTACCACTATGATCAGTTTTCGTCACACTTGTACAGACCTGCAGAATTAATGAGTCCCAACCTTTCTGCAGCTGAGTTTCCGTGCTGATGACTCCTCCTCCTTGCCCTGACACCTCTTTCTTCCTCAATCCCCAGCCCAGGACCAATGTCCGCTACTTAGTTCTTCTTACCAATTTAGCTGTCTGTCTCAAACTGAAGCTTTTCAGAATGACTTACATCCTCAGTCCTGGCACGACAATGCAGAGAAATACAAAGGTAGGATTATTAGCTTGGGCACTGTGCTGCTCTTCACTCACAATGTTTCTCAGCAATTAAGAATTACAAATAAGATGTCTAGGTAAAATGGGACCGCAGATCACCCAAGACAGAATAATTAAAAGGGGAAAAAAAAAACCAGCACATAAGACCGTTCTCAAGGCACAATGAGAAATTACAAAAATTTAAAAAAACAAACCATCAGGAGTGAAGGCACTCAATCAGCTGTTCAGGCAAAGAGAAAAGTTGAAAATAATGCCCATATGTGAGAAAAGCAGCAATGTTTGCTTTCCACAGTATTAATTAACACAGCTTTAAAGCAAACAGAGAACTCCCTGAGATTGTCAGATGGTTGCCGGTTGCTCGGGTGCTGGTTTGGGTTTTCATTAACACACACAAGAACAGTGACTGGTTTTACCAGGCAAACAGTCTAGGTAACCAAATTCTAAATCTGGAAGTTACAGGTCTCAAGACATAAATTTGTTCAGTTTTACAATTTTCACACTTAGTGAGGCTTTGAGAAGTAAGTATAAATGCATGGACAGACAGCATATTTGGTTAGCAGAACATTCCCTGTCTCACAGAATTTGTATGCATAATACCAATGCACACTATTTTAAGTCAAATGAATCGTTATAGGTACTGATAGGATTTTTATAGAGAGATTCTGTACACTCTTAAAAATGTAATTTATTTTTGCATCATCCAGTACAGCTGCCTGAAGCACAAGATCTTGAAAAACTGTTAATTGCTTTCAACAATTGTATTTCGTTGTCCAAGCTAACAGATTAATGCAGCGTTCAGCACTGGGTACACCCTGTGTATGTTCTTACCAATATAAATAATTCCACCATAACTAAAACAACAGTTCTTATTAAGCCCTTTTTCCACTTTAAACCCGGAGCGTGATGAGGTTAAGGACTTCTAAGACTTGATGGAAGAGAACACAGATGAAATTAAAAGCTCTGCAGTGTACAGGAGGTTTAACTATGAGATCCAAGATCCTCCTTGCTATAATTGTCATTTGCTCAGAAAAGCCTGTTAATATGCACCATCAAAATTTCAGTATTAATATCCTGCAGTAAAAGTGTATCTAAATAAAGATATCTTAACTATGATATACTAAAAAAAAAGATAAATTTCTGTACTTATCTTTACATTTCGTTCTAAAATAAAAAGGCCTTTATTTCATAAAAAATTATTGCCTTAAAAAAAAACCACCCCGCGTATAAAGTTTAAGTAGGCAAAGTGGCTGATTTCTTGGCTAGCCAGAGGCCAGCGCCGGCCCCATCTGTTTGCAGCCCCTCACGTTATTTACTTATTGCCGTTCTTAAGGATTGCTTCTACCAGAGTACGATCAGAGCTGCAGCTGTTAAGGGCCACAGTTCTCAGTTCAGGTTCTTTTAACCAACGGCGGTCATTTTAACCACAAGGATGTAAAATGTAAGTCAGAGATTGCTGTTCTGGGGCTCAGGCTTGATCGCTTCATCAGACTCATTCTAATCGACATTTCGAGAACGAACCGCGCATTAGCGCGCTGGACGCGTGGCCCGCTCCTGGAACCCCTGCCAAATAACGCTGCGCTTAAACTCAAACTCGGCGCCTGCGATTAAAAAATAAATAAATAAGTAAATAAAATAAAAAATTAAAAACAGGCCTCTCCGACCCGTCCCTCAGCCCACGCGCCGTGACGCCCTTCGCCGCCGACCGGGAAGGAGACAGACAGCGGGGCGGGGGAGCCTTCGGCGCATGGTTAGTGCGTCATGAGGACGTGGCGGCAGCTGATTGGCTGGGGCGGGATGGCGGTGCGGCGGGCGGGCGGTGGGTAGGGCAGAGCGGAGCGCAGCGGAAGTCTCGCCGCAGGTGGGTGGTGGGGGCTCCGCTGGGTTTCCCGGGGCTCCGCGTCCGGGGTCGGCCTGTCGGCCGTCCGGCAGCCCGCCGGCGGGTGAGGGAGGCCCCGCGGACCCCAGCGTCAGGCCTCCCCGGGCCGCTGCAGGCCAGGCCGTGCCCCTCCTTCTTAATTAGTGCCGTTGTTTAATTACTTTCTCGTTGCAGTAGCGTTGCTTGGGACTGTGCCTGTTGGCTGCGTCTCCTGCTGAATCCCGCCCGAGGCTTCCGGCTGGCGCTTCCCGCAGAATCCGGCTCCCCCGGCCCTCCTCGCCGCCCGGCGGAGCTGGAGCCCGTCGCCTCGGCGCTTTGCAGCCCGGCATCTGCATGGAAACTAGTTGATGGTGGCCCGAAGCGACGTACGGCTGAGGGCAGGGCATCCCTCTCGGTTTTGCCACCGCTGTCAGGGTGATAGCCTTCGGCAGGCCTTTTCTTTCTAATTCTTTTCCTCAGTCAGTCTTCCTGAGTTGGAGCCTGAGCTGAGGTCTCTCAGGGCTGTAGCATTTAAGGAGTATAACGCTTTAATGTGATTCATAAGTGTAGTCTAACATGCTTTGTCAGCAAGCAGTTCTTTTAGGAATAAGTGTGTATGATTCCAGAATGATCCTAAAGGTTATTCTTAAAGTTGCTAGAATCTGAGAAAGAATTGATCACAAGCATTGATATTTCAAGCTAAAAATTTCAGTCAGAGCAATATCAATAGCACTACATATTTTAAGCAGTGCACATGCTCTGTTTGGCTTATGGTTTGTAACAGTTGCCATGTTTATGAAATCTATAACAGAGTGAAATCCAAGGTTTTCTTTTAAAGGAGTATGTTTATCTTGCATTGTGCCTGTTTTGCAGATATTTGTGGGGTTAAAAGATTTGAACTGCAACTGAATAACACTAGGGCTGAAAATTGAAGGATGGCAGCAAATCCTTCAGGACAAGGTACGTTTTAATTTAAGTGCCCAAGGGGAAGGAGTATGTGCAAAATGTCAATGTAGGCACCAAAATCATAAGTTTATTTTATAGACAGAGTCAAAAGAGGAAGAGAGGCAGGCAGGTGGGACTGAAGGTAGCAGAATGTTAGCAAGCCTTCTGGGAAAAGACACACACATTAAATGGTTGAAAAAGACCAGTGATGTCTAGGGAGCTCTGAATTACTGTGCGTTCTTTCATGCTCGGGTTAGGAAGTACCTGTCATGCCTGTGGTGCTGTGGTTATTTCCTAAAGCATATTTCAGACACTTACAACGCTTAGCATTGAACAGCTTTTGGGCTCAGCATCAGGGAACGGCCATGAGTCTAATATGTTCCATGTCGTGGTGGAAGCAGCAAGACCCAGGCAGTAATATCTGTTAAAGATAGATAGCAAGTGGACAGGCCTAGGAGGAAAAGCCAAATAAAATCATAACACTAACTCTGATTAATGATGGCGTATCTGAATTGCATCCATAAAACCATTCGAAGATGTGGAAGCGGTCCATCTATCTAGCCGAGGTGTTACAGGGAGCTGAAGGTCGGGTCGTGGGGGGTATCAAACGGCTTGATTGAAGGAGGGTCTTAAACCGCCCTCTAGAGGTGCTTTCTGGAACAAAACCAGAAGAAATGTGTTGGTCCAGAAGACAGATTTTACTTGCTACTTGACAAAAAAAAAGCTAGTTTTTGTAATGCTTATTGAGCTTTCGTGAAGTGTTGAGAGAGGAGTACTGCATATTGCAGGTCGTTGTCTGTTTGCAGATTTTGATTCTGAGCAGTTTGTGGTACACAATGATAAATCTTGCTTTATTCTGTGAATACTAAGCATCATTACAAGGTATAGAATGTTGTCATAGAGAGTTAAAAGTTACTTTTTCTAAAATACGAGAATTTAGTGAGAAGTGGGATGGCGTTTTAGTGCCAAAATGCCTTTGCTCCCCTCCAAATTCCATAGGCTTACAATTCAATAGAGTCATGGAATCTGCTTGTATACTTTGAGATACCCTTTAGAGACTCACTAAAGGAACGGTTTAATTATCACATGAAAATTATTTGCACTAAGCAGGCAAGAAACACTATCAAACTTAATCACCCAAATGAACCTCTAAATAATACACCTAGGAAAATTAGAAAGGAACAGGTAAATATGAGCAACAGTTCAAGCCTTCTGTATCTTTCTCTTGGCCAGATGCAGTCTCGTAGTGAAAATGACTGAGACAAATACAACATTTTCAGCTTGCTGCATGGCACATGTATTAGTACTGTCCAAGCAATTCATTCTGTCATTTCCTTCTTCCTGGACAAAAGGAATAGGGATTTACTGAAACTGGAAGGGTTATGAATGGTAACGCTTACTCAGACAGAACTGTAAGGATGAATTAAACATTAGCCTTCTACACGGGTAGACCATGTTCGTAATTTTTTGTTCTGAGTTTTTTCTTTCTCTAATCAGTACTGGGTATTTTTCTAGGAGTTAATTGAGTTTTCTGTTCATTTCAGACTCGGACTACAAAGGTTAAGATTTTGTGGACTGGACTTTCTTTAATTCATTGGACTTTTAGGAAAGCAGTCTTTTGATTAGAATTTCAAAAATTTGGAGCTGCATATGAGAGCACCAAAACCAAATAGAATAGAATGAAGGCCTTACTTCAGACCGTTAGTGCCATATAGAACTGATTATACTGATTGTGTGAGACTGATTACAGCATTTAAAATAAATAGAAAAGCTTTTAGCATTCTGTGTATTGTCCACAAGATGAGCTCTTAGATCAGAGTGGTACATTTTGGTAGTGAGGAAAAAAAAAAGCAGCTTCAAAATTACTTTCAGGTGCTTGGTAATACACTGCTTCTGCAGTAACACTTCACAGTACTTATGCAACTTGCATGAATTAGGCTGCTCTTGTATTGCTTTTGCTTTTGCACAGCAAGGCCAGACCATACCTTGCTTGTTATTAAAGACTCCATGTGTGAGTTCTTCTAGAGGAAGCCCTCTGAGATGAGAGAAATGTGACTGTGTTCAGGAAGGACCTTTAGGTCCTCACAGGTGGAAGAAATACAGGTCCTGCTTCAGACAGGGCTGAACTCTTCTGTAAAGAAGAGTTTTGGTACGTTGGAAGAACCAAGCTCTTGAAATACGGTACAGAATTCTAAGCTTCAGGATGTGGCGATTCTACAAGGTCTTTTTCTGTCCTGGTGGGTGTTTATCCTTTTGTCCTAAAGGTGTGTGAGCACATCCATGTAACACAGTCTGAGCAGCTAGATTTAGCATTCTGATCACCGAGTCTGTGTTAAAAAGGAAGATTGTGCTGGTTTGCATTAAATTAAGTCATCATCTGTGAACTTTGCTGCACTGCATCTGAGTTTATCTGTGTGCAAGCATGGTATTTGAGGGCAGTAGCATATCTCTTCCCTGGAGAACTTTGCGGTCATAAAGACTCAATGACTTACTCAATGACCTATGCGTGTAGTTTTTTTTCTGGAGGGACAGACAAAATATTAATATATGTTTTAGTAATTCAAGTTAATTTACTGAATTATTAATATACCTTTTGTTTGTCGCACAGTGTATATGAAAGCATATCCGAATAGCAAAAACTTTAAAGTACATAAAGGTAACACTGTTTCTTGCCATGCAGAGTTAGTTAGTAGAATTAACTGACGTAGGTATCAGTGAGGTAGGGTGGTAGGATTAGGCGTAAGGATTGGGTTAAAGAGCAAAGCTTGCTGTGAGCTGGTGAAGCTACCAGTATCACTCAGCAAGGCATCAACTTTCTCTGATTTTTCTGCCTTTCACATGCAAAACATCAGTGCAAGTAAACTTTTAGCTCCTGCAGAGAGCACATAATACAATGCTTTATGTCAGAAAGAACAGGTTTAAATTTTAAATGTCTTGAATCTGCTACCTTAGAGAGTAATCTGAGGATCCAGGTGCTCAGTTTGACATCTGACACTGACATTAGTCTATTTAGCTGCCTTGAGCGGGTCATTTTGTGTCAGGACTGTTTGAGTCTGCAAAGCAGAGAATATTAATGAACTGCAATAGTCATGAACTGTTCAAACTCAAAATAGTAGGGCAACTCAGCTTAGTTTAGGGAAGTCTAAACTTAAAACTTTACTAAGATGTTGCTGTGTCTGAAAATCTACAGTTCCCTTTACAGATGAGAATCTGATCTGTACTAAGGATGGCTATTTTTTTTTGCATGTCCCCTTTTTTATTACTAGAAAGCAGAACAGACATATCAAACGTACAGAGGAAAAATTACTTCCCTTATAATTGAAGTAGGAAACTTCTGTAGCTGTTTCAAGTTGGTCTTTATGGAAGCACTTTGGGGTCCTGGACAGGGAAGAATCTAAATGGAAGTCTCACTTATATATTGCCAGATATGATGAATTATTTTGTAAGGACACCAAATTTTCCCTCTGAAATGGATTTATCATGTCCTGCCCTCACCATTGTTAACTTTAACAGGTTTTACTTTGCATTTTAAAAAAGTTTAAAATATCTGTAGGAACTTCACATTGCTCAGCTGAGGAGCACTAACATGTACTTGTGGATGTCCTCCTCCATTTTCTCAAGTAGGCTTTTTTTTCTACTTACCATTAACAAATTATTATAAACCAGTGACTTTCAGTACATCAGGTTGCTGATGGGCGCTGTCTGAATTCTAGAGCAAAATACTACTTTTTTTTTTTTGGTTTAAAAAAAGCAAACACCAACTCTCTCTTAGTAATAGAAGGCTAGGAAAAGGAAGAAAAAATACTTGGGTTTCTTCTGAATCCCTCTAGAGTTTCTGCCATATGATACTATAGCAAGACTTGTACTAAAATGGAAGCCACTGATAATCTTGCACAGTTTCTGATCGCAGTTTAAAAAAAGCATTTAAAATTTTATTCTTACATGTCCTAAGCCTTTCTGAATCATACCATCTGCTTCACAATAAGTGTAAGCATATTTAGTCTTTATTTTTTAGCTGACAGCAAGTTACATTAAAAAGTGGTCTCCTTTTTCTTGCCTCAGTCGCCATATCATTTGAATTCCAAGCATACATTTAGATCTATGCATTTCAGGATAAGCAAACATTAGCAGAAGGCTGCTGAGTAATATGTCAAGTATTAAGCTTTTCGGCTGAGAACTCTGTAGAATGAGCACACAGACATGGTGACTTTAGCTCAGACCCTCTTAGAGGTACTTCAGTAGTCCATTGTCTCCAGAATTTATAAGAAAGTAAAGTCTGGGGTAACTGTAACTCGGAAATGTTGAATCTTAGCTTATTGTCAAGATCTCTCAGCCTTTCTGCATTCAGCTGTGTTTTAATGTTTCAAACTCATGGCAAGTGCAGGGTGTTCAAAAAAAGATAGTGTAAAATACCTACAGAGCAGAGAAACATCAAAGACCTGAATTGATACACTTACAAAACCGAGAGAGTTAAGTGGAACTAATGGTATGTGGGAAGGAGAGGTTAACAGATGGGAAAACAGCAATTAATTAAACTTAATTAAAAAAATCTGTTAACAAATGTAAAGATGATTATGCGTGATCTTGCATAAAATCACAGTAAAATGTAATCAAAGACTGTTTCTTTTGAGAACTCTGAGACACCGAGGCTCGGGGGTGTGCATTAGGCATAGTAGAAGAAAAAGGTGAGGCAAGGCAATACGGATGCAAATTATTATTTAGAGTGGAAGGTTTCTACCTGATAATTGTCTCCTTCATTGAGCCATGCAGATGAAAGGAGTATCGTATTATGCAATCGAGCAGCAACAGAAGATCTCCCAAAGGGAATGAACTTTAAGTGAAGCTACTGAAAATAAATTTGAAATTATTTTACCTTGCCATGCTAATAATCCCCTTAAGAGTTACCCTGTTGGGCCTTCCTAACAGCTTGTGGGCTACCATTTTTTAGTGGTATTGCTAAAACAGTGCTTAGGATGAAGGTGGGGCCACAACATGCAGGAGTTTCCAATGGGAATGACTTTAACTTTTTGTATGAAGGAAATAAAGGAGATAACTTGAGTTGTACATATTTTATATATGGCGGTGTAGTGGTTTGATATTTATAGAATAGCATCAAATTAGAGATGAAAAAGAAGTGTATATTCTTGACATGAGGAGTGTCCTTAGTGGCACAGAGGCCTGTAAGGGTCAGCTCTGTAGCTGTTGTCCTCAATTGTGCTGTACAGGCATACTGGGCAACAGCAGGAACTTGCGTACCTGTTTGTTTGGTGGCCACAATGAGATCCTTTATCATGTAGGAGTCCTGTGTAAGTACAGCAGTTTTGCCACATTTTCATTTAGAAGGCAAATTTGAAGTACGCAAATGGCAACTATTACAGGCATTTTCAAAGTTGCCTCAGTCACTGTACTTCCTGACCCCTTTTCTAGCCTACAAGGTCCCTTTGGGAGAATGATATACAGTGCAAATAAAGGCAGCGTTCTCATACTGTGTTCAGATGGTTTGCTTTGGTTCTCTATTCCAGCATCATGGTCATAGTCAGAATAAGGGTAGCATGTATACGAAAGGACATCAGTGTATTAAAACTAAAACTTTTCTGCATAGATTGAATAAAAGGTTGTAATTTTTTGTGTAAGCACATGTGCAGGTTTAGTGGTCATCAAATTCTTACCTGTTACATATGTAAAACTTCTATTATAGTTTGAGTTCACTGGCATGAGAATTAGGCCCTGTGAGTGTATTACTCCATTATTATAATTGAGTTGTACGCTCAGTGACTGCTTTTTAAATCTAGAACCTGGTAAGTTTGCTTTTTTTTAAAAGGCAAGTATTTGATAATGTACCTTGTTTGTAGCTCCAGAGCTTGCTTGGGAAGGGGTAGGATCTGACTTGACATAGAAACCTGTGTTTTAAAATGTATTAATATGTATGATAGCTTAAGGAAGCTATTTCATGTTGTAAAATGAGAAAAGGAAAAATGAAACCTATTTATTAATAGCCTTTCAGATGGGTGCAAAGCCTTGAAGATTAGTATATTCATCATAATATCATATTGTACAGAGTCTTTTTAATTCCACAAGGTTAGAGTTGGGCTGTAGAAATCGAAGTAAATCTCTAATATTTTTCTGCCATTCCCACCAGGTTTCCAGAATAAAAATAGAGTTGCAATCCTGGCAGAACTAGACAAGGAGAAGAGAAAGTTACTTATGCAAAACCAGTCTTCCACAAATCACCCTGGAGCCAGGTATTTTATGTTCTTAGACTTATTTGGACATCACTGATTAGATCAAAGATAAAAAAAAATAGCAACTGAGCTGTAAACTGACATAAACACTAATCAGAAGTGTTTTCTGACCATCCTCAATAATCAGTCGGAGACACCTTGCACTTTACGAACATATTAGTATTTAAAATTGTTTACAGACCCTGAATTTTGGCTTACGTAATTTCCATTTGAGAAAGGGAGAAACAGATATGCTTACTCAACTGTATTAAAGTTTACCTTAAAGAAGAATCGGAGCAGGCACTGAGAAAGCATTTAATTATTAAGCTAAAATGCCCTAAGGAATGGAAGTAGCAGACCATTAATTTCAGGGTACTGTGTGTTTAGAGAAGAGCAGTTACAGCAGGGAGTGGGTTATCCTTGAAACTCCCTGTGTGCCAGACAAAGCCAGTTTATGTTGCTGCGGACCTTCTTGTAAAAGAAGGTGTGTTGTAAGGATGATTCTACACTGTAAGGTGTAATAATCTAGTCTGAGTTTAGGAGTTGTCACTGGAGTTTCTCCCATCTAAAACAAACAGATTTTTGTTAAAAATCTGTACCTAGAAAATCACACTGTACTTTACTTGGAGAAATTGAGATAGTTGAGCTTGTGGGTTAGCATGAAATGAGTGCAGTGCAGTGCCATATTCTAGGCGCAGTGTGTTACCTGCAGTCTCTCACCTTACATGTGGAGTCAAATACTCTGAATACAGTCTGAGTATTGCTTGTGTCTTTTTTCAAGGAAATTCTAGCTCACCTTTAATTCCTTCATACTGTGAAAAAGCACGCAGAATATTTGAAATCACCCGAGTTGGATCTCTGATTCACTCTGTATGCAGTTATTAGTTATTATTCAAGCAAAATTATTGATTAGAGAAGAAAACAGAAATATCATACTGTTACATACAAACTCTGACTCCTGACAAGAGTGTTTCTATACTTCATTGCAAGTCTGTCAGAGTTTTCAGGGTGTGCTTATTTGCTTGCTTTTTTCTTTAAGGAAAAATAACACTGTATGCTAGTGAGCAGAATTAGAATTTACTAATTTTGAAGGTGGGGATGTGGCGGGGGGGAACCTACAAAGCAGCAGCCGAACTCTGCTTTGGCATGGTGGGCTGAGGTATGATTTTTTGAGAAGCTGACAGTTCTGTAGAAGAGATGTTGTGCTTGATGTTCCCATGGCCAGCGTAAGGGTGAATGTGTTACCTTAGGGTAGCATCTTAGGCAACTCTTAGGGAATCATCTGTCCAAGAGCAGAAGACCTCTCTTGAAAAGTGTCATGAACATTATGATGAAACCTTAAATTATATACAGAAATCAGATTGAAAAGTTAGAGGGTACAGAATTAAATGCAAAATAAATACCTTCAAAATAACTGAAAACATTATAAGTAAACTGAGTAGTTCTTTTCTCCAGCAGTGAAGCTTATCTTAATATTTGTTATAAAGGCTAAAGGTCTTTTCATGAGCATGGCTGCTTTTGATTTACTGAATCAGCTGTTGACATTGAAGCTGCTGGGAAGGGTCAGTTGATGGGTTTGCTTGGATCCCTTGTTGTCCTTCATACTTTTGTCTCTGTGACTGAGGAGAGCTGGGCTTTCAGCACCAGCCTCCAGAGCCAATTTCAGAGGTAGTTATGAATTGCCTTGCAATATGGCTCTGATGGCAGTCCTCACCGATTTCTATCTGGAGGATGGCTGATCATGTTACACAAAGTTTGGGGGGCGGGAGGGGAAGTTGATTCTTTCTTTTTTTGGTTAACAAGGTGGACAAGCCTTAAGATGCAAAAGCCAAGAAAACATATTTAGAAATTTAAACCTGAAACCTAATGTATGCTGCACTGAGACAGATAAGAAAAATCAATTTTAGGTACTCTGAGCCATCATCAGAGGATCATTACTTCAGTTAAATCATGGGAAGATCCTGTACCATAAGCAATGAGCTGCTGCCCACCTGCCAAAGAACTGGTCTTACACTGAACACTGCAGAGCTCTTGTTAGCGCTTCTGTTTATCACAGTCTTTTAGAGCAGTCACTGAGTGACTGGGTAATGGTGAAAACAAGAAGCTGTTGTTTTAAAAATTGCTGACATTGTCTAACATTGCACCCCAGTGGTTCCGCTGACTTCAGTGGGACTCCACCCTTGAGCAAAATCCACAACAGGCTTCAGGACTGTGAGTCTTTTGGGTTTAGTTTGGCATCAGTTGTTCATGCTAGTTCAAGTGATACAGCTGTGGTCACTCCATTTTCCTTTCCTCTCTTATGTTAGCAAATAGTAATTCCAAACAATAGTTAACAATTGTCAAGCTATGAGTTAAATAAATTGTGAGCTGTGTAAGTCATGGAAACTATGGCTGAAATGACAAGGACAATTTTTTTCCTGTTGTATGTATCATACCATCTTGGTTTTTGCAGCATTGCACTTGCAAGATCACCGCTGAACAAGGATTTCCGTGATCATGCTGAGCAACAGCACATCGCAGCACAGCAGAAGGCTGCACTGCAGGTAAGCCAGTAGTCAGGTTCGGTTTAGCTTGGCTCTGTTTTAGGTGTGCATCCCTTCAGAGACCAGTCCTGTGCTTAGAGAGAATGAAAAGCCCGTTTTAGAGGGTAGGTTTCATACATTGCTGTATTTGTCACAAATGAAGTTTCTTCTTCTGTTACGATGAAAGCTTAAATTTGTTGACTCATTCTCCCTTGGTATGGTTGTAAGAATGTAGCCTACAGTATCATCATAGCTGTTTTGTACATCTCAGTCAAGAGTCAGTTTCATTATACTTCTAAATGTGCCATCGAGTGTAGGGAGAACTAGACACATGGCTTTCCTTGGTTGAATCTGAGTAGATGTCAAGTAGATACCTTACAGTTATGAGTGACAGGGGTGAAAGATTTGAAACACTTGTTTGTACGTTTACAGGCTTCTATTTGCTGCTATTTTGCTCATGTCTGGCAAGATTGATTTGGGTGTTGAATTTGGAAATTGAGCAGGAAAGCCAGTACATGGCCACCTGCCTTCCTGGCACTCCAAACAGATTTGGCAGGCAGCACAGGAATGGTAAAAAATGTTGAGATGCAAACTAGCAATGCTGTTCTCATATCCTTGTTGTATTTCTGTCACCCAGTAAAGCCCTCCAGATTGCTTCTCCAAAAAATGAATGGGAGCAGAAGTGAGCTCTGGCTGGTGTCCTGTGTTGATCACAACATTGTAGGCTGGGAGAATCCTTGGGAGATTTCTAGTCCAGTGCCGTGCTCCAAGAATGACCAACAGCAGTGCTGTATCACATTGTTTAGGGCATGATCCAGTTGAGTTTTGAAGCTCTCCAAGGATGGACTTCTCACACCCTTTCTTGGCTCTGAGTCAGGCTCTGTCTTCTCTATATCCTGTCACTGGATATCTGAAAATAGCATAAGATTTCCCTGCAGCTTTCTCTTCTTACAAAAAGCTCAGTCCTCTCATCACCCCCTTGGATGCTGAGAACTCCAGCCCAGCCCCCGTCTGTCTCTCTGGGTCTCTGTTGTATTCCCTGCAGTCTGTATCTCAAACAAAACACAGTATCACAAATGCAGCCTCATGGGTAGTTTTCCTGGGACTAAAGGCTGTGCTGTTGCTGATGCAGCGCACTGTGCGGGGAGCCTTTATCACTGCAAGGACACACTGCTGTCAGGCTAAATTTGGTATCCACTAGGGCTTTTCCCTAGTGGAAAGTGGAAGTGGTGGAAGGACGGAATATGCAGGCAATCTAGCTTACTGGAGTCCAGTCTTTGAACTGGGAAAGCTTAGGTACGATTTTACAAAGCTTGTCAAGAGTCATAAGCAACAGCTGCCCCCCTCAGGTGAACAAGCATATATAATACATCACACGAGCAGAACGATGGTGTCCGATGGTGTACAGGAGTGTGTCTGGCCGCATGTTACTTGTACACACAGCCTCAGGTTGTGTGATGCTACTGGTGCACGCTGCTGGCAGTCATATGTGGCAGCTGTCACATACCAAGACCTGCAAGCTGGTTATAGATGGGAGTGGAAGCATGGGGTCCAGGCAAAGGAGGACGATCAAGGGTTCATTTACCACTCTCCCCACCTCCATGGGATTTGATGAAAAATGAACAGCAGGGAATGGCCAAGTTATTTCCCTTGATGGGCCCTGTTCAGATGTGGATGATCTAAAGTGCTGGGTTTGAATTTGACTATCAGAGCTGAGGAGCAGACTGGGAGAAATAAATAAATAATGCTGCAGAAGCTGTAAAGTTTTGAATTATATCAGTGCTGCGGGGAGTTATGCTTTAACAAATGTTTTTCTCTTTCCAGCACGCACACGCACATTCCTCAGGATACTTCATAACTCAAGACTCTGCATTTGGAAATCTTATTCTTCCTGTCTTACCTCGACTTGAGGCAGAATGAGGAATGTTGTTTCTCAGACCTGCAAGGTCTGATTTTTGTCTGAAGCAGGAACTGTCTGACCTTTTAATTTCTTTACTTATCTTAAAACCTTTTCTTTTTCCTGGATTTTTGTGCTTGCCTTTCGGGAGTGTGAGCTCTAAGGATGAAAAAGCAATGTTGTTGAACAGCGATTTTTATCCTGTATTTCTGTTCCTCTGTCAGGTCAAAGGCAGATTTAAGACTTCCTTGGTGTGTGAAGTGCATAGAGCTTGCTCTTCCCGGTTTCTGTGCTTTCTTTAAATAAATGTCCAAACCAGAGTCATCAAGAGATACACACTGTCAGCATTTGTGTTTCTTATTATTGTGTACAGTTATTATATTTGACTTCAATGAACGACAAAAGTTACTTTGTCCATCAAAATAGACATCAATTTGTCAAATGCATCATTCAGTCTTTTTTTTCCCCTGTATGCAGGAACATTGCTGGTGTACTGTTTGCTGTTGTAGTATCATCTGATGTCAAGTCCGTAGATATAGTGAGCCTGCCTCTTACTTTGTTTTGTGAAATATGAAAATGAATTAAAGTGGTGAAAAAGCAATTGTTTCAAACAGTCTTTTAACAGACAAAAGAACTCTTAACTTCTCTGGACATTTCAGATGGAAAGTGTTGTCTGCAAGGACAATTCTGTTTAAAAGGTCATATTTTTCTAACCATAGCTTTTTCAATACTTGGTGTATTTCATTTTGTTTGCTTTTTTCCTTCCTGCCTCTATCTGTGGTAACCAATTCTAGCTCCATGCTGAAAGAAAATCTGTTGATCTTAAGGTTAATTATTTTGGAATTGTGATCATGTTACCAGGTAACCAAGTAACTTAGAGTGAAAAATAGTCCTTACATACATGTTCTTCTATCTCCACAGCTTCACTAATAACAAATTATATTAGTACATTCATTGCTTTACCTGTGGAGGCAAGTTTTGGAAAACAAAAAGGAACAGGAGAACTTAAGTGAGAACCAGAAATCAGAAAGCATCTGTTAAATTGGTGCCCATTTGAAGCAGCTCTGTCCTTTGCAGAAATAACTTAGCTGTCCCATGAGGCTTCCAGGGTTATAGTCTACAGATTTCCTTAGGGACATTCAGGTATCCTGTTTCCACCTGCAGGGTATTGCCTGAACCCAGTAAGCAAACTGTAAGCACTGTTAACAGTTCCATTCCTCATGACTAAGAATACAGCAAGGACCAAGAGACTGATGCATGGGATATGAGGAGAATGCCACCACTTTCATGTACATCATCTGGGTACAGACCCTTGCAGAAGCTGTAGCATACTGAAATGTTTTCAGTAAGGAGAACCTTGTGGAGGAGGCCTGATAGAGCTTAAAGATGTGCAATTGTAACATTAACTGTTCATATCATGTGTGCTTTGGGGGGTCTGATGTGGTGAATAGTGGGAACGCTGATGGTTTCTGTGGGCAATGGAGAAAGGAGTACTGTCACTTCTGTTTTTAGTGGTTGGCTCTGTGTAGCTTTTTCCTTTTAATTACCAAGAGTAACTTGACCATGAAGCTGTCATGACTACTCATTATTCTGCAGTGTGAGCTGAGTATCTTAGGTGCTTTGAAGAAAAAGATCTCTTTCTTCACAGTGGTGCCCCGTGACAGGACAAGGGGCTACGAGCACAAGCTGGAACACAGGAAATTGCATCTCAACATGAGGAGGAACTTCTTTACTTTGAGGGTGGCAGAGCACTGGCACAGGCTGCCCAGAGAGGTGGTCTGGAGATACTCAAGACCCAGCTGGACGTGTTCCTGTGCAAGCTGCTCTGGATGACCCTGCTCTGGCAGGGGGTTGGACTAGATGATCCCTTCCAACCCCTGTCATTCTGTGATCTGCAAGTCTCTTACATGTAGAAGAGGCAGCTGTGAATCAGTCCAAGCTTGGAAACATACAAAGACAAAGAAGGTAAAGCAGAGATGGCAGGAAGTTTGGATTTTAGATTTTAGTTGAATTAAAAAGTAGGTTGGACGTTTTATCATTAAAGGAGCTTTCTTTTTTTTGTTTCCTTGAGTGTCTGCTTTCTCTAGAAACGGACCCTCTGTGCTAACAAATGGAACTATAGAATCTCTGTGTTGCTGTGCAGACTGCATATCATCCAGGCAAAGAAACAGCAAGGATCCTTCTTCTTTGGAAAGCTATTGCTCCACTGAAGGAGTTAAACTTGCTGGCTGTGTTGTTTTCATCTTGGGTATTGAAAGATCTGCTTTGGGAAATCCAGGGCCTGGGCTCAAAGATGGAGGTATTCAAAAAGGGGGAAAATTGACACAGCTGTTGTAATATTTTTAAGTTATAATGCTTCAGATTATTCTGTGTCATCATGAGAGACTTGGTGATGTATGAACATATAATTAACTGTCAAAGATACAAATGTTGTATATGGAAGCTTCTCTCAGAAACCACAGACTCTAGCAATTAGTGTCAGATGCATCAATTTATCTTGCCACTCTTACTTTTTCTTTTCTGCTATTAATCAGTATTAAAACCATTAATCTATCCCTGTACAGTAATTTCAGCAAAATCTTTTCTCCTGTTGGAACTGCATGTTCAAATTCAAATCATTATTAGTTAAAATATACCCGAACCAGGAAGTGCCTGGCGTGTCTTGTGTCTGGCATTAACCATTACCTATAAAACCAGAATGCTTGTAATCTAGTGCTGACCTGTGTACCTAAAAGTGCCTTAACACACAAAAATCACTCGAGTCATTTTATTTTCTTTGCTACAGTAGTAATCAGCCTTTCCACTCAACACAGGTGACTGGTGTAGAGTCTGTATCAGAGCAGGATGGTGGGTGAGAACCAGGCCACAGTACTGGTAGGTCTTACACTAAACAGATCGGATAGATGGGAGGTGGGCTAACGCACAGTGATGTCAGACTTTCTAAACGATGGCGGAGTCATTATCTGTTAAGAACAGATGAGATAAGTCAAAGATCTTGAACTGAAGTGCTGGAAGAACTGAACGACAGCTTCTGTCTTCTTAGCTCTGTGCTCTTTTTCTTCCACTAGACAAGTTTTCTCTCCGCATCCTTATTTTCCAAAGTCACTCACTATCTCACCACCACCATAGGCTCTGGAAAATGCTTAGTTTTAACACAAGAAGCCTGAGCTGTAGAACCATGCGTGGTTTCCTACCACTACAGGGGTGTAGTCTCCACTTTTTCTTAGTATTTTCACTGTAGTGATCTCTCAGAAGCACTGGTATGAAACTAATCAATAGTACCTGACGTTATATTTGCACTTTACGTCAGAGCAGAGAATACCCTATGAAACTCATTATTGGAAAGAAATTACAGCCCCTGATGTCACTTGCCAGGAACTTCCTAGCTGCTGTGATGTGTCCAATCAGTTAAAATAGCTAAATGCTACTTCAGCCTTCATGTGCAGTCAGTACAGGACACACCAGGTGTAATTTGCAAGTCCTACGAACGCAGCTGATCATGCTGAGAAGTCCTGTCTGAGGTAGACACTTTGGATGGCTCTTAAGTTTTTTATTAGACCACTGGTGTGACTTAAAGGCTGGAGGTAACTTACTGTCTCTGCTGCATAGCAGAAGGGTCAGTGCTCTGACCTTAACCTACGAAATGTGTGAAGAGACCAGGATTTTCCCATCTTCTGTAGAAAGAAGAGTGAGGTGACAATTATCAACCAGGTAACAGGGAACGTGAGCTCAAACTGGTGGAAGGAAATGCAAACAACCATGTCTTGGAGCGTGCAGCTTTTTGTGGCTTGACTTACCATTGTGTTTGCGGTGGTTCAGGGACAGAGCACAAGGGCTAAAGGAGGACGATGAGCCTAGAATAGTGTGGCATACAGGCACAGATGCATGAGCAGGCAGTGGCTATCTCAGTGCACATTTTTAAGCATTATGATAGTTACAACAAGACACCAGGAAGAAGCATTGCTAAGAACAGCTGTCTTATGCAGGTGATGTTCTTTCACCTTGTGTCTGCTTAAACATATATTCAAAGTCAGGAGGATGCCTGAGAAAGCAGCTGGATGATTCCTGTAGGTCAAAATTATGGCACTGATGATTCCTCCTGTCAAACCAGCTCCAATAGCAAGTTTCCTTGAAGGACAGGGTCAGAGCACTGTGCTATGGACTTCTGCTGAAGCCGAAGCCGATTCCTGTGTCCTAGGGAACAGATGGTAAGCACAATGACACGTGAATCCTAAGGAAACCACTAAGAGGAGGCAGCTCTCTGCTGGGCGGTCTGTGTGCACAGACACCTCCGAAAGAGGAGGTGGAAGGAGAGGGAAGGATTGTCTGCACCCATCTGGAAGAGTGTTCCCATCCAGAGCTTTATGTGCCTGATCTGTTTTGCTAATGCACGGGGAAAATCCTATAGCATCTGCTAGTGACACCCTTCTCTCTGGCAAGTCTGGTAATAGGTTTGTTCTGAAACACTTTTTGGAGGCTGTAGGGAATCCTTGGGCTAAAATACACTGTACGGAGCTTTCTGAAGTGAACAGTAACTTTGAAGATTAGTGGGGGAAGTGGATTTCACATGCTGTTGGGTTGGAAGCTTGCTTCGGTGAGTTTCTGCATTTGTTGGAACCACAGAGCTTGCCCCAGAATTTTTACAACAAAAACACCACCTTCTCCTTCTTTCCTGGTTCTTACTCTTAATAGAAGGAATCAAGTGACATGCCTCCCTACAGAAATGATTTTTACAGTTGTCCTTGAATACAGGTTTTTCAGAGAGGAGGAAAGCAGGTTAAACGACAAAGTGCAGAAAATTTTATTAGTGCAGTGGGACATGAAAAACGATACTTCTTAGCTACTGGTGAGGAAATGGCTCTTCTCCTCAATTACTCCACTCTGCCAGGCTCTTTGGGGCATTGAATTATGAAAGGTGCTGTCACAGTTCTCAACTTGTTCTCATTCAGACCTCTAATCCTGGATACTTTAGTGTCAGTGGATGCTACTTTTGTCATGCAGGTTCCATGCATTGTGGCTGGAAGTTGTTCAAAATCTACCTTATTTTTCTCCCAAGAACTTGTACTGGTTCATTTAAAAATGCGAATCACAAGCTTGCACGCCACCTTCACTATTCGCATGTTGTACTGTCCATTAGCATATGCGTGTTACTGGTTGATAGAGTGTGAGTTTCTTTCAGTAGGGAATGATGTCTCCTTGTAAAACAGCAATATTTGTAGATTTATGGACATTTTTACATCTTCAGAGGCTTATTCAGTGTATTACCTGAATCCTCACTTGAGGCAAACTAAGTTCTGTTATCTTCAGTTTTGCAGATGGAGAAAAAGGCAAAGGGGTTGCAATAACTGCAGGTACAGAAAGCCTGTGGAGTCATCAGGATTAGCTCCTGATTAGTGAGATAGTGAAGCGTCATCTGGAGGCTATTATTCTGCATCTCACACCAGCATCTGGCTCATCTCCCCTCACCTAGAAGATCCTGAGCTCTTTGGTTTCTGGTTTGTCTTTGCTTTCATGGGTAGTTCAGTGCTTGGGTTTGTTTTGGGTTTGGGGTTTTTTTTTCAGATAGCGAAGACAACAAATCTGGGCAGAGTTTGGGCCTTTTATGTTTGAAATTCTGTGTAGGGAGGATAGTGATAAAAAGACAACAACAGTATTGTACTTGGTGTTGGGAAGCAAGGGCAAGTGTAGTTCCTTCTCCGCAACAGTGACCAGATAGACTTGCCCATTATGCTGGGGTTTGGCCACCATTTCATGCCCTAAGCAGAAGTACATTAGAGTCTCTGCCTGCCTGTATGACTGTAGACCTTCTCCATCTGTCAGTAGGTGGCCACGTGTGGAAGTGGGAATGGCCAAATGCGAGCCCAAGCCAAAGCTGCCGTCTCCATCTTTCTCTGCCGGCAAGAGTTATGCACAGCTGGCTGACAGCTGGGATGGGGCCAGGGGGGGCTGTGTCTTCGCAGCCATGGATCATTACAACCTGTCAAGGAGAGACACACCAAGAGTATTACGTTTTCAAGCTCTGCCCTAGCAGATGGCTTGTTAGTCCAAGGAAAGCAAAACGGCCGTGCATGGACCTGTGTACATCTGGCTGACGTTCATGCTGCAGTGACAGCAACCCTGGCAGCCCCTCTAAGAACCAGACAGCCTTTGTCCCATCCAAACGAAGGTGTGTTGTGCTGGCTTGGCTTGAAGCTTCTCCATTCTGAATATAATTTCCCTGGACTTTGAGGTTTTCAAAGGCTCGGTTGCCCTCTGAGCTGAGCCTGGATGTATGTCCCAGACTCGCACAGAGGCAGAGAATGTTTTTGGTAGATTCCGGCCTAATCATTTTCACATTTAGTATCTTGAACCAGTCAGTTTGCTCTGTCAGCAAACAAGCCTGATGATTGTGTTCGTTTGGATAGACCATCTTTCATTGACATGTTTGTTCGTCACTTGGCACAGTGGAGTCCTGACATAAGACCGGTTGCTAAGCACAGGAAGTCATTTACAGTGGCAAGCTATAGAGGCTGGTTCAGCCTCTGTTACTGATCTTCCTTTCAGCTGAGAATTCGTAGAGCAATTGCAAAAAAAATATTCCCATTTGTAGTAATATCCCCCATGCTACTTTGTATCTTATGCCAATGATAAACTCAGAGACTGGGTTTCAGAGAGACCTGCCAGTATGATGTCCTGATCCCCACATGGGGCTCTTGGCAGGGGTGCTGCAGTGCATCAGAAGAGAGCCAGTGTTTCTTTTGACGTGGCTTGCCAAGCTCTATGCAATCAAATGTCATTCTCCAATAATAGAGCTGCTTAAGTGCTGCAAAAGACAACTTAGAATCATAGAATCATAGAACTGCCTAGGTTGGAAAGGACCTTTCAGGTCATCTAGTCCAACCATCAACCTAACTCTGACAAAAACATCACTAAACCATATCTCTAAGCACTATGTCTACCTGTCCTTTAAAAACCTCCAGGGATGGTGCCTCAACCACTTCCCTGGGCAGCCTGTCCCAATGCTTAATAACCCTTTCAGTGTAAAAATTCTTTTTCTCTCAGTCACAGGATGCAAATCTCCATCAGATGCAAATTCCCAATTCTATGATGTGCGTTCAGTATGCATTGTGCATTCCATGTAGGTATGTCATCGTAGATGTCTTCCTTGATTTTGATGCTTAGAGCAATGAAAGCCAACGCCTGGGCTCCTTCCCCCTCCCCGACTGTTTTTCTTTCCTGTAAGCTATTATTTCCTGCAAAATTGGTTTCAAGTGGCAGAAGGAAATACGCCTATGGGATTTCCTAACACATACAGTGTAGTGTAAATTATACAGCCTTCTATCTGACAGCCAAATTGATTTCAGAAATATCCCTGTAAATAACATTTACAGTGAGTTACAAAATGCACCTTGCAGTCCCCCACAAATATGACAGCTTTTCAAAACTGAGACCATTTTCATGAGGAACAAAGCAAAACACTGAATCACTGCTGTGGTTCTTACTAGTCTTACATATAATGCATTATTTACCAGCAAATGTTAGCTTTCCGGCATCTCATAATGTTGGTATTTCACACAACGGGTGGGAATTATGCCTTTAATTCTTTTGTGTTCAGTGTCTGGATTTGGAAATGAAGAGAATTCAAAACTCAGATGAAGGAGGAATCATCCTTTGGTGACTTGGGGATTCCAGCTGCAGGTAAATCAGTTGAAAGATTTTACTCTCATTAGCAGTCAGATGATGATCGACAATTATGCCATACTGCTCTGCTTTGTTCTGATCCAGCAGGGGAAAGGTGGGAACACCTAATCTCACATTCAAGCACTCCTTGCAATGAGAGTGTTTGTTCCAAGTGCAGAGCCCCTCTTTGACATCCTTCTGTCCCCAGGTTTGTGGAAGAACATTATCAAGCAGTAGCTGTTGTTTTCTTCACTGAACAGCAACATAAACTGAGTCACAGAAAGGGGAAGTGCCTGGCTGAGGCCATCTAGTTATGTGTTGGCAGAGCATAGGTGAGAACCCAAACCTCCATATACCAATGGCCCAGGCAACTGCCTTCTCTTCACTATGAGCTGAGGACGCCCAGTGTCTCGTAGGGCTGTGCCCGTTCTCTGGTCCTAGCAGATCTCAGTGGTGAGGCACCTCAGAAAGAATGAACGCACCCTCCTTCACCACCAGTGTCCTCATTACTGCACGTCCCCCACCTCTCGCCTTGTGGAAACGTGTGTCTTTTTACAGTTAATGGGTTCTCTAATGTCTGTGCCAGGATGAGCTTGTAGTCGTGCTTTCTAGATTAATTGAAATGCAGAATACACACAGTGCTCTAAAAATGTATACGTTTATGTCACCGCAGTAGTGATATATTCATTTAACACACATAGCTCTGCTGTTTATTGCACACCTTTAATCTTATATACCCCACTGTTCTGTCATTACAAACTGCTCTGGAGCACATTTGAATGGCAGGGTAAACCACCTCAAACAGCTTGCATTTATTCTTTTTTTTTATTTATTTAATCTTTTCCCCAAAATGTTTTTAAAGTCCCTTTAACAGGATCAATCATCTGCACTTAAAAACATCTGAGATAGAAAGGTAGAAAGAGGAATTTCAATGGAAGACAGCTGAGACGGTTTCTGTAGGGGATACAACTCTAGAAGAGCAAGAGTGCAAAAGCCTCCAAAGATGGCATTTTTTTTTTTTTATCTCAAGAACCTGTCTCAAGAAGCTGAGTAATGATGCTTTTGGACACCTCATACCTGTTTTGACATAGCTGTTCCGAAGAAGCTTAGCAATACCCTCCCTTGCCCAAGAGTGGTCCCAGACCATCACTCAAGATACAGTCAAATCATTCAAAGCCTAGATGTCAAGACAAGAGGCACTTTAGCAGCTCACAGCATTTATCCCTGCTACCCTTCTGGTCTTTAACATCCTGTTAAAACCCCCCTGAGCTGAACAGCACTTCCAAGCAGCAACAGCACTGTATGCTGTATCTGCTGGAGATACAATCCCACACTGCTGCTTCATGCAGCACTGGGGAATTAAATCCCTGACATGAGTTGTAGAGCATGTTTCCATTCAAAGCATTGGGACCTATCCCAGGGAAAGATGAGTCCTGTCATGATGTATGGTAGTTTCTTCAGACCTGCCTACAGAGCTCTGAATCACACCAAAAATGGGCCAAGAGCCCCACTTCTGAGTGTTGGCACCTGTCCCAAAGGCAAGTGCACATGGTGCAGCTGAAATTCAAAATGGCTTAAGGCAAAAACATACATTTTTTCCCCTCCTAAGTGCAGGGCTTTCCTTCCTCCTCAGCCTGTACCCATATGATCTAAATGGGCTTCCTCTGAGACCTTTACATACTTAAACCTGTACAGGTCTCCTCTCCCTTCATCGCATACACAGTGCTCGTGATTTGGCGTGGAGCATCATCAGCGCTTACGGTGTGGGGTATCCTTTGCTGTCACTAGTTGTCCCAATCCAGAGCAGGTGAGGGAATGAGGAGTCACTGGGTCATTATCCACTGCAGCCCTAGGTCTATGGTTTCTGTTTGGCCCTTAGCAGTCAACAAGCAGATGTCCCAGTCCTGCTGGAGTGTCCAATTGCTGAACTCACTGTTCCCCTGCAGATACCACAGGGCACGGCTATCACAGGAGGTGGCTAAGACCAGGCTTCTACTGCTATGGCTTTGGGTACAATGCCTCTGATGTCAAAGCTCTCTGTACGGACCATAGGCTTCTTCAAGGAGCACATTCAGATCTCCTGCAAGTGTCTTGATCAGTGAGCGTTCATGAAATATCACATCGCCCCAGCACTCAGGAAAGCTCAGAAAAAAGCCCAGCAGCTAAAGTCCCCATCAGGGGTGAAACAAGCTTTAGGTGTCCTTCCAGAGCACAGGTCAAATGTGAGACCTCTCAAATTGACTCCAGCTATTCGAACAGTCCCCTAGGATCAGCACGACAAAGAGGGAGTCTAACTTCCCACCGTGATTTAGCTTAAAGACTCCAAGGTGGCAATTCTTCACGTGTTACAGAGAAGTATTACAAAAAGCACAAGAAGGCAGTGTTGAAATTGTAAAAATAATTTTGCTGTAACAGGACTTTTTATAGAAGTCAAAGATAGCCAAGGGACATTTCAGGATTTTATTAAAGTAACATCAAAACTACAAACTGTATCAAGTGCAAAGGCCAATGCTATTGGTATGGGAAAAGTGAATCTCCTCCAGAAGTGTGTAAAAAGATATGTGTTTGTACTGTCATCTGGCTTTCCTGACAACTGCAGTATCTCTAGACATAATAACTAAGTGACACCTAGTAGCCAGGCAAGTTTTCCCGTGCTGTGATACAGTGAACACATTAATGTCTCAGGCTGGCCTTCATTTAGTATTGTAGCAGCCTGCAGTAACGACTGTCTTTACCAAGGTCACCATTAGATCCCATTAACCTCTGTAACAGGCTGGTGGCAAAGAGTCAGGAAATAATCAAGTGCCTGATGAGAAAGGCTACAACGCCTTGACATGGACTTCGCATTACTAAATCACAGGGTAGTGTGTGACTTGGCAGCCAAGTGTGACTTGGCAGCCAATTATGTTTCCTCCGAAAATAAGAATGCCAGCACTGTTGGGGAGAGATGCACTGTCAGCATGACTTGCACAGCTATGAAGGAATAGACACGGCCAAAGTCAGTCAAGATGCTCCAGGGTCCCATCAGACCATAACAATGACACTGCCTCAATAAGGAAGACACCAGTCACAAGGCCATAGAGTCATAGAATATGTTGGGTTGGAAGGGACCTTTAAAGGTCAACTAGTCCAACGCCCCTGCAGTAAGCAGGGACATCTTCAACTAGATCAGGTTGCTCAGAGCCCCATCCAGCCTGGCCTTGAACTTCTCCAGGGATGGGGCCTCCACCACCTCTCTGGGCAACCTGTGCCAGTGTCTCACCACCCTCGTTGGAAAGATCTTCCTAATGTCTAATCTAAACCTACCCTGCTCTAGTTTAAACCATTGCCCCTCGTCCTATCGCTACATGCCCTTGCAAAAAGCCTCTCCCCAGCTTTCCTGTAGGCCCCCTTCAGGTACTGGAAGGCTGCTATAATGTCTCCCTGGAGCCTTCTCTTCTCCAGGCTGAACAACCCCAGCTCTCTCAGCCTGTCTCCATAGGAGAGGTGGTCCAGCCCTCGGATCATCTTCGTGGCCCTCCTCTGGACCTGCTCCAACAGGTTCATGTCCTTCCTGTGCTGAGGACTCCAGAGCTGGACACAGTACTCCAGGTGGGGTCTCACAAGAGTGGAGTAGAGGGGGAGAATCACCTCTTGATCTGCTGGCCATGGTGGGAGGTGGATCAAACACTCATTACCCAGAGACTCCCACCAGGGGAAACCAGGCAGCAATGTCCCCATGTGGCAGAAGTGGGAAATTAAGGACTTGATCGCTTTGCTCAAAGGGGAGAAGAGTGCAAAGGAACCCCAGCATGCAGTAGCCTCAGGGCAAGGGAATGTTATTCTTCCTTGCAGGATCAGGGCTGCTCGTTGGTGAGGCTCTGCAGCCTCACCTCCCCGGGGTGCTCAGGAGCCCTGCGAGCACTCCAGGGCCAAACAGTCGCTGAACAGCAGAGGGTGGCTCTCGCCTGGGGCCAGGGCTGGTGGGAAACACTAGGGAGCAGAAAGTCTGGCTCAGAGACATGATGCAGCCAACAAATGTGCAGGATGTCTCCTTGCACAGCTTTCAGTGCCACTGTCAGAAGGACTTAAGTCTGGAGAGTGAAAACTTGAGTTGCATCTTGGACAGCTTCTTTCTAGTAAATCCTTGCTTCTGACAAGCTGGGATTGCTGCTGGCAAGCAAGAGCTTGCTTCTGAAGCTGATGCCAGCTTCAGCACACAGGTTTGTTGTCTCCTGTTTGTCTCCTATTTTCTCTTAAGCTTTGCTCAGATGTGACTTACAGCTGGTCAGTAGCTGTTCATGTGCTGGATGAATGCTCATTTGTAAGTTTAGGTGTATCCTCCATGAAAAAAACGTAAGGTGATCAAGTAGGAACGGAGAAAGAAGGAGAGGCATGTTCCTCCAATCTCTCACCCCAGCTTGACTCTGCTTGTGTGTCATGTCAAAATGATGCCAGCCACAAGAGATTGTCCCTGTAGGGACACTGTCCCACCCACTCTGCTGTATTTGAATGAATAGCGGAGTAATCAACATGGCATCACTCAACTTCACACAACTTCCCTGCTCACGTAAATAGCGGTCCTGCCCCTCACACCTACTATCCCAGACATCACCGCTTTGGTTTAGAATATCTGCAAGTGTTTAAAACAGACGTGTTCTCCTTTAACAACATAAACCAGAGGCAAGTGCCCCCCAGAAAACTCCACTGCTTTGAATAGCAGACATGAACCGGCCCCTTAGTTTGTACACATTTTAAGTAGCCAACATGTAACACCAGAGGAGCCATTCAAATGCCATGGTGTTCCCGCCAGTCTCTGTTAGCATCTTCCTCCACCCTCGTCCCTAGCAATCTCCTCCACAGCCCACAGCTGCTCTCCCTGCTGGTGGGTGCAGCTGCACCCCAGCGATGCAGCGATGGCAATCCCAAAAAGCAGAAGGTGCTGGAGCAGACCGTCAGAGCCTGCTGTGGCTAAGGAAGGGGTCAGCAGGCTTCGAGACAACTTGGTGACTCTCGCCCCTGGGAAAGGGGCCACTTTGCAGCTGCACAGGCAGATGGCAGGAAATCGGGTGAGGTCCTGTCCTCCCTGCAGGGAGCACGGAGAGTCTCGGTAAGATGCTGAAGAACTTGGGTGAGGTTTTGCTTGCAAAGTGAGAGACCCTTGTAGGGCAGGGTTAAGGGTTATGCTTTCAGGCAGAGTAGAAATCCACCCCATGGACTCATACCCAACTGGCTGGGCCTTACCCTGAGCTGCTCCCAACACACGCTGACAAACTGGGAGTAAGTTTTAAAACACAGCAGCTTTATTCAAAAGCTGCAGATTAAAAAGATCCAGACATATTCTACAGGACAGCTTCTAGCTAGACTCTCCTTCCACACCACCAGAAGCAGAAGGCAGAAAGAAACAAAAAGCGCAGAAAATACTCCAGAATTGTCTATGGGACTTCTTCAAGTAAGATCATGCGCAACAGCTTGTCCTCCAACTACCAGCACACCTGTGACCTTGCTGGCAGGTCTGGGATAGATTGCTCCAAGCTCCTGAGTGATCAATGATGGTATGGTTGCCTTTGGGATTACGTTTTAACCTGGTATGAGAAGTTCTATTTTCAGAATAACCACTGTGGCTCAACCTCGCTTCTCTTGCTCCTGCATGACATGACTTGACCACATCCATCTCCCAGACAGGCTTCATTTTCCCACAAAGCTCATCAGTGAGCTCAGCAAAATCAATTGGATCCACCATATATATCTACAGAAGTCAAATCAAGTAGGTCCTGAAGTGTCTTGGCAGGACCCTAAGGAATGTGTTGTTCACCCAGGGGCTGGCCATGCTGCAGCTGTCCTGAGGATGACTAAAGGCCCTCAGCCACCAGGCAGGGACCTTCTCTGCAGCTGTAGGACTTTCTCCATCCTCTGTTCACTTGGTGTCTCTGGCAAGGGCTGCTCTGATCACCTTCCATTCACTCCTAGAACATCTGTGAATGGATCATTAGGGATCATTCTCTGCTCTGCTTCCTGCATCCACATCTCTTCCTTAATGCCATCTGTTTTTCTCTCTGCACTTCTTGACTAATTGTCTGTTTACCTGCCCCTTCTTCCACAGTTGGCCGGTTTCTTTTCTCACCCTAGCATTAGCACCAATAATGAGAGCTCTCGTTTCTATCAGGGAACAAATTATTCAGGGAGGTGTAGAGTTCCAGGTAAGGTTTTCCTTCAGAGCAGAAAAACAGTCAATAATTAGCAGATCACATTTGACTGTGGCTCTGCAGAGACTCCCACACCTGGATGTGGGGCTACTGGTTGAGACTGGGAGATATTTCCAGGTTTCCTTGTCTGAGTGTCCTTCCAAGTGGAGTTTTTCTAGGTGACATTTTCCTGTGCCTTAAGACTCCTTCATGGAGATGTGAGTGTAGGATTTGCAGCTCTCTCTGTGCCTTTGCTTCCCTAATTTTGACGTGGTGATCTGCAGTCCTGGTTAGTTCATGTTTTGTCTTTCCCTTGCAGAAGGGTGCTCAATGCAGGTCACGGGATGAGCCAGACGTGCCCTATGGATGCTGCAGTGTCTGTCTTCAGTAGGAGCGATTCCTTCTCGTGCTCTGTGTAGTGAATAGCCTGTCTACAATGAAAATTGCAATTACCCTTGGGCCACCATGGCAGGTAGAGACTTCCAGTCCAGAAAAATGGGTGACAGCCTTGCACCCAAAGCATCCAACTCCTTTATGTTGCCCCCCTGCCCCCCCCACCCCCCCCCCACCCCTCGCCAAGTCATCATATTGGCAAAGAGACAACAAATGGAGTGGGAAAAAGCACAATGCATGACTTTGGGTTTAAAGTACATGATACATCTTACACTGTTACTAGTTTCCCTTCTCATTCATCTTTGAGTCCATAGGAAACATGTGGGTGGGTTACAAATGCAAGGTTCTGCATGGCCTGGCTCAGGACTGTGGTATGTGGCATTTCTGGTTTGGTTTTGTTTTTTAGGAAAGCTTAGTGACTTACTAAATAATATTGAGCAGATAAGGTCTGAAATCAATGTTCTGAGTAACTGAAAGTCTGCCAAAGAACGGAATGCTTTACTTAATTGAATTAAACATATTTCTTGCATTGGTTTCAGAAAAACATTTTCTTGGAGCAAAACTGAAACATCACTTAATTTTAGCTTAAACCAAGTGGACTGAATGCATCATGCCAGATGCTCTGCTGGCTCCATGCCCTTGTAAGTTCAACTGTCAGGAGGACACGTTTCAAAGGGCAGAGACAAACACGCGCTCACACTCTGATTCTGCTTAGCTCTCTGGTCTGCGTAACAGGAGCGTCTGCCTCCCTCCCCAGCACACAGCACTGTAGGAGGAGATTGTATTAATCATCCATCCTGATGACCAAGAATGTTAAAACTAAAACATCAGGTCTGTCTGCTATAACGTGCTTAATTGCACAGTCCCACCCTGATAAGGAGAGATGTATGTGTGTCCCCTTTCATCCATGCCCATGGTGGTTATTGGCTGTGCCAAGGTCTTCCAAAGTAACAAGCCATTACAAGTGAACAACCAGACACACTGCAGAAAAGCCTCAAAGGCCTGAAAATCATAAACCCTGAAGTCTTATCACACTAGTCACTCCGCTAGGCAGTATTTTGATAATCTTGAGCAGAATTCTGTAGCCTGCCAGGGTGAGTGTATGCCTCGCATCATATATACATTTGGTCTGAGGTGAGTGGGAAGAGAATGCAAAATGCAGTTAACAGCAAATTCTGAACAAACCGTAATCCTATCTACTTTAGAACCCAGAATAAGGAATAATGCTGTGCCAGAGTAATCTTCATGGCCGACAAAAACTAATAAAGTCAGGATTTGCGAAGTGCTCTGATTTTGCAAGATCAGAGGTATTTTAAAGGAAGGCGTTGAGTGCAAGAAACACCCACTGAATAATGCACGCCTGGCTGGAAGTCTGCAAGAGGGAGCTTCTCAGCAAGGACAGAGCACAGCCCCGTGTTTGAGACATCGCTGGAAAGATAAAACTCATGGCCTGGCTCTCCAGTGCACCGTAGAAGCACAAGGCTGCTATAAACCACATCTACCTGGAATTTTGGGTGTCCAGGCACCAAACAGACGACCTGCTTTGGCTGGAAATGGGGCTGTGCCGGAGATGCCAAGGGGGTGTTTCTTTGTCCTTTGCAGCATTTGATTATTTCCTAATAGTCAAAAAGGGCAAGTGCTGCTCTTGACATACCCTGATTTTCTTTTTGGCTAGGTGGTTCTTGAGTACCGGCTCTCACAGGACTCCCTGCGGAGTTCCACTTACCAATAACGACCTTGCAGATGAGGGGTGCCACAAGTGGACATGGCTGAGTCAATGGCCGTACCCCGCTACTGACCCGTGTTGTGGCCTTTGGCAAGTCACATCACACCTCTCTTGGCCTTGTCTTTTTGTCGTTTGATAAGAATTGCTTCACGAGGGAAATTGTCTCCTTCAGATAAAAATAAACACACTAATATGATGCTGGTCTCATTAACCACTGCTGAAATACAGATAATTATATGCTGAGCCAAAGAAGTCAAATGAGTTAAATATTTTTAGATAAAACACAGGGTTTGGGATCATGGATTTGAAGAGCTACCAGAAAAAAATGACCTTGAGTACTGAAGAATTTTGGCTAGTAGGCAAATATTCCTTGTGACAAAAATTGATAGTTAAACACCACATGTTATTCCTTATATCTAAGTAATTTCTGTAATGGTTCAGTTTATAACAGTTCCACAGTTTACAAAGGTGATATTGCTTTTATTTCAGAACAAACGCTGCTCGTAAGTGAGAAAAGAGACATCTAATTGTCAAACTCAAGGACATCAGACAAAGGAATAAGACATACTGTGAGACAAAATCAAGACTAACTCTTCTTCACAAAAGCATTCAGTAACACTTTTTTTCCTTTTTCACTCACTTTATGTCACTATTAAAAAAACCTCTCATAGTACTCTGAAGCACTGTGAGCATTTCCTCTGCGGTACCAGATGCCCCTGCAGGAGAACAAGAACAGGAAAACAAATAGGATAACTCAAAGTCAGTCTGAATTGTATGGTACCTACCAACCCTGGGGATTTACTCAGTTTTCATAAATAGAATATTCAGTGATTTGCAAAACATGGAAAAGGAACTATCCTCCCACTTGGGACGCTGGACATAAGCTAAATGCTTTCCTTGACTCTTACAAACAGCATATGCATGAGTAGAGGAGTGCTGTCTAGTTACAGCCACTGCTCTTAGTGCCTTGACGCTGTTGCGGGGAACACAGAGAAGCTTGCAATTCTTGAGAGAAACTACAGCAGTCCTTATCACCATGTCTTAAAGCAACCACTCCTACTGCTCTGTAAGTTCCCTCCACTAATATATGGAACAAGTTGTTAGTTTTGCAGAGGCCTGAACCCTGTCAAGTGCCCACCTCTCCTGCAAGGCCAGGTTTCCCTGGACACATGGAGCTGAAGTCTTCTCTACGAAACCCTCCACCCAGTGCTGCCACAGGGCCAGGACTCTGGAGCCCACCACAGAGCATTCCTGACCCACCAAATACAGCCAGAAAAGAAACACACACACACACACACACACACACACACACACACACACACAATTAAGGGCAATCTAGAGATTAGAGGAATGGCCACTGGGCTTTCGTACTTCCTATACATGCCTCAGAAAACCTCACCATGACTGGTTCTCTTGCCACCAGCCACCAGAATGTCCCAGCCTGGGAACTGCTCAGTGGCAAGTGGCTGCAGGATGAGCTCCAGCAGGTCAGCACCTCTGAAGAACAGGTTCCTTGATTAGTTACCAAACAAAGAGGCTGATTTTCTGGGGGCACCCATGTTTCAAAATGGTTTTTGTTAGAACAGCTTCTTCTGCTCCTTTCAAAGACAAATAAACCCTATCCCAGTCCAGCTTCTGCTTTTCCTCAGTCTTAACGATTTGCTCTGTAGGACCCAGAATGATATTTTTTATCAAGGAATGCCCTTTACCATTGCCCATGAAACAAAACAAAATTATGACAAATAGCATGTTTCCTCTGGGAGCAATGCCCACAATGCACACTTGAAACCTTGTTCAGGCAGAAGCTCCTATTTCCACTACATGAGCTTGTCTGGAAATCCTGATCCTCTTCCTCCTCCAGTACAGACTGCCAAGGCTTTTCCTGGCAGATGTTTCCCCTGCTAAAGTTGATGCTACTCTGTGTTTCAATATCCAGTGAATTACTTCCTTAAAATTAAAATAATGCTGTGCAAAAGCATTTAAAAGGGAGGAGCAATACTATATTTTGCAACATAGAGATCCTAGAAACCAAACTAATATTTTTTAAAAAAAGAGAATTCAAGCAATTTGGGGGAGGGAGAAGCTGTCTTTCAAAAAAAGTACAACTGAGTGTCATTATTTTATCTTTACAATCATGTACCTATTGGACTGAAGCTGTGATTTCAAGGCGTTATACAGTACTAGAAAATCAATGACTGTAGAGTGGGCTCAGTAAACCTCATCAATCCTCTCACAGCCCTGCAACCTCATGGAAAAAAGCCAGCCATATCTTTCCATTAGAATAGAAGCAGATTGCACATCATCAAATTGCATGTCCCCAACTCCATTTTAGGTCTTCCAGGTTTTCTTTTTTGTGACTTAAAGGCTTGCCACAGCTGTAGCTGAAATGAAGTTTTCCTCTTTAAGGCAATTATTTTTACCATTGACCGCTGATTTTTGAAAATTACATCATTTCAATGCCATACTTGAGACATCTTAGAGTGCTTTCATTTTTAAAAGATGCTGAGCATTTGACTTCTGATATAAGCCCCCTTTAAGATGTCTTAAAACCCGGACAGCCCCAAACTGCTGATTTTTGTGCTCACCATTTATAAATGACGGCCTGAAAATACTGCCCTTTGGGGATGCTGTAATTAATTTCATTTGTTTGTTTGTTATTTGGTAAAGCCAACAACAGTTTTTAGCACCTACAGATCCAGCGTAAATGACCAGATATTGAAAATTATCTATATTTACAATACACCAAAGAAGTGGAGAAAACTGTGAACTACATTAAAAAATGGTTCACAAGAGAGTAACTTTTGTACAGTAGCTCTGAAAGAAAGTGTAGGCACTTCTTCAAGAGTTCTCGGTCCCCAAAATTCAGTCTCCTTTCTCAGAGCTATGCTCACTAAGGATAAAAATCCACAATACACGCATCCCTGCCTCCAACGAGGAGAAGGCTCTCTACCACCTCTTTGCTCAGAAGACCAGTGGTGAAGGAGACCACTGTCCCCAATACTTTTCAGAACAAGGCTGTATTCATCCCCCAAATGGAACCACACTATGTGCAGTCCTCCTCAGGAAGAATTTAATCCTGTCTTTACACTTTTTGGTCTTCTTTGAAAGCAACTCACCCTCTTCACATCACACTAAAGCTACTGAGTGAAGCACTTTCTTGGGACGCTGGCTGGTGAGAGCAGACAGAGGACGGAGTTACTGGTGGGAGCCAAGAGGGAACAAACTTCCTGGAAGTCTGAGAGAAGGAGACAAAAGTAAAATTTTCACAGGGCTCTAGCTTCGCTTTCTTCACCAGTTTGGGGACGACACCCCTGAGGGAGCGGAGCCCCATCCTCTGCTCCTCGTACCAGACGTTCCTCTTGCCACTGACCTCCTTCCGAGTCGTCAGGTAGAAGGGAGACTTGGCCTCCATCTGCATCGGAGCCAGTGTACTTGTAGAGGAGGCAGTGTGGGCAGACCTTGTGCCCTTTTGAGTGCTCATGGTAGATCTGGCCATAACACGCTCTGTTCGTATTCACCCTGTTTTCTTGCTTCACGCTACCCATTCTGGCAAAAAACATCCTGTTCTGGGAATCTTTGAGCAACTGAATGTCACCAGACATTAAGTCTGCGTGCTCCTGTAAGGTTTGCATGTTCAGGTACTGGCTGTTGTATCTCACCACCGTGGACAGCAGGGCTATGGGGCTGTCATCTCCCAGGCATCCCGTCTTCCACATCTCTTCCTCATCAGAAAGGGAGAGGTAGACAACGTTGTGAGAGCAGGCACCAGACATCCCAGCTTTACTCAGGACCTTAAGCTTCTCCTTGAGCTTTCTGGTGGAAGAGCTGAAGGTGCTGCTGGTGATTGAGAAACCAGCACCAGCATTCTTGAGAATTCGGTCCAGGCCTCGTTGGATAGCATGGAGGGACACAGGTAGAAAGTCAGACCCATCTGTTTTCTTCACAGTGATGTAAAAGTCCTCCAGGAGTTCATTGAGCTTCACTGCTGGGATCTGGAACAAGATGAAGGGGAAAGATGTGTTAAGGTACTTATGAGAAGGAAATGCATGACAGGTGGGGAAGACACATTTAGGACTTCTCCATGCTCTGTCTGAAGAAACCTACAGCAGCTTCTGTGCTTCCCCAGAAGTTTCTTTCTGGGCATCCTCAGAGTCTTGGGAAAAGGCTACATGTTTATCTAAGCAAAAGAGATGCAATGAAGCCCCATGGTGTAAGGATGCTCAGGCACACCAGATACATTTCACTGGTTGGCACCACTTTTGCTCCAGATGTAGAAATCCAGATTCAGAAGAAAGGAGCCAAATTTCTGGCTTTTTTGAAGTGAATGAAGGTTTCAGTCACACTGAGGTGTGACTGTGTGCAAATGTGTGACCTACCACTTGGGTGTAATACTCTGTACTTTTGCAGTAATGTGGTACCTATGGAAACTTTTCAGGAGAAGGAGGAGAAGCAGGAGGAAGAGAAGGAGGATGAGGAGAAGGAGCAGAAAAAGGAGAAGCAGCAGCAGCTTCTTTTTTTGGCCATGAGATGTCAGTATTGCAGTCGGGCTGCTTTAGCCTGCCTGGTCTTAGATCAACCTAACAGAGAAACTTAGCTGTAAAAATATGAGTGGGCCTTTTTGTACTTTGGCCCTTAGCCACAATCCTTATTTTGGTGTCTACTCTGATTTTGCTGGGAGTTCATTTTTGGAGAAAAGTCCATGAATGCTCTGAACTGCGTTGGGTAGCTCTAGGAGCAGAAATCATCCAAACAGTATGTCCTTAGGGTAACAGCTGGAAATCCTGTCATGTGGCAGCATGAGGCTGCGTGCAAGTGTTTACGTACGTGGAAATCTTTACTATCGCCCTGGATTTCCAGGCTGCTGGCTCAACCATGAAGGCACTAGGGTGTGAATCAGAAGAGGTTACAACTTTATTACGAAAAGCTTGGAAGGTCCCCAAGACCACAAGGACTTAAAGAAGGCTGAAACCCCATCTCTTTTCAAACATTATGATAACTTCATTTGGCCGGGGGAGCTGGCTCTCACCACTGAAAAAAAACAGTATTTTGCTAAGTTTTCTGACCTTAGTGATGTCCATGTAATCTCTGAGTCCTTTGGTCAGGCACCAGTATCTCCGCACGTTGAGAGCATAGAGGGTGGCCTCGGTGGTGTTGGGGCTCACAGCACTGATACACAGGTATTTGAGGTTGTCATCAAAATTAAAGACGGGAAACTTGTTGAGCTTAGTTGAATACGCTAGAAAACAAATAAAGAAAGGGATGAAAATAGCTTGTCCTAGTGACATGCTGCTACCATTTCTGGCCAAGAGCAACTTGATGTTTTTCACAAAATGTGAGGAATTTAAGGAAGATGAAACACAGCACTTCCCTGCTGATTTCCCACAGGTTTGTGCACTGAAAACTCAGATGTGGCAGGAGGGGCACCAACATGAAGTCACCCTAAGGTTGCCGCAAAGCTCAAAATGTACTGCCACGCAGAGCCAGTAACAGAGAGGGAGTAACACAGCATCTTTTACCTTGCTGCAGAAACAGCAGGAAGATGACAAAGGCAAGGGTTTTCCCTTTGTTAGCCAACTCAGGAGCAGGGGAAAAGCTCATCCTCTTCATATACAGCCTGACTCTGTGCTGCTGGTGTGTCACACCACCATGAGCGTCTGTGCACACAGGGCAGGCAACGATAACCAGGTAGGATTTTCCACTCGTACCCACTTTCTGCTCCCTGTTAGGCACAACAGAATTGGGCCCTGTTGCTTCAGTGGACCAAAGGCAGGCACATCTTGATGAATACCACGAGTTAAGTGAAGCCACACGGTGTGCATTTCTTAAAAGGAGAGCCTCAGCCACACAGACGGGGACTGTAGAGGATTGATGGAGAATCTTTTTATAGATGTTCAGACACTTAATACCCTTTATGAAAGAGTAATACATTTTTATGATACCACTATAATTTTATTATATCCACTATACTTTAAGTCTACTTTTACAGGGCTGAAGCTAATGGATTTTGCAGCCCAATGCATGTTAGTTGCAAAAAGTTGCTCTGAACATCCACACACTGAGCTAGTGATCCCCACGGCGACCATCTCAGCGTGGCAGGACAAGGGAAGAGGTGGTACACTCAGGAGGAGGGAGATGTTGGATTTCTCCTTCTACCCTTCAATGCTGCAGCCCCAGCTGACCATTAGTGCAGGCCCAGAGGTGCAACTCCGCACACTAGGAAGAGGCAATTTTAAAAAGCGGTTTCTATTGTTGCAGCTTTTGCTCTAAATATAGCATACTAAAGGTAAGGGAACTGCTTAAACACAACTGAAGAACCCACCGCAAGCAAAACAAGCTGGAAATCTGAATAGACGCACCATGCACAGGCTAACAATGTAATAAGCATGTTGCCTGATCCTCTGAGCCCCAGACACTTCTATAACAGGAGTCCTCAGTCTGTGGTCTGAGAACGCTGACACCCCAGGGTCTCCTCCTGAAGATTCCAAGAAAGATTGCTGTGAAAAAGCATGCTATGCAGAGGGCAAATCTGAAAAACACACACTGCTGTGCAAGCCCGTCCAGGGGCAGAGGTCTCACAAACTGAAGGGACCCTCTCTTTCTTCCGTACACTGCAACTAGTCAATGGACAAAAAAAAAATAATTCTTTCCATCTAAAAGGTAGGCTGCAAGTATTTTTTTCTAAACTGAGCTGTGTTTACCAACTTGCTTATGGCAAATGATCCTCCTCTGTCTGTACTGATGACCACTGCCTGTGGTGCCTGGCAGCTGCCCTGCTCTCCTGCTAGCCCAGGGATGGTGCTGCAGAACGTGGGTGTTGTGACAAACTGAGGTGCCATGAACTTGGGTGGAAGTCCCTCTGGTCAGTGGCTTCACAAGCTCTGCCTGGTGAGTTATTCGGCAGACAACCCTGCTAAAGAAAGTCCGGGGTGCTCATGGAAATGATGGGCTGTTCAGTCGGCAGCACTCTCCTCAAGGGTTTGCCCTCTAGTGGCCTCAAGCCTTGCTCCAACTCTCTCGCAATGACCATTCAGGCACTGTTTGCCCCCTACCAGTAAGCAAATCTGAGGTCAGTTCTCCATAAAGCCTTGTACCTCCCAGGACGTTTGTTTGCCCAGCCCACGGATTGGTAACATTCACCCCCAGGCCACATTTCCCCACAAGCTGCTTGCTGCTCTGCTTCTGAAATTGCCACCTCATGAGCTGCCAGTGGCTTACACTGCTGTCCCACCCGAGGACTACTTCTGAGAGCACCAAGAGCACTTTGGGAAACAGCCTTCTAAAATCAAGAGCGGAACTACACAACGCTAGTAGCCCTGGAAGGTATAACAGCACCGGCCTCACTGAAGTTCTCAGACTGCAATTAATCCCAGAGGGATTAATTAACTTCTGACAGGCCTCGGTTTGAAAATTATGGTGGCCATTTCCTGAATCACAGTATCAAGTCAGGCAATTTATTGAACCACAACAGAAGACAGAGACTTAGATTGCTTCTGGCTTCCCAAGGCAGGGTTTATCATGTGCTAGGAAATGAAGTCACAGTTCCTGGTTTCTCCCAATGCCAGATTTTCAAAATTGGGTCATCTGGTTTGAGCTGAGCCCTAATACTTGATAGTCCTAACAGCAACAGCTTGTTATTAGTGCTGCATCAGTCCTGAATGGAGACAGTGAGTCAAGCGCTGCACCAGAATGGGATACGCAGATGGCTGTTCAGGGAGGTTTCATGCCTTATGCACGGTGATACCCATTGACATCTACATCACTTTTTTCTTTTCTTCCCACTAAGCACCTTGTCCTCAAACTCAGAAACTACAAAAATTGGCATGAGTTGCTCTAACACTTCAAAGTGTAGCCAGATTGGAAAGTGATGGCTACTGTGAGGAGCGTGCAGCTCTAATACTTGCAGCAAAGGAGTCTTAGCATAACAAAATAAAAATTAAATAAAATGATGGCATTGTGATGGTAGGCATGTATCAGTTACCACCTGTAAGGGTGTTGTATCATCAGAAGGCTGAAACAAGAATTACCCAATTTTCCACTCCTGCAGGAAACAGATCATCCTTGCTTCTCTTTATTTCATAAGCATAGTGAATATTTGCTTTCTTTCCTGTGGGAGAAAACAGTTTATCCCTTTCATTCTCAAACAGTGTGGAGGAGTCCTGGAAAAGGCTGGGGTCTTGGTTCAAAAGCAGACTGGAGCACGGGCTCTGTTTAAAGATAAGGGTATTCCCATCCTGCCTTCACTGATGACTTCAGTGGCTGATACCAAACCACAAAGCTCTTTGCCCGACACCACCTGTCAGCAGCCGGATCACGCTCCAAGAGTTTTAAATGCTGTCCGAACACCTTGATAGAGGTGTTGGGACATCCAGGGGACACTAAGAAAATCTGCACCAAGCATGGATAGGAGCTCTCTCTGGGACCTGTCAGACAGAACTTGGAAAAGCGTTAAGCGGCCAGGAATACACATCCCATTTCCAGAAGAGCCTTGCAAAGAGTGGTGCTCTGGGTTATAATCACATCAACACTTCCACGTTCTGGACCAAGCCCCGGCAGACTGCATTTTTACGTGTGTAACTCACAGGCTGCCTGTGGAAGCAAGTCCTGACTCAGTGCCGCTGTAGGTATGGCATCCGTAACTAACAAACATAGAGGAGATCTTGCACCTAAATCTCCGAGTACTGCTCCCTCACCCCTCATCGCCTTTTGCCTCCCACTTCCTGGAGATTACCCGAGGGCTTATTTTCAAACATTTCAGGGGATGCGGGCAGGTATGTGAACACGCAGCACTTGAACACCTCAGTATTGATGGTTCCTTTGAAAAAGCCATCATTGTATTCAGTTCACCTGATGCCAAACTCGTGGCAGAAACCCTGGGAAATCACACAAAACAGCCATCTGTGCAGGCACAAGCCCTCTTGCCAAACTTCTGTCACTGAGATGATACATCGTACAGGAAAAAAACAGTTATATTTGTCATTGCTTGCCAAAACATGTACACACCCTATGTCTATGCAGACAACCATGCTATTATCTGATGGTTTGTAGGTGCTCCATGTCAGACCTTTTAAGTTGAAAAGCACGTGGTAAATGTCTAGACGCATAATGCTCTGCTCCATGCCGAGGCCAGGAGTTGTACCGTGTGTGTGTCTGGTGAGGGAAGAAGCGGAGGGTCGCTAGGTGGGCTAGTAAGATGCCATCGAAACTGCCGAGGTCTCAGATCTGATTGCTCTTTACATCTTTGCGTTCATGCCCTAAAGCCACGGCAGTTCCTCACACAGTGCCTGTTGCTGTTCATGCTGCAAATTAGCAGTCACTGGCTCAGTGGCACGACATCAGAAAAGCTGGGGGACAGTATTCGTCCTCCCTCTATGGAAGGAAACATTCTAATCCCCCACCCATTGGAACATAAAGATCTCTGCCATATCCGGATGTTCCTAAAAACCCCAGATGTCTACTGGGCCTTTGTTCATTTTTGTGCTAGCCCATGCTGCAAAGATCACGTGTCACAGGCTCCTGGCAGGTAGCAGTGTTTTCCAGAAAGAGCAGGGACTTCAGATGCTGTTTAGAGGCCACCCGGCTCTCACAAGGTGAGCAGGGAGACACTGCTGTGCTCCTGGCTGGCTTGCAGGCACCGCGCATCTGATAGACCACCAAAGTGGCCTGACTGATTTCTGGTCTGCTGAGCAGTTTGATGACCACATTTTACAACCATGTAACCAGTCCCTCTTCCAAAAGGGGCTCCAGCCCCAGGAGGCTGAAGGACACAGATGATGTGGAAAGGCAACCCCATAGCAGATGGCATTGCAGAGGATACAGCTCAGCTGTCTGGCTTTGTAGGATAGGCAGTGCTTGTCTGCTCAACAGTTTCCTCAGGCAGCCCTCTGTACATGAGGACATCTGGCCACCCAGAGCCTCCAAGAACACTTCTGAGTGTCCCTCACCAAGGTCCAGAGACACAGAAACCTCCTTCCAAATGCAGATGAATGGCATCATCTTGTTTTATGGGGTTAACAGCTCCATGGCTAGCAGCATCCTACCTCCTCAACACTCAGTGCTTCTTTCTGCCTGACGTTCCCTGGGTACACATTCAAAGCAGCTTTTTTTCTCCAGATGTGTTCCATTTGCCATGTTGCATGGGGACAAGAATAACTAAACATGCTGTACTTGCAAGTACACGAGGAGCTCTGAGGTGAATAATCACGGTTACACACAGGATTTTGTCTTCAAGGTCTTCCAGGTATTGCCTCCTTACAACTTTCAAAGGAGAAGCAATAAGCATGTCTCATGTGCCGACAGTCTTGCATGTGCATTCTCTCTCGAGTACCTGTACAAATCTGGCCCTTAGAACAAAGTGTCCATATATAAATAGCCATATCTTCTTACATATAGCCATCCTTTTTTTTTTTTTCTTTCTCATTATTCTCTTTGAGAGCTAATCAATGCTATCAGTATTGAAGGTTGTAACACAGTAAGCCATCAGGCTACTCTAAAAAGAAATCTTGTGGATCTTTCCAGGGATAGCTGCCAAATTCTATTTGTCTTTGGCATATATTAAAAAGTAAACCACCAGTGAGTTACAGACCCCGCTTTGCCATCTCCAAAGCCTATCTGAAGCAGCCACGTGCCACAATGTCTCTGAGCAACTCCAAGTTCCTCAGTGCTGTTTGCCTAGCTACCCAGAAGGCCTGAACCCTGCAAGACTGCACACAAGGTGTGCACGCTGCTGCTGGTTATCCTTGGGTACGAGAGGTGGAGGAGAGGACACGGAGCCATTCCACGGGCTGTGGAAGCACAGAGGTTCTTAAAGTGGCAATATGTGGGAGAAATCAGTGTACAAAGGGAAAAGTGAAAGCAGCTGAGTTATCAGAACTTTACCAATTTGCTTAACTGAGCCTGCATTAACCATGTTAACCATCAGCCACCACCAGTATACTCACTTTTAGACCAAAGGACAGCACATTAACATCAACCTCCATGAAGACAGATTAATTCAAGCTATACAGTTTAATCCAACAGGTTCACCGTACATTTGCAACAGACAGCAAAAGGATCTGGTAGCCCACAGCCATCACCTGTCCATACCTCATCTCTGTGCCTCTTCATCTGAAGGCCTCTGGTTTTCCTTTCCATTTGTCACTGGGATCACAGCAGGACCTTCAACACGGTGCTGTTGTGCTGGGCAACACCACACAGTGCCACCACTAGCACCAAGCAGCAAGGTGTCCTAACACCCACACAAACACATTGCTCTTCCCTAGACGGCAGTTCCCTGAGGGATTTGGCTTTTTTTCTTTTTCTTATGTTCCTTTGATAGACCCTGAGACACTCTGACCTTCTCCAACACAATTGTCATCCCATGAACAGCACGTCCGTGGAATTTTGTTGGAGCTCTCAAGGGATTTTTCCACTTGGGAGGTTTCTCGTTCACAGTATAGGGGTTTTATTAGCTTTAATTTTCTGGTCTTTTAATTTTAAAATTTCTTGAACCGACAAAATCCAGACCTGACAAGGAACTGTCTTAAAAGATGCATATCCTTGGATGCACATTTAATTGTATTCTAGATGAACATTAAAACAAAACTATGTGAAGAGCAGAACCTTACTGCTGAAATTCTAAGTGCAAAATAAATAATTCCAAGCCAAATTGTGCCTTGGAATTGATGTCACCAGATCATGTTCGGGAAAACATCTTTAATCCAAAAAGGCTCTCAGGATGTAGGCTTTCAGTCCTACTGAACTGAGATTAAGTGAGCACATGGTTCAAGTCAAGCGTGCTTCTAAATACATTCCTGGGCAGCAAAGGACTTAAGCAATTGTTTAAATGTTTTCCGGAAAGTTTTCCAGAAGTTAAAGAGGGTATGACAGCAACTATCTCTTGTTGAGCCTATTTGCACTCTGCTAATTGAAATGCATCACAGGTCCACAGGAAGTTCCCAGCGATGCTGATACTCATACTTCATCGAACCATAGACTGTGTTGGGTTGGAAGGGACCTTTAAAGGTCATCTAGTCCAACCCCCCTGTAATGAGCAGGGACACACCTGAAATGCACAAGAGAGTGTTTTACTTTTTTGATACAACATGCTTCAAAATGCCGAGTAGATTATTTTCACTTGATTAAAGAAAGTAATCAGCTTTGCAGAAAACAGTTTATTAAATACAGGACACTTGGTTGCTACACCTAATTACAGACAAAACACTGAGAATAAAGCATGCAGTTATCACAGACATCAGTGAATATCTTGATTATTTTTTAAATGGTCTTTAATTCTGCAAGTTTAAGGCTGTACCAATACCAATTTTAAAAAACAAAAATAAAAAGTCACACTACAACAGTACCTAACATTGTATGGACAGTGTAATCAATCTCTAATGCAGCAGAACCAGACTTCTTAAAGATTATCATAAAGGAATACAAATGGAGCTGAAGTGCAAAAAATATCAAAATATCTCTGGAATTTGCTGATCAGTAAAAGTGAATGTTATACGCCAATTAGTACACAACTGAATCCATTGTTTTGAAAAGCCTGATTATCTCACAACTGAGCAAGGGATGAAACTCGGGACACCGTTAAAAAAAAAAAAAAAAAAAAAAAAGACCTCTTGGTTTTACTTTCTTCTTATTGAGGACACTTTTTTACTCAAACACTAAAAGAGCATTTTTCAAGGAGATATCTGACTGGTGTGGCAGACAGCAGTACAACATGTATTTGCTTACTCCATCCCAAGGAGAGTGGAGGGTCTTCCAGGAGGGAAAAAAAAAGAAAACCACAACAAAAAAACAGTTCTCAACTGGAACAAGTGACAGACAACTTTGTTGACCATATTGGTCTTCACCTGTGAAGGACGTTACCCTTTATGAAGTTTGCTTCTTAAGAATACGCTGCAGAAAGAGCAATATGGCATCCACAGGGGTCAAAACTTACCCAGCTCATGAGTAAAAATCTTACCAGCCCTGGAAACCCAGCTGGGGATCTGGGACTCAAAGTAGGTTATGAAATCTTTCCTCATTTACAGCAGTGAAGCCTTTTTGCTCGTTTTTCTCAGGTTGCTGTGCAATTCCAGGAAGAAGGTAATTTGAGGACACTGGGGTTGAACTGGTAGCTCTGAAAATGGACTGTAGTTGACGATTTTGCTCGGTTTTCAGAAAACGATCCAGTAATCTCTCCTTTCTTCTCAGACATTCTAGATTTGCAGAGTTTAATGCACTAAAATGCACCAAAATATTCCTTCCCCCTAATAAACTGTTGTGTTTATAATCTCCCAAATGCAGGGGCAAGAGATCTATGTAAGAAGGTGCCCCATGCACAGGAAACTGCATTTTGAGTGGAAGGTATGTAGCACTGCTCATGCTAAGATCTCTGCCTTAAATAGCGGATTACAGCTGAGGCTTGGAAAGGGGTCTAAAAAAAGCTAAAAGTCCCCAAATTCCAGTTGGGTTTGGTTGGATAATTCTCTCCTGGCTCCTTTCAGCAGCACAGCCTAAGCTACATCTTTTTTCTAAAAACAAAACAAACAAAAAAAAAGATAAAAGAAAAAGAAAGCTTGTCCTGCAATGTAATGCACTTCAGACAAAATGCAATTACAAGAGCAATTACAGGACTGACAACATGTACACAGAAGGAGTCACAGTGATGGGAAGATGGTATCTAAACCAGCACACCATTAGTAGCAGCCAGTTTGTGCCTTGAAACCAGTGAACTGTAGTGAAAAGCAAACAAATGCAACCAGAAACACTGATACACCACAGGCAGTGGGATAAATCCTAATGCCAGGTCTGCACCTGTAGAACCGTAACTGCATTTCCAGCATGCAAAGTCCTAAACAGACGATATTGATCACTTTCCTGACCCAAATGTAAGCTGGACATAATGCAGATATATCTAGCTTCACAATGGAAGAGAAAAAGATGGTCAACAAACAACTGCTGTGCTGCAGGATGCATTTTTTTTGCAAGTTGAGCCAAGATACAGAATAAGCTAGGAAGACCAATTGGTAAGACAATTAGCGCAATTAGCGGGACCATGGAGACTCAGAATTAGCTATAAGTAGAAGAAATGCAGGAAATAAGACTGTGTATCACTGTCTTGCATATTTAATATTCAGGCCACACAGGCAGGAGTTCTGCGGAGCCAGAACTCTTCACTCCTACTAGTGGAAGCATGCATTCATGTGTAAATGGCAAGAGAAACATTTTAACTGGTCTCAGCTGTTTTCTGATCTGGCAGACAGAGCCTGAAGAAGCTACCAATTTTTAAAGGACATTAAAAGGGCCAAACATTTCTGAAGAGAACCCTATTCCGTGCAAGAGATGGGAACTGAGGTGCTGCAAATGGCTTCTAAGCATCATAATCACTTGTGGAAGGTTTAGCTCTTCAGCTGGGGTTTTCAAATTCATCAGTTTGTGGGGGACTGGCTTGCAACCTACTACTTGGGACAATTTTCAGGGTTCTGGGCTGCTGGTGCTAACATTACTTTTTTGCAAACGTCCACAAAAAAGAGTGGCTGCATTGAAAATTTTGGCATTAACTTCTTTTTTGGAACTTATTTTACATCTTAAGGGCTGTAAATTGTCTTGCTGGGGAACTGAGATGGCTTTAGACCAGTACCTGTAAGGATGAATTCAATGCCCTCTTATTTTTGTACATTTTTTCTGGCAACTTGGTATTCCGATTTGAAAAGTCTTTTCAAGATGTGTAACAGGCTTTTCATCTCTCAGCAGAGATAGAAAACTGATGGTTAGTCTTTTCTTTTTTCCATAGAAAATGCTATTTTAAAGACCAGCCTAGGCACAGTTGACCATGCCTGGTGGCTGGGAAATGCACTAGACAGATGAACACCTCACATTTCCCTCCTGCCTGTTTGTTGTATGACTACAGCATGGTATGATTTCAGTCTGTCAAAATCTTATCAAAAGCACAATGAATGCGTATGTGTGTGTGTATTTGCTATCCTGCCAGATTCTAAGCAGAGGGTGCAAAAGGAACTGAAAATGCAATGTCAGAATTTTGATAAACAGGGCTTGTCTGCCATGAAAGCAGTTGGAAAGAATGAGACCAAAAATCTTGGGGTTGAATTTCATCCAAGTCTCATTTGGCAGCAATGTGTGGCTTCAGCGGAGGCGGAACAGGGACTGGAATCCACCACTTGACCAGGCTGACACTTGTTTACAAGAGCAGGCTCACAACTGTTATGAGAGCCAACAGTTTCTTATGGTAATCAGAGGATTGCTTTCATTAAATGGTATTTTAGCATGCTCCACAATGACTTGAACAGGCTCAGCGGATCCATTACCAACAGGAACATTTGGGTCCTACGCATTCCCTTGTACCCCTCACGTGCACAACTGGCAGACTGCTGCTGCAGTAGGTGTAGCTGGCGAAGACGGCTTCTTTTCAGCTCTATTAAAGGTGGGGTTTTTTCCAAATGAAAATTAATGAGAAGACACTTTAAAGAAAGATGGAGAGTTCAAGATATATTTTTTTTCCTTTTTACTTTTTTTTTTTTTTAAGCTTCCAGCTGGTAAGTGATCATCTGTGCAGAACAAGATATTAGAAGTTTGGCACCTCCCGTCTACCACAACATATTGATTCCTTCTACAGAAGGCACTAAATACTGGCTTAAAACAGGAAATGAACAGCAGAATGCAGAGTTTTACCATGACACACAAAAAAACCTGCTAACTGGCACAGCTTCTTAGTACAGTTTTCAGTTATCTACAACAGTGGTGATTATAGCAGCAATGGTTATCATTTTTACAAAGTACCACATAAACGTACAAATGTCAGAACATCTAGAAAACATGCAAAATTTCAACAGCAACATCACTGAATCACACAATGCATAGAAATATTATTATTATTATCATTATTATTATTATTATTATTTGGCAAGACAGTGACTCTTTTTCTTATAAAACAAAACAAAAGAATTAACAAAACCTACTTTTACAAACTGTTCTTTAAAAAGTTGAGTTGCCATTAAAGTCAGTGAGTGGAAGTTAGCCTTAGAGAGAGGTTTAACTCTGAGAATGAACTGGTCACTTAGAAGAATTCACATTGTTAGGTGGAAATTTGGTTATGTTTAAGCAAAATACGTTTTTCAAATGCTGTTTTGGGAGAAACAGCGCTAATCTCGTCAATTTACAAAATGGGAGAAAACACATTCACGTTAAAAGATCAGAAAGATTAAACATTGCATGCAGGGAAAGATTAAAGCGTCACTTTAGTTGTTTCTCCCTAGCACTCCTCACCATGAGACCAAGGGTTGTCATAGCAAAAATGCTTCTCAAAGGCAGAGTTAAAGCCAGCAGATAATTAAAACAAATGGAAAAGATTTTCTAATTCCAGTGTAAAACGAAGTAGGATATTAAAGGATAAGGATTATGCTTGCCTTCTTTAGAAAAGAAAAAAGACAAAAACTTCCACTGTGTTTGCCAGGCTTTCCCACTGCCTTTCCACTATCTGCATCACACTTAGATATTCTGCCATTGCTTTTTCTTCCAATCTTGAATAATTTGGTCTACCCTGACAGTTCTCAAGATGACCCTGAGATAGATGGGTCATGTGGACAAAAACAAGCACCGACAATGCAACTATGGCCAAGCGATGTCCTTTCCTGCATGCTTCAGACGCATTTGCTCCAGTGGGGCTACTCATGTGTTTACAGCTGAGTGCAGTTTACAGCTCGAGCTGGGTGGAAGCAGGCGGCACAGGCAGGCATTTCTCTCCATTTTTTTGCAGAACTGGCACCAAATCCCCTCCGGCAGCAGCACCACCTGGCTTGCAGGCACTGCTATAAACAGGAGCAAAATCAGGTTCTCACCACTTTTTCCCCTGACACCTTTCAAATTTTGTTAAGACGTTTCGAGTCATGTTTTGTCTGCATGTCCCTGAACGCTCTGGATGTTTCTGCACCTGCGTTTCACACCCATGCACCCAGCCTTGTGCAGACAAACCCAGCCTTGCAAGCCGCTCACAGAGAAAGCTCCCGCAGAGGGCAAAGCTTGCCAGATCTGAACCATAAGCACCAAAAGGCCTCCACAAAGCAATTTACACTGCAGTCATCACTCAGTGCACCTTTGCACCTTCAGCCTCAGAGTCACTAGGAGAAGATTTGTCTTCCTACACAAAAGTTACCAAAATCAGTCCAAAGCCAATTACTATTGCCTCGCCTTCTGGATCGATAGTTTGCATCCACTGCTGAAGATACAGAGGCTGAAGTGTGTCTCCTCCATTGGCTTGTTTTCAGGCTGGAAATTTGACATACAGTAACTGTATTAAATGCGTGATAGTAGAAGGGAAGGAGCAATGTGAGGCAGACCAGGGACTACTTAAGGCTACGTGTGATTTAGACCAGCTGGTATGGAGGGCAGTCTCAGTAAGGTTACAGCCTTCAGAAAGCAGATCAAATTCTAGTCATGAGGAATGTTAGAAAGCTGTCTCTTTTCACAAAAATAACAGCTGAAGGGGCAAAGATAATATCTGTAACATTAATTTTAAGAGTTTAGTTTTCTAGTGTAAGAATAATACAATACTTTTGTCCAAAACGTTTTGCATTTTCTTGGTTCTTTTCCACTCACTTGGCTGTTTCATTATTTTCCTGACACTTACGGACTGTATAAAACAATAGTAACCAAAAACCGCAAAGGTGGATTCCTGAAGCATTGTGAAAGGGCTGAACACCTCTTCTCATTTGCATGGAAAGTCTATCCCACTGAATTTCAATGATAGCACAAACCTCACCAGTCTCTTAAACACTGTGAACCAATCTTCTATTAATTACAAAAGATGAAATCTGAAAAGGTTAATCAATTCAGTCAGAAAACAGAGGAAATAAACTCCTCACTTGAGACAGAGACTCCAGAGGCTATGCTGAAACCCATCAGTTCATGTAACGAGCAAATGGTGTGCCAAACCAATTTTTTCCCCCAGCAGATTAGGAATTAAAGCTTTAGACATCATCACTACTTTGAACACGCTCCAGTGAATGGCTAGTGTCAAACTTTTCAACAAGCTCTCAGGTGTCTCTAAGCTGTGGGGCTTTTTAGCTTTCCAGCATTTCACCGCTGTAAATGCCTCTCTGCTGCTCTCAGGAAAGGTCGAGGTGCCGGAGGACAACTTCATCAGAGCTTCAGAAGGCCTCAGCCAGACACAGTGCAGTGGGGAGGAACGGGCTGGCACCTGGTTTGCACGAGTGGAACTGGTAGCAGTGCAACCACGCAACTTGTTGGGGGCTCAGAGAAACCCAATTTGTCCTCAGAAGGGCAACTCCATCGCCGGCTGAAGTTATGTTGCTGTGAAAGAGGTGGAGCAGAGATGTCCCTGGTGGCCCTTAGCCAAAACCCTTGAGGAGATATGGCACAGCCTCACACATCCGTCATATGCTGTTCATGGGGAAAGCACCATCATTTAATTGTGCTTAGGGCCTTCCCCCTTCTTGGCTTGCAGACACCTGGCTGATACGGGTGTCCTCGACAAGCTATCCCCAGGCTCTCCGTTTCTGGAGAGAGGTGCAGCGACACCCATGCTGGCTCTGCACAGAGCCAACAGATGTGCCGGGAGACACCAGCTGATGCGGTACTGTCCCCAACCATCAAGCCATGCTCAGCACATGGGGACTATCACCAGAAAGTATAGTTCAAGTTTTTCGGCTAGGAATGTAGCCATACTTTATGCCGGACCGCCTCTCTCCACACTTCTCCTCAGCACTGAGAGTGCAGATTCCGCACACGCATGAAAGCACAGAAAGAAAATAAAATACATCCTCTCTCTTAAGAACAAGGACAGCAACTCACCTTAGGCAAAGCATCCATCTCTTCACACTGACATTTAGCAAAGAACCCTCATTAAGAAGTGCCGACCCACTTCCCACCACATTTTACAGTGAACAGCTGAGTCCTTCTCTACCCTAACCCAGAGGCATGAACTGGCTCATTTCAGGCAAATCAAATCACATTTGTGTGTCCCGTAAGCTCTCCTCCTTCCCACATATTCTCAATGCCTCTGGGAGTTCAGGCAGTCAGGAGGTGTCCCAATGCCCTGTCGCCTGCAACACGTGAGATGAACTGATTTCCATGATGGAGCGAGCCCAGGAGTTACATACGGTGGAGGACCACTCATATCAGTCCTATTTTGAGGATGTCAACGGAAGGTCAAACAGCACACAGATGTGGGCCTGGTCCTCTACACAGGAGTAAATTTCTACTCATTTCATTATTTGAAAGCTCTCTCACAAAAAGCAGAGAAGAGAGAGGGAGAGTACTTCCAGCACAAGAAATGCGAGCCTCCAGAGTGCTCACATCCCGTATCCCACAAACCCCGCGTACCTGACGCAAGGAGGTCCGCCCTGAGCACGTTATCCCCAAAGCACAAGGTCACTTGATAGGCACAGAGGGAGCTCTCAGCCAAGAGCTGCCCTGCACAACGCAGTCCCCTTGCCCCACAGTGCAGATGCCGGGAGAGGGGAATAGTAGAGGATCAGGGACAGTGAGAGGAGCAGGGACGTTGGGGATGGGGAAGACCAGTCAGTCAATCACAGTCACTTGCAGCTTATTGTCAGGAGGAATGATGAGCCCGTGCACCACATGTGCTAGTCAGGTCAGTCAATGCACTTATGGGATGTACTCAGACATGGTGACAAGAAAGGGTAAATATGAGCTGGACAGGGAGGAAACCTAGTGCAACAGGAATCTCAGTATCCTTTAAGGCTGTTTTTCAGTCCTTAGGGCAGCCCAGGCTCTGGAGCAACAAAACACCTGCTCTTCCTGATCCCCATCTTCCCACCCCACATCGCCTGCGCTAACAGCAGAACAAGATCTGGTCACAAACATCTGAGACAAGCACACACAGCAGTACAACATGCTGCTTGCATCTCATTCTCTACACAGCTTTCTAAGAGGACAATTACGCTGTAGACTGAACACCAGTGCACAGCAGCTTCTAAAAACAAAATCACAAAACAGCTCAAAAGCGTTGATACTCTTCACAAAGGAGAATGTGCAACAGGGACACTGATTCCATTGTTAGATTGTCCTGTATGTCAATAGCCTGGATGCTGCTATCATAGAATTATTGCACTATGCAAATGAACAAGGCATGTGCTGTTATTTTAGATATCCCTTGTAATTTAGTCTACAATGTAGTCCACAACAGTATGTCATTCTCCTGCACTTAAAACTACATTTTGTTGCATAAATACATATTTGAAAATCAAACAGGCAGTTTTCAACACCCAGATATCAATGACTTCAGTCCCAACTACCTGCATGAATACATGCACATTGTGCAAACCCACAATATCATAAATACATGCATGAATGACTAATAAAACAGAGCTTAAGCTGTCCGAGTGCCCACAGCTCTGCCCAGCTAAATGTGCAATCACGTGAACAGATCCAAGTGCATGTATTGTGCACAGCTGCACCCAGATCAGTCCAGTGACAACCATATATAATCCCCATGTCGGACTCTTGGTTTGGTGTCATGAGAAGGCCACGTGGGAAAGCCTGTACTAACATTGGTGCAGACTCCTTTGCACTGTGTGCAGGCCTGTGCTTTGGCACTCTGCCTCTTTCTTAAGTTCAAAGCCAAATTTTGCTCTTGGTAGCACTGAGCAAATCTCCCAAAAGCTGGTAGAAGGTTCTAAAGGCAACCAACACATCTGCAAATGATTCAGAAGGGTCTCAGTCTGCATTGCCGTTTTGGTGGTCTTCCAAGGCTACAGCAGCTGAGCCAGGCTAATGACTCTGTGATGCTAGCAGAGCAACACTTTCCTCTGTCTTCCTCACTGGCTCTGCACCTCAATTTGTGAGCAGACTCAACTTGGTGATCTGGCAGAAAATTACCTGACTTCTCCTTTTTCTGCTGCATTTTCTGCTGGGCTAGTGAGTCGAAACAACTCACTGAAAAGGTCTAACAGCAGATCAAAGAAAGGTGAGTGGCAGGAAAAAAGGAAAGGAAAAGGGAAGGAGAAAAGTGAGCCCCATTTCAGAGCCAACTACCCCCATCTTATGGAAATCACAGCCTGCACTGTGTACATCGGAGCACAATGTAGTCAGGAGCACAGCCAGCCGCTGCAGTGCCTCACCATCAGCCACCACACACAACCACCAGCTGTGGTGGACAGGAGCAGTACGGTGTTTTGCCAGCTGCCCTTTTGATTTCATGGTAAGAGGTACTCAGCACCAAGAGTCATGGTAGGAGCCCCCAGTCTTTTGCTTACGCAGAGAGGAAGGCTACTAAGAGTTGGCAGCACTAGCCCCTGGCCACACTGCAGTGTCTTGGCACCAGGGAAACTGCACGGTGAGTTTGCAACTTGGTGGTGGTGGAGCAGATTTGACACCCTCAGTTGGAGTACTGGGACACAACTGCAAGCAACTGAGCTGTCACCTGTCAGCTGAGCAGCAGCAACTGGGACATCTACTCTCCTGCCAGCATGAGAAAAACACATGAGAGTGGTTTAAATTAGAAGTGTCCCTCCCAGTGAGTTAACAAACCTCCCAGGGCCTTAATGTAAATGGTAATTCATTAAGCTGTCGTCACTCAGTTCCTTGCTACTGTCCACAAATGAAGACTGGGTAATCTGTTATGCTAAATTCCCTTCAATGCTAATAAATTTATTTTTGGAGTATGATACTACTTGGGTATCATATTCTGGCCATATGTGTTTAACTGCTTCAACAAGTAGTCTATTCGGGGCTGCCCCATCAGAATTTGCCAGGCAATCTGCCATCAGCACCAACTGGAAGCTGGAGTTACTAGAGGCGCTGCAAAGCAGAACAAAGCCACCCCTATAATACTGAGGCTAACACAATAAGCACACATACCCCACAGCTTTTCCCCCAACCAGACGAGCAAAAGTTGGTGATGTGTCTTGCTAAGCCAAAGGTATCAGAGACATTGCCTCACCCAGCACAAACCATCCTAATACCGTGGTAAACAACAACTCAAAGAGTTGTGGAGTCAAGAAGTCAAGGGAAATGCTTTTTATGACCTCCCAGCACAAAACCCAAGAGTGCCTGTATTCTCTCTTCTGGGTCACTCTGAGCATTTTTGGCTCCTGCCAATGGAGCCAAAGGTCTGTGTTGGGGCTGAATTACAGCACTGATGTGAAGCACCACTTCAAAGACCTGTGTGCAGCATGGCACATCCACGGCCAGTGATCTGCCTCCTTGGGGACAAAGAATTGTGGAATTACCACACAAAATAGCCCACTCTGAAGCAACATGCCTAAGGCACACCCACGGAAGATGTGAACCATTGCCAAACTTTGAGCCTGATAATAGTGTGAAAAGCAATTTGGTTATAAGGTCTAGTTTCCTGCCTTGTGGGGCTTCAGGAGAGACATGAAACAGCCACACCTTGGGGTGGCTTCTTTTCCCTACTAGCTCAAGGCAGCTCTTCCCTGCAAAGAGGGGCAGCTAGGCCATGGAGGAGAAGTGGGAAGCAGAGATCTGCTGCCCCACAAAGGCCAGCTGATACCCAGCCTTTTGTTGCAGCACAGGAAAGGCAAGGTGGGGAAGTAGGTCAGATCCTGCAATAGCTGCCACTGGGAAGCACTGAGATGTGTGCCAACAGGGGAGAAACAGAGATCAAAGACTTTTCTAGAGGTTGTCTCCATGCTGAGCTCTCACCTGGCACCCTTAGGGAGCTCCTTGGCATGGGACCCACCGGCACCCCAGCACATACTAAGAGCAGCTGCATGAGTCCTCAGTGGGAAACAGCAAATAAATCCCACAGAGAGCAGCACCAGCCTTGCAAAACTATTTTTAATTTTATCACATTAAAAGCACTGCCATGAAAAGGCAAGGCTGTGCTAACAGCAATCTGATGGCTGGCCTCATCTAGAAGCTGGGCAGCCATCTTCCTGGCTGCACCGCAAGTCTTTTTGTGCTTCCCTCTCCTTCATCGACAAGTCAGATTTGCCATGCCACTGAAAGTCATGGACACAGCTTGCACTCAGTTCAGTAGTGTCATGATTTGGCCTCAACCCCCAAAACCAAGTCACAAAAGCAGTATGAATGTCTGCTTGTGCCCACCAATCCACTGTCTACCCTACAGCCCTGAGAGACAGTGGTCAGTGACTCAGAGGCTGTAGATTTGGTAGTTACATTGCCACGGCATCCAAGACCCTGGGACAGCCAGCACACAGGAAACCCAGACTTTGTACCAGCCTTGGTATGTGCACAGCACAAAGACATCAAAGTCAGGCTGTGTCACCTGCAGGAAGCTTCGTGGGAGGACAGATGTTTATCCTAGTTGAAATCTCTACTCTGAGACCTTCCAGTGGCACATCTGCTACCTACCCCATCCCCAAAGCAGACCTTCAATAAAGCTTACGCGAGGTGCAGGCATTCTGCCACCTCCCTTGCACATAAGAACATTTTATCCCAGCAACACAGAAAATGGGTTTTAAATGGCCCCAGGTAGGTTGCTTTTACTTCTGTCTGCTACCTTTGTTTCACCCTTTCTTTGGAACTAGTGATGATTAAAGTCACTGCACAGTTGCAGATCTAAAGAATATGAAGGATATGCAGGAATGTGAAGGAATAAAGACAATCAACCATAAAGAAAGACAACAACAGCAACAACAAAAACCTCAAAACAAAAAAGCCCCTTAGTAACAGTTTGATCCAACACCCATGGGAAATCAGCTGAGGTTGACTCTTGACTTCAGTGGGCCTTAGATCACCCCAGCAGACTTGTCTAAAGCCTCATCATGGCCCTAGGATATCCTAGTGGAACATACACTCAGCTGAATTATTTGAGAAGTACTGTACATCATTTTAAAGGTCAAGAATTATAATCATTCACTGAAATACTGGATTTGTTATTGTTTTCCCCATACTTAAAGAGCAATTAAGTTGCAAAGTCAAACACTGGAACAGTATCACTCATTATTGCAAGGCTTTAAGGACCAAATTCTGCCTTCAGATTCATATGCACGTTTTCCATTGACTACAATGGAAACAAATTATATGTAGTTGAGTTAAATTTGTTTTCCAGCACGTAAAACTATCCAGCTTTTTCATTTTCTGTAGTAAATAGGAAATTATCATTACAGTATCTATACTCTTTTTTTGTGGATTTTAAATGATGGCTTAAGACATCTTTGATCTATTTTTTTCTGTATAGTTTGGGATAAGACTGTGGATTTTTCTGCACTGTTGCATTCCCCAGAATACTGAAAGAGTGGCTCTAAGTCAGTAGATTTTACATTTAGTATACACAGTGACAAAATACTAACAACCCGTGCTTAACAGTTAAAATTATGTGTATGACAGTGGTTTTGCCATTATACTTTTGCATATTGTTGAAAACAATACTTTTAAGTCAAAAGACCAGCAACATTTTGATCACAGAAAATCATCAACAAAAACAAAAGTTAAAAATAGCCTTTAGCTGACTTTGGGATTTTTTTTTCCCATCTGGCATAAATGTGCCTCAGGAAACAGAATAAAAAACAGACAAAAATTGTTGTAAATGATTTCATGAACTTACATTGATGTATCTCTTATTTCTTGGTCTTGCTGATCAAGAATAAGCCAGCAGGTAAGAAGCAGCAGCCAGTGATAAGTTTGTCTCCTCCACTCTGGGAGGTCATCTTAAAATAAGAAGTTGAAAAAATGCTTCAAAATAGAATTGCTACGTAAGCCTCCCTGGGGATTTACACTCACTGATGCGTGCATGTTAAAAATGGTATTTCCAGTCTATCTGGTGTTGCCTGAGAACCACTTTTGTCCTTTTAAAATCTGCATTTATATTATAACCCATTACTACCTTTCATTTTTGTATCAACACTATAAATACTATGTTAGTAATACTAAACTATTTCTATTGACTTATTTGTAAAAAGAAAAATATATTATATATTTATATATTTTTATAAAGTGAATTAACACTGGAGAGAGGGCTATGGGGGAATAGTGTACAATCACAGTTGACGTGTATTATTGGGCACAAATTCAACGCTTGAAACAAAAAGGAAAAGAAAAAAATGTTCATGTGATATCCCTCTTTCAAGCTGTGTCAGAGGAAGAGTCATAGGATGCTGACACTATGAAGTTGCCAGTATTGGAGTGGCTTGCCATGGACTGGGCAGCCTGCTGGCTCAAGTTATTGCAGATCAGCACCAGCTGGTTGCTCTGCGCTTCTGAGAGAGTGCTACAGCTCTGGTAGACGCTGAAGTTGGTCTTCCGGCCGGGGATGTTGCCTTTCTCACACATCGTCTTTACCATCTTGGCAAGCTTGTTTTTCCCCAGGGCTTGGCAATTGTACCAGTGAAGTGCGGCCAAGTTGACAACAGGTTTGATGGACAGGTAAAAAGGTGCGTCCTCGTAGCGCATGGCTGGAGGCCGCCTCTGGGCATACTCCTTGTAGTCTTGCACGGGGCAGGTCTGTGGGGAGTGCTGGGTGGCATACACCCGGGAGTCCGTCCCACCTCTCTTGTTCTTGGCGTTGACATCTCCATTGTCTGGCCCCATCCACTCCAGGTACTCCAACCCAGTCTCTGTCACCCGCAGCCGGATGTCTCCCCACTTGAGGGTGGACCCATGGAAACCTGTGCAGTGTCCAAACGCCTTAGTGTTGTTTAGCCAGACAAGGTTCAACAGTCCTTCGGGATTGTACCGGCTCAACAAGCCTCTTTTGCGCAGGATAAGCTCATCAGCAAAGGTGAGCTTCATGGATTTGTGTGGCTTGTTTCCTTTTCCTTTACACCTCAGCTCTATCTGCTTTTGCTTCAGAGCTTCCTGGGACCTCTTGAACTCCTTATCCCTTGTAATACTGTATCCATACCTGTGCTCTTTAAGATACCGCTCCAGCCCACACTGATAGTTGGCCAGACTGTTTGGTTCGTATTCAGACCCATCCTTTTGTCTGGCATCCACAAAGAAGGAAGCAAGGTAGGCATCCAGCTCTTTGCAGGGGATGACGTAGATCTCCCGAGTCTCAGAGGGGTACTTGGAGATGAGGAACTCTCGGAAATTGCGGAGAGCCGTCTGTGTGCTGCGAATGGTCTTCTCGTTCTGCTCCCTGCTGAGCTCTGCTGCTCTCTCATCCTGGTCTGGAAGAGGGAGAAGGAGAAAGACAAAAGAAAGCAGAAGCAGTGAGTTTGTGTGATGCGCTTTTCCCCAAAACAAATTTCCTTGAAAAGGAAAAAAAAGGGAAAAAATGAAAATCAATTTCACATAGAGCACTGGAAAACATCATTACATACCTGTCACATGACTGAAAAGCCAACTTCAGTTTCACAAATGATGTACTAAAGGATGGCACAAAACCAAAGTGAGCTCCTCATGACACTGGGGCACAGTTTTGTGCATGGAGATTTGTGGAAAACAGTGGGATTAGAGGCAATCTGCTTTTTAGAACAAATGGAAGGCAGAAGGTTTTTCTGTGGATCCCAATGCTGTGTGCAGGGCCCAATCCGAGTAATAAGCCCATTCTGAATTGCTTCATTTGTGAAACCAGAGGTTGTACTGGTTCCAATTATTTTCTACAAAAAATAACTAAAGCATCACATTTATGGCAGTAAAAATTATCTTTAATCAGAAACATTTTTGAAAAGCTAAATAAATATAGACAGAAATGTACAGTACAAAATAATGCAGCACATCCTAACAAAGCAGTTGGCAGGTAAAACTACTACAGAGCAATTTGTAATTTACAAATGTACAAGAATAAAAAAAATAGTTAATATGTTCACATCGGAAGATACGGAAGAAAAACATGATTACACAGTCTCTCTATGCAATCAAGCGGTATCTTGACAGTGGAAGTACAATTGTGACCATTTCTTTTAATTTTGCAGAAAATCAAACTCTGGAAACAACTATATATTGCTCTATAAGGCTATACTCAAAGGTCCTTACAATCAGTGACATACCAAACCACAATGGTCAGATGCTACTGCTACAATGGTTGTTACTGACAGCTAATTTTCAGGCTGATCATAAGGTAAGCATAAAAAGGAAAATCCTTCTACATGTAAGTGATGTGTGTACGTAAGGACTGGGTTTTTTAAGGACTGCAAACTATCCATCTGTACAAGGATGCAGCTTACAAGTACATAGGTGGAACTGTCATTAGGAATATGACAAACCTTAATGGTTTTAGAAAATGAACAGCAAATGCAAAGAAGGAAAAATTCAATGATTTTACTATTCTCTGTAATTGTGAACAGAACATCATTTTTTCTCTCTTCCACTTAATAAGCAGAAGAGGGGAAAAAAGCAAGTTCTTTTTTCTTCTATCTCACTGCAAAACCCGTACAATTGGTGTCCTTTCAGCAGTGCCATAGTAGCACTTGCCAGGTGTTTCCCACCCAACATACACACCACAAAGTGGTATGAGACCAGGTGAAGTTCCCACTGCCTCTCTGTCATTCCAGCCAAGCTCCTGTCAGGCCATGTAGCACACCCATGCGTTGCAGCAGTGCTCAGACACTTGCTCCTTGTGCCTGCTCTGCCCTGGAAGCCTGTTAACAGGGGAGGCATCAGGAAGGTGGTCCTTTCTCCTTCCCTAGCCCACCTGAAACGTTTCATATGGTGCAGAAACGTCAGTGCACAGCTGGGCAGCTTCCCCTTCCACCCATCTGCAGAGTGACTCTGAAGAGAGCTCACTGCATCACCTCCATACCACAGCTGCAGACAGAGGCATGGGGAGTGACTTGCCCCAGTACTTGCAGGCAGGCCAGAAACAGGGCTGAGTTTATTATATCCCCCAGGACCAGGTCCTGTGTCTTCACTGTGAGGCATCCACTGCACCCACAGCACTCAGTGAAACCTGCTGAGAAAGGTTCTCAAACCCTCTGCAACGCACAGAGAAGCAGGGGTCTGTAGCTGAGGCCTTTGGAGGCTTCTGCAGCCATGAAATATGCTGCCACAGAGCACTGAGATTCGCTTGAACTGTGCTGATAGGGAAAAAGAAAAGGTCACCATCCTGTTTCAGAAACTGGTTTTAATATTGATGTCAGTATCAAAGAGCTCCTAGGAGCCTGCAGTGAAGTCTCATGCTTTAGGCAATGTATAGGACAGATCCTTTTATTACGGCTAGATGCAGGCTGGAAATAAAGAGATAACTCTGCTTGAAGCTCTGAAACAAACATTTACTCTGGTACCTTGTTCGCTGCACCCACCGCTGCTTATTATAGCACTGTGTAAGTAATCAGTGCTTTGACTGACAACCCACATTTTAAGCACTGTTTCAACATAAACAGCACATATAATGGCTCAGTTTTACACATGTCACCAATCACTACTTCTTAGAGGACAGCCTGTCACAACACAGCAGTGACACCCAGTCAGTCATTTATGTTATGGCATCTTTCATTAATCTGCAAAGGAAATTGCCATATCTGCAGCTAACTGTTATAAAACCCATGCTGAATTAAAGATCCCCTGAAGCTGCATGAGTGAAACAGTACTTGAGAAACACTGCGTTCCTGCAGTGCTGTAGTGTGTTACTCCACGTGGCAGGTGGGAAATGTTAAAGATAATGGATCAGCTTCTCGTCCAGCCACATCAGGAGAGCTCTGTCAGTTTTGACTGTGAATCCAGCCTGCAGTGGTAGTTGATTATTCATTTCTCATGAGACTGCTCAAATATCAGGGATATCTCATAGCATGGCACGAATGCAGGGAGGCAGTGAGACCCAACAGACAGTCTGGGATGGCCAACATCATCTGCTGTCAGTTGAGCCACTGTCATCATCTGCATATGCTCTTCATCCACAGCAAAAGCAGATGACGTAGCTGACACTAACTTAACTAAGACAGCTCTTTATAGCCAAGGATAGCTAAGGAGACATAATTCTTCATGTTGTTAAAGTCTTACTTCTTCATTTAACCAAGGAGATGTCATAGTGATGAAAGAAACCATATAATTCATCTCCAGCTACCATGGAGACATAAATTGTATCCAGGCATGCTTTTAATATCACCAAACATTGTTTTTTCTGCTAATTTCATAATCTTATTCTCTATTATTGTGGTGGTTGAGGTCAGCACCTAAGCATCTCAGAGCCACTTGCTCACTCCCCACCCTAGAGGGATGGGGAAGAGAAAATAAAGAGCAAAAGCGAGAAAACCTGTAAGCGAAGACAAAGGCAGTTTAATAACTGAAGGAAAGAGGAAAAAGAAACCCAACCAACAAGTGATGCAAAGGCCTCACCTCACCACCTCCCACAAGCAGACCAATGCCCAGACAGTCTCTGAGCAATGCCACGCCTCCCCCCCGCCCCCAACCCCGTGAAAAAACTCTCCCTTTAGTTTTTATTGCTGAGCATGATGTCACAAGGCAGGGAATATCCCCTGGGTTAGTCTGGGTAGGCTGTTCCTGTTGTGTCCCCTCCCAGCCTCTTGCCTACCTTAGACCCAGCTGCTGGGTGAACAGCATGGGAAAAACAAAAAGCCTTGATACTGTGCAAGTCTGGCTCATCAACAGCCACAACACTGGTGTGTCATTAACACTGTTTTAGTCACAAATCTGAAACACATCAGGTTATGGGTGGCTATGAAGAAAGTTAACTCCATCCCAGCTAGACCCAGTATAATTATGCCATTGGGATCACAGAATTATAGAATGGTTTGGGTTGGTAGGGACCTCAGAGATCACCTAGTTCCAATCCCCCTGCCATGGGCAGGGACACTACCCAATAGACAATGTTACTCAAAGTCGCATCAAGCCTGGCATTGAACGCTTCCAGGGATGGGGCCTCCGCAACTTCTCCGGGCAACCTGTTCCAGTGTCTCACCACCCTCACAGTCAAGAACATCTAATCTACATCTCCCCTCTTTCTTTTTAAAACCATTACCCCTTCTCTTATCACTACACTCCCTCGTAAAGAGTCCCTCCCCAGCTTTCCTGTAGGCCCCCTTTCCTGGAGGTACTGGAAGGCTGCTATAAAGTCTCCCCGGAGTCTTCTCTTCTCCAGGCTGAACAACCCCAACTCTCTCAGCCTGTCCTTATAGCAGAGGTGCTCCAGCCCTACGATCATCTTTGTGGCCCTCCTCTGCACCCGCTCCAACAGGTCCGTATCCTTCTTATGTTAGGGACTCCAAAGCTGGATGCAGTACTCCAGGTGGGGTCTCACAAGAGCAGAGTAGAGGGGGAGAATCACCTTCCTCAACCTGCTGGCCATACTTCTTTTAATGCAGCCCAGGATGCGGCTGGCTTTCTGGGCTGCAAGCGCACATTGCCAGCTCACGTTTTGCTTCTCATCAACCAACACCCCAAGTCCTTCTCCTCAGGGCTGCTCTCAATCCATTCTCCATCCAGCCTGTATTTGTGCTTGGGATTGCCCTGACCCAGATGCAGGACCTTGCACTTGGCCTTGTTGAACTTCATGAGTTTGGCATGGGCCCATTTCTGAAGCCTGTCCAGGTCCCTCTGGATGGCATCCCTAATCATCCCTAAGATGTATCACTAATGAAACATTGCCCAAGACTGGGCACACCTTGCATCCTCTCCATACAACCTTTGACAGGACAAGAAGACCACAAAACTTACTCTCTGGGTGCAGTCTGCAAATGGCCCTTGTAAAATACTTACAACAAACCCATCTACTCCATACATCTCTACTTTGCCTATAGCAAATAAGCAGAAACAGAATCAAAGACATTACCACAGTCTGCATGGTTGGCATTGATTGCTTCTGCTCCAGTCACTGGGCCTTATGACCTTGTCAGATGGTGTAACGTCATTTTGCTCCTTACAAATCCACCCAGACTGACAAATAAAGAAATGCTACATAGAAGTAATTAAATCATTAAGAACTGTCCTGGTTTGAGGTAAAATAGAACCAACTTCCTGTTCAGTAATTTTACTTCTTAGCTAGGCCTCTTCTAACTCTCTGAAATTAACAGCATGTTTTGTTGAAAACGGTTTGTTTTCAGAGTGGTAAGACCAACGTTTACAGTTTGTGCTAAGGAAGGGTACGCAGAGAGGCTCTTGCTTATATTTATTGTTATAACAACCAAGGTCAGCTAATTCTGTTATTTGCCTGTTGGAGGGTCAGAACCAGAAAAGCATAGAGGGGTCCCACTTGCTGGAAGGAGCGAACAGGACAGGTGACCCAAAATTTTCCAACAGGGGTATTCCATCCCATCTGCCCCATGCTCAGTATAAAAGCTGAGGGATGAAAAGGTCAGCTCTCTTTCTTCAATGGCCAGCATCCAAGGAGAACTCTGCCTGTTCACCTGCCTTTGATCCCAATCTGTGTGTTCCTGACTCCATCTGTGGAATCCAGTTCCCAGCCGTCGCTGAGTCCAGTCTGAGACTTCCCCAGTGCCTGCTGGTGATGTCATCCTGTGAGCTTAACACAGTTTTGTATATACTGTATCTATTTCATTACTTCCTTTATATTTTATTATTAATATTTCACTAAAGTAGTTTAGTTTCTTCTAAACTCATAAATCTTTTTATCTCCTTCTCCTCTCCATGTATGAAAGGTTGGGGGGGTGGGGGCACCTGTCACCCGCCATCGGCCAATTTGGACAAAACCACGACAGAACTCAAGATCAAAAGGCATCTCGAGTGCCATCACAGTGGATTTTTGAAAATGTGTATGTTAACGGTAAGAATCGGACAAGCTGGGAGAACTGATGAGATACAAGACTTTATCTCTGGGTCTGAGTATTGAATGTGAATGTTCTTGTCCTGAGGAGTGTTTCCAATGTAACAGTTCCCAGATGTTTGCTTGGTCTCACTTTGCTGCATCTTGCTGAGTAGAGACCAGAAGCTCTTTTGGCCAGGGCTTAATTTTTTTTTTTTTTTTTTTTTTTTTAAAATTTTCTGTGGTCCTGCTGGAAACTACTGAAAACCCAGGTGGGGATCTACATTAGTTCCTTGACCACTGCAACCATAAACCTGTTTGTTCTTGAGCCTCCACTGCTCACAGTATCATCAACCCTTCAGTGTGCATGGGTTCCAAAACTGGGTAAAAGCACAGAAAAAAAATCACAAAGCACTCCTGAATACGAGAGAAAACCTCTCTATCAGGAAGGCCCTTAGCTGCAAATTGCTGGAGGATAGGAGAATAGGGAGGTGTCATCTATGCTTGCACCTTTCTTCTGTAGGTGTCTGTTGTTAAGCTCTAGGAAGACAGATACTCTCATCTTATGGTCTAATGTGTCTCAGTAAAATGGCCTGAACCAACCAACCAAAAATTATTGTCATCATTGATCTACCAAGCCAAGCTATCCTTAATGCCTTTTCCTTCCCATAACACAACCTTTGGAGTTGGTGATGCTGTTATCCCTGTTTTACAGACCAGGAGCAGAAACACAAAAATAAATTGACTTGAAGATGCATTTCCTGACGTCCTGCCCCCTTAGCTGCATCACTGCACAAACGACGTGGCTGGAACTCTCATGTTTCCTATCTGATCCCACATTGGAATTTCATTTTCAAGAAAATAAGAATGTGGCAGAAAAAGTCAGTAAAACTGTGGGATCCAGGGTAAACTCCCAAGTAAGAGTTTGAAAAAGTGCCTAGTAGTTTAGATGCCCCAGTTTAAATGTAGCCAAAGAGATAAAGTGATCTGGCAGAGATTAAACAGACAACGTAGTGGGAGATGAGTGTCCCAGGCTAGCCCACAACCATGAGATGATCCCTCCCACAGAGCAACAGCTGTCTTTTGATCTTTTAATAATCTGATCTTAACGCAGCCAAGACTTAATGTTATCAGCGGAGTTATCAAACTCAGGGTTGTTTTTATTTTAGCTCACGCACACACACACACACACACTCAGACTCCCTGAAAAGGACAGAACCTCTGTAATTATGTATGGCAGGGGGAAAGACACTTACTTTCATGACAGACAGATGCAGATTGTTAATAATCAGAGGAGTTCTGTAACATTAGTGGGAGTCATGAACCTAAGCTATTATTGCAAACAGTCTTAAACTCTGCTTAGGGCAGGCAGTGAGATCTCAGAAGTAGTACATTAAAAGTAAGGTGGGGTTTTTTGGTGGTAATCACACCACCAGCCAAAATATTCTCTGCCCAAGTTGTGTTCTGACTAGGAAAATGCTTCTGCAGCAGACCTGCTTCCACCAAAATGCTTTCATTCAGGTGAAAAAGCCTAGTTAACTGCACACAAGGCTCCACACGAGCTAAGTGTTCTCTCTCTGCTTCTCAGCAGTTTGCACGTTGGCTTTTGGCACAGCTCTGCAATTATTGAAAAGCAGTAATATCCAACCTATGGGCCATGGCCATACGTAGCCCACTAAAACAGTTAATGTAAACCACAGCTTGCTCCTACCTTTCTTTTCTCCTGTCCTCTCCGGTTTCAAGAAGGTATCTGCAGGCAAATGACATTCACAAGTGAACAACTGTGATGGGCAGAGGTTGCAAGGGTGGTACGGTCAAGTCATTGGGGGGCAAGGCTGGGGGACCCTCCGACAAACGTGCCCTCCTGGAAGCAGTGCTCCAGCTCTTCTCTCAGGAGTGGCTGAATGCTGCTGTCACACCACGGCATCCCTGAATATCAGTCCCCTTTCTGCATCCAAAACTCAGAAAACTGACAGCTGGTTTTCACCTTATCAGAGGAATAACCAAGTCAAAGCCATTCTCCCGTCTCACCGCTGAAGGGCAAGGGTGAAGGTAAGAGCAGGAGGTCTCCCCGGCAGAAGTGCCTCTGAGCATTCACAGAAACACCCTGAAATTAAAAGACAGGGAGTGCTAAACACTTGGAGAATGATATTTTTGGCACTTTTACTGTCTGGTATGGACTAGATTCCTTGAGGCAACTCCTACACAAACGCAGTAGTCAAAGGCTTAAGTCAAAAATATAGATGTTTTAATGTAATTATTTCATATTCAACAATAATCATTTCTTTAGGAAGTCCTAAGGCCAAATAAAATGCATTTCCTGTGCCATAATAATCATACATATTTAAGCTTAGGCTTGTGAGTCAGAGTGAAAAGAGAAGGGAAAACCCTAGGACTGCCTGGAGACTTTCATCAGGTTTTGACATCTAACAGCTTCTGAGCTCTGCAGGATCAAATGATTAACTTGTTAGCTGCAGATTACTGAAGTAGAACAAAGTGCTCCTGCACTTTTTCTTGAATTCCTGCCCTACCTCTGATGTTGCCACTAAATTCTGTTTAACAATTAAAGTTCCCTACTTCCACCACATTAATTCAAACTCTATGTAGTCTAACATTTTCAGAAAAGGTTTTCATTAGCATGTAAAATCTGTATTATGATAGGAAATTATTAATTAAAATCTGTTTATGAAAGATATTATGTTTTCTGTCCAAAACAAATTATGCCTCTATTCAGTTAACCTCCTCCAACAAAATTAGCAGTGAAATATTTTATGATTCTAAAATCAAAAAGCTTTAGATTCCATCAAAGGAAAAAGGACAGCAATTCCAAGCAAATGAGCATGGGAATATTTATACATTAGCATCTCCATGAAGTGAGAGTCACAAAAATAAACTTTAGTCAGCTGTACATTTTTTTGCAAGGTACAGAATGGTGTGATAAATGGATGCTCACTCAGATGCTAGTGCTGGTTTTCAGTTTGCATTCACTTTCACTACTTTCTCACCACAATAACCTGAAAAGATATAAGGTGCAGTCTGGCTCCCAGCAAAGTCAACAATAAAATTCACATAAATATTAATGGGACCACTGCATGATCCTCAGATGATAGAAAATTTCTGTCTATGACAAAAGATTAAGAATTTCTGTTCTCCTATGACTCACTGGATCAACATTTTCACAGTGGATACTAGCAATCACTAGTGAACAGTGCAAAACAGCAGTGCTGTAGGGACTTCAATTTGTACAAGGCTCCTTTCCTTCTCCACCTGACTGTATGTGGCATCTGAGCTATTTCAACACAAAGGTTCTAAAAATGCATTTTCTAAATCAAAAATGTTTTAACTTGCTCAAGTATGACCTCCATTTCATCTAGTTGTCTGGTTTTGGTTTTGTCAGCGCTAGTGGAAAAGAGAAGTGTTGCTAGTTTTACCTCACATTTCACTTCTTCCATTGAACACTTACAGTGGTATTTCTGGAGTGTGAGACTGTATAGCTTCCTACCTCCTTTTGAAGTTGTTCTGTGATGCACTGGTGTGAATTGCTGCAATACAAAATGGCATGCACTTCCTCCGTACCCTGACAGTGGAGCTACTCATTTCACGTTTACCCAGATCCCACCTCCATTTGGCAGGAACAAATATGCCAACTCCAGCTCTCCCAGGATTGCCCAACACCGCAGCACTCCACAGCAGGACGCTGCAGCTGCTCCCTGGGGCACAGCACAGAGAACAGTAGAAGATATTTGCAAGAGCACTGGAGAAACCTCTGTATCTGGTACTTAGGTGATATCTGGGCAAGAAGTACCCAGCTCACAGCTGGACTGGAGTCTGCCATTTTAGCTGCCCTGTTCTGAATCAGTCACCTGGATTATAAACCAAGCCCGGAACCAACTCCAGGTCTACCTGCCCTGCCTCATCCCTCTCTTATTTCCATAAACCTTTACAGGAGGTTTATAAAAACAAATTCTTTGGACCCTTATACAAATGACCAAGGTTCAGGGACCTAACTTTTCATACAGGTAGAGGATATAAAAGCCATGTTTGTAGTGTTCTATACTGCAAACCTAAAAACATTATAAAACTTTTGAAGAAATGTGAAAGCCCTTTCCTTTCAAAATAGCTGCCGAAGCTTGCTTCAACTATGTTCACTTCTAACACATAATTGCTTCTCTTTCAGAGCTCAGGTTAAAAAAATCAGGTAGAATGGTGAAATAGGAGTGCTGCTGGAGTTGATAAGTAGCAAAACACTACCCAGAATGTAAAGAAATATCAGCTTTATGTTGAGCATGCTTTTTTGTATTCAGCCATATAATCTTCTAGTAATTTCCAACCAATTTATGGCTAACTCCACTTAGAAAACTCGAAGTCCTTGTTGCAGTTTAAGGCTAAAGACAAGACACATTTTTTGCCAATTTGTTCTTCAGGTTAAATATTTAACTCTAGGAAACAGAATTATTTTTTACCTAGGACTTTTTAGCAACACAGTGAAATGTTGCCTTTTCCAAGCATGTTATTTACTTTATGATCTGTGGCAGAAGGAACTAAAGGAAAGGAGTACATCAGCCTAACCTACCCTGAGAACTGGAAGCTGGATGATGCACAGCAGAAGTGATGCATTCATTTTCCAAGAGGACTTGGCTGGCTTGGCAGCAGTCCAGAATGTGTTGCACACACATCCTCAGTGCAATATCTGTCTCCCAAATAAGTTTCCAGTTCAACAAAGCATATTTTAAGTGCATTCTGGATTGAGGTCCCTGTATTTAAGTATATGCTTATATAGAAATAATGTTTGGAAGGTGGAAGACAGGCACAACTGAGTAATACATGTATAAGATGACTCAATTCAAAAGTTGGTAAGAGAAAAAACAAGTAGAAAAAAACAAAATGAGGAGAAAAGAAACTGTAAATATCGGAGAAACACATCCTTTGTTCAATTAAGCTCATCATTTAAAAACTAATGAAGCATTAGGGGGAAAAAATACAAATTCTCATGGCAAAACCACATTTTTTATATAAAAAGCTGAGAAGCTACATTTTCCATAAGGTTTCCACCTTTATGTGCTCTTACAGAGAAAGCCAGAGAAAGCTAAAGCTACACATCAAGAAGAAAGCTGGAGAGAGACTTTTTACAAGGGTATGTAGTAATAGGACGAGGGGTAATGACTTCAAACTGGAAGAGGGTAGATTTAGATTAGATATTAGGAAGAAATTTTTCACTATGAGGGTGGTGAGGCACTGGAACAGGTTGCCCAGAGAGCTGGTGGAGGCCCCATCCCTGGAGGTGTTCAAGGTCAGGCCGGATGGGGCTTTGAGCAGCCTGGTCTGGTGGGAGGTGTCCCTGCCCATGGCAGGGGGTTGGAACTAGATGGTCTTTAAGGTCCCCTCCAACCTAAACCATTCTATGATTCTGCGATCTTGTAAGCACTAATTGCTCAGCCAGCAATTTAACTAGTGGGCTGGTTTGCATAAAATCACATGTACAAATTTACATGGCATTTTGAAAAATTTGGTGCCATGGAATTTTGCGCGCCTCTGCAGTTGCAAGCTCTATGGAAGAAGAATGAGAAATGGGACACAAACATGTATCCCCTTAGCATTTAGTCTTCTCTTTACATGCCACCCCTTATGACCAAAGGCTTAGCACGTTCTCAGCTACAGCCTACCACCAGTTTTAATGACATTGCATTTAAGAGCTAACTTTAATAAGTATAGTTGAGAAAGCAATGCAAGAGGTCTTGAAGGGATGAGCCAAGGCTATGAAGTTTGCCTGCTTTTGATTCACTCCAGTCAGCAGCTGAGAAGCGGAGTTGGGAAATATGGAAGGGAAATAAAGACGAAGGGGAGAGAAGGGAGAATTAGAACAAAGAGATGTGAAAAAAAGAACAACACTGGAGAGAGAAATTAAAAACAGATGAGTATCCTCATCATCTGAAATCTAATTTATATAACTGTTTCAGAATGAGGCAGTCTAACTGGGTCAACAAGCAGTGAAACAAAGAAAAGGAGTATGTAATAAATATTTTATTACATTAATCATAATAAGCTGCACTTTAAGTCTTGGCCAAAGCATATTCTTAAATCAAGCTGAGAATCTGAGCTGTTTCAGACTTAAGAGCATGAGGCCCACATGACTGTAATTAACATAATAAATCATGCTGTGGAGCTCTCTACACAGGCTGACAGCGCTTAGTTGATATATTGCTTATTAGAGACTGCAGACATTTCTCCCTCTGTTTTATTAAAGTGCCATGGGTAGTGAATCAAAAGGTACCCTTTTCTGTTCTGGCTGAACTATCTACTGCAGGTGTAATAGGAAACATGTGTTGGGAGCTTGTGCCATTGACTTCTAATAACAAAGATCGCAGCATGTGCATCCCGAGGAACTGCATTTCAGTACCTTTTCTCCCACCCTCATCTTTAATTTAGCAAAGTACTCGAATTGCCTCGTTACTGAGCTTGCAGTTTTATTTCTGAAGTTCTCAGTTGGTGATTTTGCCCAACCAGACCAATTTGCTTTTACCTTTCCGCACTGTGTATTCTCCAGTATCAGTGAAGCAAGCTATGAAGGGCATAAACTCTACGAAGAGCTCACAATTTACAACCTTGCCTAACTAGTTTCAATGCACACTTTTAACACGCATATTTCCATTGTCTTCGCTGGGTCAGAGAGCAGAATTTACAGACCAGTTGTTTACACAATTCTCCAGAGAGGATGAAGTACAACAAAGTGAAACAGCTCCAAGGTGGATTTTTTTAGCCTGGTTTTCTGTTTTGAGGGTCTGCTAAGAGTCCTCTCCTCCTCGCACTCCAGAAAAAAGGATGACTTTGAACTTCATTTCAACCTTTGCAAACACAGCTCTTACCATATTAGGAAGGGGTTCAAAGATGTAAAGGTTCTACAAGGTTGGGGGAGACTCAACAGCTGGGCAGAGGGCAGAGACATGAATACATCCATCCCAACTTGGGGAAAGGCCACAGACCTCAGGCGTTAAGATACCCTGCTAGGCAGCTGCTCACACACCCTGACTGACAACAGTGCACACACTTTGCTCCAGACCAGCCACAGCATGTCCAGGCATTTGCCAGGACAAGGAGTCCCAAGAGGCACAGCAGCAGCTGGAAATTCTGCACAGAGAGGAGATGAAGAGATAAGGAACATGTATTTGTCAGGAACCAGGCACAACTCATTTATTTCTTCCTTGGATACATGTTTAAACTTACTTTATCATAGTTTAATTGAATGGATACTTAATCACATTTTGCAGCTCTACTTGAGTAAAGTCTCTTCAAATAAATGTAGGAGTTTCAAATTTTTTCTAGCTATGTACACACACAGAGAGCATACACACCTCTTTGCTGCTCAGAATACTGTTATTATTTCTCTTCTGTAATTACATTTGTCAAAATTTTCCTGTCAGGATTGTAGTGTTATTTCCATAAAAATAATTTGTTCTTCTACATCAGATAGGAAAAATCAGTTCCCCTGCTACTGAATCAGTTCATGCCAAAACTGACACCAACTAATTCATGTAAGAGGTGACATGGGGTATAGTTTCATGGATATAATTATGGATGTATTTTATACATATATATATATATGTCTATTTTATTATGCACCAGCACAATAAACAGTCTGATGTATTTAATAACTGAAAAAGTGAATGGTAAATGGGACAAGTTATTTGTCAAACTGTAAGTTTTCTGAGGGATATCTGAAATCAGGCAAGAGGAAACAGAAGCAAAAAGACATCTATACAGAAAGAAAAAGAAGTGTGAGTCTGTGAGCAAAAAGCAAAGCATATATGAGCATACAGGCATGAACACTGCACTGTAATGCGTGTTCTCCTGTCTTAATTTCTTTTCTTAGCTGTATTGTCAGTAAAAGAGAGCAAGTCCCAAACAACTGGCAGCACTCCATTTCCCAAGAGACAATGACAGAAGAAAATCCCCATAACCTGGCACATCCACATGACTGAAGGATAGAGCTCACCACAATCAGAAGAGTACTCCAAGTTGTGGACAAAATTAAAGTATTCCCATACAAAAATATCCGTGCTTCTGTGGCTCATTCATACTGCTATCCTTGACCAGCCACAGTAGTAAAGCAGAGATTAGGCAGATACCCCAGTAAGAGAAAGGAGAGTGTAAACAGAAAATTGAAGCAAGCTATTCAAAAATAAGAGATTAATGCCCTTATCTTTCACAGGCTTGGTCTTTGGGTACAGGTATGTCCTGCTTGAAATAATTCAGTAATACAGCACATTCAGCTTTGGCACTGGGGTGACGTGATTCGTGCCAGAATAGCTCAGAATTGTTTTTTTCTTTCTCTGAACAAAACAGAAGGCCAGCTTTTTCTTTCCTTTTTTTCTTTCTTTTTTCCCCAAGGACAAATCAGCAAGCGATTAAGTATTATTAATCCATAGTCGCATGGTTTCAAGTGATGTTTTCATCATGAAGACCCAATCAATGAAAAGCAACAAAAGACCACAGTGTTACTGCCAGTCTAAAGATATCCCAAATTTAACCAACAGGAACACACACAGTATTTCTCTCTCTGTGTGTGCACTTACTGTTTAATTAAAGTTAATGGCAGTGACAAGTGTAAGTTAGAAGTAAGATGCAGCCAATGTCCTTAATGGTCAATGTATAATTAAGCACATAACATAAGCACAAAACATAAAACATAAAGCATCAGACTCAGCAAGATCCTCAGCACCGCTTTTTACACGACATGCATGCGGGAAGCCCCGTTCCCAGCTCCCACCAGGGGCAAGATTCAGTGCCAGCCAGGATCTGGGAACTGCTGCCTCTAACACAACATTCGTGTGACCAGCAGCACCCTGCCATTTTTGCAGAGCAGCATTGCTTGGTGCCAGACAAATGCGGACTCATTTGGGAAACAAAAATATAGCTCTGCCCACCAGCCCCACAGAGGCCACTAGCCACATTCAAACTGTTCAGAACAACCAGTGTCGAAAGCAGCTTTTGTGTGACCAGTTCGTGGAATGCCCCAGCAAGAAAGATTCATCAGGGAAAGCAGGCGTATCGGTTTCTCTCTCTTGAGGCTCTGATTTAGTAGCCTGATTCAACACTTCCTGCAAACAGCATGGTCATATGCTAGATTTAAGCGTACTTTATGAAAGAAAGATGCATTTCAGCATGTGCCAGTGCTTCCAGGATCTGGATGTTTCAGCAAGCACTGCTCTGTGCTCCGCCAGCCATGATAAAAAATCTACTGTCATGCTTCTGTTTTCTTTTCTGGAAACACTCAAACAGGAACTTCTGCATTCAAAATTCTTATCTTGTTCAGATAGAAAATGCACTCAGAAATTTTTACTGATCTGTTTCATGCTCAAGCAGGTTCTAGGTTCACTACAAGCACAAAAAGAAGATGAGACATGACAGAAGAAAACTCATTAAGAGAGAAATAATTTAGGTATTAGGAAAATGGAAGAAATGAGAACTCACTGTGTGCTGGCTTCACAGAACCGCTTATGCAAAAATGGCATGCTCCCATCGTGGAGACAGGTGAAAACAGTTCTTCACAAGGCCTACTGCTGCTATTAACAGCTTAGACCCTGAATACTTATGTGAAATGGTTCTTCGGTGTATACATTTACTGAAGTACCAGCCTCATACAAAGTGGAAAAACACTCTTTGAAAGTATCCTGACCTAAACCACCAAGTCCGGTACTCCCTTTCCATTCCAGCACCCCATCCAAAGTGCACGTCTGAGGCCTCTCCAGGGTCAGTGTCTCTCTTGGCTCCTCTGCTGCATCTCCTCTGCAGATTCCAATCTGATCCGGCCTTGCCTCTCTTTCCTTACTTAGAGACTCACAAATCAGAAGATGAAAATAGCTCCAAAATTAAACAGAGCAATTGCAAAGACCACACTAAGAAAACAGATCTCTGATCAAAACCACGATGTTAAATAGTTTTCTATTTCCTAAAAATAAAGTGATGTACAGTACAGACTGTCCAGTTTCCTGTGTTGTTTTCATATCTTTTTAGGACTGCTGGAACCAGCAGAGGCCTTCTTTTCTTCTGTTATATAGCAATATCACAAAACACAGCGCTTTGCACAGAACAGTAGTCTGTTTAAGACACCTTTAGTGAAAGGGAGAGCTAGCACCTAGCTCATGTTCCAGAAATTATTGTTTTCTACTTCTCACTTGTGCGTCTTGGTTTTTGCTTTTTTGCCTTTCACGTTGGGGTAATGGCGGAGAGGGTATATTTCTACGTCTGAAATGAGCAGTGATGCTCCAGAACACAACCATTCATTGAAGTGGGCAGTTTCTCTTCTGATACGACACACCATCTTACTACCATTTGTGCTATGGTCCTTTGAACTAAAAATAAATATTCAAATGAAATGTCAATAATTCTTAGTGATGCAATTTCCCTAGTCAGAACCCCAGAGAATATTCCTGACCGTTTGGCAGCTGAACTTGGCATGCTTTACGGAGTTACTCCTTAAAAACTGCTGGGGCCTGGCTGCAACAGATCTTTCTGAGGGTACGGATTCAACACCCTCCTAGCTACAGGCAAGCAACTTCCACAGACTGCACGGAAGCTACCATTTCTCACCAGTTACAGAGGATCAATAGGCCTGTGCAGCTTTTATTGCAGGAATACAACTCAAAGCCCATGCCTAAATACCTTCCACACCAACCTACTTTCAGAATGAATACTCACGAACAATTTCCTCCAAAATCTGTACCTACCTACCTACCTACCTATCTATCTATCTATCTACATCTCCAGCAATGCTGCTACCAGATGATGGCTTTGTGTGATGCAGGTGGTTCCACTCGGAGGACTTCCACTGTGAACAGGGGAAACAAGTCCTGAAATCAAGCAAAGCTGCAGCCTCATCTCTTCTGTGCATAGCTGCTTTGATAAATACTTGATATTCAAGACAGGAAGCTCACCCTCTACATGACAAGTCTACTGCTGGTCTTCAGGGTTGCAGAGAGGCTGGCATGAACCTTCTGTGTCTGGAGGGAATTTCCACTAGAGAAATTTCTTAACTACAGGGAAAATCTAAAGATGTTGTAATACTTGATGAGTCTTCATTTCAGCGTTCTCCTGCAAGAATTAATAACTTGATAAATGCTTCTTGTAGGAACAGCTTCATAAAACATACTCTTTCAGTAGAATTTTTAGTACTATGGTTTCTTTTTTTTTTTTGTTTGATTGTCATGCTGTGTACCCAGATGATAAAAGGAAATAGAGGACTACTTTGCCAAGGCTGAATTTGTCCTTTTTATGTTACTCTCCCGCTTTTAAACAGAACTCCCTTACAATATTGCAAAGATCAGTAATATCAGCCTCGTTAGCAGAAATTCTAGAATGAAGCCCCCAAAACACTAGTTTATAATTTAACAGCATTTGGACACAGATAATTAAGGGTGGGAGTGTGCTGGCAAATCCATACTGCAAGATCAGCAGGCAGTGGCAGTGCAGGAGGCTTCCTTTTTTTGATGATTAAAACTATGATGGTCTAATTTTATTCTTCTAAATAAGCCATGCCCTTGCAACTTAAAAAAAAAAAAAAAAGCACTATGCTTTTTGTAATTATGTATTTCAGTACTTACTATTTTTAGTTCAGCTACTGGAGCAAGAATAGATATCAATTATGGGACCTAACGAATCATCAGTGGACTCTGAACTCTTTAGTCCAACACAAAGAGGAAGAGACTGTCTCACCCCTGCATATGTTTAATTGTCCACTTGACCACATTCAGCAGCGAATGTCCCTGGAGGTAGGCTTCAGCAGTCACTCTAGCCAAAAGTCATCAATCTTCGTATGTAAATTACAAATACGGAGACCGATCAGCAATTCTTTGAGTGTTCTTGGAAGAGCTTAAATAAAGTTCTGTAACTTTCTGTTGACATGATTATTTGCCTTGTGTTACATTCATTCTTGGCACAGTTACTGAACTTCGAAGAATTACAGCAGGGATTAAATTTGGCCTTTCTGTATGTATGGATGATGCTCTGTATACCTCTGAAAAAAGGCATTATTTTTTCTCGTTTGCACTTCTTTGGAATGTGCTAGCTGACACATTTTTTTTCCTTGCAGTGTAAACAGTGATTTAGGAGTTAAAGCTAAACCTCTTCAAAGCTGTCAATCCATGAGGTGTGGGGGACTTCTTTCTCCTTTAAGTCTTGTAACATTTTGATGCTCATCTAACAGCTCCTAATCCGTAAATCTTCACGACTCACACTAGGACGTCAGCTCCCACTTAATTTAAACCCACGCAATTGCACAGAGAGAGAGGAGGAAAAGGAGAGGTCCCCGTTCTTTTGATTGCAGAAAAATACTTAAAAATATTCCACCTAGAAGCTCTACATCAATATCACACAACCCCCAGATGCACTGCATTTTATAATGGTCATGTTCAGATAGAGACATTGTATGAACACCTGCAACAGACAGGGATGCCCACACTGGGAGCAGAGAGTCAGCCCAGATTAGGTGCCAATCATGAAAGGCTGCAATCTCTGCCATTGCAAAAATCTCTCTCCTATCAGATGTAGGTCCTCTTGTTTTTTCCACAAGAAAAAAAAGACTAAATAATACCTACATACATTCTTGAAAGCTTTGCTAACGAAGTAGTAAAGAACAATCTGAAAATTGACAGATGAATATCGACTTAGTAAGGCTGAAGTTTAACAAAAATAATTCAGTATATTCCACAATGCTTAGATGGAGACCCGAATCCAACAGAAATCTGTGTCTAACCTCACTAAATCTTCACTGGGATGCCACTTCACTTTGAAGACACAAAAATACCTTTGTAAAGTCCCTGCTTACACATTCAGGTGCCATGGTTTAATTAAAGAGCGTAAAAGAGAAAAAAAAAATATTTGAAAGAGAAACTAGTCCAAAAGAATAATGTGGCTTAAACTGGCCTAAACTAACATATATCATCAATATTTTTGATTTCATGGAGAATACCACTCAAACTTCCATGACCTGCGAGATTAACATGCATGGAAACTATCAGCTGTGTCTGATACAAATGCAAAGATATGTGACAAGCTAAAACTGAAAGTAATACTTCTTGCTGGTTGGATCACACTCTTTAATAATAAATTATCATTTAAGGCCTTAGTCCTGCAAAGACCTCATAAACATATGACCAGTTCTAATGGGACGAGGAGCAAGGCTTCATATATTATTTTAAAATTAAGCAACAAGGGGACAAAGCAGAATTTAAATTGCCTGCTCACTTTCAGCCGTATCTTTGTTTGTCAAGCATCCACTGAGTCTATAAACTAATAAAAGCTCTAGGATCTTTGGTATAATTATTTTCTGCCTTTTTTTTTTTACATAAGAATTATAGTCATCCTTGTTTCTGTCTATTTGTGACAGAAAAATTTTTACACAGGATAGATAAATATCCTCTCGTAGCTCAATATTGCTCAAATTTTATACATCATGCACCACTTCCAGTACATTGCTCTTTGTTAAGAGACAACCTAATGAAATCACTGTACATGAGCAATCATTCTACTCTAGTCTTTAATCAGACTTCCACATTTTATCTGCAAGGATCTGCTGTGCAGAACTATGCATCTGTAATAAATTCACTTGCCAACATTGCCCACTTTTCTGCAAATTGAAGGTTTATTAATGCCAGCACTTCTTTCCCAAAGGAGCAGGCTCTATGGAAATCGGAGACTTTACTGACATGAGTATCAAGTTTTAGTTGTACATCAATCATTTTACCCTAGTTAAAATGTAGCTACCTCTGAGTACAGTAACAGCTATTACAGCAACACTATACCAGGCTGAGGAGAGGAATTGCGTAACACTTTTTGAGAACAACACAAAAAATTTAAGTACTGAAAACGTAACGGACTGAACTGGAATATGGACAGCACACGGAGATAACATTGCTGTCTATGCAAGAAGCACCAGGAGGTTCTGAGGGCTGATTTACACAGTGTGTGTAAATCCATATGCAATCCCACTTTGTCCTCATAGTGAGACACTAGACCTGAAACAACCCTGCGCTGGAAACCATATAAATGTGGAAATATGTTGCTGCATCTATTGTTGTAAGGTTTAACCCTAAGCAGTTAACTACTGCTGACCTTGTTTGGCTTCTGAGGACCTGGCAAAAGCAGTTTGAAAGGGTTTCGTTTTTTTAATGAATCTGTTGAAAGTAAATCATTCTCCTAGATAACACACACCTACATGGACAAATTCCGCCTAGGTTTGTATTCCATTGTCTTAGCTTGCAAGTTTGAGACTGAGCAAGTTGCAGGGGCAGGCTGGTAGAAACCAGATCTAGTACATACAGCAGTGATATGCTATAAACTAAGGAATGCAGAATAAATAGGTTTACCATGCAATTCAGATTGACATCAGGCATCCCATATTTCTCATAGTCAGGTGAGCAGAGTCAGTTTTAAACCAGACAGAGTTTTGTAAGGGAATTTCCACAAGGGATGTTACATGACAGTACTACTGCAAAGTAACATCTCAAAGATGCAGTCATGTAATAATGGGTCCCAAAGAATAATGTCCTTTGGTGCAACTAAGACATTTATCATCCTTTGTAATTTCTAATGCTTAGTGGGGTTTTACTTAGAAAAACTGGGTATTAACTTTGCCCATGGTTTTATCTGGCAACAAGATCTGCAGGATCTTGCCAATTAATAGATTCACTAGCACTCAATCAGGCTTCAGGCTGTCCAGGCTGAAGTGTCATCCAGGCTGTAAAGTGCTTCTAGCGCTTACAGTAGCTGTTACAGGGACTGCATATAGGCAATTTTTTTTCCCCCTCCACTGTTCGGTTCTGCTCTGTCTGACCAGACACTCCAAGGCCGAACCAGCAAGGGAGCAGAGAGGGCACTTGCTCCTGCCCTCACCTCCTCCCAGGATGGCACCACGCACCAGCTGCAAGAGCAAAGCCAGCCCTGCTTGCACTCAGGTCCTGAGGGAGCTGGCTGCTCAAGAAATAGCATTCCTGCCCCTCCAGAAGACGTACGTTCAACACTGAGTTATTCTGCATGTGGGATAATCATTCAGCAGAAGTACACTGTTTTAACATGCTCTTTATCTGATAATGTTGATCTGTCTGTGCCAATTCTCAATGCTTTGGCAGCAGTGGGGGATGAACAAAATGAAGGACACGGGATAAGAGAACTTCCACCAAGGCGAGGGAAAAGATCTTTCTTTTCTCTTGGATTAAAGTTTAAGTATTGTCAATTTCATGGTTAAGGTTGGGGTTGTCCTTCTCGCCTCTGCGGACTGCTCTGATTGTGCCGTCCTTTGCCTCTCCATGACAAACATCAGCCTTCTGACAGGGTGAAGGCAACACCCGACCCCCAACTCTAGGCTTCACTGTCTGAGACCACTTCTTTTGGGTTCATTGAAAGAGTGCACGGCTGGGCTTCACGTCCTCCCCACCCCGTGCACACAATAAGGTGGCTGCATGCCCTCCCCCATGACACAACTGCACCTAAAACGGACCTATAAACCTATCCTGGAAGAGCCCTTTCCCTATGGTAGTGGTACACTTTCTCATGGAGGGTGCTCTTGGCTTTTGTTCAGTTGAGGTCTTCCAAATCCTCTTCCAAGCAGGATCTTCTGCTTGGATCCTCTACCTACCGACTTACAAGCCAGCAGGACCGGGGCACCCTCGCACAATGGAGTACCTCCTCCCTGGCCGCCCCCTCACTGCCCTGTCCCTGGGGGGCCACCCCCAAAACATTGCCGCCCCTCAATCCCCCACCAGCATCCTACCTGGCATCGACTGCGCCGCCGCCTCGGGGGTGGTGGTGGGGACGGCGTGGGGCTGCTGCTGGCTGGAGCTGACCTCGGGCTCGGCACTCACCGAGGGTGAGCTGGCCACCTCCCCGCCTGGGACCAGCTGTGGGGCAGGTGGGAGGTTCTCCTCAGCAGCTGGCAGCTCCTCCTGACCAGGCAGCTGCAGGGCTGACAGGGGAATGCTGATGGGTTTCCCAGCGGTGGCGGTGGCGTTGGAGCTGGTGGCTGGCACTTGGAGGGCAGCCACAGGGCCACCACCTGCCCCTCGTGCTGGGGAGGCCAGGGGTCCGCGGGGTGGCCTCTGCGTGGCCAACCGGGGCGGGCCAGGGGGGGAAGCGGAGAGGCGCTGGGGGTCAGGGTCAGGGCCGGCTGCTGGCTGGGGCAGGACCCTGGCGGGGCCCAGGCAGGAGGGCCCGGCCTGGGGCTGCGGCTTGGGCTTGGACATCTGCGTCAGGGCCAGTGCCGGCCCGTCGGCGCCAGCTGTCAGCTCAGCGTTGGCCACGATGTAGTAGTCCTCGGGGAGCTCCTGCTTGATCTTCTTGAGGAGCACCTCGCCGCCACCCTCGTCGGCGGGCTGGGCCTGAGCGGCGGTGGGCAGGCCGGCAGCCGGCCGCTTGCGGGGGCCGGCGGGGGCCCGGTGGGGGTGCGGCTCAAAGTCACTGTCCTCATCGGTGACAGAGGACTCGCAGACCATGTCGAAGAGGGTGGCCTCGTCCTCGTACTCCTCCACGGGCTCGCCCAGCTCTGAAGGCTCGCTGCAGTAGGAGAAGTCACAGGAGTCGCGGGTGCGGGTACAATCCAGCTTGGCCTTCCCCGGCCGGCCCGGGTAGCGCTCCAGGGGGCTGGCCTGTGCCTCCGAGGGCACCCCCAGCATGCTGGGGCTGTCCGAGTTGAAGCTGCGGCTGTCCTGGAAGCAGACGCGCTCCTGAGAGCCGGCCCGGCAAGTGGCGGCCAGGGGCCAGTGGTAAGCATGGCCGGCGCTACAACCCCACATGGCCGTCAGGTTGCCGTGGGCCCCCTCGGAAAGCAGGTGCTTGAGATTGGGGATGAGGCTGCAGATGGTCCCGTGGCTGTGGGCCCAGCTCACCAGCTTGGAGAGGTTTTCAGAGGAGGTGTGAAGGCAGTCCTCCATGGTACAGGATCAACTGGGCCTTGCCGCAGGGAAGTCCGCTGGAGACACGGTTCAGATCACAGGGTCCTGGCACTCACGGTCGCGTGTTGCCAAGCTCATGCTTGCTGCTCGCCTGCAAACAGAGATCAAAACCCGGCTCTTCAGCACTCCCAAAGCAAGACCACGTTTGCATGGGGAAGTGAAACATTCCTAAGCTCGGCTAAACCCATTTCACTCTCATCGTATGCGCTCCAAAGCACATTTCTCAAAACAGTGCCTGCTTTTAAGCAGCCTCATTCCTCATTCTGCCTGCAAAAAATCTGCCTTTAAACGCAAGGGAGTTTTGCAATATCCCTGCAAAAATAAGCTAAAACAGCTTTTTAAACAAGCCAGTTCAGTATCAGTAGCAATATGATTTGAATCCTAACTCTCTGAGAAAACTCAAATGCAGCCAAAAAGATGTCTTCATACTTAGGAAATGAAAATGAACTTTTATTTTGCTTCTTACGCTCTGTATTCCACACACATCCAGATTTAAGCTGCAGTCAATGCCCACTTTCCTGTTATCCAGGCATTTTAATACATAACTACTGCAATAACAGTAATTTTTTTTTTCTTTTTTTACCACAACAAAATGAGATACAGCCTGTAAAATCCTAGAGCAATGATCACACTGAGAAAGATGGCACAAACCAGTTTTCACACAGATCCCACTACTATGATACTGGACCTCCTAGTAGTCCATTTCTGAGGTGGGAAATTATTACCCCCTACTGTAAAGATCCTCAAGGACCTTGGGTGAAACAGATCAAAGTAAACTGTGAAGCTGTAGCTGACTTCAGCAGGTTCAGGTAACTCAGACCCCAGAGGTCTGTAAGAAAGTCAGCACTTCACAGGTGGACCCCAAGACATAACCTTCACCCAGGGTCCTCGCTATTATTAGTACAGAACTGGACAATCTCTTTCTTTAACTATTGTCTTACTTTTAAAAACTAAGGTTATTTGAGTTGCTGGAGAAGATCAGTAATAAAAGCGTTCAAACAATTTGAAATTTCATGGTTGCTGGGCACCGGCTGGGCATGTTTTGAGGTTACTGCTCAGCTAAATTAATAGAGATTAAATGTATGTGTATATTCCTGTAACGACACCCATGTTTCCTATCATCTCACCAGCTGTTACCTGCTAGAGGTCACTTTTTCAAACAAGGGATCACATCTCAATACAATTTTGATTCAGTAAATATAAATTTTAAATTATTAATCACCTAAGTGGAACTTTTTTCATTAAGGTAATCAAGGGATACCAAAGGAACTGCAGCACTGTCAGATGATAGCTAAGTCTGAGTGTCTCTCTTTGTGTACACCTGATGACAGAGCATTCACCTCCAGTGACCTTCTCAAACAGCTAAAAGTAACTGGGAACTTCTGCTCATTTCTGCAGGCCTATTTGGAGGCTTCCCTAACCTTCTCCCTCCTGTGCTTTGTGAACCTGACCTGCCCCCATTGTTCTCAGCTCATATTTTCAGGTAGGCAGAAAAGCCCTTTATACATTTTTCCCAACATTCACGCCAATGTTACGCCTCATTTTGTTCCCTGTCCTCTTCTACACCAGCATTCTTAGATGCAAAGTGAACTGCGTCATGGCACAAAAAGACAGCTACACGGCGGCTAACCACCCCTGGAGAATGCTTTCCCTAAAATCAACACAAATTACTACCTGCCTACTCACTTGCTCTTCAAAGTTGCCTGCCAGCTAGCTGCAGACAACCGTGTTTGCTCTGTGCCAAGGGAGGCGAGGAGGCTGTGCTTCAACAGTTCTGCAGCCTGTGTATCCCTGCTCACCCACTCTCGTTCACCAGGCAAAGGGTGGCCTGTGCGAACAAAAAATGGAAACAGACTGGACAAGTACTGCCTACGATTCCCTCCTTAAGGCTCGCCATGGGTCTTTCCTCCCCACCTAGGTGCTGTGCCTCACTGGTGGGGTCAAGAATGGAGCCAGCATGGGAATTTCTAGATATATTGCAAACTTCTAGGTATTTTTCCAACATATTTGAAATTAAACATGACACAGAGGGAAGTCCTGGGTAATGGATGAACAGGAAGAAGAACATCGTTAGGAAACAGAGTGAAAGTGGTGTAAGATTCAAGCTTGGTTTTGCAGTAGCTCAAGCCAGGGTGCATGAACAGAGAACAACTGCTACAATAACTCAAAATCCACCTTCTGTTTTTGCCCACATAAAACCGCAGCAAGGGGACAGATCTCACAGCATGACCTGCAACACAAAGCTCCTTGCATGACCAGTGCCTCTGTGCAGTATAATAAATGCAGTAGGTCCTCACCTTGCAAGCCTTTCAGGCACTGGATAAGGCTCCCCTGTTCAAACACACAGCTTTTAAACACCTAAAAGTTGTTTGTTATATTTGGTTGTTTGTTTTGAGCCTTTTAAAGATACACTGTCAATCTTGACAGGGGTCAAAACCTCCGGTGCTTCCACATTTCTGCTGACTGGTGTATTCAAAGATATGGACATCCTACCACAGAAGAAACAGCAAAAGATGGGAGGAGTAACACCATACTCATAGAAGGCAAAGAGGACCATCTGTAAAGAGAAGAGAGGAAAGGAGGGAGAGCTATAGTCAGGGCTACAGTCAGAAGCTGCATCTGTGTACCCCCATGGGAAAGCATGGAGCTGCTCAGTTGCTGCACAACCAGGAATGTTATCTTGGGAAGACAGAAAGCCCAGTTTGGCTGAAGAACCATTTCCTGCACAGGGAAAGGAGATCAGGTCAACTGCTATGATCTCGATTGATTGTGCAGGGCTGAAAATCCAAAGACATCAGTTATTAGAAGCAATGTGTCTTCAGTTTGCCAACTGCAGCGGAAGTTGACAATGGCACTTTGGCAGGGAGGGACTCACCCTGTGGAAAGCACAACAAATCCATCATTATCCGCTCAGTTTTCTGAAAAGGGACCTTGTCTGCTCTGTCAGACAGCATGCTGCTGGCTGACAGTCTGCTCTTGTTTGCTAATCACATTTTAAAGATTATATAAGTCATTCATTCAGACTGGCAAGATTAGATAAGATGACTCATGCTTAATAACCTGCTAACATGTATACTCTGAAATCATGCAGTAGCTGGCAAAAACACACCATAGCTTCAGTGTGAATAACACTGGTATTTTAACTGCACTACAGATGGCAAAGTCTTAACCTTCCACAGCACTCTTCTGCAGATCAGAGCCTAGCAATATCTTAATTCAGAGTGAAGCATGTCTAGATGCTGGAAATTCACTGCAGCTATCTGGACCCTAAATTAAGAATCCGATTTTATGGCTTGTTTAGCTCTTATGACCTCATTTACAGTATGTTGCTGTAGTGATTAATGTGTACAGAATATGTGTTATGCCAGAAAGTGTTACTGTTCCAAAACCATTCCTTGAGATCTGTTAATGCATTAACTGCAACATCATTTGATTTGGGAAAGGGAATACTTTCTGTACCCCAAAACAAGGTTTTGCCATAGGAGATCTACTTGGTGACCAAAGGGTAATGAAAAATAGCTCTAAAGAGCACCCCACTTCCATGTTCTAGGATGGGATTTGGCTTAGCTAGTTTCATGGAGACAAAATTCTTCCTGATTTTACACACAGCAGTAGGAACAGGCCCTTTGTTGTGGCCCAGAGAAGAAGCACTGATGCCAGGCAAGTCCCAGGTGCAACAGCAGTTGGTAGCTGTGGCCACCATGAACCCTTTCCTTTATCCCATGCAGAGAATGAATGAACACCGGGGGGGAGCAAAGACTTGGCTACCTCAACTGCCCCTCCCCCTTTCTGTTCTCATGGATGAGAGTGTTGACGTAGAGTTTTGGTTAGGACCTCATGGGAGGTTCTTCAGGACAAACGGAGAAATCTGTGATGCAGCTCGCCCAGAAAGGAGGCAGTAGACGTGAGGATGCAGTGAAGGAGCTGAATGCAAAAAAAATGTCATGAAGCAGAGGTGTGCAGTGGGAAGCGGGTGTCCTCCTGCAACAGTGTCTGCATTCGGTGGACCTACAGCTCAGGGAAGGTGATGGGTGCATTTTGTTGTAAAGAAGGCAAGAAGCCTCATTGGGATCCTGTCCTCTCACAGACTCCCAGGCAGTTAGCAATGGATTTCCTCCCAGGGTAATGTTAGAGAAGTCAACACAGACTAGCTTGCACAACATAAATGTATGTTTGAAATAATATTACCATTACTGATTATTAGCATTTCAGGAACTTCCGCGCTGATTTTTGTTCAAGGGAACAGTATAGCCATGGCTATATTAACCAGCTCTTGAGGCATGATCCCAAGGTTGATACTACTGGGCTTCTAAAAACCCAAGATTCTCAAGTAAGACTGTGATGCAAAAATTACTTTTGTTAATAATAAAAGTAGTCTTTCTAAGCTCACGGCTGTATAAAAACTCTAAAACCTGACTCCTCAAACATTAAAAGGTGTAAACCCCCCTGCATTTATTCATTTTATGTAGCATGGATTTCAAACCAATCTTACAGCAGCTGAAAGCTAACTTTTAAGTGTTTTTACGGAGAAGGAATCTTTTATCAGCTTCTGCATTTAGAGGTCCCAAACACTTGTGTGTGGGGCTCTGCTTTCTCATACTAGCAAAAGAAGCTCAGAATGTTTTCAATCCTTCGTTTTCAGGCTCTCTGCCCTGGCCAAAATTACTGAGTCACCATCTGAGGTGGAAACACTACTTCATTTTTAAAGATCTTTGCTTTCAAACTTACAAGTAAGGAAACACAATTGCTAGCTAATAGATTGAGAGCGCAGTGAATTAAAGGCCTGGTCACCATGGTGCAAGCATCTGTCTCATTCAAGATTTTAGCCAAGGGATGGTATTAGGACTTCCTCTACTATTACCATTTCTTAAGCCAAATGCTTAACACTGCTAAAGGACTGAAGTCAAGAACAGCGTAAGTCAAAGTGCCCATTTGTCAGAGAAGGCAGAGCGGTACTGAGGTCCCTACAAGGTCCTGTTGCAGACCCATAGACCCCACTAGCTGTCAATCCAGGATCACAGTGAGAACAGTATTTCTCCTTCCTGAAGTAAGAGGCTGAAGCAGACTCAGCAGGAGCTGCTGCCTCTTCCAGATATCACTCTCCAAATGCCAGAGGCCCCAGCCATGCAACAGGACACCCAATCATGTCACTGCTAATTACCTTCCCTGCTATCTCCTACAAGGGGACTGCTATTAACAGTGGAGTTAAAGCTCTGCCTCTTTGCCCCAGTATTTTGATTTCTTCACTGATAATGCTAAGGATGCCATCAACTTGTCAAAGGACCGGCATGGACAACCACTCATTCAAACCAGGCCTGCAAACTGCAAGGGCTGGGAATAGGTCAGTGATTTACGCTAATTTTAGACTTTAAGAGTACAAAACTTCTATGTCAACTCAAATATTACTAAATTTACTTTCTCCTTGAAAGAAAGACTGTGAAGAATAAGCAGAGAGGGAGAGAAATACAGTATGTGTAAAATGATGATATCTTACAGGCACAGTATGAATTAACTAGGTGTTCCACTTTACCATGGGGGGAAAGGGACAGATCTCCATCTCTGACACAACATCCAACGGTTCCCTATAGTTAGGAAAACATGTTTTTAACTGAATGTCTCTCCAGGAAACAAAAGGGTATAAATTACAGAGGAAAAGCTCACAAATTCTGGCAAGTTTGCAAGCCTGCGAGATAGTTTGGCAATGTCATTTATCCTTAAACTAGAGAATAATTCCTCCAGCTCTCCTCATTTGTCACTGTCTCCTTATCACTTTTGTACAGTCTCCAGCTGGTGTCTGCAGGGGAAAAACAAACTCACCTTAACAAAAATCACTATTTCCAAATGTGAGCTTATACTATTTGTTTATGTTTTTAGGTCTGTAAAAAATGATTTAGAAATAAATAGGGATGTACAGTAGGAACAAAACCAAACCTTCATGCTAGTTTTCCACCTCCACAATTCTAGGCTCATCTCAAATTTTGTATTGATTCAATCATTTATGTGTGATTGATGTAGCAAGTGCCTTCCCTTTTGTGTGTCTCTTTTTTGTGAGCTTTTATGTGAGCTTCTGTGCTCACATCTTGGTCTTTATGAAGCCAGTATGAGCTCTGCTATTGAATTAGCATGTCAGGGTCTCACCCACAATGAACCACAACTATCATTCCTATGACCAATGAGCAGCACCAAGAACACTTTCCTGAGATGGGGGTGCAGGGGGAAGTAGAAGACAAAAACTTCCACATCTTAAGATTAAAAAAATCACGCATCTTTCTGGGCAAGCAATGTTGTTCTCCATTCAGAAAAAACTCACAGCTGTCTGTCACATTCACTCCATGAGACCACAGCTCCTCCTCAGCTGATGGTTAGTCTTCAGGGAAAACGCTCTCCTTGGCCAAGTGTGGCACACCTTCAACTGCAGCTGTCATCACAGCAAGCCCAAGGAAAGCAGCAAAACCTGTTTGCTAGTTAAACTCCTTCAGCTGGCTGAGGAAGAAAAGGATTTGGCTGGGACAGCATTTGGGGGTTTCCTTGCCTTTTCATATGGAAGACTACCACAGAGATTATGAGCCTCCCAAGAGCCTGCCTCATTCACAAAATAAAATTACGGGACTGAGGAATAGTCTGCAGGCTTGATCCTTAATCCAAATGTAACACTATAAGCACCACTGCTTCTATTTTTGTATTCTTTCCTCACTGCCCGCTAAATAGGAGCTACACGAGCCTTGCTCTTGCACACCATGGCTGAAGGGTCATAGAGGGACCAAAACAGCACCAGGAGGAGAAGCAGGTGAAAAAGGAGCAGAACAGATGGTGCAGCAAATGAGCGTTCCGAACAGGATCTCATCACCTAAGAACCTTTCTTCTCATCCGAATGCCAATGTCTCAATTTAAGCTCCCTCAGACTGACCCATTCCTCACTCCATTTACCCCAGCTCACTGTGACTCTCTTGATAACTGCTCAGATACGTTAATTCCTTATCATGAATCCACTACCAAGCCACCCCCTGTGCTTGTGCTTCCCAGTCCTGAGTTTCACTCAGGAACATAGGTCTGATTTGGTTGTCCTCATTTGCAGCACGTAGGATAATCAGAGAACAGTACAGAAATGCATGGGACTGCTTCTTCTTACTGAGGAAGGATCTTCCTTCCAAGGAACATGTCAGAAAGGAAAGTGAGCTTTCTACAGTTCACAAATGTATCGGCAAAGTCGCTGAACACCTCCAGCTCCAGAGAAGTCAAAGTACTTGGCAGTGCCATGCTTCATTTTTTTTTACCTTGCTTCTTCCTTGCGTATCCCATAAAGGACATGTTCTGCCATGCTCTTCCCAGAAGCTCTATAGCACTAAGGTAATCCTGTAAAATATTAACCCTCCACACTGCTTACAGCTGAGCAGTGTACAGCTGAACCTAGAAAAGATTTTAGGATTTTGAAAGCACTGAATAGTGTAAACATTGTTATAGTGCTTGACTAGCGTAAACATAGAAGACAGAAAAATCCTGCCTGTTCAATTCAGTATTTACCAAGTGCACCCCTGAAACTTTCTCTCAAAGCCTCAATGAAACATAACTCATTTTGTTAATGCAGATACTTCTCACTGTGGTCTGCAGCAAAGACCTGAGAGATGAGATGGACTCCATGCCAGAGCTTGAAAGCTCTGTTTCTTCAGGCTGACAAATGAAAACCAAAAACAACCCAGCAGGACAAGAGATTTACCATGCTCTGGCTCCAACAACATTTGCTGAGGAATTCAGCATGAGTGGGTAACCCCACACACAGCAGTGCCAGCTCATGAGTTTTTCTCTAAAGCTCTTTCCACAGCTTTGCAAGTCATGTGTAAATATACAAGCTGTGCTCAAACACAGGTGTGTTACAGCTCTGGAAAACAGCCTTTTTGGAGCTGTTTGGTTTCTGGTCCAGGCTTAGATTTTACCCAGGAATTTCCAACTGTTCATGAGAGCCCAAAGCCACCTCTGTAGCTCTCAGAGCGGGGCTGAAGCATAGTAAGGCGCTTAATCCTCCAGAAAACAAGAATAAGACCTCTTGCTCCATTTCTCTGAATCCAGCATCTCTTGTAAGTGCTAGAAACTCCTACCTCCGCTTCTAATGACTGACAGCTATGCTTCACACAGGAGCTGGCATCCTCACTGAGCAATCTGGGGGGAGGTGAAGGGTGGGTGTGACAACAGCAACACAGCTTTCCAGAGCAAACACAGGGTGCCCCTGGTTTGCTTTTGCCAGAACTGGGTCCTGCAATAACCAAGCAGGGACTCTCAAGTACCTCTAGTACTCGATGCGGAGCCCCTGGGATAAAAGGTGCTCTGGGGAGGAGGCAGCAATGACAGTGAGAGGGAATTCTGCATCCAGACAGCACTTTGATAGTTCAGCAACGCTGCTGAAACAGCGCTGGGGTGAAGACCTGGTATTCACAGCACTTCCACAAGCCTTGTCAAATATGACTGTTGACAGCAACGTCAGCATAAATATCATGGTGACACCAATGTACACCATGCAACCAATGGGACAGAGAAGATGCCTGTGCATTAGAATTAATGAAAAGTGGCAGGGAGTTTTACTGTAGTTTCAAGTCAGTCTTGGCCACCTCTCCTATCTTACTAGCTCCGCATTCACATTTTTAAAGAAAGAACACATTTTCTGGTAAATCATTTCTGAAAAGTGTATCAACAATGAGATTTTAAAGCACTGAGTGTTTGAAAAAAGGCCTAGCTTTTACTTAGCTACCAGGGAGCCTACGTATCATGGCTTGGTTATTTTGTGTTATTTATTAAAATTTGTTCCAAAATTGCATCTTTCTTCATCTTTCACCATTTCTCAGGATGATCTGAATATAAAATCGCACTGTATCAAAGACTCTAGCATTTGCCTCAGCTTGCAGTTCATTCTTTAATGGAGAAATCACACTACATGTTTGGAAAATCTTTAAAACATATAATTTCCTAAGTTTACAATGAAGTGTGTGTACCCCCTCTAATTTTAGAATTACAATGAGAAGAATGAAGCACACACAGCCTGAAGGCAAGATGTTTTCCCTGGTCTTTCATTTTCCTAGAAATTGTGTTAAGAGAAAGTCTGCGTGTATTTACTAAAAAGAAAACAGGAATATTAATGTTGACTTGCACACAAATTATGAAGAGCAAACTCTCCCATCTTCTTAGTGGAAAACTGGCCTTCAGTTCCAGCCCTGACAACTTAACTATACCATGTTATTCCTCACAAGCAAATGCAAGCAGCTTCTGTTGATGAAAGCCTTCACTGTGCCAGGCTCAGTTTGTAGTTCTTATTTGTAGGATTTCTCTCACTTCAGGGCTTTTCTAAGCTAAGGGAAATTTGAGTAGTGCAACTATGGCAATATTGAAAACATGCATTATTTGGCTAACTAGTGCCAGTGAAACCACACTGTTAACTATCTACACAAAACAGAGGGGGTGTTTTCTACAGAAAACTAGAACAATCACAGCAACTCAACATTTATGTGTGAGGATGAAATTCCATTTCTATACTAGAATGTAATGGTTTAGGTTTTCCCTTGCTGTTTTAGTTTGTTGGTTTTTTTAAACACAGAGATGGTTTTGGATGTTAAATGATTTTCCAGGGACTTAATTCTCAGCAAGGAAAACATCATGAAACTGTCTTTACAGTGTGCTTTTTGAAGTATCAACAATTATCCTTATCATTAAACCACTGGTATTAGACTGAGGTCATGCCCCTTGTTTGCTTTTCAAGATCTTTAAAAAAAAAAAAAACAAAACGAACTACCAACTTGGAGAAAAGAGTTGCAAGAACAGACTTGGAAAAATACAAGAAACATAAAGACAATAGATTATTCCATGAACAGGCTTGTGTCCAACTGTGCGTAACAGATCACATGCAGCTGAGTCCCTAATGAAGTTCATAGACAAGACTTTGATGTGATGTAGAAAAAACAGTAATATGCAAGCTGCCCTAGAGATAAGCCAGTAAAAGCAAGGATTTGCATTCAAATGTAAGCCAGTCAGAAATACTGGGCAACATCCTGTAGTCAACAGCCAGTGGATAAAAAAATTAGAAATGCTCCACCCAACTACGCGCCAATTTTTCTATTATCCCTGGAAACATTTCTAGCTGTGTGCCTCTAGCATAATATAATTGATCAATTCAGGTTATCCTACAATTTAAACCAAAGTTTAAAACAGATTACATTTTAAGATTACCAAGATGGGTTCCCTGAGAATGCCCAAATAGATGGAAGCCTCATGATGCTGTACCTTCATACAGGTGAGGAGTTGGTGACAACCCCACAGGGTGAGAAACCTGACCTGCTGCTGCTCTTGACGGAGAAAGCAGGGAAGGGTCCACAGTGCGATGCAGATATCTCAGGGACAGAGCCTACCTAGGCTGTCCTGCATGGCATCTCGAAAGCCTGCACATCTGAGTTCGGTGAGACTGGAGCTACAGAGGCTTAAACACCGGTACATGGAAAAAGGTCCTTTTGACGTTGTCTGGCTCAGTCAACCGAGGTCCCCATTCTTAGAGGCATTTATGTCATCAAAAGGACAGACCCTGCTTGGGATTTTCAGAGGTTTCTATAGGCATGTAAACATATGTAAGATCTGACCCCGAGTGTCCAAAAACCTGTCAAAGCTTTAAACGGGCAAGTTCCAAAGCTTTGGCCAAAGAGATAAATTTGTGTTCTCAAGCAAGCACAGTTCTTATTAACATCAGTGCAAGATTTGGCATGTACAACACGGAGATTTAGGGATGGCACATGATTAAGAAACAGAGAGAAAGTCCAGAATATTCATGTTTTACTGGCGGCTGACACACGAAGACTTTGGAAGAAGAACTCTATCAATCATGAAGGACTCAAGAGGCTCAAGAGCCCTCACTTGTTTCTTCATGGAGATTCAAAAACAGAAATGTAGCCTATGGACAACTGGAGTTCAGAACAATGTGCTACTCACACTGATGAATGTTTGGCAAAGCAAATAAAAATAATATCTATCATGTGACCAGTAAAAATGAAGGGAGTGTATAAGAAAAACCATGAATATATTGTTGCATATATTGTTACACAGTTGCATCGCATGTCTTCATTAAAGTCTGTTCTTGCTATGCTTCATTAGTACTGGATCTACTGCACCAAATAGATGAGGAAATTCCTTCCAGAATTACCCATATCTGCTCACACTGGTTCATTTCAAGATTAGGGTGAGAAATGGCCCTGAACAAAATGCATGCTAGTAAAAACAGCTAAATAAAAGTAATTACAAGCAAGATAGATAGTAATTTATTTTAAGGTACACACCTCAAAAGCACACCACTACCCTCCTTCAAGAAATGCATCCAGGTAAACTTCTTAGTCTCTCCGAAGATAACAGAAAAAAAACTTTTAAAATATACATCTTTCCATCTGTGGTTCTCCAGACTTTCTCTTCTCAATTAAAAGACAGACAATAAACCAAAATATTTCTTAAAACACAGTAGGTTTCAAAGACACTAGAAGATATTTTACTGTATCAGCTTGACAGTGTTTCCAACTAATTCTTTCTTGTGGTTGCATTTATTCCAGACTTTGAATAGAGTTAGTAGAAAACATATAGCCATTGCTCATTCAAAAAAAAAAAAAAAAAAAAAAAAAGGAAACCTTTATCCCATAAATATGAACTGAAGTGTCATCCCCTGTAGTCATTCCAGGGACACTGATAATTGATCAATATCAGATTTATTTTAACTCTCTCCAGATATGAATAACCTATTAGCAATTTATTACAAACACTGGAAAACATGCCAAGAATAACTGAAGATCACAATCTAGGTAACACAGAGCTTTCCAACATATGTAATTACTAATCTAATTTTTGCAGACATTTTCAGCAAGGACATGCACACATTAGATACCCAGTCATCCAACTGTGTCGTGGAGTGTATTTGCGTTTGAAGCCAGTCAGGTGTCTTACAATTGTTCATGAAGATCCAGCAGGGATCTGGACATGTCTTGTTTGAAGGAATAAAGCAGAACCTAGAAGGGGCTCTGTTGGAATTACACTGAGGAATGGCACAGGCTTTTATTTAGAAATTACAAACCGAGCAAAAAGGAGAAAGGGTGAAAAAGAACAGGCTGACATTAATACAGGGGCTAAGTGTATTGAACTGCCCTGACCAGCTTTCTTGAATTTCTGCTCACATTTTTCCAAAAGGACTTCTTTGGCAATGCACTTGGACAGCTTCATCCCCTCTACTTTCAGAACGAGCTGCTCCAGTCAGAGCTGCTGATTATTTACTATTACAGTGAGTCCAAAACAAAAAAAAAAAAACCACCTGTGTTGTGCACTTTTATATTAATGCCTTGCACCATTCTTTATGTGTCTGCAAACGTAGCTGGCTTCTTCAATTGCAAACCATTAACAGTGAGAGAGACTTGGTGCTGGGAGCAGTGCAAATGACTACCACCAAACTTAGCAGTGATGTTGGTACCTCCCTCTGGATAGCACTTACTCTGACTTTGCCAAGACAGGCTGTCCTCCTGCCCTGCTGCAAATTGCAGTGTTCATGCTCAGTGCTGGAGCAACCTGAGAAGGAAGCCTGAGGGACAATTACCCCCTGCTTACACCAGATCTTGAGCTCATTTTCACCCCTGCGTGGCACTGACAGCATTTCACCTTTACCAGCATGCATCTCAACAGACATTGTGCCACATCCAAGGTAGGAGAAAACAAGATCCACCAAATTTGAAGGACGGTCCCTGTCCCACTCCACTTCCACCTGCCCAACTGCAAGTAAAAGCTGCATGCTGGCACCAAAGAGAAGGATGGGAGTGCAGATTGAGTATTATCCCTGAAATCACTGAAAAAGTGCCAGCATCCCTGCTTTGTTCAGCTTCCTAACCCTTCTGATGCTGCCAGTTCAGTCTAAGGTTTCAATAGCATTTGTCTACTGAGATTACACTGAAGGGTCAGAGGGAGCTGGCACCTCCGGCCAGAGTTCCATTACACGTACAAAGCCAACAACAATGCCGCAAACCAGCCCTCAGCAAAGCAGCCCCCTACCTGGGGACTTTGCTAGCGTGCCAAATGGAAGGGCACATTTCACTGACTGTCATGCGGGGGCACAACGTGCCCCTGTCCTGGCTGGACAAAAGGGTGGAAGCAATTTCTGACCCACACGTTCCTGTAGTGATAGAAAAAGAAGTGCTGCCACTCCCAACAAAAGAACACAGTCTTACAGGACAGATAGACGTGTTTTTCCTTATATCATCCACAATATTGACAAGCTGATCTCTCTGCAATCACCTTTTCAAATTTAACCATTTCGCTAGAGTGGGGAACACGAGTGCTGAGATGCTGCTTCTGATGGGGCACGAATGCTAGCACTTCTGTACCCATGCCTGTTTGTGACCGAATTACAACAGCCAATGTCCAGTTGTCCAGAAAACAATTGAAACAAAGCACTCAAAGGCTTTACAAAACACAGGGGACATCTGAGAAGTTCGGGCATCCCAAATTATACTTGCAAAGGGCAAGCTCCACATTACGACCTTCATAAAGCCCAGCAGGAGATAAAACTGAACAGCTCTGTTCCCGCTTTAAACATCTCCTATGTCACTGCTCTTAAATCAGCTAAAAACATAAAGTACGGTCTTCAATTTGGCCCTCAGAGGTGCGGGCACCTTTGTTAAAATCAGGTTTTATTTCAAGCTGCGCCCACATCGCGCTACAGTGGAGTCTAACCCTACAGTCGCTAAAGCGAGCAAAACACTCGGGGATGTCAGGGGAAATTTAACCTACTTACTGCCTGCCAGATCAGAACAAACGGACCCAGGAATACTTCTAAAACAGATACGAACAAAAATAAAGCCTCGCAGACCATTTTAAAAGGCTTGTGTTTAGAATAGCTGTGCAGCATGAGAATAAATCTGCCAAAGACAAAAAGGCAAGAAATTAAAATCTCTTGGCTGTACACTTTTGAAAGATGATAGATAGGGAAAAGGCAGTCAAAAGATTTCTCTCTCTGCAGCACAGCTGTGCAAGTTAAACATTTCATAGCTAAGAGCACTGTGTTTGGTAACTAGCCATTAAAAAAAAGTTATTTAAAGGTGAAGCTTCTGGTTGTTCACATTTGGTGTCCAATCCAATGGACAGAGCAAGAAGGGGCAAGGGGGGGAAGCAGTATGTGGGACAAACACATCATTTGTCAGTCAGCATTGGTCCTGTGCCAGCAACTAGAAGTGATACTTGAGCCAACCCCGTGAAAATACAAGGCATGCAGAAGAAACCCTCTCCCCCACTGCCCTCCAATCCAACCCCCGGAGGCTGTTCAGGCCAGTGGGAAGGGTGAGAGAGGGAGATGGCTCCTGGCTCCCTCGGCGCCAGGCAGGCGGTGCTCGGTGAGACGGACCTGCTCACCCGGGGGTCTGCAAACGTGGGGTGTTCATCACTGGAACATGGTGCAGATTTGAACCGCGGCCACAGCCGTGCAACATCCGATGTTGGGCTCAGCTAGAGCGGTATCGTTCAGGGCTCCCTGCTTTGGCATCATTCTATATTTATTAGTTTCACACCTTAAAAACAACCAGCTCACTTCTGCTACTACCATACAAAAATATGGAATATTGTTGATGCCAGTAACGTACAATGTCTATGATATCAGCAGTTAACACTAGGAAAAGACTGACTAAAGAAATGAATATCAGCAAAAAGCTCCCAGAAAACAAAACACTGATACATTTTAAAAAATGTCCATGAAGACCACAAGCGCTAATGTTACCACTGGACCAAACTGTTCAGTAAAACACAGCAACGCTGTCACCTGCCTGTGCTTTAAAAAGTACTTCCACAGAAAGTTACAGACCAACTTTAATAATTACTATTAAGAAATTCACTCTTTACCCAACTGTCTCACTCAAATACTCACTGCCGCTTTCAGCAACATTCACGTATGCCTGTAACCTTCTTAATGCTTTCTCAGAGCATTTCACTGCCCCAGCAATGCTAGTAGTTCTACTATTAGGCATAAAGGCACGGAGAAATATGTGCAACGCTTAGGCCCATCCATAGGGACCGGTGGAAGGCAAGGTTTCGTGCCTGGCCCAACTTCATCAGCTCCATCCAGTCCCTGTACCTTCACGGCATGTGCTGCTGGCAGGCATGTCCCAGCCAAGTGGGATTCCCAGTTGCCAGTCATATGCCATATCCCGAGTGATGCACAAGGAGGGCACTCACCTGATTCTCCTCATACTTCCCCATTCACACCACACTGAACTCCTTTGTCGTAGAATCATAGAATGGTTCAGGTTGGAAGGGACCTTAAAGATCATCTAGTTCTAACCCCCCTGCCATGGGCAGGGACACCTCCCTCTAGACCAGGCTGCTCAAAGCCCCATCCAGCCTGGCCTTGAACACTTCCAGGGATGGGGCAGCCACAGCTTCCCTGGGCAACCTGTGCCAGTGCCTCACCACCCTCACAGGAAAGAATTTCTTCCTCATATCTAATCTAAATCTCCCCTCTTTCAGTTTAAAACCATTATCCCTTCTCCTATCGCTCCAATCCCTCATAAAGAGTCCCTCCCCATCTTTCCTATAGGCCCCCTTTAGGTACTGGAAGGCTGCTAGAAGGTCTGCCCAGAGCCTTCTCTTCTCCAGGCTGAACAACCCCAACTCTCTCAGCCTGTCCTCATAGCAGAGGTGCTCCAGCCCTCTGATCATCTTCATGGCCCTCCTCTGGACCCGCTCCAACAGGTCCATGCCCTTCTTATGCTGGGGACTCCAGAGCTGGATACTGTACTCCAGGTGGGGTCTCAGGAGAGCAGAGTAGAGGGGGAGAATCACCTCCCTCAACCTGCTGGCCACACTTCTTTTGATGAAGCCCAGGATGTGGTTGGTTTTCTGGACTGCAAGCACACACTGCTGGCTCACGTTGAGCTTCTCATCAACCAACACCCCAAGTCCTTCTCCTCAGGGCTGCTCTCAACCCATTCTCCATCCAGCCTGTATTTGTGCTTGGGACTGCCCCGACCCAGATGCAGGACCTTGCACTTGGCCGTGTTGAACTTCATAAGGTTGCCATGGGCCCACCTCTCAAGCCTGTCCAGAGCTGGATGCAGTACTCCAGGTGGGGTCTCGCGAGAGCAGAGTAGAGGGGCAGAATCACCTCCCTTGACTTGCTGGCCATAAGCAAGATGTATCTCACTAGTGCGACAGTCTGCACAGTCTTGAAAGGGGGGGGATTTTGGTCAGGGTGCAGGAGCTGGAGCAGCGTGCGCTCCCCGTGCCACGCAGCACGGAGGGGGCAGTTGGGAGCACTCCTGGTGAGCAGTGCATGCACAGACACCTGTAAAATTAAATTCACAATGCTTGTAAATCTTCTCAAACCACCCCTACCACATAAAATCGAGGATTGCCCTTTATGGCAGTTTCTAGACAACCTTCTCCGTTAACTGCGAAGAAGAAGCTGGCAACCAGACAGGCCACAGGTTTCATTTACAGCAGCAAAAGTTCCTGAAAAACTGCTCTCCCCAGCAGTCTGCAACTTCCCACTCCCAGCCCACTCAGTCCCCAACATGCACTGCAGAGGCCTTTACGAACACAAAAAAAACCCAGAATAAAATAGGATTTTGTCAGAACAAACACTCTGCCTTGCCCCAGGGTATGCACGGTCTTTCTGTCTGTCTGCCTGCCCACGTTATTCCATGCTCCCCGAGCATAACAAGCAAACACAGCCCATAAGGAAGAGCAAAAAAACTTTCCATTTTTGTCAGCAAAATGGGGGCATATTGCTTTGCAGAGGCAAGCCTGGTGGCTTGCATGCTGCAGGTGCAGTGGAGCACGTGAGGTCCACATGAACCACACACAGCAAGCGCATCTCCTGATGAGCATCAGGCAGCACCACATACCTCCTCCATTGCCCATTTTTTGTCGTTTTGCTGCCTAGCTGTAGTCCCTTTCCCCTCAAGGTATCACTGACTAAGGTATCATCCCCTAAAAGACACTGCTGAATGTTGTTCCCTCCTCCTACCAGAAAAACCTATTGCTTTGACCCTGCCTGTGGGGAAGGGTATTTTGTGTCTCACTTCAACCTCACTCCCAGCCCTGGCTGACATGGGAGCCAAGAAAGCAACAGGAGCGGGTTACTGTTACCTTGGGCATCGCCTGGAAGCCAACTGTGTTGGCTCAGGCATGCATTGAGATCACAAAGCATTCCTGCACCTTCTTTCTTGAGCACTTTTCCCCTCCATCTGGAGAAGTGCAGATTTCTTCAGGGCTGCAGCACAACACCCCTCAGCGGAGTCGTGCATCAACCAAAACACACCACTCATTATTTTTGCCCACCTCTGTAGCTGAGCGAGCCTCCTGCACACACTTGCCCCTCAAAAGAAGTCATTTTCACATGACTTTGGAGAAGGACCTAGCTGCTTTCAGTGGTGCAGGTGGGAAGGTAGAGGTTATTCTCCCCATTTTGTGCCCCTCTGACCTGTTAGACCACCAGACCCGCAGGCACCATCCCTCAGGGACTGTACCACTGGTTTTGCGCTCTGGAAACAATTCTGATTTTGGAGCGATGGGGTGGCAGTGGCGAACAGGCTGTTTTCCTTTAATTAGAAACCTGACACTACTGGTCTAGCTGAAAATCCAGCCATACGATTCAGAAAAAAAGCCTAACAAACAGAGCTCTTGTCCTTGTATCTCCAGCCTTGGGGACGGTGGTCTGTCCAAACACAAAACTTTCCAAACTTTGGGGCAGACACTTGCAGCAGGGACTGCACAGCTCAAGCCCAATGCTGCGACACCCTTCTTTCATCCTCTGGAGCTCATCCCTTCGCAGGCAGGGAGGAAAATCCCTGTAGCAGTCAGCACTCTCGGGCAGAGCAAGGCAACCCCGTCTCACCGCCCCAGAGGTGATTGTCAACATGGGGTGCAGTCAGGAGCTCAGTGGTCTCTGACTGTACATAATGGCCTTTACCAACAAAAAAACCCTTTAGCACACATCTCTCTGACTCAGTTTCTCCTTCTATAAAATGGGAGCCATGTTTCTATAGTGCAAAGGCTAGTGCACCATGGACAGCCTACGTGGACCTCCTTAGGGTCTCCAGGGGCTGCTGGATGGAGAGCAGACAGGACCAAGACAGACCATTGCTGACCATTTCAGAGGGAACTGCAGTCTCCTGCCTAGAGAACCTGATTCAGAACTTGGTTTTCCCTTGAGAGATTTATACCAAAATACAGTAAGCTCTTTCTGGAAGCACCAGTTCTGAGTTACGTGGCTTTTGAGGCAAACTCAAGTTTGAGAGTCCCACCTCATCTCCCACCTAAATAGCAACGAGCTCCATAACCACCCGATTATCTGATGCACCAGGTAGTTTCTTCCATCACTTTATTTCCTACTTGAATAGTGGGAAACTTCTCTGCATATTTGTGTTGTTTTCTTCCTTCTTTCATTCTCCATCTAAGGATATTACTGACATCTATCTCTTCAGAGCAGTCAGGCAAAGCACTTTTTCAAAACTTGACACTTTCTTCCCCTTCACAGTATATTCTCACACTGAACTATCCCAAAATTGTCTTCCTGCAGTCTCCTACCCTCAGAGCACAGAAATATTGGTTTCTTATAACAGTTGATCACAACTGCTGCTTTTCACTGTCTTGAGGTAAAATACTGGGACCATTGCATGCTAGTGGCCAACTAATACATGGACTTGTGCAAAGCATTTGACTGTGTCCTGCACGACATCCTTGTCTCTAAATTGGAGATACATGGATTAGATGGAGGGACCATTTGGTGGATAAGGAATTGGCTGGATGGTCAGACTCAAAAGGTTGCAGTCAATGGCTCGATGTCCAAGTGGAAACCAGGAACAAGTGGTGCTCCTCAGGGGTCAGTACTAGGACTGGCACTGTTTAACGCCTTTGTCAGCGACATGGAGAGTGGGATTGAGTGCACTCTCAGCAGGTTTGCTGATGACATCAAGCTGTGTGGCACCATCAACACACTGGAGGGAAGGGACGCCATCCAGAGAGACCTGGACTGGTTGGAGAGGTGGGCCCATGCCAACCTTAAGAAGTTCAACACGAAGTGTCAGGGCAGTCCCAAGCACAAATACAGGCTGGATGGAGAATGGGTTGAGAGCAGCCCTGAGGAGAAGCACTTGGGGTGTTGGTTGATGAGAAGCTCAACGTGAGCCGGCAGTGTGTGCTTGCAGTCCAGAAAACCAACCACATCCTGGGCTTCATCAAAAGAAGTGTGGCCAGCAGGTTGAGGGAGGTGATTCTCCCCCTCTACTCTGCTCTCCTGAGACCCCACCTGGAGTACTGCATCCAGCTCTGGAGCCCTCAGCACAGAAAGGACACGGACCTGTTGGAGCGGGTCCAGAGGAGGGCCATGAAGATGATCGGAGGGCAGGAGCACCTCTCCTGTGAGGACAGGCTGAGAGAGTTGGGGTTGTTCAGCCTGGAGAAGAGAAGGCTCTGGGCAGACCTTCTAGCAGCCTTCCAGTACCTAAAGGGGGCCTATAGGAGAGATGGGGAGGGACTCTTTATGAGGGATTGGAGCGATAGGACAAGGGGTAATGGTTTTAAACTGAAAGAGGGGAGATTTAGATTAGATATGAGGAAGAAATTCTTTCCTGTGAGGGTAATGAGACAGTGGCACAGGTTGCCCAGAGAAGCTGTGGCTGCCCCATCCCTGGAAGTGTTCAAGGCCAGGCTGGATGGGGCTTTGAGCAGCCTGGTCTAAAGGGAGGTGTCCCTGCCCATGGCAGGGGGGTTAGAACTAGATGATCTTTAAGGTCCCTTCCAACTCTAACCATTCTATGATTCTACTAATGCAAACGTTAATTTTTAATGACAGAACTACAGCCTTAGCAAGGAAAGCAAATCACCCAGAAAAGCACTAGCAAAGTAGTTGTTTACAAAATAAAAGCTTTTCTGAGGCAGCTCTTGTACGGAAAGTCCAAACAGCACCACCCTACCCTTTCACATGCAGACACAGTATCTGATACCAGGCAGATGGTGGTAGTATCAGGTGTCTGCTGTACACTTATATCAGATACAATAAATAATACACAACTAATGCAAAATATCAGTTTCATTCTGTTCCTACTTACTTGAGACTGCGCTGCATGCATTACCTTATCTCTAGCTGAATGCAACACATCTGCCCAAGCCCATCACTGAAGACTGAATTAAATTTCCTTGGCAGTAATATTATTATATATGCAGCATGTTTATCTAGTGCTGTCTTTTCTATTTTCTATCTTAAGTGTCTTGAAAATGTAAAAGCAATTCAATTTGCCGCCTACTCAAATACTTTCTACCAAACAATCTAATGGGTCAAACCATGTGAAAAATGGTAATGCCGTTTTCTTTTGTCAGTCCCCTGCAACCAGCAAAAAGTCCCCCACACACAACAGAAACAAGATGTGTTTTCTCAAACAGCATGTCATATCAGCAGAAATTTTAGTTTGACGTCCTTCTGAATTCCGTGTAGTATAATTATAAATACAGCAAAAGTGATACGCTTCCATTATTTTTGAGAAAGCATCTTGCACAGGCAGAGCATAATTAAAACTAGTGCAGCACTTAAATGCAACCAGATAGGATCCCACTTGTGCAACAGTCATGAGGGAAAACTGCTAGGCTCCTGACGGCTGTGAGAGTGTTCAAAGTAGTCATTAAATAGAGAGGAAAGGGGAATCAAGCAGAGGAAAATGACCTGTACGACTTAATTTACTTGACCTTCAGTAAAGCTTCAACAAGATAGCTCATGCCTTAGAGAGCCCCTATTAATCCACGTAAAAGCAGTACGCGATGGGAACAGCGAACCTTCCCACCGTGTGCGAAGGACCTCGCTGACGGAGGGCTCTGGCCTTAGTCATGGGGGCCTGGGTCCAACTCCCCCAAGTCACCGGTTGGCTGGGAGGAGACTTTTACACCAGACAGCACTGCAGACCTCTGCTTAACCTGGCCCCAGAAGCACATTTCTTGGGACATCAGCCCGGGATGAAAAGCTCATGCAAGACTGCAGGAAATTCAGTGCACCTCCAAACTGTTCAAGATGGAAAACCCACATAAGCCCCAGAGGAACGGCAGGTTCACCCACACAAAAGTCCTGGTCCCTCTGTATAGCCAGTATGTCCCCACCTATTGCCCTCCCCAAGGCTACCAAAGACTGCCTTAATTTTACAGGAAGATTTGTGCAGTACCATTGAGGCCACGAGGTGTGTCCTTCAAGCCTTCCTACTGACTTCCCAACCCAGTCCCAAAACCCCGACAGTGACATCTGTGAGGGCCAGGGCAAAACTGCATTTGAGCAAAGGCTCCCGCTGCCTCCTCCACACAGGAGCCTCAAGAGCCACAGGCAGATGGTCCTCCATCTCCTCACTGAGAGGCACAATGAAGTCCCTCCTGATGAACGACCTGGGTAGGACAGGGAATGTGCACAGCTCATGCCAATTTCTTCCAAAGAGCTATAGTCTGACAAAAAAAGAAGAGAGGAAAAAAGAAAAGACTAGCAACTCCCTTGGAACATGTCAATGAAGATAACTGCCCAGTGGCCATTAGTAGTGGAAAAAAAGAGCATTTGATGAAAGGGATGGATATAATGTAATATTACAAATTTACCCCAGCTATGCCGGTGGGAACAAGAAAACCTGTCTTCCAGGTAGTGAAATTCACAGGTGGAGGCAACCAAAGAAAGACACTGAACAGCTGATGTCCAGATGCGTTCACTCAGACTTTCCCCTTTTTAATTGTGCCAGGACAGCGGTAGTGCGTCGATGAAGTCGATGAACACGGAGCAATTTGCTCTGCCTGTGTCTTGTTAAACAGCCTATTGCTCATGCCGAGTGCAAATCTCACAGCCACGGCCAGGACACCGACATCAGGGTACGGCCATGAGGGGAACCGCTGCACCGAGGGAAATCACCACCTTCCACTGAAGGAGCAAGAGCGACTTCTCCTCCAGAAGAAAAATAAATCACTGAGCCCAAAGGGCAAATCCACGCACACACGTGCTGGATTCACATCTCTTTGTTTCATAAAACTTGCTGAAGTGGTTCCAGGTTTCTACTTCCCTCATCTTAATCGCCACAGTATTATCCCATGTAAATACTTCTGCACCAGTTAAATGGTCTGTAAACTAAGCTAATCAAACACAGCCAAACAGTTTAATCAGTATCCAGGAGGTCAGCAGAGGTGAAGACAGTCTTAGAGATGGCTCGCTGGAAAGAGGTCACTTAGCTTTACAGAGTTAACTATCCAACAGTAAAGTATTGAATGTTAACACACACACACGCAAAATTAAATTGCAATGGTTAATAGTGCATATCTCTGGCACATGGCTCTGAGCTGCTATTTCTCCTTGACTCCTGGCTAGACCAAAACAAATTTTGACCATCTTTATGAGGCTGTTGAAATGCATACAGCAAACACAGAGCGTTAAAGCAGATGCAGCATATTGAAGAGAGCTCAATTAAAGTGTGGAATGCTTCTTGCAAATAAAGGGCCGGGTGAATAACCACCCTCCATATAAATTGCCTGATGCTATATTCCAGTAATGCTTCACTATCTTGTGGAGCTCTTCCAAAACATGACTTATTTGCGATGCTCAGTATAATGTATTATCTCGTAGTCCAAAAGAAATTGTAAATCGAAGTTCACAAACTTTTAATTTTTTTCTCTGCCAGACAGTCTTTTTTTTTCTTTTCATACATGTGAATACATTGCTAAGACAGGCTGCTGTACATTTCCATACTGAAAAATCAGTCTCATTATTTTGGAATAGATTATCTAACAAGACAGAAAAGCTAGCTGAAGGGGAAACTTATTCACAGACAATTTGGGAAAAAAAATACAGGGAAAAAAATGCACACAACTTAATTACCTACTAAAATTTGCACGCATTCATTGACTAGTCCTTCTGTTTATGGGAGAATTATTCACCTGTGTTTTGCTGGATTACACTATAACGTCTAATATGTTATAGGGCTGACCCCTGAGACTATTTATGGCAAAACAAAGGGCAAAAAAAATCTGCATGCTGTGGATTTATATATATTGCTTATATAATTTTCTGGCTTTCTTCACTCACACCCCCCCCCCCCCCAAATATCTTCTCTCCCTCAAATCAAGACAGATTTCTAAAATGAAAAATACCTGACCCAGCTGTCCCCAGCAAAAACATCTTCACCAGTCACTAGCATTTCAATCAGATCACGCTGCTCGTTCAGCAAACGCCACGCGCTCTGCCTGGTTTTTAGGCTGATGCCAGGCACCAGCTCAGACAAAGTGGGTGGAGACCTCACTCGCTTGTTTAATTCCTAATATTCAGTTCAGTGAAAATATGCCATTTATGGGGTTCTTAGCTATACCCTGCTATGAAGTGAAGCTGTGTGCAGAAAACAGGATTTAACTGAAAGAGGTTTTGGACAACAGTTATTTGCAGGAGGGGTGTTTTTTGCCATGTCTTGGCTTAGGGGCACAAGTTTTAAACTTGTAAGGAGATGCTACATTGACACATAACTTGAAATCTAGAAGATTTGGAAATTATCAACCTGCTGTTGGATATTTAATGTTCATTTATTTGTTATAAAAGACAGCTCTTCTTTTTAACTGGTTTAGTTCCACAACAGTTATCTGTATTTTTGGAAATCAGAGTGGGAAATGTTAAAACCTGAATGGTTTAAAATTAAGTCGTCAACATTATCAAGTCTGCTAAAACTGCTAGGATTCACACATCTGGCACAGACTATGCCGAGCACTTTACAGAACAGTTTCAATTGCAGTTTACTGGTTGCACAATAAATGTTTGCCTCTTGGGTCTAAAAAATTCAGCATTGAGTCTGTGAGTAAGAGCTCAGTTTCTAAAAAGGCACCCTTCATTTTATAGTTACAGATGAGAAGGTTAAAACATGCTTTAACTAAGAAAGAAGGGGGGAAAAAAAAAAAAGCCAGACATGATTTTTCCCCCTAACAATGCTAAAAAAAGACAGTACGAAATCTAAACTTCAGACAGGAATTACTCACTTTCCTAGTTAAAGACACACATACACACAAAAAAAAGACTCTATAAAAAGCTTCCAGCTACAATAAAATTGGAGTAGATATTTAACCTCACAGTGTAGAGTGGCATGACCTGGTGTGACTAAGGACTGCTGTAAGGGGATAATCCATATGATGGAGAATAGAAAATTCCACTGCATGAGTACATCGGCATCTTCTGTGCAAAACTAGCTCAACAGCAAGGATCAAAATCTCACAGATTAAAAAAAACCTGTCAGCTTCTACATTTTGAGAGTAGTTAAATTTTTTTCCCATCCTGCAATATTTTGCAAATTCTAAGCGATGACATTTGGAGTGTTACCAGCTAAAATATGCTGGCTCCTCATGGTGTGCTGCAGCGGATTTTGCAAACTATCACAGGGCGACGAGGGTTTTCTCTACAGCTTCAGGAGAACACTTAGCAGAGAATGTAAATACACCCTCTCCCCACTGTACTTCGGCTGGAGAGACACTAGAAATACAGAAATTATGGGCTGCGGCTTCAGGTTTAAGGAGAGGAAACAAATAAAAAAGTTAAGAAAACACTGCAACACCAAGTGCATGCCAAAAGCTTGTTTTTCACCGATTTCGGCTGTCATTCTGGTAACTCCTGACTGCCTCCCAGCTAAGGTGTAAATACCGTACTAGTGTGCTGTTCACAAAAAAGGAGGAGGTTTCTAACTGTTAAAGCACTTTCCGGCACCGGGACTGCTTCTAGGGAGACATCGGTACCGTGACAAGGCCCGAGCTGAAAATACGCCAGTTGAAAAGCGTTTTCATTTTGCCACGGCGTTTTCCTCCTCATGCCATCGACATCCCTCCCTGCACCCCTTCACACCATCACAGTGGGTTGCGCTGCTCCGCCTGACGAGGTTGGGCTTTGGAGTCACCTACAACTTCAAACAGACACCCTTCTCCTCCCCCAGTTCTACTTCCTATTAAAAAAAAAAAAAAAAGAGTTTCTGGTTGTATTCCTTCAGCCCTGTTGGGAAACCTCCGTTACGCTCCTGTTCTAGAGAAAAACTTCCTACAGGCTAGGGGTTCAATCACGAAAGAAAAATCAGTAAAATCTGGGGTCCTCCTAAGCAGACACAATTCCTCCCTCCCTGCTGGCAGATGCTCAGGTAACCTCGCTGTGCAGACCTCCCATGGACACATCCTCACAGGTTATCCCAGAGCTTCATGAGCCTTTTTCTTAAGAGAGCATGTTTTGATGACCTTCCCTCCTACTGAAAATTACTGCTTCGTGTCCCATCCACTGTGCCCATGGAGCAAAGTTACTCTCTTCCCCTTTGCAGAGCAATTTTTTTTTTTTTTTGTTAAAAAAAAAAAAAAAAAAAATTGTTGGCCAAAAAATTGCTACCCAGCTTGTCATTTCAGCATTTCCCTAACCCGACCACAGAGCAGAACCCTGTGTTTTGCAGCTCACACCCTGTCCTCTCCAGTCCACGTCTCCAACCTCTTGAGATGACTTTGAAACGTGATTCTCTGCTCCCAGGTCTTTGCGGCTCCTTCCAGTCTCGTGCTGCGCGCAAGTGCAGCGTGGAGGGAGGCACGTTATTCCTTCTGCTGCATCATTTGGGAAAACACTGGATAGGACTGGGAGCAGGACAGATCCTGGCAGAACCACAGCTCACTCACCCTGTAAGTCAGACACCTTCTCTGCCAGACCTATCTTTTCTCTCTCCTCTGACTACAAAACAGAATATGTAGAATAATAATAGTAATAACAACAACAATAATAACAACAATAATAATAAAAACAGTAAACAACATGTACACCATGTTAATATATTAAATGATATGTAATACATAATAACACACTATCAAAATAAATTATATTAGTTCTATGTAGTACAAATATTATTTATGTATTTATTACATGTATATTTATAAATATGCATAATTTTACATTTGTGCATTGTTCATATTTACGTATGATACATCTTTACATAGTTATAAAATACGACAGCCGTTATTTTGGGTCCCTACTGGGCAAACTGTTAAGTGATTTCCCAAAACAGCTTGTAAACCACAGCCCTTGGCCATGTGGAAATTCACACCCACAAAATAATGGTTGGGTTCAGCAGAGGCGTATTAGAAACTGCTTTTTTTTGGGGGGTGGGGGGGGGGGGGGGGGTGGGGGGGTGGGGTGTGTGTGCATGTGCAGGGGATGGCATTTGACACTGGCCACCGAAACAGCAGAACCCAAGAACAGGTTTTAAGAAAGGCAGCTGCCTTGTTGGCAGGCCAGCTCTCCTCCGTGCAGGGGAAAACACTGCTTTTAAACGCTGCTGCCTCTAAAACTAAAGACGACGACCAGTGAGGAAGAGCCTCAATACGGCGTGCTGCCTGGCTCTCAGCCACTCCACAGCTCCCCACTGGAGCCTTCCCTTTTAGACGGATTTCTAACCCGCCACTTGTTCCAGTGAGTTTTATTCCGTTTGCCACAGCCAGCAGCAATCTTTAAGGCCGGGTGGGTTAATATGCAGCCACGTACCCCAGGTCATTTAGAGGCTGCTTCTGGCAGGGAAACGAAAGAATTTCAGTGTAAACTCCTAGACCATCAGCGGGTTTTCTTTTCTCCAGCCTTAACCCATGACAGCATAGCCACTGAAATTTGAAATTACTAAATTCAATTGTTTCCAGCTTAACGCCTATTTTGAATAAAACTGCTGTAGAAGATAATTATGTCACGGGTACCTTTCTTGTCTATTTCTTTCATTAAGATGCAGCTGTTCGTAGGTGAAGGGCCTCAACAATAAAGCTTTCAAGCTACAGCATCTGTGATTCAAGAAAAGAAAACAACTTCTCATCTAGTCCAGTTGCCAAAGCTAAGCGAAGTGCATGTTGGATGTTTGCCCACTGCTATACGTTTATGTTCCTGCTTTTAAAAAACATTTTGGTTTTGTTTTTTTCCCCCGATTGTCCACACTGACCAAAGACACTCACTCACTGACAATCACAGAAGAAAATAACAGGGCAGACCATACAAAAAAAAGGGTGAGAAAATTAATGAAATAAACAAAGCTGGAGAGAAGAGGGCAGAGGCACCTCTTCCCTCCCCTTATCTCTTCCAGTTATCTTAGGTATATTTATAAACCATGTTATGTAAAATATTTTAGGTACACTAACTGTTTTTGGAAAACAATTACTTGAACTCTTGCAGTGGAAATAAAAACTTGCAGAAGCCCATAGCAATCACTCCGTGAATACCATGAATCTAATCCTGTGATTTCGCACTCACAGGAAAACTTTTGTTCCTGTAAGTTTTCACAGGACTAAAACCCCAAGATGTCTGGGTCCAACAGGACTCACATGATGTCTCTGAGCTAACAGAAGTAAAGTGAACAGAAGTTTGCAGATCCTGCCTGTTGCTAAACAATAAATAAGAAAAGGGCATGGAGCACTACAAAGGAACTAGGAAACTAGGAATGTCAGACCAGGAAATGCGGAAGACACCTGTAATTGAGAATAGCCCCCAGATGATGCAAATTAACTTGCTTCTTTACACGTGTATCAGCCGGTCACAGAAGAGGTACACAGAGCTCAAACTAAGCTCTGGGACGGGTCCTTCTCACCATACTCTTCTCAGAAGAAAACACAATACCCGAAGTTACCTGCTTGTATCCCATCCATGTGCCTGTGACTGAGGCTAAGTTACAATACATTCTCACCGTGCCATCTATTCTTTCATTTCTGTTTCCGTTTTGACTGCTTGAGTTCTGACAGTCATATGCACAAGACCTTCTATTTACTTCAAGGCCCAGAACTACCAAACCAGAAAAACGCGGACAATCAGTGGCCAGCCAAGGGTCTCATTAGAGAATCTGTGCGGTGTACTCATTACCACGGAAACGAGGGAGGGCTGGCACACTGTAATTTCTCTCTTGCAAGAGAATTCACCAGCCAGCCCTGCCAGTAACTAAAGTTCATAAATCAACAAATCAGAGCCAAGGTCAAGTAACTGAAGATAAAGCGGTCGTGCTCCCCCAGGTCTTCTTCATTGTTAATAGTACTAAGGTGTAAGTCTTTCAAGTTCCTTTGAGCTTTTATGCAGATCCACCACGGAAATATTTGACTCAAACTAACATGCCTTTTTGAATATTTTTCCCAGAAAAGGAACCAGAAAAGCTGATAAAAATTTGCAGTACTTTAAGTCACTAACCTTCCTCTCACGCCGTTTTACTTTGCAGAAAGGTGTGCAGCAATAACCTCTGAAAGCAGAGCCTTACGTTCAGCTAGTTACACTTGAATTACCAGGTGCATAACAATCCTCCCGAGGACTAATTGCCGTGTACAGGTTCCTGTGAAGCGGCTTACAAACAGTCGTTAGTTTTCACACCACCCCCGTGCGCTGTGTGGGGATGTCCACAGCCTGCAGATGTGGACAAACAGTGGCACCGTGGAGACGAGCACCAAGGCTGGGATCCCCTTCAGACCTCTTCTGCCTGCATCTCATAGCTGACAGAAAGGCATAAAAAGTCAGCAGACGGAAGATACCAAAAGATGGCACTGCAGAAACTCCAATAGTCTGCGATGAGCCGGAGCACGTGGACACACGACAGCTCAGTCAAACTGGCACCAAGGCGAGGTTCGGTGGCCACTGAAGGTCCACCTGGTGACTGCCAGGTGTGAGCTGCTAACGAAGCAAACTGCTACCGCTTTGGGAACTCAGTGACTACAAATCCGTTATCATTGCGTGAATGGAAGAGAATTACACCATGCTTTTGAAACTTTCATTAAGTTCAGTTACAGGAAACTTTCTGGCATAGTAAAGAGACTACTAGTGCACCGACGCACCAGTACAGCAGCAACACCAATGTATACTTGCTTAAAAAACAAAGCAAAACAAAACACCTGCTTGCTGAAAAGTACCTGAGTTGTGTGAGTTTTTCCACAAGTGTTAAGTTACCTCCTGGAAACCCAGGTACTTCAGTGGAATATGCAAGACCTGTGCTACACTCTTGAGATGACCTACAGGCAACACCAGAAAGAGTAATTCCACTGCCAATCTCTCTCACAACAAGCTTTTACACTGTATGTAAGACCATCTGTTATCCTCTGAACACTTTCCGTTAATACTTAGTTCACACAGCATCTTTTTGCCCATTCTTATCTCGTTATTACTCATTTGGTCGCAAGGTTTTTAAGCTGTCAGGTTGGTTTGTTAGTTGACCCGTGAGGGCTTTCCAAGAGCTGATAAACTTGAGCAGGAGGCTGAAAAGCAGCTTTCTGCTGAAAAGCAGAGGGGACAGAGGGACCGTGGGCGTCACTTCGCCGGGTGGCTCAGCACAGGACAGCAGGAGAGGGCACGAGCCAAATTTGCCTTTTGCGTGGCTTTAGAGGTGGGCAGGAATAGGTTTTAGCCAAGCCTGAAATGATGTTTGAAAAAAATCATCCGGAGACAAGTGGCAGATCTGAGGCCCCAGGGCAATTTGACCGGGCCCCCGGTGATGCCGGTGGGTTGGGAGCACCCTGAGCCGACGACGTTGTGTGGTGGGGTAGGTGTGCAGCCCCAGCGCGGCGCTGGCGGGGGTTATTAGGTTAATTGCAGCACCACATGAGTGCAGCCCTGTTGGTCCGAGCTCTGAATTATACGGAGGGGAACCGGAGCAGCCGGGGGCGGGGGGTGAAACAGGAACTGGTCACTCCTGACCTGAGAAGACCTTTTTGGGGTTACTCTTGTTTAAAAAAGGAAAAAAGTTAAGAAAAACAAGCCTAGTCCCTGACCTGAAAAGCCGTCATCCAGAATGGATTACATCCAGGGATATAACCATTTGATTTATGCAAATTATCACTGCTGCTAACAAGCACACGCAGGGCTCGGTCTCATTTCTCTTCAAATCAACAGAAAAAAGGAACGCCATTGCTGTCCCCAGCAGTTCCCCATCAAGCTTTAGCATCTATCGCAGTTTTAGCGTTGCAGCACCACTAGCAGAGGTTGTATTTCTGGGAAGGATAGTGGGGGAATGGCGGAGAAGGCAGGCAAAAGCAAACTTCACGGATTAACAATTCAGATGTCGAAAGCCAGGCATATGCGAGGACTTCATTTTTACCCAGCGTATTGTTTTGTTTCTATGACAGATCTTCATTCACTCGAATGGAAACAGCCTTACTCTACATCTAGTACTACTGAATAACCAGCTGCGTTCAGGGGATATTTATAACCATTAACACTGTAGATGGAAGGTGAGTTTTAACATATATGTCACAGTTATTCCTTCGGCTGGAAAGCGTCTCTGACAGCCGGAATTAAATCGTGGAAGGCTCAATAGATCTCTGCATCGTTTCCACTTTTTCCTTCCCCTTTAACCATCTTTTCCAAGCTTGTTTCACAGTTTTCTGGTTTCCCTTTATCGCTCCTGCCTCGTCTCGGTGACAAGCCAAGTTTGCGAGGGGCTGGCTGCCTTTCCCAGCCTGCACCCCACTGCCTGCTCGGGCGGGGGGCAGGGGGACCCCCCCGCCGCTCCCCTGCCCTCCCGTGGGGCTGAACCCCCCGGGGGGGACCCAGACCACACCGGCCAGGCACTGCCCCTCTGCAGGGTCCCCAAGCCTTACCCCCGCCCCCACCTCCGGCTGCCCCCCTCCCATCTCTATTTGAGCCCGGGGGGGGGGGCAGGAAGGGTCGCTTTTCTTTTTGCAAGAGAATGCAACGGGGGGTGGGGGGGGTCACCTCGCTCTCTATGGTGTGCCAAACCTCGAACCCCCCGCCTCCCCCTGCACCCCAACAGCGCGGGGGGGGACATCTACCCCTGCCCCACGGAAAGGCCGGAGGGGGGCCCGGGGGGGGGGGGGCTGTATCTCCCCGGAGAAGGCTCCCGGAGAGCCCTCCGCTGCGCACAAAGAGAGGGAGGGGGAATATCGCCCGCCACCCCCAGCGGGCAGCGCTGGATGCGCACACACCCCCACCCCCACGCAAAAATACACACACAGAAATACACCCAGCCACCCCCCCCAACACACACACACCCCCACACCCCCACCTCACCCCCCTCCCAGCACACAGAGGGTGCAGCCGGGCGGGTCACGTACCTGCAGGTGCGGGGCGCGGAAGGCTGCGCGATATCGCCTGTATCGCATGGGGGGATTATCGAGATAGTGCTCGGGGGCTGGGGACGGGGGGGGGGGGGGGGGGGGGCGGGGGGAGGGCTGCTCTGCTCCCTCCGCCCTCTTCCTCCTCCTCCTCCTCCTCCTCCTCCTCCCCCGCCCCGCCGTGCGTGTGTGTGCGCGGCCCTGCGCGGTGGTACTCCGCGCCGGAGGAGGCAGCGGCGGGCTCTGGCTCCTGTCAGCCACCGGAAACCGGCGCCGGTCGCGCACACTGCAGGAAGTGTGCAATGGCACCCCCCGCACACCCCCGCGCAACCCCCGCAATCCCGCGCACGGACTCCGCGCACCCGCCCCGCACACCGCACGCCCCCTGCGCACCCCGCGCACCCCCCGCATCCTCCGCACAGCCCCCGCAATCCTGCACACGGACTCCGCACGCCTACCCTGCAACACCGCACAGCCCCTGCGCATCCTCCTGCACACCCCTCACACCCATCCCCCGCACACCCCCCTGCAATCCGGCACACAGACTCCGCATGCCCACCCCGCACACCCCCCGCACACCCGGCACACGCCCTCCGCACACACCCCCTGCACACTCCACCCACCCCACACACCCCCTGCAACCCCGCACACCGTCCACGCACCTCCTGGCACTCCACGCCCCCTGCACACGCTGCGCGCACACCCCCACACCCTCCGCACACGCATCCTGTACAGCCCCCAAACACCCGCATACCCCCCACACACCTCCTGCACTCCTCGCACACCCCCTGCACGCCCCAGCACACTCCCCACCACCACAGACGGTGGGGTGTCGCTGGAGGGAGGAGGCACCGCGTCCTCCCAGCGTGGCACAGGGCAGCAAACCCCCGGTGGTGGTGGCCACCAGCCACCCCTGGGTGGGAGCCAGCAAAGACCTGCTTCACCTGCACTGCCACGAGTGGGAGCCTTCACCCTCAACTACAAGGGGGGAAACGTGGGCACACAAGAACAGGAGGGTCTTGCTAACACCAAGGAACACGTTCTCAGCTGACATAAAATAAGATAATCTGATTTTTCTGATGAAGATCTGATGACTTACAGCAGCTGAGTTTCTCAAAGTAGCTGTCTCCAAATAACTGGAGAAGAGAAGCCTCCGGGGAGACCTTATAGCGGCCTTCCACTACCTAAAGGGGGCCTACAGGAGAGATGGGAAGGGATCCGTATTGGGGAGCGTAGTGATAGAATGAGGGGTAACGGTTTTAAACTGAAAGAGGGGAGATTTAGATTAGATATTAGGAAGAAATTCTTTCCTGTGAGGGTGGTGAGACACTGGCATAGGTTGCCCAGAGAAGCTGTGGCTGCCCCATCCCTGGGGGTGTTCAAGGCCAGGCTGGATGGGGCTTTGAGCAGCCTGGTCTAGAGGGAGGTGTCCCCGCCCATGGCAGGGGTGTAGGAACTAGATGATCTTTAAGGTCCCTTCCAACCCAAACCATTCTACGGTTCTATGATTCTATGACTGCCACTCAATTGTTCTGTGCGGATACAGAGACACACTAGTAGTTATTTCACTTTTTTGCATGAGATCATAGGTACAGCACCATGTGTTTATTAGTTTTATGTGGGGTATACACACACACACACACACACACGCACGCACCCCTCCTACATCTATATATAGGGCAATAAAAATTGCAAGTTATCTGTTGTAAAAACTGCAACTTTCTTCATTTGCCCGCAACCACAGATCTCAGCAGCACCATTACTCACAGGGGGGCTTTTTTGCAGTTAACCACAGGAGGGTTCACCATGTGCTTGCAGTGCTTTCTCTGGGTGCTGGTTCTCCCACAATAAGCGAGGCGCGTGCCAAAGCAAACTCTGCGCATCTCCTCGCTTGGGCTTTTTTTCCCTGCCTTGTTGCATCACTCCAGAAGGAGACAAGGCCTCGATGCTGCTGGGAGGAGATCAGCTGTCCAAGCCGCCTGCTCCATGCCCCAGAGGTTTCCTTTCCTCATGTTCCTCATGCCAACATTTGCAAAACTTGAATGGGCTAACACGTGCTACGAGCTACAATGGCAACAATGCTTACGCAAGAGTATAATGGAGGCAATCTGGTAGTGTATTCGTGCCAAAAATAGTGCTCTTTCCATGTCTGCCTGCGATGCGGCAGGGGAATCTGGTAGCGGCGTAACCTCGCCTGGGGAAGATTGCCATCCCTTCTGCTCCTGTCATTTTCAGTAGGATGTCATTGTCATCTCACTGCAGCTCAGTGGAGGTCTTTAATACTCCAAAATTAAGGGCTCAGTGTTAGGCTCCTAAGGATGGAGAACCCTAAATGGAAGAAGTAATTACTCCAGGGAGTAAAGGAGTGGGTGGGTCTGCCCCCATCCATAATCACCAAACACATGACACCCTGCTCCCACATCTTGCTTTTAGAGCGAGACCTGGAGTCAAAGCACTGGCAACATCAAGAACAAGATGACCACCGCCCTGGACTCTGCTGTGTCCACAGGCTCCTCCAGGGGCTGGGGTGGGCTGCTCTTCAGGGACATGCCCCCACAGCACCCCTCTGCTACCAAACACACCTCTGGGCAGAGGCTGCACAGGTCGTAAGGTTCAAACCAGTGGCCTGCGAGGAGGGGCTGCTGAGCCCTCTGTTCAAGACCAAATAGTTACATTTTCACAAATGATGTCAATAAGGAATCCCTGAAGAGGAGAACTGCCTTCTAAACAGACACTCTGCGTCCTTGGGGGCCTTAAAACCAGGCGCATCACATGCAGTCAGGCAGCAGAAGGGGCTTGCGCCTGGACTTCAGTCCTGTAGTTCGCCTCCTCTCTGCAGCAGAGGAGCTGAATCCGATGGCCAAACCTTCTCCGTAGACTTCTGAATTGCACACAAACTTGCTTTTTGCAGTCGACTTTGCAGTCGACTTGGAAGCAGTCCGCAAGCCACAGTTTGAAAGCCATTACCTGTCTTATATGCCTTCTTCATTCTAATTTCTGATCCTTCCTTCCTTTCTCCCAACTCCTTTGCATTTTTTTCTTAGCTTTTCTCTTTCTTCTCTCATGCTCTTCTGTGGCAACAGGACAAAGTAGCCTCAAAACCCACCCTCCTCCCACCTTCTCCCCCCACCTCTTTCTACTCCTTCACTTCTTCATTGTTAGGAGCAGCCTCAGGTCAATGCTGTGTCTACGCTTGTTAATTAAAAAGAGGGTTTGAAAATGCTTCTCAAACCTCTGACGTGGTTCTTGGCTGTTGTGCCCTATTATCACCACAGCGTTGTGCACAGGGCTGTAATTGCATCAGAGGATTCTGGTTGGTCTCGTACACGCTACCGAAGAGCTCAGCTAGCCTAGTAATGTCACCGGCACTTCAGCACGGAATTGCAGTTTTAGATTAACTCATTTTCACTCACTGCCGGTATTAGTAACTACACTGGAAGGGCAGCAAGCAGTGCACACTGATGTCCCAGCAAAATCCATGTTTTCTCTGGGAAGGAGAGCTGCTGGTGTTGACTCGACAGGACTGTGCTGGCCGCTGCAGGGCGGGCAGACTGCCCTGCCTCTGCCTGCTGTGGTGAGGTGGCGTCACTGCTCCTCATTCCTCCTCCTGTTCCTCACCTGGCATAAAACACAGGGAGGCAGAGCTCTGGCTGTTGGCATGAACACCTGCCGGAGGGTCTAAGCATCTCCTCATAGATGGTCGGCATGCTCAGATGAGACAGCAGGGTCCTGTCACTAATGCAGTGGGCTGAGGAAGAAAGGTGTATCACATCCTCATCCCAGACCTAACACAGACTTTCTTCTGTGACCTTGGGCAACTCATAACCTCTGTTTACCCATCTGTGCTGTGACCATTTATCAGGCCTCTCAGGCTGCGTGACGAGGAGGAATTTGCTCACTCCAGGCCCCAGTGCCAGGAAAACTACAGCTGATGGTGCTCAGGGGAACCTCATGCTCTCCCCTTCTCAGCCCTGAGCAGCCTGATGGATTACCTGTCATCCCACTAACACCAATGCCATCAGCAGGCCAAAATCAGTGGTCAAAGACAAAAGCATCCCAGATCCCACAGGGAGTCTTCCACAGGGAAAGACTGGCTGGACCAGTAGGCTGTGAAATGGGACGTGCAAGTTGCCAAACAGGAGGGAAAGGAATCGCTGCCCTCCTGTTTGGAAACTCCTGCCTGTCTGCTTGAAGAGAGGTCCAACGGTCATGGCGAGTTACAGCTACACCAGAGCACAGGTGCCACCGCCTCACAGAAAACAGGCGGACGCCCAGTGACAGCAGGGCTTCGTTGTGAAGCCGCTCAGCTTCCCCAGCATCCCTCCAGCACCACGCCATTCCAGCAGTAGCGGAGCAGAGCTTGGCTTTTCCCAGGGATGTCCCCTGTAAGAAGAGATGGTCACCGACTGGCATCAGTTGCATGGGCAAGGACCTGTTTCCCGTTTGTGTGGGGATGGCAGATGAGCTGGGATTCATGCCAAGGGGCTTGTTCCTGCTGCCCAGCTCTGCCCTGCATTTGATCCAGGCATCAAGGAAGCAATGAATGAGTCACATCCCTGCAGTTTCTGCCCCGGCCGTGCTGGCTGGCTCCTGCCCAGCTGAGCAGGGTAAGCCAGCATGCGCACATACAAGAGTCAGGACAAGAGGACAAGGACACAAACTTGAACATAGGAAGTTCCACCTAAACATGAGGAGGAACTTCTTTACTTTGAGGGTGGCAGAGCACTGGCACAGGCTGCCCAGAGAGGTGGTGGAGTCTCCGTCTCTGGAGACATTCCAAACCCGCCTGGACGCGTTCCTGTGCAACCTGCTCTGGGTGACCCTGCTCTGGCAGGGGGTTGGACTGGATGATCTCCAGAGGTCCCTTCCAACCCTACCATTCTGTGATTCTGTGATATGCTTTCCATCAGGCCCCACCAGCCGTCGTGAGCCCCTGTTCCAGCAGGAGGGAAGCTGCTCTGGGAGGTGCTGGACAGGCTGGGACGATCGGAAAATAATTCTGTTTTTAGCAGAAGGTTGGTGATACGCTAAGGACATACCACAAGAGCAGCTGGGATGAGAAAGGCGAAGAATGCAGCTTTTGACCACACGTAGGTTTTAATCAGGACTGGCTGCATTGCAGGAAGAGGGGCAGGACCAGGCCACTGCCTCACCAGGCTTTTGCATCACTTCACCATAAGTTCCCATCAGCACGCCTCCTCCAACACCTGCTGATCACGGCTGGCACCAGTCAAATGCAGATCACGAACCAGTGTCTCATCACAGTCGGAATACTCTGCTGTGTTTTTCAAAGGTATGTTCCTCAGAGGAATGTGTGCCCAACCAAACTAGCTCCTGCAGTGCAAGAAGTTAAGCTACAGCCACTTTTGAGTCAGGAAAAATTCCTTGCATAGCCAGTAGCTTGCTGGAAAAGGCAGCCCCTTGAGACAGCAGTGTGAGTTAAAAGAAACTTTTTCCTTTTTAGACTTCATTTGCTGTGACCCAAGCAAGATTTCACCCCATCAGTCAGCTGTAGCATGGAGTAATATCAGGGAGGTTCCAGAAGGTCCCAGAAGAGCTGCAGTGCCCGGCAGAACCTTGTGGTGTTCCACCCTGCCTCCTCTGTACTCTGTGAGGGGAGCCTTTCCAGCATGCAGGCAGACAGCTGGATCTCCTTGAGACCACATCCAGCTGAGTCAAAGATCCGAGCAGAGAAATTCCAGGGAGCCAGCCCCGCCACCCCAAAACCTCCGTGTGTCAGTCTGGAGCCCTCTTGCAGTCCCCTCTCAGAGGACTAAACACCAGGTAGACCCACTCAGCCTTTGCTCACACGCTTCTCTGGGTGAGAGACAGGCACCCGTGAATCAGTATTAACGGTTGGAGAAGGGGTGGGTTCCCTGGTGGGACATCAGTGCTCCGGAAGGGCAGAGCAAGAGGTGGATCTGCAGGGCAGGTACAGCTTCCAGACACCCAGCCACGAGGACTGGAAGTCAAGGACAGCGAGGTGAGTGGCAATTTCCTCCCTAACCACGGAAAGACAAGTGGTCTGACTTGCAGACAACTGGTGTGACCAGTGGAGCTGAGGTATTACAACAATGCCAGAGGTTAGAGAATAAGGAGGCAGAGTCCTTCCCTCATGGCCTGTGCAGAGGGCTTTGTATCCCGGCATTTTCAGTAATAGTGAAGCAGAGCTACACTGGCATAGACAGGACCAGAATAAAAACCTTCATGCAGGCTGAGAGCACCTCTGTGGACACCAGTTCTCTGGCACTGTCAGGCAGTAAAGCACAGGACAGGACAGGGATGCTGCTATTGGAAAGTTACTTGGAAAATTGCTAATAAAGATAATAGAATATAGCAGTGAATAAGATGTTTGCCTGTATTTTTAGGTTTCCTATAGAAAACATTGGAAAAGTAATGTTTGAAAGGTCAATTTGTTTAGCAAGGCACGGCAAAGATGTATCACAACATGATCCATTTTCTTAAGAGCAATCCTTAAAGAGGAAGAGCAACCAGGCAATTTCTCCCTCACACCCCCTCACCTCTTTATGTAAGGAAGGTCCTACAAGGCAGAGTCTGTGAAGCATCATATCTGTATTCCTGCAACATCTGTAATTAAATACACACAATATTTCAAAGCAAAGTGCTGCCAGTTAATTTACCTTTCACTTACCTGCCAGTCCAAAAATGACTTTGTGGGGACACTGCATGTTGCTATAAGATTTCTGTCACTTCTGAGGATGATTCCAGACCAAGTTCACCTTTGGTAGACCATGGTGCTTCTGCTCTGCCACTCCTTCCCCACAGCACTTGTTTGCACCCTGCTTGACAGTACTTTCGCACTTGTAATGCTGCTTTTAACACTGACCCCGCACCCCTGCTCCACAGGGCAGAAACCAGGGCACAGGGAGTTGAAGGGGTCCACAAGAGAGGAAGGCATGCTCCCTTCTGGGTGAATAACAGGGGACACAAGCCCATAAGGAGCCTGATTCGAACTGGGAAACTGGAGGAGAGTGGTCTTCTGCTCCAGCCGCCTGCAGTAGATGGCTATGGTGAGGTGTTGCAAACACTGCTCTGCCTGGCTGGGGCAGGGTGGCTTATGCAAGCGCTCAAGCAGACATCTTTCTGGTCCTGTAGGAAACATCAGCCTGAATTAGAAGGGGTGATCAGGCAAGGAGTGTCCTGAGCTTGTTTCCTAAGTAGAAGGCAGCATGGGACAATCTGAGGAGCCAGGATTCAGCCATCACAACGCACTGCAAAGGTTTTGTCTTTTTTCCAGTAATCACTGATTAACAGAAGACTCTTGCCCTTCCCAGACTCCATTTGGAGATTCACAGCTCATCCTATGGCACGCATGGTCACTCTCATTTTCCTTTGGACATCCTGAAGGAACATGGGGGAACAAGTACCAGCACTAAAGACCACTTGACTCTTGACTTAAAATGACTGGATCCGTTCGTGTTGCAGTTAGTTAAAAAAAAAAAAAAAAAAAAGCAAAATGCCTAGCTTCAAGTCAGAGTTAAGATCAAAGTGAGTAAGAGTGTGTATTGATGAAATACAAAACAGGTAATGGCTTAGAAAAGCCTACAGAGAGATGGTAGTGCTCAGGAAAAACATCTGGCCTTTGGGTCAGCTCTTCTTGCCCCATTGGGGGCAGGTAAAACCTGACAGAGGTACCTGTTAGTTTTCTCCTGGCGGAGACAGACTGCCGTGCTCAGCAGCCACCTTTCCTTCGCACGTGCGTGATGCTGTAGGAAATGCTGCAGACAAATCCTGCCACTGTGGGCGTCGCGAGGCCGCTCCGAATTCACACCCCAGCAGATCAGCGCAGAACTATCTTCCTGCTCGTCCTTTGTTAGGTTTGTTACTAGACTGCCACTAGCAATTAGTAGTAACACAGAAAGGGCCATATGATGATCAGCCCCCCAGGTGCTTTTGAAAGTCCCGTGCTACTTCACCAGAGGCCTGAAACACCCTTGAGAATCCAGTCTGTGTGTTTTCAGAGTTGTCACCACATGACCCTGCTTTGGATGGAATTCCTGTGGATTTCAATTTAGTTTACTTTCCAGGCTCCTCTTGCCTGATATGGCTTCAGAGAGTTCAAGAAGCTTCATTTTCAGCTCTCATTACACTTTTACTACACAAAGGAAGCAGTTTCAGTCGCTTTTTCTCATGGAAGGACAAATGAGGTTGACAGTGCTCTCTGTGTGTAAATCAGACAGAACATGAACTGCTGCAATACAGAGAACCTCCTGATTTCTTCAGTGTTTGCTTGGAAGACAGAGCTCTTACAAAAATGTTTTTAAAATGTAAAGAATGAGCTTCTTTCACTATTGAAAATTACTTCTGTTTTAGATGAATAACAAAAATGTCTTACAGGCAAAAAAACCCCACTAACCTGGAAAATAAAAGCAGAGTCAGAGAAAGCCTTGATGAACTGCATGCAAGGAATATTGTACAGCTTCCCTAGAGCAGCTGTCTGCAAGGAAAGGTTGAGACGGAAAAGGACGGGAATGGAGTACTCCGTTTCCTCTTTAACTTGACAACAGCTCATGTTTGTTTTGGGAAGGCCCATAATCATAGTAGAGACACGTGGGATTTGGATGGAACAGGACCTGTCTGTGGCAGCAGCAGCCAAGTGTCAGCTGCTGCATGAGAGAAATACACAGGTAAAGCACAGCTATTTAAACAAAAGCCTGAATAATGAGCATGGTAAAAATGCATAATAACAGCTCAACAAGAAACCCACTTGAAAGGAAGCAGGGGACTTGGCAGTGTAAGTATGTGCTAATTATAGGATGGAGATTTGGCCAACGTTAGTAAGAACGTACAGTGTGTAGTTTCTGTATATAGGATAAGAACAATGGGATGTTTTCTATGTCTAAGAAACCATGACACTCATTCTCCAGCCTGTGGCCTCAAGTTATTCCCTAATGTGCTTTACAGCAGAGAGAGTGGCTTTAGAACATAAGAACATAACTGGGCCTTGTTCTTCACCCCTTTGTGTTGCTACTTGTGAGATCCTGGGTTCAGAAAAGGGGTAGCTTTCCACCAGCGACATAGGAAGGCTGTAGCAGACCCACAGCGCATCCATTTCTGTTCCCTTCTTGACGCCGGTCTGTGAGGGCAGACCTGCTTCTTTACAGGATGCCTTACAGAGCTCACAGAACAACTGTGAAAGAGTTGGAGGGTGGGGAAGAGTTTTGGAACGACAGAGCTGGGCTGGTGCGGGGGCTGATTTTCGGTTCCGCCGCAGAAATCCTGGGGTCATTTCCAGCCTTTGGTGCAGTTGCCCATCTGTAACAGTGTCTCCTATCTCATGTCTTCGGGGAGTCTCTTTTTCTTCAACGAAAAGGGAATGACAGCAGCCAAGGTGGTAAACATGAAGACAGGACATTATTTACTTAGGATATGTTCAGCTGTCACCATCACAGGAGCATTTATTCCTCTGGCAAAGAAAATAACCAAGTGAGCCAGCTGGGCTTGTTTCCTCCCAGCGCTGGGTAAGGTAAATTATTCCCTCCATTTTTGGCCTGTTAAACTTAAAAGTTTGAGAGATCTGACTTTCAGTGAATAGATGTGCCCTCAGGCACTCTGCTTTTACAGTAAACTCTGGATCACACAATTCCCCTGTATCATGTTTAATTGTTTAGCAGAAATTGTAAGCTTTTAGCTTATAAAGAAATAGCTGACAACATCCTTCTGGACAAAATATTTTTATGTCTAGGAAAAAAATCCAGAACACTGCACACTGGCTTTATGCTATTTATTCTCCCCATACTGTATCTCACACATACTCACACACCATTAGGGCAAAGATTACAACTGAAGATAATGATATGGTAGTTAACCCCCAACCTGCTAAAACTTTAACCATTGATGAAAAGGTATGTTCTGAGAGTTGATGGCCATGCCATGTGGTTCCTATAAATGGGAGAAAGTACGAACAGGGAAACAAGATTAAAATTACAGTTCACATTTAAGAAATTTAACAGAACCCACTTTTTCTTTGTTGCATAGGGACTGAGCTTAACCATAGAGCTTGAGCTTAACCGTGCTGTGCAGAAACAGTGCATGCACTTTCCTGCCTCCTTGGTTTTGAAGTTCTAATGTGCAGGCCTCTGAGTCCAACCTTACGATCGCAACTTAATTTTACATAATTTTTACAACTTTTAGCACTGAACAGCAAATGCCAGACACTCCAACGGCAGCACATACACGAGCACGTCTTTTCCCTTCTCCTTCCTATGCTGTCGCCTTTGTACTGTTATTCTCATGGCCCTCTGCCTGCAAATCGCAGTATTATAATAGGTTCTCATGGAAGCAATTGCTAACACTCTGAGAATCCCCCCTTTCTTCTCCCTGCGCTTCCTACCTGTTTTGTAAGTTTAGTTTACACTAGGGGAAAAATTAGTTAGCAAATAGAAAAGTAGGTAATAGTCACGTAAATATCCCATAAGCATTACCAGCCATGATGATGCACAAAGTGGAGTGACCAGCATGCATCACCTGTGACTAATGAAATGTGATCCTGTCAGCAATCGCAGCACCATAAACAGGAATAACCAAGAGGGGGCCTGGCTGGGTCCTAATGCCAAGCACAGAGCTGACAGAGGAAAAACCCTGACAAGAATAGTTATAGTCATCTTCCTCATCCTCAATGCTTGCTGACATTGGAAAGGGCGCTCTTCTAGGGATCCCATTGCTTCATTTCTTGGCTGGCCGCTGGACAGATTCCCCCTTCCTTCTCTTTCCATTCTTTTTCCCCTGTGGTAACTTCAAGTTGACGTGTGAACCCTGCTGATAAAACTCTGTGCAGGTAAACCTGTCTCAAAAGGTGCAATGATACTGTCCCCATACAGTTGGCAAGGTCCCCTCCCCTTCCTTCAGCGTCAGCCACTGGTGGGCATGGTGAGAAGCAGAGCTACAGAGGATCAGCTACGCCCCAGTGAAAAATACCGACTCTATGTATTACTGCTTGAGTTGGTTATATTTAGTTAGTTATTGCTTAACTTCACTATATAAAGCAATGTCTTATTCTAGGATAGAATGCTGTGCAGAACTAAGATTAAGCAACACTCCAGTACAAGGTTTTAATTCTGTCAAAATTTTAAGCATTCAGGCTAATGTTCTTCCAAACCAACTCTCTCCCTGTCAACAAAGCGTTACTCTCTCACCAATTATTTTGCTGGGAGAAGTAAGTATGACAAGTCCGGGTGCTCTGCCACCGAGAAGTACACCCTCACTCCTGCTCTGGAGCAGGGACTTTGTACCAGCGGCGAGGGAAGGGAGGTGAGAGACTGCAAGGCACAGATACAGATTTCGCTGTCACCACAAACTTGCTTACCCCATCCTATCCCACTTTTGAACCCTACTAGAAGCAGAAAATGGTATTGATGCACGTTACCTTTGGCGAGCCTGCTGCAAGCCTGGCAGCACAACCGCATCTTGCGGTGCCCGGGGTCCTGAGGGTGACAGCGTCCCGGGGTCTGTCGCCGCAGGGACACGGCCGGACCCTCCCGTGTGCGGACTGCTCCCTCTGCCGGCATCCGCAGCGCTCCCGGGTGGACTCAAAACGGGGAAAAACACACCGACGAGGAGCTGAACCTGTACTGAAGAGGGGGGAGAGAGGACACCGGCACAGAGCCGTTGGGCACAGGAGGCATGGGCTTACATTTCCTTGGCAGCATGATGAGCCATTGGTCCTCTCCATGCCCGTCAGCAGCGTGCAGATAGTGCCTGTGCTTTGCACGGGTCTTAACAGCTGTTCTCTTCATTTACTAACTGGAGCTGTCACCCCAAGAAACTTGTAGCTTTATCTCCCATTATTTGCAGCAACAGAACAGTCACAGTTTGATTAATCACTTCATTTTTGTGGGCCTCAAAATCTGTGAACCGAGCAACAGGTTTCTGCCCTCATGTAAAAATCCTCTGAAGAATGCAAATACCTGCAGTAATGCCTCCATTCAAGCACCCTCCATTCAAGCACTCGTCCTAACAGCGCGCAGCAGACTGGCATGTTTTTCAGCCATGTCGGTTTACAGAGGAAACTCCAGGAATGGCATACTATGAATGTTCGTAATGCAAGGATCAAATATCCCTAATACTCAGCATCAGCAGGTCCCACAGTACCCATCCTGTGGCACTGCCACCACCCCGCTTACCCTAAGGACTTTGAGGGAAGATAGTGGGATACATACCCACGTTCTCATGACGCTGCCTGTGGGACACACTCATCCTGGTTCAAGTAGCGTAGTGTAAATACATTTAATTGAAAAACAGAGGTCCGAGTTTTCTTGCTAATGAATTGCTTGTCCTGTCAGGCGTGAATCCATAACCGCTCATACTAATCAAGGTGCCAGAAGCAGTCACTATCTGCAGCATGGTGACCTCCCACTCTTCCATCATGCAAGCAACACTACTGTCGTACTAGAGAGAGAAGAAACAGAGCGGCCAGTGGGAGACAGGCTGTGCTGCTCTGGATCCATCTCCAGCTAAATCCCTTTTCTTCTAAAGATGACACCTCTCTCTAGGATTACACAGGCATCACAGTCCATCACCAAATGACACAACTACCAACCATTTTGTGCAAGAGCAGTATTACTGACTACACAAGAAACGACACCACTAACTATAGACACAGGCAGGGAAGCAAGTAAGCACATTCTGCTTTCAGGTGCCAGGACACAGTTAAGATGGAATTGCAAGCTGCAGACCTTTCCCCTCCACCCCTGCGATCCTGAAAAACAAAACACTTTGGCAGAAACGTTGCATAGAAGGGAGAACTGCAAAGGCATGGGGTTGATGATGAAATAGGTATGAAATTAAACACCTTTGCTCCCGATACCCAGGTCCTTTGATCTGCTTCAGTTCTTGTAGTCTTCCAGGACAGTGTTTGGAAATGTACTTTGAAGACATATGTTCACTTGAAAAATATTTTCTAGTATCTGTAGGTTTCCAAAGATGTTTCATATTTTAAGGTGGCTCTCTGAAGAAACCAAATTTACGTGACCATATTTTGCACACAAGCACCTACATTCCAATAGCTTGAGATCATCATCAGCCTCTCTTAATAACATCTGATAGGGATGGTCAGCTCCTACAAGCTTTGTGAAACCCATACAGGTGAGAAAAATGCTGTTTATCCCCCAGTCAGAGGAAAAGTTAGCGCTGAGTTCAACTCTTACAGTACACTGGGAACGTGTTGTGCATCCCCTAATCCTGGGATCAGAACTCACACCTCATTAGACATCAGGTAATTCAAAGACAAGATAACCTTTTAAGAAATTAAGTTCTATCAGGTCTACATCTCACACTAACAGAGGACAGTTTGCAATCAGAGGAAAAAGTGAAAATTTAAAAAATTATCCTTGAAACATCAGAATTTTGAGACATCATTTTTCTTTTAATCATTATAGCAAGTTACTAAGAAAAACGTGTTCATTGTTGGGCATTACAATCAGACTGAGTTGTGTCTTCTCTAACAATTACAAATTTTACTGATACTTATACTGCACCAAAGAAAAATGAGGACTGGTATTTAAAAACAGTCCTATGACTGTATTTTTAAATACCAGACTGGTATTTAAAAACTGGCCTGTGAAAAGCCAGTGTTAATGCTAGTGTTAAATAATGAACCATGGCAGCATCTTCTCCAGACACATTGCTAGCACCCTCTCACCTTTAACACTTATTTTCCTGATATGAAAGCCATGCTTGGCTTTACCTTATCTAAAAAGAAGAAACAGAATCATCAGAAAATGAAAAGGAACTGGATACAGGCTATGCATACAAAACAGTAATATCGCTACGCTAAGATCTTCGAGTTCTTTAGAAATTCCTCTTTGGTATATATTTCATATTTTTATCCATGTGATAAAAATGCTACATCAGACTCTGATTAAATCTCATGCTCTTCAAAAATCTCAGTCTAACAAAGTATTTCCATATATCTGTATCCATATATCCCTCCATATATCACAATATTGAAGCACTTTGCTGAAAAGGAGGAGGTTGATTGATGGAAATAGAATTTGCTTTTCCAGTCCATTTTAAAGGTATTTTTTGAGGACTTGATTATAATGATTAAATTAGTTAATGGATAACTTCTTCTTTCATGATTAACCTATTCTTTTGTGGCTCCATTTCGAAGCTTTGCTCAAGAAGATCCAGAACTGTTTTGAATAGTGATAAATGCGGAAATCAGTCTTATAAAGCAGTGCAGCAATTTAACATTATGACAGTTGTGACATTGCCTCTTGTCCAGCAAATACTTCACCAGGAAAAATCTTTTCCAGAGCCAGAAAAAACTCGGTAAGAGGGCCAAATTGCATCAGATATTATATGCTGATACTTAATGAAATTACTAGATTATGACTGATTTTAACTGAGACAAGACCATATAACTCAGGACTCTCAGCAAAGAAGAAAAAAACACAGGTTATTTTCCTACCACATTGTGCTGTAAAAGCAGTGCACATTGAGGAAAGACCGATTAGAGACGTGCAGAACGGAAGTCCAACAGATTGACAGGATTCTTTCTGAAGCTACGCTCGCTGCTAAAAGTTCAATACCCGGTTAATAAAAGCAGCGTAAGCTTTTGTGCTCTTCCTGTTCGCAGAACAGAAGAGGCCGCAGAAATCCCAGCAGTTCTGTCCTACAGAAAAGGAGCCACAGAAAGCCAAAAGCTCCCCCAGCCCAGGATCACCAAGCGAGGAGGCTCCGTTTGCCCGGCAGCAGGTGGCCTTCTGGGCACCAGCACTGGTGTCCGCCCTGGCAAACACCTTTGTCACTCACCCGTGAACATTTTCACAAAGTCGGCACTCGACATGCTCATAACCACATCAGCTGTCACAGGGGGCTTTCCAAAACCGGCGCTCCCACCCTTGGTTTTCAGGTCAATATACCAAGTGCCTCCTTCCTCACCTGCATGGACAGTGACAAGAGGTGACAAGGCAGCAAAGAGCGCCGGGCCCTCCCTCTCCCTCCCCATCACACGGACGCCGCCGTGTCCATTTGGAGCACTTACACCACGCTACGTATGCTGGCGGTGCTCGGCCACAGGTTACCCCGTGCCCTGCGTTCTGCGTGCAGGCAAAGGCCACCTCCGGCAGACGCCCCGCAGCACCACGTACCGGGGGCGCGGGCAGAAGGGCCCAAAGGCAGCCCTTTGCTGGCAGCAGCCCGCGCTTTTCGTCTGGCCCTGTCTATGGCCATGCTGAGCTGCGCCGTCGGGCCAGTGCTGTGACAAAGCCTGCCCGCGTACGGCAGGAGTGGCAGCGGCTTCCTCAGAAGGAGCATCCCACAGAACAGAACAAAAGGCGGTCTCTCTCAGGACCAGCTCGAAAAGGCCAGCCTTTCTGTTTGAAAACACCGCGTACACGGGCAGGTTTCACAAGTGATGATCTTACCAGATAATTCAAACTGAAAGACACCCTGCGTAGTTCTCACGTACTCTTCACTCATCGCCCCCTGAATCACTCTGAATGTTTCTGCAACAGGACTCAGCGCCTTGGCTGAAGCAGATTCTGTGCTCGCCTTAGCTCCATCTGCTCCTTCATGCTGGGATAATTTCTGCTCCTCTTTGGATGCCTGGGAAGCACCTACAAGAAATTAATTCTTCCGTGAAGGCTTCTGAGCTGTAAATCAATTCACTGCTTTATTCGCCATTTTACTATACTGCAGTGAACATGTTCATTTAAAGGACAGTTCAAGTTGAGCAGCCTCTGAAAATGTTGTCAAAAGTCTCTAGGTCACCTACCTAAAGAAAATTAATCATGGCTATTTTCTGAGTCCTGACTAAATCTGAGTCCCTGGGTGCTGTCAGTCCCAGGGAACTAACACCATCCATCCCTGGCAGAACAGTCTTCCTGCGATAGTTCAAATAATATTTACAAGGGAAGGGGACTCTGTTCAAACTTGGACTCCTCTGCCTCTCTCTTTTCCCTGTTTTGGCACTCCTGTGAAACCTGTTCAGCATTCTTAGTTGCTCTCCTACTTGACACATTACAATTCTGAAAAAGCAAAACCCATGCTTCTCTGAAAAAAGGTTTCTGCATTTCATCTAAGAGATTGTAGAGATTGTAAGTCATGTAAGTTTCATCTAGGCAGCGACTGAGACTGGTTTTTATATAAATTTATCAAGACAGATCATAGACACTCCTGCAAAATTTACTGTTTGCCATTTAATTTCTTTTTCCAACAATATTTACCTGTGACCTTCAGTATGAAAAAAGATTCTTCAAAACAAGGCACTGATTATAAACCATGAAAGTTTTGAAGTCCTGCAGAAGGTAACATTCTTTCTCTGGCTTTTAGTACAGAGGCCCCACAGCCACTTCATAAATACTACCCTCCAAATGAGAAAAGGGGATTGGCAAATAGCTTGAGTGGAGTCCAAGTTCTTGGGAGACAAAAAAACCCAACCAACTTGAAATCCAGAGGGCATTCACTATTACCAGAAACGATCGATTTGTACACACAGTGCTTTCCTACCACATCTTTCTATCTTCACTGCTACCATCAAAACAAGAAACCTTTTAAAGTTGCAATCAAAAACAATTTAAGACAAAAATCCATGTCATTAGCTGGTAAGTAGTAATATACACATTGTTCTGGGCAACAGAAAAAAAAACACATTTGAGTTGGGGAATTTTGATCAGTTTAAGTTATTAGCAATTAATATAAATACGTAATTATTCTGTTATTAAGAAATAAAAACAAAAAAACCGCTTAGCAAACTCCACGTAAGATCACCTCTGCACGCCTCTCCTCCAACCTCCTTATTTATTTCTAACAAATCTTAAAGTTCGAGCCAAATTTGGGAATCACTTCTAGTAGCAGCGTACCCACAAATGTTCTTAACCTTCATTGTTAGGTATCCAAATGTTATTTAATATTCCAATCAACTGTGTTTAAGGTGGTAATTTTAAATACAATTATTCTTCTACAAAAGTTTCTCTTCTTAATATCTTGAAATAACAGCACTGTTCATTAGGGTGCACATTTGTTAGTAGTGAACAGATGGAGAAAATTATACCATACCATGGCATATTATGGAAATTATACCAAGCCATGGGACAGGAATACCAGTGATCTATGACCCTTGCATAATGGGTAATCTTGGATAAGTGGTTTTCTGCGTGCCTCACTTTCCACCTGAAACATTGTTTCCACCTACGTCTATGTTCATTTTGAGACATATTCATTAAAAACAGGCTTAAGACTGGAGCGACGGTAAAATGCCAAATGCCACTCAAATATACAGGAGGCTGGAAGGGCAGAAACAAGTTTGTTGGGACTGTCAGCTGGAAGACACGCGGTGTTTCAGAGCCAATCGCTGGCCTGAAAGATCTCACTGCCTTGAGAACACTTGGGGCCCAGCTCACATCACTCACTAGAACCATTCTTGCTACCTCCTTCTTTTCTTGGCTACCAACTGCTTTTTCCTCATCATCTTCCTCAGGCGAACCCAGCTCAGCCACAGGTGAAGGCTGTTGGTGAGAAACAAGTTGGCAGAGCAGGGCACTAGCAGAGACAGCAGTCTACAGTGGCAGGGGAGCAGCGGCAGCCAGGGAGGTGTTGGTGCAACGCCACGGCAGTGATTGCATAAATTAAAAGGTTGATGGGCAAGATACCTGACCCTACAAAGTTAAAGCAGTAGTTTTCAAAAGAGAAGGGTGTACCACCTTCTCCTGTGAGCAGCTGGGGGGGCCAGGGGCTAGCTCTGGTCCAGGCTGGATGCTGCACCATGGGAAGGAAGGGCAGTCTGGGGGGTGCCTCCCCCACCACAGGACCACGGGCGCAGACACAAGGGTGCTCAGCCCATGGTTAACCTGTGCTTCCCCCCTGCTGGTCACCTGGAGCAAGGGGGTTGAGCGGTGGGCCTAATGCACAGGCACCAGCAAAACTGCAGAAAGCCCATGCGTGAGCCTTCCAGCTTCTGTAGCACCTTGTCAAATGTTCTCTGCTTCTCATGCTAAACAACCTCCAGGGAGGTAAACTGAGCCTCCTGGTGTATAAAAAAGCCCCATCACTCCATTTCCCCTATTAAACACTGGAGAGAAAACAACACCGGAGGGGAAGGAGGCTGAAGGTGATGCCGAGAGGCTTCTCCTGCAGGTGCTTCTGTGCATGGCTGAAACCAGCAGCTCTACACAGGCACAGCGGCTCGCTCACACGGAGCACATGGCAGGCAGGAGGGTTACGATCCCGGCACGGAGCTGTCGCAGTTGAGCCCTGCATTCCTCCTGACTTGGGCTGCGTGGGTGGAGAGAGGCTGAAGGAGAGTCGTGCCTGAACAAGGTCTTCTCAGCACAACAGTTTTCTTCCACTTCTGCCGGGTGCCAACCTTGGGAAAGCCAGCGGCATGAAGGCATTCCACTTGGGAAGTGTTCGGACAGCCCTTGGCCCCTTCGGCTCGCTCCCACGTCGTCCCTACAGGAGTCTGCAGCTCTGTGACAACGGGAACTGCAGGGACAGTGCAACAACAACTGCTGTTACGTCAGCACACAAGGACTGGTGCATCTGCTTATGCCTAAATTTGATTTCTGTCTCAGTCAGTAAAACCGTCCGTCTCAGTTCTTACGGTGGGTTCAGACCCACCAGGTGATTTCCCCTTCTGGCATCAGCTCCCCGCAAAACCCAAATCCCATTCAGGATGCTCTGCAGTATCTCTGCGTGAAATCTGAAGGCGGAAAGAAAAGCCAAAGGTGGAAGCTGGTGGAAGACCTGCCAACCGTAGCAAGAGGCGGGCAGCAGGGCAAGGGCAGGAGGTCAGCGGCTTCGTGAGGCAGCAGAGGGAGGAGGAGATGGTATGGGATGAGTTAGGTGCAGATGTGGCGGAGCAGGATTTGGAGGCAAGGGCCAACCTCGCAGTCCCTGTGAAATAAGAGAGGGACGAGAGGAGGAGGTGCAGGGGGGACAGGTATGGTTGGGCGAGCAGAAGGCAAGACACTGCCACAGGCATTTTGAGGGACTGGGGAGGCAGAAGATGAGATGGAGGCAAAGCTCCAGTGATTTGAGCGGGACCAGGAACAGAGTTCAGTTTGCAGGGACACTGCGCACATCCAGCAGAGAACAGAAGGATGTTGGGAACCACTCGTCTCCACAGAAGATGACAAATGGGCGCCTAGGCACGTTCCCGGCCAACAGGATTGAACTGCAGCACGGAAAATAAAACCCTCTACTGTGTTGCAGCCAAGTGTTGGTCCTGAACTTTAGTACCCAGTTTTTCAACATAAGGCAGCTTCATATTTAGGAAAAAGGTGTAGTCCAACACCTCAATGCCCCTGGGAGATCTCCAAGGGGAGACGCTCAGATTCAATCCTATCGTTTCCCCAGTGTGCAGTTCGGAGGAAGGCCACCAGCCATCACTGAGGAAGGCTGGCAGCAAAATCCTCTTCCCCTGTCCTGTAGACCCCTATCTAATCTCAGGTTGGCTTATGTCCCCTCACCCCGCCTGCCCCGCGCTCCGCACAGCTGGGGCAGCCTCCTCCCCAGCCGTGCCGCCGGTACGGGAGCTGCCTCCGTCTGCCCTCCATCCTCTGGGAGAGCAGCACCCCATGGGCCCGTCCGTAGCTGGTAATGGGAAACACCTTCCCATGTTCCTCGCAGTGGGACCTGGTACCACCGTCCCCTCAGATCGCACAGCAAAGCTTCCCAAAGGTTCCGTCTCTAGGACTCTCCCTTCAGCAGAGCCTACCTCAAACCCAGGCTGGAACGCACCACGGCTGCCGTGTGCTTTCTCCAGCTCTAACACCCAAAGCAGCTGGCGGCGGCCTCCTCCTCCCGGCCCTCCCGCCTCACATGCCCGCGTCCATGCCTCAGCCCCGCCCGTCCCCGCTCCCCACAGACCAGTGGCCGGACCGGGGAGCGCAGCGCGTTCCACCGCTACCCTTCACCTTCGCCCGCCCGCCCGCTCCGCCCCTCGCCGCCGCGGAGGCTGCGCGAAGCGGGTCGGCCCCCGCTGGGCCCGCTCCCCGCCCCGGACCGGCCCGCAGCTGCCGCGCCGCCATGCTGCCCAACACGGGGTAAGCCGCCCCAGCCCTCCCCTCCCCCTCCTGTCGGCCCGGGCCGCCGCTCCCCACTCCTCAGGCGGCGGCGGGCAGAGCCGCGGGGTGCCGGGGGAGCGGGGCGAGGCTGAGGTAAAATCCGCGGCCTTTCTGCCAGCGCAGGCCTCTCGGGGCGGGGGACGAGGTGGGCTTGGGCCGGGGGCCGTCGTGGGGCCGGGAGGGGGGATTCGCGGGGTACTCAGCCGTCCCCGGCGGGGTGGTGGGGGGTCTCGGCTCGGCTCCCCCCGCCCCGGGGTCGCTGCCGGTGCTCGGGCAGCGTGGGGGTGACATCGGGGGTCCGGGCCGCGGTGTTCCTCCCCGGCCCGGGGGCTGGAGGCGAGTCCGGGAGATAAGGGGGGAGGTGGGGGCTGGCAGAGGTCCTGGAAACCTTCGTGAGGATCGTTTATCCATGTCCTTGAGCCGAGCGTTTTGCAACGGAAATAGTTATTGGAGGGCTTTCAACTCAGTTGGGTAGTGTGTCTGTAATTTTATATATATTCAATTATTTTTCTGTCATATTCTAAGCCAGTACCTTCTTACCTGGTGATCAGATTTTCTTCCAGTGTAGGATCTTAATTCAGAGGTATTTCCTGCCTTTCTTCAGAGCCAATACTGCTAACAACTGGGCAGATAAGTTGATATTATTTGTTCCTGTGTGTTATAAACAGGATTATTCATTAAATTCCTAACGTATGTGTAAGCAAGCTGTAAAAAGTGGCCCTGATGTGGCCTGCAGGTTTCTGTGTTAGCAGTCACACCTGGTGGGAAGGGAACCTATCATCATTTTTTTTCATTTTCTGTCATATTACCTGAATTCAACTGCGATGGAAGCAATAAAGACACAACCTTCACAATACAGGTCGTAAGCAGTTTTAGACAAGCACATGCTTTAAAAATGTGTGAACTGTTGAACTGCTGAGTGAATTAAGAAATAAATCCAAAGTCTTGCAAGCTTCTCAGCTTGCTCAGGAGAGTAAAATTCTCTAAATTCTGGGCAGTTCTTTTGGGGACACTGAATGAACATTTTAAGAGGTTGGTGCATCTGGTGTTGTGGATGCTGTCACATCAACTTGCAGAGGATGAATCAAACTTCTTGAGTGAGGTGTGATCAGAAGTAAAATTAGGGAAGAAGCAAGAACGTTTTTTAAAAAAAAAAGAAAGGAGTGTGAGAGATAGTATCAAATCAGCTCAGTGTTTCAGAGGTGATGAAGTGAAAATTAATTTTTCCTGTTAATAGGGCTTATTTTGGTGAACACTATTTCTGAAGGGACAGAATTAGGGATTGTGAAGGAAGGGAGCTCCAGAGAGTGAGTGTAGTCAGTGGTGACTGTAAGCCTGGGAATAAAAAGAGGTTTACGTAGGCTGGAGATGCAGTTGTGCTGAGAAGAAAGAAGACTTGGGAGTGGTGGCCAGTGTAGGAAAGGTTGGAGGTAGAGAGAGTAACTAGAATGAATAGAATATTTTACCTGACATTTTGAATAGAATAATACTTTGGGCGAAGGAATTGAATCTGCGTCTGGACTCTTCCAGCTGGATCATCAGATAATTCAGGTTGGAAGGGACCTTAAGAGGTCTCCAGTCCAGCCTCTTGCTGAAAGCCAGGTCAGTTGGGAGATCAGACAGTGTTGCCCAGGCCTTTGTTCATTTGGGTCTTGAAAACCTCCAAGACTGGAAGCAGCTCCGTCCCCTGCTCTGTCATCATGGGGAGAACATTGTGAACTTCTCCAGTTTGAACTCTCTTCTTTCAGTTTGAAAGGGCCTGTTGTGTCTCATCCTCCTGCCCTGCACCACAGCAGGTATGCTTGGCTCCATCTCATCAATCCGTACATAGGTATTGGGGGGGGGGCTGCTGTTAGGTCCGCCCACAGCTGTTCTCCTGGCTTAACTGGACGCAAGCACTGAGCCTCCAGCCGTCTCTGTCTCCCGTCGCGGAACTTGCTTCCATTTGTCAATGCATACCTTGTATTGAGGGACACAAAACTGGTCACAGGATGTAAGTGCGGTTTTACAAGTGCCAAGTAGAGCGGCGTAATCCCTTCCCTCAGTCTTCTTGTTGTGGTGCTCTTGCAGCCCAGGATGCTGCTGGCCTTTGTTGCTGGGCATGCTGCTGGCTCATGCTCAGCTTACTTCTCTGCCAAGTCCCCCAAGGCCTTTTCAAGAGAGCACTCCCTGGCCATTCTGTCCCCATTCCTGTTATTGCAGGAACTCTTTCTTCCCAGATGCAGGGCTATGCATCTATCCTTGTTGAATTTCACGAGGCTCCTCTTCATGTAGTCTGCGGGGACCCTCTGGGTAGCAGCCTTGCCCTCGAGCTTGTGAACTGGTTGTTGTCCACACCCTGGGCATTTTCTCACCTCCTTCAGGTCATTGATAAAAATGTTAAACAGGATTGGTCCAGAAGTAGAGTCCTGGACCCCACTTGTTACCCGTCTCTGGGCAGAGTATGACATATTAACCACCACACTCTGAGCCTGACCAACCAACTAGTTTTTTACCTGTCACGTTGTGCACGCATCCAGACCGTAATATCTCAAATTGCATGCAAAAATATTGTGAGAGGTGGCATTGAAAGCCTTGCTTTCACCCACCCCAGTGTGCAAAGGGCCTGCCTTTACTACCAGTATAGCAGCAGAAGCGCCTGTGCCCTTGATGTCCTTCACAAGCTTCATCTGCAGGTGACCTTTTCCTGACGCCACCCGGACGTGCCTGGATGATATTTCTGATTCCTCCTTTGTGGCCTATCCTTGCTCCCACTCCCTGTATGACACCTTTGTACATGGGAGCTGAGTCACGAGGTCCCTGTGTAGCCATGCTGGTCCCCTGGTACATCTGCTTGTCTTCCTGGATGGACTGCTCTTGCCCCTGGAGTGGCTTAAAGCCCTGCCAGCATTCCTCAGCTTCCCCCTCTTCCTGGACCCCATTTGCCTCTTCCCCGACTAAGGTGGAGTCTGCTGACCTCGTATCAATTGGCTGAAGGTAGATGCCAGATTCTGGCCTTATTTGACTAAGTTTTATGGTTTGAGTGTGCATTGTAGAGGTGAACTTTGCTCACTGTGCGTGTGACTCGACTTGCAGCAGCCGTTTTTTGTGTTTTGCTTTTTGCTGTGCTGTTCTGAGATTTTTCTTCCTGTGCCTCTGTAGGCTCCAATTTTGCAGAGGAAGGCTGTTTGAAGTGGCATCTGCAGGGCTTCATCAACTTCTTGGCACCCCGGAGATGCCTAACTGTGCCACTGCAGGGGAAGATCCCTCCCCCTCCCTGCCCCATCCCTGCTTTCTGCCTTCTGAAAGCAAACGCTTACCCTCCTAGAGGGTGTTTTAGAGAGGGACGCTCTGGGATTGAAGGGAAAAAACAGACCTGGAGAAACAGTAGCAAGTCAAGCCTGGCCCAGAGTGAAAGGAAAACTAAGGCAAGCCTGGAGGTTGGTGTGTGTAGCGTTTGTGATAGGAGTGAAAAGTGCAGTGCAGTAGCACATAATTTATATGCATTCTGTAACTGGGGCTGAAACCTTGGGACCTTTTGTTTTTTTCCATTGAGTGACAGAAAGCAACACAAGCTTTATGCAGAGCACTGAAATGCACCTTCCTCCGTATGAAAACCCGTGGTCTAAGAGGCTTTATTGTTGAATATGCTTTAAACTTGAATTGATCTTTTGCTTTTCGGAAATTCAGTGACATTGTTAGTTTCTGCAGAGCAAGTGTTGATTAGACCCATTTTTGTGGGGGACCCATTGGATTAAATGTAGTTACTGGGAAACTGTGGTGTTCAGTGTAAAACCCTTAAGAGAAATAACTGCCATTTCTGAAAATCAAGTTTTTGCGTGTGGCACCCTGCATTAGCATTGTGGTTCTGGACTTGAACTTTATACCACATTGGCACAGCAGTTTTTTGTGTTTAGAGGGCTCTGACTAGTAAATTACAGAGAACTGCGTAGGTGTGTTGTCTCATTAGACGCCAGCATTAATTTTAATAACTCACTCTTCCATTGATGGAGAACGTAGCAGCTCTGTCATAAACAGTGTGTTGGATCATTTTACAGACAGGGTGACCTGTACAACCTTCTCACTTTAGACTTGGAGAGCGTCTTACCTTCAGTGGTCCTGCACTTTGCTGTAACTGTAGCCATTTCTTTTGTATTTAGGAGCTGCTTTCTTAGTAAAATGACGAAGGCATTTGTCTGTCTGGAAGACTGTACTAGTTACTTTTGCCCTTACAGAGTGTTAAAGTCAATGATTTACAGGTTTTGCTTTGTTCTCCCTCTTCTTTACCCTGTGCTTCCCCCTTTGCCTTTAGGAAACTAGCAGGATGCACTCTCTTCATCACGGGCGCAAGCCGGGGCATTGGCAAAGCCATTGCTTTGAAAGCTGCCAAGGATGGTGCAAACATTGTGATAGCTGCCAAGACGGCTGAGCCCCATCCTACTCTCCCAGGGACTATCTACACTGCTGCAGCAGAGAGTAAGTTCTAACAAACGAGGGTGGGCTTCGGGTGCTGGGCTGGGTTTCGGGTGCTGGGCTGGGTGTATGCCCTGGCTTAATTGTCATACCTGAGTGGAAAACCGCATAGACTCTCTTACCTCCAATTTACCTTTAATAAAATAAGCTTAGGGCTTCTCTTGCCTCCCAGGAATGCTGGGAGGAATCAAAATATTGCTGTAACGAAGATGTATGTGTACAGATGCGAAAATGCTATGTTAATTGAGATGTATGTGTGTACCACCACATTCTTAGTGTTAAGATTTGGTTTTGACTTCCCTGTTCTTACGCAACATGTAAAAAGGTCGCAGTTTGAGAGTGTGATTTTTCAATACCGCCTTGAAGCATGTCGTTGAGTGAGAGATTCTCAGTACGTTCATGCTACTTGTTCCATCTGAGAGCAAGTTTTTAAGTGTTTAATTTTTTAATTGTACAGTTGAAGCGGCTGGAGGAAAGGCTTTGCCGTGCATCGTTAATGTGAGGGAAGAACAGCAAATTATTAATGCCGTGGAGAAAGCTGTGAAGACTTTTGGAGGTATGCTAAGGTGTGGGGGAGATGTTAACAGGCAGATTGTTCAAAAAAAAAAAAAAAAAGAGAAAAGAACAGCCTGCCGTACTCGTACCTCTTGTCTTTAAATGCTAATGTGAAATGGCTTATTTTAAAACCAGGGATTGATATTTTGGTGAACAATGCAAGCGCCATCTCTTTGACTGGCACTTTGGAAACAGAAACGAAGAAAGTCAATCTTATGATGGATGTCAATGTGCGAGGAACCTACCTTACGTAAGTGCTAAGAGAGGGAAGAAAAATAGTTTTAACAAAATATATGATGTTATCTTACTTAGTTTTTCTGAGAAATTGTATAGCTGTCTTGCTGCCCTCAAGTTGGAGTGCAAGTATTCTATGTGTGCTCACAGGAAATTGCGTGGTTATTGACCAACGGATATGAAATTAATATTTGCAAGAATTAATTGCAAATTGGAGTAAACAGGAACCTTATTCTGTAGTCAGTAAGGGTTCACGAGCCCCTCCATGCAAGTAGGAAGCAGAAGCTAGTTTATTCCTAATGGACCTCTCTCTTGGGTTTGCTAAATGTTGTTTGCTCTTTCATTCAAGCAAAATGACTAACTCTTTGCATACATCAAGTGCAACATCTTGTTTGCCAGCTTCCTTCTCATAAGCCTGTTCCTCATCTTTAGAGACATATAATTTACCATAGTTAAAAAAGAAATGTTAAAGATACAACGTAACAACAAGTGTTCTTCACCTAATTTCAGCTTAGATTCTATTGTTCATTTCAATTACCATACCAAGATTTGATTTCACGATTCCTGTGATCCTTATTTTGCTCACTTTTTGGAAACGAATTCAGTAGGTGGGATCATCTTTAGATTTACAGGATGTCATTTAAAGTTGCTCTGTGTTAAAATGGAAACTTTGATTTTTGATGGGATTGTGTTTAGAAAAAAAGAAAAAGCCCTTAGGTTGATGCAGATTCTCTAAATTCAGTTGTTGCTTGATGTGATCAGCAGCTTTTGTATCAAAGTTTTGTCTAGAATAGTGTCTGTCATTCTCCTTTGTGCAGATGATTCTGATTATCAGATATTACGATTATATTCCTTAATATTCTTTTGCTAAGAATCAGTGAAGGGATTTGCCATTAGACTAGTGTAAAAACACACATGAATAGTGGCTTTCTGAATTAGAGAGACACATGCACAGCATGTAGATAGCATGGAGAGAGAAGGAGGGTGGAAGAAAGAAAGATTTTGCTTTCAGAGTGGGATTTCTGTGTTTCTGCCCTGCAATGTCTGCTTTTGAAAGGCTATAAGTGTCAGTGGTTCTACCCTCACTCAGAAAGGAAAATTGGTTTTGGGGTTTGGCATTCCACAAAGTGCTCTGTGGGTATCTCTGAGTGGGTTCCACTGTATTGCCAGTGGCAAGATCTGTTTCCTCCTCACCACCTAACACCACCAATCACTTCCTTGATGGTACTTCTAGCTATTCCAAATTGGTGGAGAATGTTTCCTTTTGGTGCTACTCTGCCTTAAAAAGATGAAAAAGCAGATTCTGTGTTGCTGCAAATGAAGAGTATATGGGAGTAATGGAAGTTACAGGTGATCTTTGTTGTTGCTTTTATAGTTGTCAATTGGGAAGACCTAGACAACCGTTTCAGCCTTTTCTTCCCCTTGCTTTCTACGTGGCTGCTGTTTGTAATTTGTAGAGATCTGTTTTCAATTTAATGTTGAGAAAGTTATAATAGCTAAAAAAAAAAAGGTGTGGATTTTTCGTCAGTGTGGAGGAGGTAGGGAGGATATCCCATCTTACGGAGTATACCTATTGACATATTCTTGGTTCCTGTGCGTTAAGAAGTTGAGACATCCGTTAGTGAACCTTGCACACTGCCGCTGAAGAGAGTTGAGACCCCAGGACATGTAGGCAAGTGGTAAATCATTTACTTTATTACTTTAATGATTTTGCTGTTGAAGGTGTCCCTTCTGTGGCTGACAGTATGGGTAGGTGCTATTGAAATGTGTGAACTGTAGGTCAGTAGTGTAGTTCACTGTGGTGCTGTTCTCCCTGTGAAACTTGATTTAAAATTCTCCAGCAGAATGCAAACATGCACCCAAGTGCTAGAAGTGAAGTCAAATGACGGTTTCTATAAAGTTACAGTTTACAGATATGTGTAGATTCTAAGTTGAATGAAATAGTAACTCTTCCAGTCAGCAGAGAATACGTTTTCAGTTTTGCTTGGAATATTTGTAATAACCTTTCACTATATAGTATTATTTCTTTAACGTGGTTTTAAAGAGGAAATAAGCATGGGATCAGAAGAGAATATGACTAAATTATGCTCTGCCCTGTTAATTTTGCTTGTTGCCTTGCAGTGTTTTGTTGCCCTTACCAGAACTATTAGAAGGAGATTATGGCTTCTCAGCATCTGGAAAATCAGCTTTAGTAGATGCTGCTGTACTGTTTGGAGAATGTGGTCCAGTTAGCAGGAATGAATACTAGGCCTGAGATAAGTGAGCTTGTTCTTTATTTCAGTTAAATAATTGATACAAGGGCAGGGTCTCAGCTGAGTGTTGAACTTTCATGAAGATGAAAATACTGGTCTGCTACTATGGTTTTTACTGTAATTTATAGGTGTTCCGTGAAATAAGAGGTGACTGATTTGTCTGAATCTATCTTTCAGGTCTAAAACATGCCTTCCCTACTTGAGGAAAAGCAGGAACCCCCATATCCTGAACCTCAGCCCACCTATGAATATGAATCCTATGTGGTTCAAAAATCATTGTGGTGAGTAGCATTCAGTGCCTTTGTTGTTATTTTTTGAGAACCACGTAAATATCTGGCAAGATGTGTAGGACTGCCAGCCCAGAGTGCCAGATCTCATCTTTAGTACTATGTACAGAGAGGCATTAATGGTTCCCCAGAGTGTTTTGTACTTCACCTAAAAGAAATTGTTTTGTGGTAAAGTATAGTGCAGGTTTCATGGCCTGATACATTCTTTATGTTTTCAAGAATGTGTTCAGGGTAAGGGTCTGTGCTTTTTCATGGGAATTCTTAAGACTACAAAATATTACCTGTTCCAAATAGATTTTGAAACCCAAAATCTATTTTCTTACCAGTCCACATTCATATTTGTTTTAATAGAGATAAAGCTCACTATTGTTTTTTAAAATTAAAATCAATTTTGAAGTGGGAAAGCGACCCCATTTTGTCTTGAGGTTAATGTTGCTCATTTTAAAACTGTAAAAAAACGCCAAACTTTCAATATTGGACACTTGTCATGTTAAACTCCTCCAGCAAGCCCCAGTTCTTTCCCCTCAAAAGTTTCCCTCTCAAAGCAGATGACAAGGATTCCAGGATTTAGAATTTTTTTTTTTTTTAATTTTATTTATTTTTTCCCCCTTTTTGTTTTCTACAGAATACTAGTTTGGTCATTAGCAGCTAGTATGCTTAGGCCTCTTGAAAAAAAAAAAGTATTCTTGTCGGTGTGCTGTGTATAAAAAGCATAACAAAACCCACCATACGGGTAGTCTTCAGTCATTGTTTTTGTCAAAGCATGCGTAGCTCTCATTTTATTTGTAGTGAAAAGATGGCAAACTACAGTTTGTATCTGCTGGGGGTGGTGGGGAGAAGGGAAAGCTTTAGACTCTAGGGAGATACTAGTTTGTCCCCAAAAGCTTAATTTTCTTTATGAAAAATCATTTGGTTTTTCTTTCCTTCATAATTAAAGTTCTGTTGATAGAGTGTAAATTTTTATCTTGCTAAATAACAGGGGTTTTTTTATACTTCTTGTCTTAGCTTATACCATTTCTAAATATGGGATGTCCATGTGTGTCTTGGGAATGGCAGAAGAATTTAGGGGAGAAGTTGCTGTCAATGCTTTATGGCCTAAAACAGGTGATTATTTATTTATTTATTTTAAATGGTACTAAATGAATGACTTGCCATATTTTGTCTTCTACAGCTTGTTTTATTTTACTGTGAATATACTCCAGACTTCTTCTGGAATTGATTCAGGAGACTGAGCAGTTCTTTTGCATATTCTTTGTTCATCCTGCATGGGTGCTGGTTTTCATTCCTAGCTCTAACTAGAACGTTGCCACTTGGATCCAAGCTCATCTTCAGCTAGACTGAAACCCGTTCAGCCCTCTCAGTTGTCTGAAGCAGTTGTGTAGTATTTGGGTTGTCTGTGCTCTTTCTCATGCACCCCAAGTTTTGGTTTGGACAGAATCACAAAAGTGTTAGCATGCTTTCAGCAGTAGTAGGTGTTAAAGGTCTGTATATGTTGTACTATTTAGAATTCCTTGCTAGTACAATTGTCAGAGCGTAGATGGAACTGACAAGATGTATACCTCTGTAAATGCAGAAATAATAAAAAACATTCTTCAGTACAAAAGATGTTCTTTTGAGAGGTTTGTCTTCCAGAAGTGAGAAAGTTAACTACTTTAATGTGGTCACCAGAGAGATAGAGTTACAGACTTCCACCATATCTAAAATACAGTTGCAAATGTCTTTATTAGAAAATCCACTGTAATCTCATACAAACGTGATTAGCCTCAGTGCTAGTATGGATGCCACTATCTGTTGATTAATCCAACTCTTCAAACATGTGAAAGTATGCTAGTAATATATATATCTATATATCTCTTCTATCCTTGAAAATAAGAAAAAGGCCTAGGGAGACCTAGGTGTATGTACAGTATATCTGTTCACCACTTTTTATTTAGGTGTGTGTTTATAGCAGTTCAGTTGATTTGAAAAAGAGGAGCTGAGGTTAGTCAAAGGTAAATGAAACCTAGGGGCTAATCCTCACCGCAGAATAGTAAAATAAAGGAGTCAACAAGGACATATCCACTCTTGCAGTTTCCTAGAAAACACTTTGACAGGAACTCCCTGGCCAGCAGTGAAGACTGCTGTCCTGTTTCCCAGTTCCTATTTTGGAAGGTGAATGATGCAGCTCGGACAGGAGTGTCCTGCACAGTGCCAGTTCTTTGCTTTTTAAGGGATGTTGGGATCATTTCTGTACCAAAGCTGCTTTTGCTTTGTGTGGAATGGAAACACTGAAAGGAGGACAAAAGTGATTTAAAATCATGTTTATCCTTCCGGTTCCAGGATCTGCCAGTGACAGGTGTAGGAGAGGATTTGCAAATCTGTCCCAAAACTTAGGGGCAGAGTGTTGAGTCTTAAATAGCAGATGGGAAAATGTCATGAAGCAGAACTGTATGAGGGGAAAACAGTAACATGGCAAACGCCAAAAGCTACAACCAAACAGCCTCTCTGTGGAACAGGATGAAAGAAACTGGAATGCATACGTCAGCCTGGAAGAGCAAATTAGACTGGGACATGCCACAGCGTTAGTAGCAATCTTGGTGGAAGCATAAAGATGACTAATGGAAAGGTGCAGAAGTTAGTAGAATTGGTTAATTAAAAAACCAAACAAACAGAAGCTCAGGAGATCTGGATTTTATTCTTGGGTCTAACACAGCCTTTCTGTGGAATATTGAACATGTTATTTGAGTTTTTGCTATTTGGTTTCTCTTACAACACACTGTGGTATCTCATAGGAGTTATTACAAGGCTAAAATTAAGCATCAAGACTTTCAGTGTGATAATCACCAAAGGAAATACCTCTTAATGACTGATATATCATACATTTATTTTGAGAAAAATAGTCATACTGTTCGTTTTTAATGTCCTGGATAACCTGGAGGAAATCCATGGGGTGGGGCATTAATAGAGGGATAGAGGGATGTAAATGTCACAAAAAGTCCTGCCCATTATTCCACTTTTTGGGTCCTTTAATAGTTTTCTGGTTTTTACTGGTGCTTGTAGAGAATTATATGTTGGTTGATAGTATTTCATAGCTTTGTCTTCCTACAGTTTCCTTTTGTGTGAAAGGAAAACAAAGTTTGTGTTCTTGCCAGAGATATGGGAATTCCTTGTTGTCAGTGTTAAAGCTTTGTTTTCTTACCGTCCAAACTTTCTAGCCATACATACAGCTGCTATGGATATGCTGGGAGGATCTGGAATAGAAAAACAGTGCAGGAAAACGGACATCCTTGCAGATGCTGCATATTGCATTTTAACAAAACCAAAAAGTTTCACTGGAAATTTCATTATTGATGAAGTTCTGCTGAGAGAAGAAGGAGTTAAGGATTTTGATGTCTATGCAATTGCACCAGGTAAAACAGATCTTTAAGATGAGGAGTGATTCCAGGAAGGAGGAAAGGCCTTACAGAGAACATTAATATAGTTCTGTTTCTAGGGGCTCTTAAATTATCCTGTAAGAAGTTGCTTTGCCTTAGCTTTCAGAACATGCCTTCCTGGAAGGCACATACGATAAGTCCACTGAGAATCTAGATATCAAGTGCCTATTAAATTTAAAAAAAAAAAAGAAAAAGAAAATGCATCTGCACTGTAGATGCATACATTGCTGTTTAGCAGCTAGTGAGATAGATTTTTTTTTTTCTTCAAATATTTTTCATTGCAACTTTGAGAGGATTCTAGATCAGATTTTAAATGAACCAAACTCTGAACATGTTATTTCATGCTATGTCTTTCCTTCAAGTTGTAATTTATTTATTTACAAACTTGGCTGTAGTTTCATATGAAACGGATCTCTGTGTGTGCTGTCCAACTTTACTTGGACTTACTATTACATTTTTCCTCCTTTTTAGGTCACCCGCTGATGCCTGACTTCTTCTTGGATGTTGAAACTGCTATGACAGCCATGGAACAAGAAAGATATGGTAAGGAAAGCACTGTGTATAAAAGTCAATCACTTCTGACAGTAATGAATGCCCTCTATTTCAAGTTGTTTTTTCTTTTCTCCGGAGAGCTTGGACTCCAGTCAGGCTATTTGCCAGGAGTGTATGGATTGCATTGGAAAACAATGTGCTGTGTAAGCCTTTGTAATGAACTGTGAACAGTCAGAATTTTGCTGTGGTTTTATTTTCACTTTTCTTTTGACATATTAGGAAGTGAAATACATTGCAGAATTACCATTAGTGCTCTAGACCTGTTCAGAACTCCAGGGGCAAAACCCATGCTTTATCAGGATTAATACTGAAATGAGAAAGTACTCATTTTCCCTACCTTGAAGCATAAATCTTTTCAAAAGGAGTTCTCTACACGTTTCTACATGCAGTTTTAAAGTGTTTTGCAGGTGACAGAGAAAGATAATATCTTTCTTGTAGGTGCTTCCCAGGCATCCAAAGAGGCGAAGAAATTATCCCAGCATGAACGAGCAGATGGAGCTAAGGCGAGCACAGAATCTGCTTCAGCCAAGGTGCTGAGTCCTGTTGCAGAAACATTCAGAGTGATTCAGGGGGCGATGAGTGAAGAGTACGTGAGAACTACGCAGGGTGTCTTTCAGTTTGAATTATCTGGTAAGATCATCACTTGTGAAACCTGCTTGTGTTGTATGCGGTGTTTTCAAACAGAAAGGCTGGCCTTTTCGAGCTGGTCCTGAGAGAGACCGCCTTTTGTTCTGTTCTGTGGGATGCTCCTTCTCAGGAAGCCGCTGCCACTCCTGCCGTACGCGGGCAGGCTTTGTCACAGCGCTGGCCCGACGGCGCAGCTCAGCATGGCCATAGACAGGGCCAGACGAAAAGTGCGGGCTGCCGCCAGCAAAGGGCTGCCTTTGGGCCCTTCTGCCCGCGCCCCCGGTACGTGGTGCTGCGGGGCATCTGCCGGAGGTGGCCTTTGCCTGCACGCAGAACGTGGGGCACGGGGTAACCTGTGGCCGAGCACCGCCAGCATACGTAGCGTGGTGTAAGTGCTCCAAATGGACACGGCGGCATCCGTGTGACGGGGAGGGAGAGGGAGGGCCCGGCGCTCTTTGCTGCCTTGTCACCTCTTGTCACTGTCCATGCAGGTGAGGAAGGAGGCACTTGGTATATTGACCTGAAAACCAAGGGTGGGAGCGCCGGTTTTGGAAAGCCCCCTGTGACGGCTGATGTGGTTATGAGCATGTCGAGTGCCGACTTTGTGAAAATGTTCACAGGTGAGTGACAAAGGTGTTTGCCAGGGCGGACACCAGTGCTGGTGCCCAGAAGGCCACCTGCTGCCGGGCAAACGGAGCCTCCTCGCTTGGTGATCCTGGGCTGGGGGAGCTTTTGGCTTTCTGTGGCTCCTTTTCTGTAGGACAGAACTGCTGGGATTTCTGCGGCCTCTTCTGTTCTGCGAACAGGAAGAGCACAAAAGCTTACGCTGGTTTTATTAACCGGGTATTGAACTTTTAGCAGCGAGCGTAGCTTCAGAAAGAATCCCGTCAATCTGTTGGACTTCCGTTCTGCACATCTCTAATCAGTCTTTCCTCAACGTGCAGAACTTGGTAGCTATGTAGCTGCTAGGTCTTGCTGTAGTGGCATTATGTTACCTGTGCACAGGCTGGCTCCAGTTCCTTTTCATTTTCTAATGATTCTGTTTCTTCCTTTTAGGTAAACTAAAGCCAACCCTGGCCTTCATGTCAGGAAAATTAAAGATTAAAGGTAACATGACACTAGCAATAAAGCTCGAGAAGATGCTGACACAGCTTAACTCTAAACTGTGAGGGGAAACCCCAGCTAGCAGAACAGTGGCCTTTCAAACATAACTGCAATGCTGTTTTAAAGTGGTAATCCTCATTTTTTTCTGATGCAATGTAATAAGTATGGATAAAATGTGAGATTTTTAGAGAAGAAATAACTCCATCTGCTTAAGACAAGAAGGTGTTTGTTTGTGATTAAACTAATTCCTTCTCAAGAACACACATATTAGATTGTGGGTGTTTTCTTCTGCTCCTCTGAATCAATGCAGGACACCTGAAGTGAGCGTTTTCCCACATAGCTGCTCACACACGTGCCATAAAAAAGGCAGGGGGAGCAAATGTCACCCTGCAGATCCGTTTCTATGATAGAAGTGCTATATAGAGATTCCTGAGCTGGCTTAGAAATGAAAATGATACAGTTTAGCAGGGTCCTAATTACCACTGGTAAATGAACATCTCATTAATTTTTATTTTTGATTTCCTGAGTTTGTTACCTACACTAGTTCTCATCCCTCTATATTGCACTGACTTAGGCTGCACAGACATACTGAGTGATGTGCAAGTTTTTGTGTGAAGGTACACACGCATGCACACAGAAATAACACATGCGCACAGACAAGGTGCTGCCTCCCACAGCACCTTCATGTAGCATTGAGAGGATTAACCTTCATCAGTGCAGCCAGCCACTTCCCCTTCCTTGCCTTTGGCTGGTAAAGATTGAACCTCACTAGTGAAAGCACACGTGCCCCCACTCTGTAAGTGGACAAGTGACACGTGGTCTGCAAGTTGATGTGACAGCATCCACAACTCCAGATGCACCAACTTCTTAAAATGTTCATATGGTGTCCCCAAAAGAACTGCCCAGAATTTAGAGAATTTTACTCTCCTGAGCAAGCTGAGAGAAGCTTGCAAGGCTTAGGATTTATTTCTTAATTCACTCAGCAGCCCAATAGTTTACAAGTTTTTAAAGCATGTGCTTGTCTAAAACTGCTTACGACCTGTATTGTGAAGGTTGCATCCTTATTGCTTCCATCGCAGTTCAATTCAGGTAATGAGACAGAGAATGTCAAATTCACCTCTGCCCTGGAGTTTCCACGATCTTGGAAAAAAATGAAGATAGGTTCCGTTCTCACCAGACACGAGGGGCTGGGGGTGCAGAGGGAGGGAGAGGGTGGCGTACCCCACGTTGGGCAGTGCAGACAAGGGCTGCCCCAGCTGGGGGGCAGCGCTGCTGGGCTGTGACAGTTCCCAGTCCGGCACCTGCACTGAGCTGCACTGGCGAGCAAGCTGTGCTCGGCCAAGCCACCAGCACAGCTGGAGTGGCTCTCCGCGATGTCTGTCTGTGTGCCTGCTGTGCAGCCCTGACTGCCTTCCCCTGCCCCTGCTGCCAGGGGCACTGCTGAAGGGTTTCAGTCTCTACCAGGCAGTGTCTGCTTCCCGCCCCCATCCTGGTGTCCTCTGTCCCTGACCTGCTGCTTCCAGAGCAGCCTCAGTCCGTGCTGTCCTGCTACCTGAAGGAGAGCCAGGAGCACTGGCGTGCACAGAGACATGGAAGCAAAGGCTGCAGGTGGAATAGGAGGGAAAGAAGATCCAGCACTGGAAACCAGAGTCCTCTGGACGAGTCCAAACGTCTAAGCTGATGGTGCAATAATGCAGGCGTATTACAGTAAGAAGTGTGTATGCTCTGCTCTTGCATGAAGCAGAAACCCCTACAGAAGAAAGAAAAAAAAAAAAAAGGAGAAGCAAATAATATCTTGGGACTGCTTTAAGTATTAGAGCTGGAGAAAGCATGTGAGCACGTGGCACGTGGCAGCTGTGGCTTGTTCCGACCTGGCTTTGAGGTAGAGTCTACAGAACGGAGAGTCCTAGAGACAGAACCTTTGGGAAGCTTTGCTGTGCGATCTGAGGGGACGGTGGTACCAGGTCCCACTGCGAGGAACATGGGAAGGTGTTTCCCATTACCAGCTACGGACGGGCCCATGGGGTGCTGCTCTCCCAGAGGATGGAGGGCAGACGGAGGCAGCTCCCGTACCGGCAGCACGGCTGGGGAGGAGGCTGCCCCAGCTGTGCGGAGCGCGGGGCAGGCGGGGTGAGGGGACATAAGCCAACCTGAGATTAGATAGGGGTCTACAGGACAGGGGAAGAGGATTTTGCTGCCAGCCTTCCTCAGTGATGGCTGGTGGCCTTCCTCCGAACTGCACACTGGGGAAACGATAGGATTGAATCTGAGCGTCTCCCCTTGGAGATCTCCCAGGGGCATTGAGGTGTTGGACTACACCTTTTTCCTAAATATGAAGCTGCCTTATGTTGAAAAACTGGGTACTAAAGTTCAGGACCAACACTTGGCTGCAACACAGTAGAGGGTTTTATTTTCCGTGCTGCAGTTCAATCCTGTTGGCCGGGAACGTGCCTAGGCGCCCATTGGTCATCTTCTGTGGAGACGAGTGGTTCCCAACATCCTTCTGTTCTCTGCTGGATGTGCGCAGTGTCCCTGCAAACTGAACTCTGTTCCTGGTCCCGCTCAAATCACTGGAGCTTTGCCTCCATCTCATCTTCTGCCTCCCCAGTCCCTCAAAATGCCTGTGGCAGTGTCTTGCCTTCTGCTCGCCCAACCATACCTGTCCCCCCTGCACCTCCTCCTCTCGTCCCTCTCTTATTTCACAGGGACTGCGAGGTTGGCCCTTGCCTCCAAATCCTGCTCCACCACATCTGCACCTAACTCATCCCATACCATCTCCTCCTCCCTCTGCTGCCTCACGAAGCCGCTGACCTCCTACCCTTGCCCTGCTGCCCGCCTCTTGCTACGGTTGGCAGGTCTTCCACCAGCTTCCACCTTTGGCTTTTCTTTCCGCCTTCAGATTTCACGCAGAGATACTGCAGAGCATCCTGAATGGGATTTGGGTTTTGCGGGGAGCTGATGCCAGAAGGGGAAATCACCTGGTGGGTAAGAACTGAGACGGACGGTTTTACTGACTGAGACAGAAATCAAATTTAGGCATAAGCAGATGCACCAGTCCTTGTGTGCTGATGTAACAGCAGTTGTTGTTGCACTGTCCCTGCAGTTCCCGTTGTCACAGAGCTGCAGACTCCTGTAGGGACGACATGGGAGCGAGCCGAAGGGGCCAAGGGCTGTCCGAACACTTCCCAAGTGGAATGCCTTCATGCCGCTGGCTTTCCCAAGGTTGGCACCTGGCAGAGGTAGAAGAAAACTGTTGTGCTGAGAAGACCTTGTTCAGGCACGACTCTCCTTCAGCCTCTCTCCACCCACGCAGCCCAAGTCAGGAGGAATGCAGGGCTCAACTGCGACAGCTCCGTGCCGGGATCGTAACCCTCCTGCCTGCCATGTGCTCCGTGTGAGCGAGCCGCTGTGCCTGTGTAGAGCTGCTGGTTTCAGCCATGCACAGAAGCACCTGCAGGAGAAGCCTCTCGGCATCACCTTCAGCCTCCTTCCCCTCCGGTGTTGTTTTCTCTCCAGTGTTTAATAGGGGAAATGGAGCATCTGTGTCCACCATTGCTCTGTGTGCACACCCACAAGACCATGGTTTAATGCTCTCACAAAGGGGAGTAACCTACTTTACACACAGGCAAACACAGCCTTTGGCAGCCTTTACTTGTGCATCGCATTGGGTAGAGGCAAAAACACAAAGAGGCTTAGAGAAGAAAGCACGAAGTACCACTGTTGGGTCTTCTTCTGATGTTACTCAGGGCATTATGAGGGCCCTTCTGTCATGGAAAGTGTATTTATGGGCTCAGAGAGACCTGGGGAGTTCCGAAGATCCTCCAGGAGAACATAGTCTAGCATGCTCTGATCTACACAGAGCAAATGAAACAAGACACTGGGGCACTTGGAGATAGGGTCAATGTTCTCATGTGCTGGGGCTGCAATCTGTGAGTTTGTTAGCTAAGCTCCCTCCTCTGCCATGTTTAAGGTGAACAGGCAAATTACAAACAGAAAAAAAAGCTCCATTGCCAGTTGAAGCAGTTCAAGCCCCCTCCCACAATTTTCTGCTCTGTCCTGTGGGGTGCCTCTGGCTCAGCTCTGCTGGTATAAAACTGTGTGGCCCTGCTGTGAACCAGAATGGGAAATCAACCAGTGAAATAATCTCCTTTGTCTTCAAAGTTAAGCCATATGAATTCTTTAACTTTGTTCACAGTAAAAAAAACACCACAAAACAAAACCCAAACCTGTAGAGAAACAGTTATTTTTTTTTTCCGTAACAGTAGGAAATAAACAGTGGAAGACGGATATGTAAAGCTGGTCATACAGGAATCCTTGAGCAGAACAGAGAGTGTACTGAAAATTCACACCCCTTTAGCACAAACACTGCAACATTATTTTAAGTTATTCCTTCAGTTTGTGGTTCTGATTTATCTAAAGTCAGCAAAGAAGTCCTTACTTTTTCCAAGTCATATAAGGTTTGACTCCAATGGACAAATGAAACTATTTGGGTAAAACATTTCACTCTGCAGGATCTGCTGTGTCCTTCTGGAAGAACATTTTTACCACCTACTGCCGTTGAGTGTCTCCCTCTGACTCACAGTTCAGCTGAGCATGTTTGTCCTGGAGACCTCTAACCTACAGCACTGCCCATGATGCCTCGCTTAACTATGCAGCCAGCTCAGATATTCTGTTACACTGGGATGATTAGTATCAAGGTCAGTTATTTTTTCCACAGAAGCAGTTGGCCAAATTGCAGGTGTCCTCTGATTATTACTGTGCAAACAATAACATGGAATAGCAAATATGTATGTAATTTGGATAAGTACAGCTGAAATACAGAATTCTGTCAGAATTCATTATCTGTTTAGGCACCACATTTTCCGCTGCAAGATACTTCACTCCCAGTTATAAACAATTTTTAAATCCTTGAAAAAGGACTGCAATAATTTTGTTGCAATGGAAGCATCTTTCTACACACTCCATACTCTAGAGACTGAGTCTATCAAAAGAAACTGATGATCGAGAGAAACGAAGTTTCATAGCAATGTATGAAAGCTTCAAAAACGGATAGACGACTGGAAAGCTGTAAAGTGGGAACTGCAGCTTTTGCTATCATTCCAGGGGTTTTCTCCTTAATGGCATGAACAAAGAAGGTATGGTATGGTATGGTATGGTATGGTATGGTATGGTATGGTATGGTATGGTATGGTATGGTATGGTATGGTATGGTATGGCATGTAAAGACCATCATGCTTGCAAGTAAAATGCACAATCCTGACCTGACATGAAATGGTTTCCCTCACCAAATGAGACTGTATGTCAGTAATACAACTTTGCAAAGAATTTTCTCTCTTCTCCAGGGAATTTTGAAATCGGTGTCTCTTTAAGGCCTACTGCTCAGATTTTCCTGTTTAAAGCATGACTGCAGTGTTTACAGGCAAGAGCCTTTTTCTCATATTCCTCTATCTAATTTGGTCATGCTGTGCCAAGTCAAGACAGTTACATGGATTTATAAATCCTTTGCATCTCAACACCAGCCTGGAAAAATGAAGCAGGTGTACTGAGAGATTCACACTATTTAATATTTAATATTTAATATTTATTTAATATTTTTTTTCCTTTGTTAAAGGTCCTGTCCATGCTTCAGAGGACTCCACAATGGGCCAGCAAGATTCTCGGCGATTTACTCTAGAAAATCATGAGGAGGGAACGACACAGAATTTGTCCACAGGGGGGTGCATGTAAGGATGAGGCGGTCACCAAAGGATTTTGGGTAGCAAGACACTGGCAGATAAGCCCCACTGTACCTGTGCAGGTTTTTCCACTGACTTCACCTAACATTCGGTGGAAATAAACACCATATTGTATTTCTCTGTATGTATTCTAAACAACACGGACATAATAATTTCATGCTTAAAAAGTAGTCACTTGTGACTAAGACCAAAAGGATTTTTACCTATGACAGGAAGATGAAAGATCACTTGGATGAACTAATAAAAATAATTAAAAAAAAAAAAAAAGACAGCACAGAAGAAACAGAGTGTACAGCCTGATTTCCTTAGGAGCTAGCTTAGGGGTGCCAGTCCACGATACACAGAAAGATACCCCAAAAAACTTATATTCATGTGTGTACTGCTGAAAAAGGGAACTGTTCACTTAACAGCTAGTATAGTGAGAACAATGCAGTGCCAGAGAATTAATCTGCAGAACATATCCTCCTCCTTGATTTCTTAAGGAAAACAGAAAATGGATCGTGCAAATAGCTTGCTAGGCATGAAAACCTAAAAAATCTGTAACAGGCAGAGAAAGCCACTCTGGAGCAATAGCACCCTGCAAAAATACTAGTTGTTAAAACTCAGCAAAGAAAGAAATGAAAAATGTGTGAAACAGCTTGAAAATTAGGTAAGGTCTATCAGTTTTAAAGCTGCTTGAGCTTGTTTGTGCTGTCTTCTTCTGAGCCTGGGCACATTGCTTAAATTAAGAAGAAATAAATGAACTATTTTATGTGGGAGAACATTACAAGGTCGTCGTAAGCTATCTCACAGACAGAGCATATTTCTAATCCCTTGATGTTTTTACCTGACCTTGGAGATAAGAGAAGAATCTCAAAAGGAGCTAGCAGTAGAGGACTGTTTTTCAGTTATGAGAAAATTTTAATCCTTCCTGATTTGAACCCTTACAAATCAGGTCAGGTGGCTTAAACTAAAATATTACAACAATTCCAAGGGGAGAACATCAAAGTCTCTTCCTTGTTTCTTACTAAACAGTAGATAAAGGAAAGCCTTCCATTATTTCAAAATTAGTGGGAGAGTTAATAATAATTAACTTGAAGCCAGGAGATGAGTATTACATTCAAGAGCTACAGCGTATGACTTTGATACTGAAGCAGTGGTGAATATGTAAGATGTGTGTTCTTTTTGATTACATCTTGTTATATTCATTCAGCATGTATTAGAGATTGTTTTGAAGCCAAGAGAAAGTTTTAAGTAAGACAAACTGATAAGTGTTTTGGTTTTGCCTCTTGTTGTAGTAGACTAAAACCATGAAACCTCTAGGCAAAGAATCATACAAGACTATTTCAGATTAAAAGATTTGAATGAGTATTTTCTATTTTGACAGAGTAAATAAGGAAAACCCAAGTTGTACAAATTGCTGAAGATTACATCCATAGTATCTAATCCTGCAAGCAGTTAAGTATCTCTTTGCTTCCAATGTTTTCAAACATATCACAGATACTGGAGGCATTCATGAAGTTAAGCATTTAGCTTTTGAATAATATGAGAAAAGAAACACTTAACTTATATAACAAAACTGTTTGGTTCTTAGGAATTGTACTGGGATAAGCCACCATCACACTTAAAACTTAGAAACTTAACAACTATATCTCCTACAGGTTTTATGAATTCTTATGTATGATATTATTCAGTTACATTTTGAAAAAGCATTAACAGTTGCCATTTCCCATGCAACTCCATCAGGCTATTTCATAACAGTGTAACTATTTCATAACAGTTCCATCAGGCAAATGGATTGTAAAAATGTGCTGCATATCAGAACGGCTTTGATTTAAATGTATAGTAAGAAATTTCTGTGAAATAAGAACTGCATTAACAAAGCTGGCACTTGGCCACAACTGACTTTGTTCTGGTTGCTGCCACCCGTATCACCTGCAAGGCCATTTACTCATGAAAACAGGTAGAGTACAACTTGTCCCACTGATGTCCCCAGGAGCCTCTGGTACAGGTACAGAATATACAGCCTCCTCTCAGGTTCATGCTGCAGATCATTTCGGTCATTCATACTTGTTATAAAAAGGTGAATCTTACAAGTGTAGTGCTGCAGCAAATTGCTCTGGTACTTGGACACAGAGTTAGTTTCCTACTTTACCTCATCTGCTCCATGGATTTCATAGAAAAGTATAGCTGTCAGCTAAGTCAGAGAGAAAATCCAAATGAGGGAGTGACAGGGTGAGGGAAGGCTACTTTCTCTCTTCAAAACATTCCACTAACATTTTTAAATTAAAAGAGGACATTTTAAAAAAACTTCTTTGTTGACATCTTAGAATGAACTGTCAGTGTAATGCTATCAAGGTTGCTGCGTCCTTGGCCTTCAGGCAGGTACGCAGGGAGGAGGGTACAATGTTTTCCTCCTTCATTCCTTGGCAAAACGATTAAGACTATCTGACCTCTGTGTGAAAATTTAGAGAGGCAAGTTAAAACGGACGCTTAGTATGTGTCCTAATCACAGGCAACAAATAAGTATTTGGTTTGTTGAAGGTTCTGTGTGTGGTTTTGTCTTTGATAACTCCAAAATCAAAGCTTCTCATTTCTTAGGAACTGACAACAATAAAAAAAATTCAACAGTGTAGAAGCAGTAGAGAAGACGGGCATCAGAGTACAGAACTAATTAGCATGGAGCTAATATAGCCAAAGTATGGGTAAGAACCACAATTAGAACATGTATTAAGAAGCACAAAGGTTTCAAAAGGAAGATATTATGATTCATTTCTTAAAATAAGACAAAGTAAAGTTAAAAGATAGAATGGAAGCAAAACTTTATATGTTACCCACTGTTTCTTCTGTGAGCAGGTGGTTTATTTCTGCAGTGATGCTGTGGCAAGTTACAAGCTATTAAGCAAGGATTCTGAAAGCAAAATCCTGCCTAAGCAGGATTTGCAGCATCAAAACCAGAGATACCTACCTAATTGCTGCCTTAAAGCTTTAGCTCATCTCCTTAAGAATACTAATTCAGATTTTACAGTTAGCAGACATTTCTAGTCATGGGCTAGAAAAGAAGGAGCAATGCAAATAATCTGTAAAATGTCATGTACAAGAAATACAGCTGGATTTACCAAATGCTTTTAAAACTATCTAACTTTCAATAATGCTACTATATATGTCATTTTCAGACTGTATTCAGTATTTGTCTCACTAATATCATGTTACACTGTCTTTGAAAGTTGACTGAGAATTACATTCTGGTTTCGCTCACCATAGTCCTAAAATGAAACTACAGGTGATGTTATGTGAAGAGTCAGAAATTAAGCTAAAGCTTCAGCTAAGAGCTGAGCTATGGCACAGAAACTTGTAGCTCAGCCCCAGCTAGCCCTTCTGTCAGCAGACATCTTTGGCCCCAACGGAGAAGACAAAAATGTAGTATCTTTGCCATCTATGACAGAATGCACCATTCCTTCTTAATTTTTGATTTCTACTTCTATAAGGTTTACTCAACCTTGATAAGCATGGTAATGGAAACGTGTGGATGAGTTAATCTATTCACACTTGGCTAAAGGCTGAGGGTGAGAAAAGGCCATTCAGATGTTAATGGGTTTCCAGGGCAGGAAAGGGTTAATAAATGCTGAGTGGTTTGCAGTGAGGGAGGGCCTTCGAGAGGGAGTGCAGCAAAGACACTTTGCAGGCTGCTATTCTTTTGGCAATTGCTACCATGAAGTATGTTCCTAAAAGCCAAAGGAAAGATTTTTTTAAAGAGAGGCAACTAACAAACAGGAAAAGGTGCCATGCTGTTGTCTGCCCTTCTGGAGAAAAAAATATTGATAGTACTAGGAGAGATTTATTGCCACACAGACCATGCATTGAATCAAAGCATTACTCTGTCACACTTTTTTTAAAAAGCACAGATAATCTCATTGCTGTATTTCAGAAAAGAAGGGAGCCCCTAAAGAGGCCCTTTAAGAGGCCTCTGGGCAGGAGAGCTGCTTTACCAGTATGCCTGCCGTTGGGGTCACCATCCATGACTGACTGGGTGGCTCCTCTGCAGCAGATTTGTTACTGCAGGTGTTCGCAAAAGACAACAATGAGGTTGAGGGGTCTCTCATAATCAGTCCATTTCATCTGATTTGAAACCACGGGCCTCCCAAACTCAGACAGGCGCCCTCTCATCAACCTTGCTCTTGGCGTAGGAAGAACCCTCTCCCTTTGTTGCCACATCGGCATGAGTTTGTGGCTGGAGACATGGGCACCTCCACATGATCAAGTGGCAGCAGAGTCTAGAATCTCTGCCATGAGCACCCTGAGCAAGCAAGAAAGCCAATGAACTGCCTTACAGGGCAAGAGAGAGCAAAGAATAGGCACTACTACCAGAGGTGTACAAAGGGGTTGTTCCCACTGAAATAACAAAAAAGGCCATGAGACTTTATATAGAAGAAAAACTACACACATCCTGCTGAGGATAAAGGCAGCTGTCATCTCAAGGATGACGCTTTCAAGAGCTGTGCTCAGTTACCTGCATTCGAACACTGGTGATTTATTAAAAAATCTTCCTTGTGATCACTTCTCTCTGACAGGAAACAACTTAAATGATCTCAACTCTCAAATGTATTCAAATACTTGCCAAGAACCTGTAAATTCTGCTTCCTAAGCCTGGATGCTTGAGAGAGTTCCCACTCCAAGTTACCTGCCTCACCCTTTCTGCAAAGGGGTCAGGGACTTTTGCTGCTTGCATAGCAGCTGCTGAACCCACACAGGTTACCTTCAATATGCTGAGCTGCACTGACATGACTTCCTTCCAACACGGATGCAAATGACTGCACACTATGTTCCAGCTGAACCACAGCTCTCTTATCTGGGAGCTGCCCACAGCTCATGTTCCATTTCACTTCCTGAATGTCACTGGATCTTTTGGCCCTTATCGGGCCAATGCTGAGGATCTCACTGGCCTTTTGGCCCTTACTGGGCCAATGCTGTGAATGTATATTAAAGTCATAGTGAATATTTTGTTCAGGCAGGAGACCTGGGGGCTCAAGTGCTCTATCATTTACTTTTTCCCAGTTTCTTAAATGACAGACACAGCCCTTAAAAAACAGCCTCTACAGTTAAGTGGGAAAATACCATACACGAATCATTTCAGTGCAAGGCATCTCTGTGAACCATGAAATATGGTCCCATATATTGAAGCAATACACAGAGATAAATACAGCACCATTCAGCAGCTTCACAATCTGGCTACTCCTGCCTGTCTGTCTGTGTGCCAGGCACTTCAATTGCTACCCAGTGAAAACAGACATGTAGGATTATGCTTCAGTCTGTGACTGAACAAGTTGCCACAGGCATCAAGTGGGCTGGAAGTTTTTCATGTAGCTCTTAAATCCTTGAGCAGCAGAGGGAAGACTAATCCTTTACCATTTACCACTAGATCCTGAGTCACTCTCTAAACACAAATGTTCATAGTAACTCAGAGCAACCCTAAGTCAGTTGTCCATGAATAAGAACACTTGTTGCTAGAGGTTTAGCTTCTACAGTAACCCAGTCTATCATTTTGACCTTTCTCATGCCTCCTTGTACTTCTGCAGACTTACACTCATAATACCAGACTCACTGTACAAATTGTACAAATAGCAAAATGCAGGCTCTTTCTTCCATTTCCCTCTGGATGCTGTTGCAAAGGCTTTCATTCTGCATGTCTTGGTTCAGCTGATATATTTTTCAAAGCCTTATCACTCCAGCATACAACAGCAGGGATCAGGTAACCATTACATTAACGGAGTTTCAGTGTTGCTTATAGTGCTTCTAATGCAACATTGCAAAAGGAAAGCTCATCTGTGCTAGCTATGAAACCATTCAGCCCTGTTCAGATCCAGTCCTGGAAGCCGTTGAGAATCCGTCATTGAAAGCAACACTGAGGATTCTGCAGAACGAAGTCCACCACAAACTTCAACAACCCATCAAACTCAGTGAGGGAAAAAGTAAACTTTGGCTTGATGCTGTGCATACTACATATATATATCTAGCTATATCTGTGTGTGTGTGTGTGTATATGTACATGTGTTAATCTTTACCTTCCAAATAATGAGAAGAATAAAAATAAAGGCACAAGTAAAGGCTGCTGGACCAGTACACTAGTCAATCTTTAACATAATTCTTTTTTTTTTTTTTTTCCCCAAATGGTAGAACTCCTTTGTAGCACTCCTGCAGATTCTGAATATCAGATATTCCTTACTTTGATGCATCAACAAATGTTTTCTTCCTACTCACTCTAAAAATTTGAGGCAACACTCCATGCTGACAAGGCATCCTAAGTAGTCCTATTGTTGTGTAAATCAACCAATGACTCCATTAGTAAATGCATTCAACAAAGTACAGGTCAGTATAGGATTTATCCTGACATTTGTCACCGAAATAACTTGCCTAATTTCATTCTGAGCATGCAATGCTGAAGCAAATAAAGCTAATTATCTTAGCATGGTGAAGCATCTGGCAGAGAAGTGGAGACAGTGGCCGTACCAGTTCCATTTTTTCCTAGAAGAGAGTGAGAACAAGCAACTGCAAAGGAAAAAAAAAACCCTCCACACACAGAGAGACCCAAAGCTGTGTGCAAAGTGCCCACAGCCATTAAAGTACCGTGCAGCACTCCTGCAGAAGCTGAACAACGGCTCAGCAGAAGTAGGGGTTTCCAAACTAAGAGATGCATCTTGTTAACAGTAGACAAACTTCTCCAAAGTGATAGGCAAAACACTGCTTGATCTGCCAAATGTTTCCTGCTGCTGCACATCCACATAGCTGTCACCTCTTCCAATCACAGTTCCAGAGAAAACTGAGGCTGGGAATACTTTCACTAGGGAAGGCCAACAGCTTCAGCCTTCTGATCCATGCAGGAGCCTCTCTGGGGAAAGGCACATTTTATTTACAAGGAATTGCCTGAAAGGTCAGCTTACAGAGCAGTTATTTTATAGATCAAAGGGAAAAGAAGGGAAATGTGCCAGCAATCAGAATGACTGTCTTATGAGTTATGTGGTATTCTAATAAACAGGTCAAAGAAAAATTGTGAGAATAGGTCCTAAGCTGAGTGCAATGGTTATCTGAACATTATTTAAAAACAAAACAAACAAAAAAACACACACACAAAAAAAAGCTTTCCAAAACAAAAGTATAAGCCAAGCAAGTTGAAAGAAGATCTAATTAGAGATTCAGGAGAAGAGAAATTCAAGGGAAAGAAAGAAACCTTGTTTATTAGAATAAACATAAGGGCAGCCCTAGCACAAGGAAATAATATCAAATACCAGCAGGCCTATGCCAAATATAAAACAAAATAATTGATTTTTGGAAATGGCAGTCCATTAATAATAAGTCACAATGAAACACAGCAAAAGAAAGCTGTGATGCTAATGCTTGGAGCAATGGCTTAATTCTATGAACATTCTTTATGGATAAATATATTTTGGAGCAGGAGAAACAAATTTAAAAGACAAGCATTGTCAGATGCACAGGATCAGAACTGAGCAGGACAACTTCACATAATTATTATAATTACTCTCATTAAAATAAAACCAAAACCTTATACACAAGGATGTTATAAAACTGATGCTTTGAAGTACTATCATGGGTTTTCTGCACATGCTTGGGTTGAAAAAAAAATCAGTCTGCAAACAGGGTAATAAAATGGGTGTTAAAAGTAATCTAAAACAAGGGAAAAGAATCCAACAAACCCCAAAATCCATGAGAAGCTGGTAAAAGAGGTTTTCTTGTTACGTATCTGACACTACAGGATTATAAAATATTACTCCTCATAAAGCCAAAGGGAGCCTGTATCCACTGGCTCCAGCGGCTATCTATAACAAAAAGCTGCCTCAGGCTATGCAATGATTTCAATCAGACACTGTGCAGGCACAAGGGTCTGCCCACAGGGATCTAGCTGTGAGCTGGGACTTGACAAGTACGGCCTGTGATAGCGCCTGGCAGCACCTTCAATTAGCCATTCACCACTTTGCTGTTAAGGTAGTACGGTCCTGAACTCTCAGCCATTATCACCTTCCAGGACCTAATGTGGGACCTCTGGACTTCAGGTTTCTGTACATCCTCCCCAGGCTAAAAAATTTTTTACAAAATCTTTTATTGAGATTTGGATTCTGTAGTTCAGCTATCCACGGAGTTTAGCTCTGTCCACGCTCCTCTAGTGACAATTTCTGATGGAAATAAGCTGTTTCCAAGAATAACAGAAAACTGAAGCCCTGGGGTTCATACTTAAACCCTTCAGAACACCTCAGGCCCAAACAGACAAACAAGCTGATGGTCAGTTTGCTTAGTGTTTCTAGACACATAATCACTTTCACTTCAAGAAGGAAAGCCAAAACCATTAGAATAATCCCCAAGTTAGGTTTAGTGCAGTATCCTTCCTTCCAGCTCACTGGAAGCTGAATTCCTTTCTTCTAAGCAGCAAAATTCCCTTCTCTCCACCCAGTCAGAGATGCTAAAAATTGTTAAAGAAAGCAAATAATTTGGGTCCTTTCTTTTTATAACCCTGCCTTTCCCTTCTCCTCAGATGATTCATACAGGGTGCTTACAGACCTCTTCCACAATTTTCTGCAAGCAAACAAGTCTTCTTCAGAAGCAGTTAATTTGGTTTTTTCCAGCTTGTATTTTGTGATAGAGAACAGGAGTCAGTAGGTCTTCACTGCTAGTCTCACGCCAACAACTCCATGGAGCTGTTGTAAACTGTAAAATCACAGTGAGAAGGTAAAGCAGCTGAAATTAGACCAGCAATCTGACAGCTACCTCTGGAGTCCCCCACCAGAGTCAGAATCCATACGGTCTGCAGATAGACTCCCAGATCCGCCTTAGACCTCCCCCTGGATTACCGACCTGTGCCTGGTCAGGAAGCTGCCCTTAAACAAAAGCACAAAGTGTGAACCTGACCCCCATCCCCTGCTTTATTATTTTTACAACTGCAGCTAAAAAATAACAGGTACTTTATGAAGTATGCTGTGGTTCTCTTTGTAAAAGCAATGCAGACCTCTACTGACACAGCTAAGAACAAGCAAGTCACATTAATGATAATCCTCCTGTTAGTCTCAGTTAGCTAGTTTCGTGTACTGGCAAAAGGATTTATATTTTGCCAGTATAGCTATGTTTAACTGAGTTATGTTCAGCTATGGGGGTAAGAAATCTTTCCAGGCTCCTCCTTAATCTACATCATTCATGTCAGCAAAACTCCTTCAGTGTTGATCACACCCAAATAACAGGCAGTCTCATTATGGGGCTATTTATATTTCAACTACATTTCCATGTTGAAGCAGTGGGGAGGACTGTGTTATATTCGGTTTGTGGACACTGCATACTTTAGCATACTTTTCTGTATGTATCATACAGAAAACCAAGGAGAAACGGTAAAAGCAACAGCCAGCCTATAGTCTTCATAGTACCATATGTCAAAGTAAGTTGATAAATGGAGAACACTGATTGTAACAGCACACCTAAATTCAGATGGCTAGAAAAACCTGTGACTAAGCCAAGCGTCCAAGTGTAATGTCTTATATCTGTTTGATTATCTCATTGATGCAGATCTTAGAGTTTTTGGTTTTAAGGAAGCAAACAAGCGTATAGCAAACCAAACCAAAAAGCTGTAATGAAGCTGTTACCTTCTTCAAAGTGAAGCTCTTTAATGTCTGTAATAAATTACCAGTGAGTACAACTACCATAAAAGCTAAGATGACAAAAAAAGCAACATCTCACTACACGACATAACTAAGGTGCAACCTCCCCTTTTTACATTCACATACACAAGCACACAAAGAACTGAAGGGCCAATGTAAACATGAAGATTAATTAAAAAGGCTTCTTCTGCTACATTCTTCTTTCATTTTGTAGGCTGAGTCTGACTCCAGACAGTGGCAGATCACCTGTGCCAAGCACAAAACTTTCTGTTTCCTTTTCCCAATGCCTTTAAATATGAGGCACTCTTACTTCTATTGAAAATTGTTTTGTACAACTTTGGATTGTGCAGATTTTTAATAACTGTAACTTATTTTAATGCAGTCTGAAGCATGAGATTACAAGTGTCTGCTTATGCAGAACAAACTACACATTCTTTAAAGATCTTATGATGAATCCTAGTGTGGCTCTCCTTGTCTTCAGAAAGCTCCATTTAACTGGTGGTGTTGCAAGTATGGATATTGACAACAGGATGGGCAAGGAATGAGACAGAAGAAGCATTCAGATAGGGTGAAAAACAGGTCAGAAAAAGGGGCCAGATTTCAGCATTTGTTATGCTGCCAGCAGTGGGGACAAGTAGTGTCATGATATAATCATGCATTTCTTGATTACGGATCTATCAGAAAAGCCATTTCAAAGCAGGTACAAATGGGTAACTCCAGTGAGACTAAGCAAAGTTGCCATGCAAGACAGCCTATGAGGTGGAGAGGACCCCGTCAGGTTTCAGCTACAGCTCAGCTGTGTGACCTTGGGCAATCATTTCTATGCATGTTCCTCTACCCTATTTTATCTATCCATATTGTGAACTCTTCAGGACAGAACTCTTTCCCCACTGGATTTAGGAAAGGTATCTGTGAAAACGGGCCATACTTCTAGTAAAGGGTAGGAAGATTCTGAGGGAGTAATGATCGATCATCTATCATACTAGCCTTAATATGTTCAGGAGAAGGATCTAAATCTTGGAATAGAGTCAATGTTCAGCGTTGAAGGTTGAGAAATAGTGTCTCTTTGGAAAAACAAAGTTTAAACAGAAAATCAAAATACCATATGTTACAAACCCAAGTTTTCCAAAGATTTAAAAGAAGGCTTGCAGCTTCAAGTAATATCTACAGCCAAGGAAACTTGCTTTATAATTAATAAGAGCCAACAGGTCTACCACTGCTATCTTGTGCCTGCTGCTCTATACAACTGATTGCAGAAATAACCCACTGCAGGGTATGCATTAGGCAGTTATTGGTGCCCACATCCAGTGCACCGTTAGGGAGCATGCAAGAGGTTGAATATGTCTCCAACCACCTGAGAAATACTTCAGGAACCTAAAAGTGTGTACCCTCCTGTGTTTGGTTGTAACTAGGATAAGGCTCTTCCATTTCACAATTTACATTCTGTAACTTTTATCTTGTAATTTTGACATCTAGGAAGGAGGGAGTGTCATTCAGCATTATCTGTTCATGATTTACCATTTTGCAGGGCTTTAAAGATGGAATACCTTTTACTTGAGCAGGTGAAAGACACTATAGATCCTTACAAAATTAATATTTCACATGCTTACATTGTATTTTAACATGTCGAGGTTTAGTCAGGCTCCCTCCCTCGGATGCAGTGACATCCTCAACAGCTTCTGCCCCCAAATGTTACTATGTTTAAAACTTGTGCTCTGAAGCCCAGCTTCGGCTTTGAACTTACAGAGAGAGGTCTGCCGCCCAAATAAAACCTCAGTTTCCCTCTACTCTCAGTATCTATTTGTCCATGAGATATACACATTCAGTTTTACATTGAAAGGAAAGGAGGACAGATCACTGAAGGGCAGTTGACCATCAGAAGTTCCCTCCCTTCCATCCTTCAACCAATGTGACTTTTATAGGAATAAGAACATCCGACCATGCCTTCAATGTCATGCTAGAGGATCAATGCAGAGGACTGCTGCCAAAAGCAGCAGTACATTTCTATGTCCTATCACTTTTCATACAGGTATAATTGAGCTCCAAAAGTTTTATTCACAGCGTTCTTACAACCTCTGTAAAGGAATTCCAAAACTGTATCAGTGTTGGAAACACCCTGAACAATTTCTTTACTACACATATGGTCTGACTTTGCTCAGAAGTCTTCTGGGGAAAGGTGAAGCACAAGCTATTGTGACACTCCCATCTTCTTGAAATGAGTCAATTTCATAGGTAAAGAAACAGGCCAGCTACATGTTCAGCCCTGTTGACATAGCTGGTGCTGGAGGTCCCACTGAGTTCAGCAATATTGCTTGAATATACGGAAAACTGGATTTGACCCTAAGACTTGAAAATATTAACTTTTTAAAACAGATTTTTTTTTTTTTTTGTGAGCATGTGTGCACACCAGTCTTCTGGAGTTTTAAATGAGTGGGTGGGTAGCAAGAAATAACTGACTTTGGATGAACAATGAATCTGCTTTAGGCTTGTAGGATTTGCCCTGACCATATCTATCACTATTCATTCACTCACAAAGCTCCTGCTTCTGAATATCTGGACTTAAATTCTAGAATACTCACAAATATGAGCTGAGTGAATGACAGCAGTAAGGATTCTCTCAAAAAAAGTGAATTAGTATTTAATATTCTTCAAAATAGTATTTCTGTTAGAAAAGCTTTTAATAGTGTTTTCATCTTATGACCTCTGGCTGGAGTTTTTCAAGAGGCATTTTCTCTTACATTATTCCCTTGAAAAGTGGCATTTCTGTGTAGATTTAGAATGATTAGAACAGTCACTAATTGGCTTTTTTTTCCCAACCAATATGGTTAGATTTAGACAAATATTATTATCCTGTGCAACAACTGGAATGGTGAAATTTGAAGATACATTTTCATGCAATTTGTGACGGCACTTTTGCAGGATGTGCTTGAGGGAACTTGCCCGTTGAGTAAAATGGACAAAACACTTTAAAAAATAATTAGTAGTAGCATCCATAGCTTAAATCCTTTCCATTTATGTTTTCAACACACACTGTTCATTTCCATTTAACCACAATGAACATGTCTAATAAATCACAGAGGCACTGTTCTTCCTGACAGCAAAGAACCAAAGACCCAAGTAACCAGCTGAAATAATACTGTATGGCTGCCAGGTGTTCCCTCCTGAACATGAGAAATTAAGGTAGACCATTTGTCCCTGTCTCTCTCAGTTTACCACTCTAGCCTACATTTGCTTTAGGCTTTTTTTTTTTTCCCCCAACATGCCAAGTATTTCTTGGGCACTTTTACAACAATAATATAAGGAGAACTTACGGTTAATTAACTTGGTTCTGACAATACGAGGAGAACTTATGGTTAATTAACTTGGTTCTGACACAATGCCCCTTAAAGCCTTCTCAAAACCAGGGAAATTCATCACTGCTACAACTGACTATATCTTATATTAGACAAGTTCTGAAAGCACAATTTGAAACCAGAAGTAGGTACATAAACACATTTGAGGATCTAATCCAGTGACCCCAGCTCAGAAATGAACTCTTTGTAACTTTGACCCAGTAGCTCATAGAGCCTGAATTAAATCCTTGGGTCTTTGTGCAAAAGTCTTGCGTAATTGGGCTCCGGTGGTTCAAGTACTACCCTTACAAGAAGTCAGACTAAAATGACTGCCACCCAGTGCATTATATAAATTCAAGCTCTATCTATAGCAGGGTACAGTAAGCCACTGTTTTATACTATGGATTTTCTTCCTTCAGACTGTAAAGGGCTCTTGATATTCCACTAGGTATTATAAACTGAAATGAGGTACGGATCATCCTCCTCACCTGAAGCCTTCATACCATGGTCAAATGATATCTGCACTTGAAAACAATGGGGAATACATACTCACCAGATATTCCTACTCTGAACTGTCAGGAAGAAAGAACACCAAGAAATGCTACAAGAAACATATAAAGAAGAGACCACTTACTGCAATTGCTTGAAGAAGCTTCTCAGTCTTCATACAGTTCTCTGGAAGAAGCAGAAATACAAGTCTTCAAGGAGAATGGCAGATTGTTTCACTAGCCTATCTTATGAGCAGTTGGTATCCAGTGACAGAATGCATGGGAATGGTTCAAAGCTGCCAGGGGAGGTTCAGATTGGACATTAGGAAGCAATTCTTTACTGAGAGGGTGATCAAACACTGGAACAGGCTTCCTAGAGAGGTGGTTGATGCCCCCTGCCTGTCAACTGTTCTAGAGGCATTTGGACAATGCCCTGAAGTGGTCAGGCAGTTGGACTATATGATTGTTGTAGGTTCCTTCAAACTGAAATATTCCATTCCATCTTGTTACTTATCTGTAATGTACTAAAGGCCAAGCCCCACTGGGCCAGTTGCTGAGCAAATACAAGAGCGCATGACTAGCTGTGCCCTGAAGAATGGTCATCCCAAAGAGAAAACAAACAACAGGGTGGGGACATGAAAGAGCAGAGCAACAATGCAGTCATTAACAACAGGGCTGCTAAATGGCAACTGTTTTACAGATTATGATTTTGATAAATGGTGGTCACCTTTTGCCATCACTCTCAGAGATACCTAACTTCTCTCAATGAGCACCTTCTCCCACCTTTGTTAAGCACAGACACAGAGTTCATTCATCATTACTGACAACTATGGGGGGAAAATGAGTGATTAAGGAAGAAAAAAGAGAGGGGAAAGGCCTTCTCCTATAACCTGTGCCAAATCTACATCGGACAGTTCCTATTCCCCACCCTCACTTCATCCTCTGCCAAGTTGTTACTTTCTCTTCAAGTCTACTGGGTCAAGTGTTTGTAAGACTAGACTTCATCTGAGCTGGTAGAAGCAATATTCTTAAATAAAAATGGGGCCACTTTTTCATATTATTTTCTAGTTGGGCCTTGAAGGCAAAAGAACTCCACTTCTCAAGTTCATTTTGTAATTTTCTTGTTCACCTGACAGTTACTGAAAAGAAGCAAAAGAAAACTATGAATGGAAACACATCTTCAGGTAGGCAGATGTAGCCTGTTAAATCTGCTGGGAACATGGATGGTGTGCTGAGCAGAAGGGTCAGGGCTTACAAAACGGTCATTTAGGAGAGCCTATGGCATACAAGGGAAAGCCTATGTTTAACTCCAGGGTACAAACTGTTACCAGCAGCAATTAAAAGCTCTTCCAATGGAACACACATAAGATTGAGCACAAAATTACCAGTTGAGTCTTAGTAGTTGAGCACTTCTCTAGACATCTAGAGTGTGACGTGGTAAAAGACAAAAGTTGCACTATGCAGCAGTCTAACCAGTTTTGGGGTAGCCGGCTTAGGCTAGAATCTAAAGACTATTTAGACCCACAAAAGTGCAAGTAGAAAGCTCAGTCTTCATGAGAGTAGGAACACTATATGTCAAGTGGGAGCTGTTTGTGGCCACACATGATCAAGATATGTGAATAAATGCCAGGGGAAACTCTACAACTCTGTGAACTCTTTGGCTCCAAGTAATTGCAAAAAGTTGTGGAATAGAGATGTTAACTGTAGTCAAGCAATACATATAGATATTGTATTAACAAGCAACACTGTGCAGTTACAAATGATCCTTACTCCAGATGTCCAGGAATCAAACATATAGCAGATGTTTCCCCGGCTAAGACTCCTCACCCAGTAACGCATATGTTGGTACATTTAGTTATTTACAAAGTTCGTGTGAGATAGTGTTTCTGCATCTGTTGTAAACAAATCCTGTGGATCTGGGAATAGTAATTTGCAAAGTATAATGTGGGACTGAACTCTAAAAGCACACTGGAGCGTCCTAAAGGACAACTAACTAATGAAAAATGTGCAAAAGAAACAAGTCATAAACATGATACTATGCAAGATTAATCAAAGTCCGTAAGGGAACAACACGGATATAAAAGAATCCTACAGTAAGAAAAGTGAAATTGGTGCTTAACTATGAAAAAGAGATTCTTTGAGTATTTGGAAAGAAAAAAAAGGAACAGGAGTAAGTATGGTAGAGCTGTAAAATAAAGATGTGTTTCAGTTTACCAGAGAGATGTACTGATGGTAAATTTGGTCCACTAATGAAACTTACTACCATAAACTCACCTATAACACTGGAAGAACGTCAAGGAAATTTTTCATGGAGAAAAAAGGTGTTATATGATAATGTTATTCCACTATAACAGTTATCAGCTAATTGGCTATCTTGGGAGTTCTGCTGTTTCCCCGGCACTTCCAAATATGCTATAAATAAATAAATAAACTTTACCACTAGAGGGTAGTATTCTGTAAAGCTGTAACAGAATGGCACCTGGAGGTGCTAACAAATCTATTATACACGTGCTATGTCAAGCTGTAACAGGAAGGCACCTAGAGGAGGTAACAAATCTATTATACCTGTGTAGTGCTGCTGGCACATTGAAGTACAAAGGCTCCTCTATGGAAAGGATGTGATCACTTCTCCATTATTAGGTGCAGCAGTGGCCTCAGTTGAAGAAAAATTGAAAAAACTTAGGTGTCATGAATTCGAGAAAAGAGTACTCAAAAGAGAAAGGGCAGCTCTCTGAACACTGAATGACAAATATTCATACAATTTGTTTGTAACTTTATTGAACTGAATAGATGCTGTACCAGATATCTGGGTCACCGAATGTCAAGATGTAAGTACAATAAATTAGTCTCTGTCCTGAAAAGTGGATGGTTAAAATAGGCAAGATAGAAAAAAACCTGCATGTTTCTCTTCAGTGATCAACCAAACCATCTAAGAAACTCTAGGCCAAATGATCTCCAACACTCAAGAGTTTCATTAATATTACCAGAATTATTACAGCATCAAGAAATTCTTGTGAGCTACATAATGATAGTAAGTACGGTTCAAATACAAAGAAAATCAGAAAGTCAAACCACTTCCACCTGGGCAAAAGATGGACTATGTGAGTCAGAGTATTTTGATGTTATCCAGAGGGCTTGGGGGGATATTTTTGAATAAAATATGCTCACACCACTCTGTATCCCACTAGGGGAAAAAAAAAGAAAAAAAGGTAGGAATATTTCTTCATCCGAAAGCAATGTCTGCTTTTCCAACAGATATTCTGCTCAAAGGAAGATCTAACCATTAGCTGCCTTCCAAACAGCCATTCATCACTTCTTCACCTTTTTGCTGGCTTCTCTTCATCTTGATATCCCATCTTCTTTCTGTCTCTGACCTACACAGAGTCAATGGGAAAGCCCGCACCCAGTAATTCCCTGTCACCTTGGTGACAAACAGGCCTTGGTTGCCCTGACAAGGCTCTCTCAGAGCCTCCAACTACACCTTCTGACTTGAGTCTGCATTTAAGCTTATGACCTTCAGTCCCCACCTGAGCAACATCTTAGGTATGCTTGCCCCTAGTTCTGTACCTTAATTGTTGTTTGGATTTCCTGGATTCATCTTGGAACTGGCGCATTACCTCCTCTTTGCCTGATACGCACCAGACTGTCAACAGGACCTGCTGCAGTCACCACTATGCTCTGCTCACCTGCCCCTAGTGCCATGGGACTGCGACCTGCTGCTGAGGCCACCGCTTGGCCTTGTGGCTGCTCTCCTCTCACCTTCCTTTGGGGAGCAGCCTCCTCTTGCTGCTACTGACCATCCCATGGAAAAATGGGACTTGGCTTCCTAAGAGAGTCACAGTTGTCCTTATAACTTGAGCAGTAGCTTCTGCCTCTGAAAGTCCTACTTAATAGAAGTCCTTGAATGCTTCTCCCCTCTTCCACATTCAGTAACTTTAAATAGGTTTGTAAATAGTGGCAGCGAGTAACTGACTTCAGCATAATAAAAATGCAATGAGAAACAATGGATAATATTCACTGACCATTTCCAGGCATGTGTTGTGAATTAGATTGAGAACATGTTGCAATTTTACATGCACCCCCAAAACAGCCATCAGATTAGTGATGTATTAAATACACAAGCAAGGTTCATACCAATTGGATCCTAGGAGAAAGGCAATGAAAAGGACTAAGAATTAGATCTTTGCTGCCATACTCACTGGATGGATCCCAGCCAATTTTATTTTTCCCTTGTAGGACAAGAGTATCTCAGAACAGTCAGACGCAACAGGAAGTGTTTGGTAGTGTCTTATTGGCAATGAAAAATGGTTATCTAGCGAGGCGAAACAGCAAGTCCTGCTCTTACTCTCCACCTGTCTTTTGTCTCCTGACCCTCTGCTCTGTGATTCAAATGGCTACCTCTAAGCTTAAATCTGGATTTGGGGTGATGTTCTGAGTTTCCTCTGAATTGTTCAATGTCCCATATTTACTTTAAAAACAAAATTTATGTACTTCATTGGGGGGAGGTATGTTCACAATTTTACACATTCTGGCAATTCTATTTACATGCATAAATAAGGATTTTGGAGCATAATTTTACATCCCAGGTTTGCTAGATCTTGCTTCAAAATTTACTTTAAGCTCTGGTAACAAATTAAGCTTTGGCATCAACAGGCACAAATGAAATATCTTTCCATTTCTGCCATACCCAAATATCACACTCCATTCCCTAACACTCTTTACATCCAAACTCTGCCAAAGCCTTTTGCTGTCCTCACCTGATCTTTTGCCACCTTCTGTGACTTGGATCTCCGCAAAGTATCCACAGATTTTGGCAGTCCTAGACTAAATTAGTGCAATGCACTCCACTTAGGGCTATAGTTAACAGGTTAGCTACTCTGTTTCTGTCACTGATGATCCAGTTAGTTCATTCTCTTAGCCATTCCATGAGATAGACAAATATTAATTTGTTGCCATTTGTCAACAAATGGCGTTTAGGTTTACTGTGGTCTTAGAATGATTCTGCATTGAAATCAGGAGACAAACCATAACCTTGAAAGGTAGCTGAGTCCTAACTACAAGAACATTTTCCCCATGTGAGGGTATTTCAGATGTTATAGTGAAGCAGCTATAACTAAATTCCTTTGTAGTAACCTAATCTATGACTATTGCAATAGCACATATATTTTAATGCATTCTCACACATGCCAGCTGAACAGAAATTTGTCAAGTTTGTCTCTCAAGAAAAAAAATTTATAAATAGCTACTCTTGAACTGTGGCCACAGTGATTTCAGTCTGAATTAAACTTAGCATTTTGACAAACACAGCTTTTAGTAGCCTAGCAAAACAATTTCTCCCTTTCCTTCGCTGCCAGTAAAATTCTGCTAAGATTTGTAAAAGACACGGAATAGTAAATCACCATATCTAATTGTCACTTTGAGGGTTCACTCAAAGGAATTGGTTTTCTCAGAGGAAGCGTCTTGTTCAGCTTCTCTGCAGAAGGGACCAGTAGGATCAAGGATGCAACTTGTATTGCTGAGCAACGGTGCAGCAGGCAGTCTAGTGGAGGGGCCAAACCCTACCAGGAACTGCCAGTCGAAACAGTGCATGGTAAGTCAGACAAGGGATGGACCATGGAAGTCCATGGCTACTCTATCCAGATGTCTGCTCTGCCCCACACTGCTGGAAGTCGCTATCCCCACTTTGTTGAACCAGACTGACCCCAAGAAAAAGGTGGAGGACGAGGTTACTTTTTTAAATCCAGTTTGTGGAATGACCTTACAAGTAGTTAGGTCAAAACAGCTGATGAGCTGGCATGTTGCAGTGAATTGTCAGATTTAATTAGGACTGTTATGTCTTGAGCTACAGTTGCTAGTGAAGGCCTTGGGTTGTCAAGCATGAGCAAAGCAGAATGTCCTAGTCAATACTACCCTGGTAAGAAACCTCTTGGATTTTTTCCAGGAAACGAAATGAAGAAGTTCCTACTAGAAGTTGTATTGTATTGTATTCCCAGAAACATAGCACATCTGACTATGTACACATAACATTTTACAAATAACTGAAAAATTTTAATAGGAGAACTACATGAGAGACAACAATGTATCGAATGATTCTGAGTAAAGAGGTGCTAATTAAAATGTAGAACAGAATACTTCCCCATTAAATAACAGCAGTTTAGAAGAGTTTTTAGCTGCCAACTACTAATTAATGTAAAAAAAAAAATCTTAAAACCATATGGTAATGAGTTTGTTCCAACGAGTTAGTACTTATATAGCAATTATTTGATATATTTGGATGGCAAAAATAAGAAGCAAATGTAACAAAGATGTCTAAACTATTGACTTTACTGTGATGATCATGAAAGCTGACAATCCACAGTAATTAGGTATATTGTTTAAAATGACTTAACAGATATTGGGGAAAAGATGGAAAGTCATATTTTTTATTTGTTAACCTGGCAAGAAAAGAGCAAAAGCGGTGCTAAGTTGCTCACTGGAAAGATTGAACATATTCTTTCTCAGATAAATTCATTTCCCTGAGTTTCATAATAAGTACAAATTCTGTCTTAGGGATGTGTAAACTAAAACACAGAACAGCAGGTAGTTATGCCAGATCAGACCAAATGAAGAAATGGAGAGGTTTGGAACCATTTCCTTTTGGTACCAAATCAGTGTACACGGGATGTTGCATTCCTGGTTACAGCACATGGGAACAATATGACTTGAAGATTACATATTGATTTTGTGGCAAGCATTAAAAACTGACTGAATCAGCAAAGATAAAGTATTTTCAGTGTTGAGAATCTAGAAAAGGTTTTCTTCTGTGATAAACAGGTCAGGTAAATTCCAAAATGGATTTGTGCAACAAGTTCGACAGGACAAAATTACAAAACAGAAAAACAGGCCAGTTTTTTTTCTTATAGTGTCAGAAAGTATTAGTAATGTGGACAATAGGAATATCAATAAGATACGAATGAGAAAAAATACGGTAGGTATTAGTTTCTTTAAATCTGATATTAATAAACTCAAAGACAAGTCATTTTCAATAAAATGCTGTGCTGCTGAAAACAGATGAACATCGTTTAGAATAGATCATGTTGACTGATTGTGCCTGTCTAATCATATTTGTATGCTAAGTAGGCTAATTATTGTGCACCCAGGCCCTGATGCTATAATTGGATCTGTGCATACAGACCTCTGTTCTTGCTTGAAGTTCTACTTAATTAAATTATACCATATACCTCTTTAAAGTAAACAAGACCATCGTTCAATTTATATGTCCTTATAAAAGACGCAACTGAAACACAACACATCTGTTCAACCCAATCACTGGCACCTGATTTATAGGCAGCACAATTCCACCAACTTCCCTAAAATTGCAAAAAATATGAATTTGACAGGTATCGGGAAGAATGCAATTTAAAGAAGTTGGAAACGGGGAAAAAGGAACAGACACAAGCAAACAGGGAAGCAAGAAGAAAAGAAAAGAATGAGTAAAACAAGTGGACCAATTAAAAAACACAAACACTGCACATCACAGGGAAAGTAGGAATTTAACTCCCAAAGCCCAAATGTTTAACTCCCAAAGACAACTCCAACTCTAGGATTTAGGCCTAGAAGTGTTTTCCCTCGCATTATCTTTATCTCTCTCTCTCCCCTACGCTCTTTCCCTCCCAGGAAGGGGATGTTTAAATTTTTCTTCCTGTCTGTTGTTCCCTGCATGTGTTAACAACCAGCTCGCAGGCCCTATCATCACAAAGGATTTATTTTCTTTTTCTATCATAACAATGTATCAAATTTTATATTGGCTTTGTGAATTGCAGTTGGAAATTAATTTAAAAGCATTCTTCAACAACAGCATGGTCTAAATTATTGGTGGAACACACGTTTTTCTATTTTTAATGTATACAGACCAATTACAGGAGAACCCTCAGCATATTTTTAAATTACATTGTATATTTAACTTGTAACAAGAAATGTGTGCCAAGGGATGAACCTGTAAGGCATTTTTCACAATCTCTAAATAAAGTATCTTTCAAAGGATTCCAAAATTATTGATTTTATATTTATATAAAAATATCTATATAATTACTAGCATATATAATATATATTCTAATACATTGAAAATATTGAATATATTAGTATATTTTCATATGTGTGAATGTATATTCTAATATTAGAATACATGTATTAGCCTATATAATAGATATATATTCATATATATATATTCTACCCTCCTTTTCTCATCATAACTGATTCAAATATCAGTTTTTGAGTCTGGTATTACGAATAAAATGGATTTTTTCAAATGAATACTCACCAAAGCACTTCTAATCTTACCTCAGCTGTCAATACGCTGGGTGGGGTTTTCTGGTCATGGCGATTTGTCTTGCTCCTGTATTTCATGGGTAACAGAAAACCAAACTTTTAAACATTCCTATATTCTTAGTAAAATCTACTGTTTTCAGTAATTTACCCTTGGAAATTTACCAATTAAATCAAACAACACACTCATAACCTCATTTCTTTCACAAGTGATGATAAGCTTTAAACCAAAACTTGGTCTGAGGTGGAAACCACAAGAAACCCCAATTTTCTTATAATTTTCACTTGAGACTGCAACTTTTCCCAGATTAGAGAATTCAGGCTGAGTTTAAAGGACATATGAGGTTGTGCTATCAAACCACAAAAACTTGGAGGTACACAGGGGAAACCAAATTTCCCTCTCTACAAGATGCTTTTCTTGCCTTCTGCCTTAACAGTCCCAAATGAGAAACACAGCACACAGACACACTTTTTGACTCGGATTAGGGGACCAAGCTGGTTGACAAATTACCTAGTTTAAAAAAAAGTATTATTTTAAGATCAGATTAATTCCCCAATACAGGGTATGGGCCGGCCACACTGGCAGCTGTGGCAGCAAAGACAGACCGGTATGCTACCATGCTCGGAGGGAAAACAAAAAGGATGAGAGACAACAGTGTCTTGCCACTATATACTTCATAACCTTCAGCTGAAAAAGCTTCATTCTATTTCTACATAACAGGACTCAACCTACAGCCTTTGATCAAATCTGGTCGCCTATTTTGGTGTGTGTGTTCCATGAACTCCAAAGCACTCATTTTCCTAGGCAGTCCTTGATGCAGGAAGGGATTGGGCCAAGTACTTGATGAACTTGCTACTTACCAGCTTATTCTCAAGTCATTCCACTTGGTCTCCTTATAGCAGGACTCAAAAAGGTGTCCTGTCACATTCAATGCAAATACCCTCCCTCAGGTGAGAGGTATCATCTGTCAGGAAGTGCTTGCAGTTCACTCACCAAATGTATTCTCATTACCTGAAGGGAGAGAGGATTGGGAATTGTAATCATCAAAAGCCTGTGTGTCAGGCTAAGTCTTGCACTGAGTGAACTCCAGGAGATGCAAAAATATAACAAATTCCGTTGTTTCCTGTAAAGGAGGCTGTCATGTACTGTGTTTGTGTTAGGCACTGAACAATGAACACTAAACAAATGCAAGCCTTTTCCCACTTTGTGTCGAAGGATTCACATTATGAGGGCACCAACCTGCAAATGGCTTCTGAAAGCATATAGATCTGCCCCTCTTTTAGTATTATCTTGTCTTCACTGCCTTTTAGCTTTTAGTTTCAGGTGATTTTGTGCATCAGTCAAATAAGCAACTGTCACAATCTGCCACGCTTAAAATTAAGGCACCTCTTGTACACATTAATCCTTGCTGTTCCAGGGCAGGTTCAGTAGAGAGACCAATGGGACCTGCTTCTATCCGCTGTCCCTCTCTAACCCTCACACGTACACACTTCACATCATTATCACACTTGTAACTTCCACATCATGTGAAGCACTGACATCTCACACAGAATTCTCAACCCACTTGCACTGAAGCTGCCTCTTCTCCCATGTTCTTAGATGACTCATGTCAAGAGTGATAGGAGAAACCTCAGATACCCCATGTTTCTACATGTATTCTACAATACAAAAAGAGCTTTATCCCAGACACTGTGGCAGGTCTCTATTTCCCACTGAAGTCAATCAGAGTCACAGGACTTAGATAATGCCAAGAATTGTCTTGTGACTCTCATCCATTTGATTGAGGCTACACACTTCTTTAACGGCATAGCCCAGAAAAGAAGTTAGTTCAGGGAAGTCCTTAAGGTCTGTGCCACACAGGACACGAACTAGAGGAACACATTTCCTTCCAGTCTCATGACATGCAGATGCCTCATTTCATCGCTGCCTGGTGTCTCCATAGTATGTCCCACCCCTTGGGCCCCTACCTCTAGGAAACAGGATGCAGAAGCAACTCATTTGATCCTGCACACAGCCATATCAGTTACATGGAAATTACCAGACAAGGCCATGCATTACACAGCAGTTTCCCACCTTGCTCCACAGGCCTCACACACACACTCTTCTATGCCTCTGCCCACTGTCCCACCTGTGGCCCAGTGAATTTAGAGACCCCATAACCAGCTCTAACATATCACAAAATCACAGAATGGTAGGAGTTGGAAGGGGCTTTCTGAGATCACCTAGTCCAACCCCCTGCCAGAGCAAGGTCACCCAGAGCACGTTGCACAGGAACGCATCCAGGTGGGTTTTGAATGTCTCCAGAGACAGAGACTCCACCACCTCTCTGGGCAGCCTGTGCCAGTGCTCTGCCACCCTCAAAGTAAAGAAGGTCTTCCTCATGTTGAGATGGAATTTCCTGTGTTCCAGCTTGTGCCTGTTGCCCCTTGTCCTGTCACTGGGCATCACTAAAGAGTCAGCACAGTCCAGGAGGTTCCTCCAGTGTATTGATGATAACTTTTTGACACAGGTGATGCAGGAGCCAATAAGAAGAGAAGCACTACTGGACCTAGTACTGACAAACACAGAGGGACTGGTGGAGGATGTTAAGGTTGGGGGCAGCCTTGGCTGTAGTGATCATGAGAAGATAGGATCACCTTCTCCGTGTCCAGGAGCAAACTGTACTGACAAAGAGGAAGGCAGGAAAGAATGCTAGGAGACCTGCCTGGATGAACAGGGAGCTCCTGGACACACTGTCACACAAAAAGAAACTTTATAAGGAGTGGAAGAAAGGACAGCTAGAATGGGGGGCATATAAGGAAGCTGTCCGAGCAGCAAGAGACCTGGTGAGAAAAGCTAAAGCTCAGTTAGAATTAAATCTAGCCAAGGAGATCAAGGGAAACAGCAAAAATTTCTATAGGTACATTAGTGGTAAGAAGAAGACTAGGGAAGGTGTGAGCCCCCTCAGAAAGGAAACGGGGGAACTGGTGACAAGTGATATGGAGAAGGCCCAGGTTCTCAATGACTTCTTTTCCTCGGTCTTCACTGGCAAGGGCTCCAGCCACACTCCTGGAGTCACAGAAGACAATGGCACTGGTGGGACAGAACTGCCCATCGTAAGTGAAGATCAGGTTCGTGACCATCTGATGAACCTGAAAGTGAACAAGTCCATGGGACCTGATGGGATACACCCACGGGTACTGAAGGAACTGGCCAATGAGGTTGCTAAACTGCTCTCTATTATATTCCAAAAGTCATGACAGTCTGGTGAAGTCCCCACTGACTGGAAAAGGGGAAACATAATCCCCATTTTCAAAAAGGGAAAGAAGGAGGAACCAGGGAACTATAGGCCAGTCAGTCTCACCTCCGTGCATGGTAAGATTATGGAGCAGATCCTCCTGGAGGCACTGCTGAGGCAGAAGAATAACAAAGAGGTGATTGGGTACAATCAACATGGCTTCACCAAGGGCAAATCATGCCTGACAAACCTGGCAGCCTTCTATGAGAAGGTCACAACATCAATAGACAAGGGGAGAGTAACTGACGTCATTTACCTGGACCTGAGCAAAGCCTTTGACACTGTCCCGCATGATATCCTGGTCTCCAAGCTGAGAAAATATGGGTTTGATGGACGGACAATTCAGTGGATAAAGAACTGGCTTGACGGCCGCACCCAAAGAGTGGCTGTCAATGGGTCCACGTCCAAGTGGAGGCCAGTGACGAGTGGAGTCCCTCAAGGATGAGTACTGGGACCGGTCTTGTTTAACATCTTCATCAGTGACATGGACAGCAGCATTGAGTGCACCCTCAGCAAGTTTGCTGATGACACCAAGCTGTGTGGGGTGGCTGACACACTGGAGGGAAGGGATGCCATCCAGAGGGACCTGGACAGGCTTCAGAGGTGGGCCCATGCCAACCTCATGAAGTTCAACAAGGCCAAGTGCAAGGTCCTCCATCTGGGTCGGGGCAATCCCAAGCACCGATACAGGCTGGGCAGTGACTGGCTTGAAGAAAAGGACTTGGGGATACTGGTGGCCGAGAGGCTCAACATGAGCCGTCAGTGAGCACTTGCAGCCCAGCAAGCCAGTCGTATCCTGGGCTGCATCGGGAGAAGCGTGGCCAGCCAGTCGAGGGAGGTGATTCTCCCCCTCTGCTCCACTCTCGTGAGACCCCACCTGGAGTACTGTGTCCAGTTCTGGAGCCCCTACTACAAGACAGATACGGACGTGCTGGAAGGTGTCCAGAGAAAGGCCACGAGGATGATGAGAGGGCTGGAGCACCTCTCGTATGAGGACAGACTGAGAGAGTTGGGGTTGTTCTGTCTGGAGAAAAGAAGGCTCTAAGGAGACCTTATAGTGGCCTACCAGTATTTTAAGGGGGCCTACAAGAAAGCTGGTGAGGGACTTTTTAGGATGTCGGGTAATGGTAGGACTAGAGGGAATGGATTAAAACTAGAGATGGGACGATTCAGACTGAACGTTAGGAAGAAGTTCTTCATCATGAGGGTGGTGAGACACTGGCACAGGTTGTCCAGAGAGGTGGTGGAAGGCCCAACCCTGGAAGTTTTTAAGGCCAGGCTCGACGAGGCTCTGAGCAACCTGATCTAGTGGGAGGTGTCTCTGCCCATGGCATGGAACTAGATGATCTTTAGGGTCCTTTCCAACCCTAAAAATTCTATGATTCTATGATTCTATGATAGAGTTCAGGATCATGGGCAGTATTCACAAAACAACAAGAAGTAAAATCGCAACCTTGGACTTCAGGAGGGCTAACTTTGACCTCTTCAAGAAACTGCTTGGAGAGATCCCATGGGCTAGGGCTCTGGAAGGCAGGGGGGCTCAAGAGAGCTGGTTGGTATGCAAACACCACTTCCTCCAAGCTCAGGATCGGTGCATCCTCAAGAGCAAGAAATCGGGCAAGGGATGCAGGAGATCTGCATGGCTGAGCAGGGAGCTTCTGAGAAAGCTCATGTAGAAGAAGGAAGTTTACAGTAAGTGGAAGAAGGGACTGACCACTTGGGAAGATTACCAGAATGCCACCAGAGTGTGCAGGGATGAAACGAGGAAAGCCAAGGCCTCCTTGGAATTAAACCTGGCAAGGGATGTCAAGCTCAACAGGAAGGGCTTTTTCAAGTATATTGGAGGCAAAAGAAAAACTAGAGAAATTGTGGGACTGCTGTTGAATGAGACAGGAGCCATGGTGACAGAGGATGCGGAGAAGGTGGAGTTACTGAATGCCTTCTTTGCTTTGGACTTCACTGCTCGGCCCAGCCCTCAGGAGTCCCAGACTTTGGAGAAAGTGACAGGGCAAGTCTGGACAAAGGAAGACTCCCCTTGGTTGAGGAGTATAAAGTAAGAGATCAATTAGGTCAATTAGATATCCACAAGTCCATGGGTCCTGATGAGATGTACCTGAGAGTGCTGAGGGAGCTGGCAGAAGTCATTGCCGGGCTGCTCTCCAGCATCTTTGAAAGGTCCTGGAGAACAGGCAAGGTGCCTGAGGACTGGAGGAAAGCCAATGTCATTCCAATCTTCAAAAAGGGCAAGAAGGACCTGGGGAACTACAGGCCAGTCAGCCTCACCTCCGTCCCTGGAAAGATGATGGAACAGCTCGTTCTGGGTGTCATCTCAAGGCATGTGGAGGAAAAGAAAGCTATCAGAAGTACTCAACATGGATTCACCAAGGGGAAATCATGTCTGGCTAATCTGATAGCCTTCTCTGATGGCGTGACTGGATGGATAGATGAGGGGAGGGTGGTGGATGTTGTCTACCTTGACTTCAGCAAGGCGTTCGACATGGTCTCCCACAGCATCCTTACAGGGAAGCTTAGGAAGCATGGGATGGATGAATGGACAGTAAGGTGGATAGAAAACTGGTTGAAAGGGGTCGTGATTAGGAGCACAGAGTCTAGTTGGAGGTCAGTGACAAGTGGTGTTCCCCAGGGGTCAGCACTGGGTCCAGTCCTGTTCAATATATTCATCAATGACCTGGATGAAGGGACAGAGTGCACCCTCAGCAAATTTGCCGATGACACAAAGCTGGGAGGAGTAGCTGACACCCCAGAACGTCGTGCTGCCATTCCGTGAGATCTGGACAGGCTGAAAGTTGGGTGGAGAGAAACCTTATGAAATTCAATAAGGGCAAGTGTAGGGGGCTGCACCTGGGGAGGAATAACCCCACGCACCAGTACAGGTTGGGGGCTGACCTGCTGGAGAGCAGCTCGGTGGGATGAAACCTGTGGAAAGACAGCTGTAAGACTGTGCTGTCTCTGAGGCCAGCTCTCAGAACGCCTGCCACGCGAGCCACAGGCTACCAGCACCCAGCTCGGAGCCGGCCCACCCAGAATCCTCTTCCCCGACACCGAAGGGCCTCTCTCCCCCTCCCCCCGAGCTCCCCCAGACACCCCGCGGGTCAGGAGGGTGCTGGTCTACCCAACGGACAACGGCAACATGCCACCCCCTCAGGGCCGGCTGCCGCACCGCGCCTGCGCCCTGGCCGGCTCCCTCCGCCGGGGCGCCGCGCCTCAGTGCGCCTGCGCCAGGGCTCGCAGCAGAGGGTGGGGGGTCGGGGGAGGGGGCCGTGGGCGGTGCCCCACCCGCGGCCGCTCCGTGTCACCCGCGCTCCGCACTGCCACCCGCGACCCCGGCTCCGGCCGCAACCCCGGCTGGGCCATGGATGGGTTAGTACGGGGGCCGGGCCCGCACCGAGTGGCGGTCGGCTTTCCCCTGAGGGCTTCACCTGGTGCCGCCTGGGGCGGGCCGGGGCGCGGCCTGCCGGGGTGGGGTGTGTAGGCGGAGCGGCCCGTCCCGGCTCCTTCTTCCTAGGAGCAGCGGGCTGCCGTGCTGGGGGTGGGGAGAGAGGGGCCGGGGGAGGTACCCCCCGCCCCCAGCGAAGGCAGCGGACCGAGGGGAAAGGTGGGTGCCAGAGAGGGGCTGGGTTTCGGAGAGGCCGGGCTCGGGGTGGGGATAGTGCCGCCGGCTGCTCCGCCAGGTACTTGTGGAAGGAGGAAACCAGTAGCTGCCGCCGGCCTGGACCTGCGGGACCGACCGCTTTCGCGGGGAACTTTGTGGTAGTCGGGGAGTGCGGGTTTCTTTTCGTTTTGCTTTCTTTTTCCTTCTTTTCCCAGCGGGGCCGGCGTGGCGGGAGGCGGCCGTGCGGCGGTGAGGTAGGCGCGGGGATGCGGCGGGGCCGGGGCTGCCCGCCCTGCCTCCCGTACCTCCCGTACCGGCGGCGGGGCCGGGGCTGCCCGCCCTGCCTCCCTCCCTCCCGTACCGGCGGCGGGGCCGGGGCTGCCCTCCCTGCCTCCCGTACCTCCCGTACCGGCGGCGGGGCCGGGGCTGCCCTCCCTCCCTCCCGCCCTCCCTCCCGTACCGGCGGCGGGGCCGGGGCTGCCCGCCCTCCCTCTCTCCCTGCCTCCCGTACCTCCCGTACCGGCGGCGGGGCCGGGGCTGCTCTCCCTCCCTCCCTCCCGTACCGGCGGCGGGGCCGGGGCTGCCCGCCCTCCCTCCCTCCCTCCCGTACCTCCCGTACCGGCGGCGGGGCCGGGGCTGCCCGCCCGCCCTCCCTCCCTCCCGTACCGGCGGCGGGGCCGGGGCTGCCCGCCCGCCCTCCCTCCCTCCCGTACCGGCGGCGGGGCCGGGGCTGCCCGCCCTGCCTCCCGTACCTCCCGTACCGGCGGCGGGGCCGGGGCTGCCCGCCCTGCCTCCCGTACCTCCCGTACCGGCGGCGGGGCCGGGGCTGCCCGCCCTGCCTCCCGTACCTCCCGTACCGGCGGCGGGGCCGGGGCTGCCCGCCCTGCCTCCCGTACCTCCCGTACCGGCGGCGGGGCCGGGGCTGCCCGCCCTGCCTCCCGTACCTCCCGTACCGGCGGCGGGGCCGGGGCTGCCCGCCCTGCCTCCCGTACCTCCCGTACCGGCGGCGGGGCCGGGGCTGCCCGCCCTGCCTCCCGTACCTCCCGTACCGGCGGCGGGGCCGGGGCTGCCCGCCCTGCCTCCCGTACCTCCCGTACCGGCGGCGGGGCCGGGGCTGCCCGCCCTGCCTCCCGTACCTCCCGTACCGGCGGCGGGGCCGGGGCTGCCCTCCCTCCCGTACCGGCGGCGGGGCCGGGGCTGCCCTCCCTCCCTCCCGTACCTCCCGTACCGGCGGCGGGGCCGGGGCCCCCGGACCGAGCTGCCACCCGCCGCTGGGATGCTACTTGTTGGTCGGTGTTTAATCCCATCATAGAGTTACTCCTTTTTTTAACGTGTTTAAGAGCCCTGCTTCTTTAACGGTAAGTGAGCATCGCGGCACGTTTTTGGAGGTGGCAGTTTCATGTGGTAACTTAAGTTTTGTACCTCAAGTCTGGCGGCTGGTTGTCTGCATCAGGGGAAAAAAAAAAAAAACCAAAACAACCGTAGGGGTGCTGCTGTCTGCCGCGTCGCTGGTGCCCGATAGAAGTGCGTATGTGGAAGTGAACTGATGGACATCTTATTTTGCAAGGTTAATCAATAATCTGAATGATCATTCGTGTAGTCCTAAATGCATTTTTATAGACCACACTGAAGGCCTTAAGTACGGCAGTAAGTTGTTACAGTGATAAAGTTTATACAGGACGTGGTCAGTTTATACAGTATGGGCTCCTCAGAAGATTATTACTGTCAAGTTTGGAGCACTGTGCTCCCATTGCTGGGGTAGCGTGAGGTAAGCTGACTTCTGTCATAAGTCTTGATAAAAGTTTCTTAACTTGAAACTAAGTAATAAAGTCAAGTTCATTATGCATATTGCCAACTTCCCTTACTACTTTTTTAAGTGCAAACGTGATTGCTGATATTTTTTCCTTAGCCTATCAGTATTTCAAAATTCAAAGCCTGGAAAGTTTGATCATGGTGGGAAATTCAACTGTCCCAGGAACTGCGGACAGTTGAATGAATGCCTAAGGTCAGTAAAGTACTTTACTGTTTATTTTTTTCATCATAACAGTACACATACATGAAAATGGAGACAATCACTAAAGACAGTGCTTCTAAATTCGTGCAAAGACATAGATATTATTAACTTAAAGTGCATCCTGTACCTTGGTGACCTGTAAAATCTTAGGTGGTCTTCAAATTGAGGAATTCTGAACCGGAAGTTAGGAAGACTCTTTTTCCTTCGTCTTCTTTTTGCTGACTCAAAGCAGTACAGCCCAAACTTTTGTGACATCTTTTAACGCTGTTGCAGTGGAAGCCTTGACAGGGATGCAGGTTGACGCGAACACTCTTATATAAGTGCTAATTACAAAACAATATTAGGAAGTATCTTTTTGGAGAACCTAATTCAAAAATGTAGTGACTAATTTTGCTATGATCAGCATTTTCTCACATTTGCTTTGAAACCACTTTTTGGAAAATTTCAAAAGAAAATTAAGAAAGTTCTCACTGGAGTGAGACTCTGCTCTTTTTTAATCTGTTAAATGTGCTTATGAGCTTGTGGAATTGCTGTCTAAGGTGAGTGTATGGTTCCTATGGTCTCCCTATTCTCTTTAAACTAGTCTGATGAGTTTCTTTTGTAAAGTGTTTTTTTGATTTTTGTAAAGGTTTTGTCATTTCAGTTGAGAGAGGAGGGAAAAAGGGGCATGCGTTAGTTGATGTACTGCCCTGAAATGCTAATATGAAAGATGACTTAAGGTTGACAACTCTGTTTTGAGTAGAAATAGTATAAGGAAAATTTTTGTAGTTCTTAAACTGTACAAATCTAACATCACAAAGTAGAACCTTCCTAAGAAACTTGCGTGTCAGAGAGTGAGGCAAAGACTAAGGGTACATTAAAGATGAATAAATTGAGTGTTTTTAATGAAATTTTCTGAAGTAGAGCTTTTTAGGTGTTTCAGTAATGATACAGGTGGTTGATGAAAACTGCAAGTTTGAGTATGCTCTGAGTTGTTAGATGCTGCCTGTGACTCTTCAGGAAGGCCTGTTTTTTGAGGGGTGGTTTGAAGGTGTTCTTTTTTTTGTTAGAAGATGCTAAGTACCTTCTGAGAATTGGACTCAATTGGAGGATCTCCAAACTTAGTTGAAAATGGAGGCTATTAATACTGTGATTGGTTAAAACTGCCCTAGCGTAAAGAATTTAAAGTAAAATAAGTTAAAACTTGTCATAAACTGGCTTGTAACTTTTTTGTTGTTTTTGTTAAATGCTCTTCAGATTAGGAAGAGGAAAATAAGTAAAACTACACTTCATTGGCACTAATATGGAAATTAAATACAGGGATTCATTTATTTCTATGGAATACTGAGGCTAATTTAGATCCAAAACATGTATTTAGTGAGGGTAAGTATTTGGAGCAGAAATATTCTCTAGAAAGCTGTAAAAATTTCACTGGTTTGTGGCAAAGAAGTTGGCTCTTAATATTTAAGATTATTGCATTTGAAGGAAAATTTGACTCAAGTTAAACTGATGAAATTCAAGGAAATTAGTAATGGTATGAACTATAGTTTTTGTGTTGACTATTGAAGGCAGTCCAGGTATGTATATAGATGTATATTTTTCTTTGACTGAGGTTAGTGGCTTCCTTGTGGGTTAGTAAGAGGAAAAAATCAGGAGCAACAGTAAACATAGCAATTGAATCTGTATTTGCAAGTTAAATTCACCTACTCCAGTACCAGATTAAATCTTCACGTTTAACAAGGTTTTTTAATTCTGGCAGATGATGTTGAAGCTCTTAAAGAGGCATCAACCACTTGCACGTTATTATCCTTAGGTTTCTGATTTTTTTGGATTTATATTCTGCATAGAGTAGAACTACATAGCTCACTTTTTCCTGTAGTTCCTTCATAAATACCTGTTTCTAACCCATTTTAAATCATGTACTTGTGAAAAATATCTAATGTAAGCCTAGGATGAATGAAGATATCCCTCTTTATGAGCTTGCTATTCACTGAACAAACTTGCTTACTATTACTACCTGATATAATCAGAAATGGGAATTCTGTCACAATAAGAAACATGAAAATAGCAAAATATAAATCAATCGCATAGTTTCCTTACCAGTGGTATAGTATTATTTATTTGACTTGGTCTACAGTCAAGAAAATTAATCTGCTTAGGTACCCTGTGGGGGGAGATAAGCAGTTAAGTATGCTGGGTCCTACCAAGGAGAATTTATCATTCTGCTGAACTAATCCTGCGCTAGCTGAAGCACCTCTGGAGGTATTAAGTGATAACCACAAGTATGTTTAGGCTGACTTTCTTTTAAAGGATATCCTGATTAAACATAATACTGTGTCAAAACGTGAGGATGAGAGTTAGTTATGTAATAAAAGTCTGCCTACATCTGCTGTTTCAAGGTACAGTTCTTTATTTTTTCTTTTGCATTCATTAACTGTTGCATGGAATTGTACTCTTGCTTTCAGTTTTTCTGCTGTTGACCATTGTAAATCATTTGTACTTTTAATTTCATTTTGTGCTGCATAATCTTCATGAGAGACTTTTTTTTTTCTTTTTCATTTTAGCATGTGATAATAGAACCTATCTTTTCAGGTCTGTGGATGAGACTTTTACACTGGAGCACGAAGCAGTGTTTTTGACACTGTGTTGCAGAGTGGGTAGGTAAAAAGTACTTGGACTGTTCCTGTTGGTACCACTCTTCTCTGCTCTTGCTGTTTTCCTGTTAGCTAAAGTTGTTCAAACTCAGGACTGTTGCCATAAGTGCAGCACCATCGTTGGCAGCACGTCTCTGCACCTCCCTCGCGGTGTAGCAGTTGTCGTGTGTGAACTGCATAGTAAGTTATTCTCGTGCCATGCTGCCTTGCATTTGTTAGTCACTGCAGGGAGAGCCATGAAGACGTGAGGGTGGGGAATGACATGACTACCTTTGCTCACTGCAACCTTAGATCAACTCGAACTGACCAGGAAACCATACCCTAAATTTCCTGTGAAAGCCAATAGAGTGAATGCTCATATGATTCAATAATCTATGCATTATCTTTGCAATTAACTTTCTTAACAACACTGTACTACAAGTAATTTAACTTGCTGCCATTCTTATTCATTAAAAGACATGGTGTATTACAGTGGCATTTGAAGTCAAGGAGCAGATAGATCATTCTTTCTCAACAGTGAATACCAGAAGCAAAGGAATCAAAATAGTATTTGCATACTTATATTCTGTGCAAGTGTGCATACGTCGCACAGGTGTATGGTGGGATCAGTACTCCCTACTAGGATATTACCATTTAAACAAAACATTACTATCTCTTGGGTGGTTGGTTGCATTAATTGTGGGAATAAGGATGGTCCAAAACCAGTTCAGTTATAGGCAGAAATAAAATCTTACCATGTCTTCTGGTTTGGCATCAGACTTTGTGGAGAAATCATGAACTGATAGCCCTTCTTCTTGTTTTTAGGTGGCATGGTAGCTACATGTGCAGTGGCACATGAGAAGGAAGTGAAATAACTTCAGTTTGTAATGTCACTGCAGGTCCGTTCTATTACACCTTGCAGAGATTTGTTTAGGAGTATCGCTCCACCTTTTGATTCTTGCTTACTAGCTAATTCCTAGACTGCAACACTTTGGAAAAGGCCATAGACTTTTTTAAAGGGAGGATTCAAAGGACGTTTTTGGACTTTTCCAGAGCGACAACATACTTTGAGGGCTGCATTTGAGTGTGGAAACTACTCTATAACCCTTCATGAGATAGACTCCCATATCTTAAAGGTCTTTTCCACCCTAAATGATTCTATGATTCCATATGCCTTCAGCCTTTTAACTGTATGATTTTCTAGGCTAGAAACACTTAAAATACTGTTCAGCAGTCAGTATCAAATGCATGTTGCCACAGTGACCCAAAGACCACTGCAAATGAGTATTTTACTGACTTGTAATATTGCCAGGTGACTTGGTTTAATTTGTAAATTACATATAATCCCTCTTGGTTTTGTTAGGCCTTCTTTTCCTATCTAGCTTTGCTGGGCTTGATTAGGATTTGTTTTCCAGTTCCATTTCTGTGGGTTTTTGGTTGTTCATTTTCTCATTTTACTACCGACTATAATGCATTCTTTTTCTTACTCTTTTTTTCTTCGTTAGTTCACCTGTTTCTATTTTCTAGTATCTAATTTATCTTTCTTGGTCTATGTATATAGACAACCTATTTGTTCTGATCCTGTGTTACCAAGAGAATTACTCTAGCTTCATGTCTGTTCCCCTTGTTTCAGTTACCTGTCCTTTCTCAAAACACAGGCAGTTTGAAATCCATAATAATTTGTAAAGTTCTTCAGTGCACAGTATAAGTCCTTGGATGTGGTGGAAGCTGTAGTGCAGAACTTAGTTTCTGTGGAGGAAACTTCTCAAACATAGGTGATCTGTTCATTTTTCATTTGGTTTCTGTCAGTGCTAGAAAACTTTCTGTATAATAAAACTTGGTAGATGTATAGAAAAGCTTGCTCTCCTTATAAAACTGGTCAGTTTCAGATGAGTACAGACTTCAGACATCCAGTGTCTCTTGAATTGTTTGTGTTTTTTAATTTATAAATTATTTTTTTTCCCCTTGGTCTTTTTCCTCCAGATAACCAAGTATTTACAGGGATGGAGTACCAAAGTGTAAGTGCAGGTATGGGTGGCAAAGCTACATATATGGTCCAGTCTTACAGGTCAACTTAATGCATAAGCTAAAGTAGTGTTTAAAGGAAAGGTCAATGAGTATAGGTATCACTTCCCGATAAACAAAATAAATTAGCGTGTATAATTCTATGCAGTTTTAGATTTGCTTTTTACAGATTAAAAGCAGCTATTTCTTGTTTCAGAAACTGAGTTGTCTTTAATTTTCATGAGTTGGAAGTGTTATGTAAGTCTGTCACTGAAGAAGACCATGTTTATATATGATTTCCTTTTATTCTCTACAACCGTGCTTTATCCACTAACATACTATTTTCAATTTATTGAAATAGAGTTTGTGTATGTACAATGACTTTGTTTTCTGAAATAGAAAAGAAAGGTATGTAAGTAAAATTAAGTGCTTTAAAAGTGTAAAAGTAACTTAAAAATAACTTTTCATTGCTAAGTCTTGTCTGCAGGATCCCATAACATGCTTTCTGTATGGAAATTGGCTTGCTAATGGCACTGCTGATGGCAATTTTGGTATTACCATCATGTAAAATAAGTCTCAAGTGTATGTGTTTATATTTATATCTATATACACTAATGGGACTAATATGTAAATGCAAAGATCATTAAGTATATGCTGTGGTCCCCTGCTGTCTCTGCTCTCTGTTGCTTGTTTTTGCTGTGTAACAGTTGCTCTTTGTAGGGCTGAGGACTGGACAGTAATGACATACCTACCGTCTTTGGTGTAGAATTATCAAGGAACAAGATTATGATTCATTGGTAATTTTTTATTTTTGTGAATTTTATTTTTGAGCCATAGGGTTCATCTGTTTTGTGTACAAAATTGACATTTTTAGTGGATGCTCGTGACAAGCATAGCCGTGTGTGTGTGAACGTGTTCTCTTGGAGGAGCTCTTTATCATGGTACTAGTTGCTGTTTCAGTGTGTACCTTAAATGATAGGGAGAGGGACTCATAACATGACAAGAAAAAAGCCAGGTCTCCGCAGGATCCGGAGTTCTCAAAACATGCAATTCAAAACATAGATTAAAACTGTGTTCTAGATTAGTGAGTGTTAACTTCTTGATGTTTAAACAAAGGAGTCTAATTTAAAAATGTAGACTGCCCAAAGGTGGTAATTCATTTAGCTACCAGTATTTTATAAAACACAGACAATATTAACAGGATGAATGGATTTAAATATTAATAAAATTCAGGACTTGTATTTGCTTCATAGTTTTTTCTTCTCAGAATCATGTTTCTCCCATAGTTGGTTGTATGTTTGTGAGCAGAAGGGCAGGGTTAAAACTAAAGAAGTCATGCTTAACAGTAAAATGATTTTAGTGTTACTGTTAAATCACTTCACAGTATGCTTTGATCACAGAAAATGATTATTTCGCCAGCTAACCTGTGTGTTCTATTCAGAGTTGGGAGAAACAAAGACCGTTAGAGGATGTATTATTGTGAAGTAAAACTGAAGGGAAAAGTTCATTTTGTGTGACTGGTGATATTAGGAGAGGGAAGAGCTTGTCCATATATACTGAAAAGATGGAGCATTCATTTAAACAAAAGATAGGCATTCTAGTTACAGGGCAGAATGTAAACAAAAATAGGGGTATTAATGGTGGGCTCTCCCCTGTGTCTCCAGACAGTCTGAGATTATGACTTTGCCCTCATTTATATAATTAGTATATTAATACTGAACTTTAATCTAAAGGATGATTCTTACAGTGGCTAGTTTATTACTAATTGTTCCAACAAGTGAAGCAGAGTTGGGCTGAGGAACAGAGGCAGACCATTTGCATGAGAAAGTGTCATGCAGTGAGAAACTGATAAGGAACACAGCTAAGGAAGCGGGGAGGAAAAAAACACAGATGAGACAGAAAGGACAAGAACTGTGGGTATTGTAGGTGTGACCATGTTTTTATTGCATACAACACGACTCTCCTAGAAAATATTAAGTAGTAATTGAAAATTCAGCTTGTCAGCAGAAGTATTATACTCTATTGTTGATCTTGATGCAAATCTTTCATCTATTAGGACAAGAGCTTATTCAAGTAATAGTTTATGTGATGCAGGCTTTTGCTGCTTTCCAACCACTTGACTTCAAGTGGAGCTTTTAGTCCTGGAGTTATGTGATTGTTTGAGAACATGTATCTTCCTTTTAAAAAATAAAAAAAACCCCTGGCTTTCATTGTTGTAGAGGAAAGCTTTAAATCAAAGCTGAAAATTAAATACTCAAAAGGCAGACAATCCAAAACATGTTTCTTTAGAGTGTCATGGTTGAGAGTGGGCATATTTATTTTTTTTGTTGAGACAACTCATAAGGCTCTGAAAATTTATAAGTTGGAAAAAGTAGTTTTATGCTTTTAAGTTGAATGATTGATCAGTTGAGGCACAAATCTTTTTGGTAGCTTCCTGTGAATCCATGGTGGGTTTTTTGCTTCATACTAAGTGGAGGTGTTTCATACTTTAAGAATGAAAATGCATGTTTTATGTTCATTTAAAAACTTAATTTGTCACACCAATTTTACAGCTCTCAATAATAATATACTTAAGGTTGCTTTTGTTGATGATAGTTTATTTTACTACTTTCCTGTCCTTGCTCCACTGCAGCCTCTCCCAGTGACCCAATTCAGTTGAGCAGTCTGGACATCATATGTTAGAGGAAAGAACCTAGAAGAAGAGAAAAGCCTCTGTGATAGTGAATCTTTAGAAAGGCATGATTGATATAAGAAGCCTGTAATTTCTTTCATAAGCTAATTATTTACTTCCTGGTATCTTCAAATTGCATATCGATGGGACACGCACAATTTCAAGAAGAAAATATTTCTTTAGGTTCTTGCCCTGTATCTAGCGTAAATACAAAGTATGTAATGTTACAGTGTTCTCACCTGTGGAGTCTGGTCATGATGTCTGTTTGGGATTTTCTGCATCAAACTGCAGATTTGATACACTGGGTAATGGTGTCTCTTATTTTAAATTCTGAAGTAGTCAGTCTTAAATGTCACAGCTGGAAGTAGAAAGATGTCTGTATATCCGGATGTAGACTTAGCATTACTGAATTTTTTTTTTCATCTTTAGTAATAAAAGAAATGTAGTCAGAAAAGTCTGTGAAGTGTCATGTTATTGTTTGGCTTAAGTGAAAAGCAAACTGTTAGACTGATACCTACATTTGGCTCATGCCAGCTTCCACTGTGAACTCCTGTGATCCAGTGGATTTTAATCCAGTTCTATACCATGTCCTCATGAGAGTGTAAACTTCGATGTAGAAATTGTGTAACTTGCAATTTTCACTTCTCTTGCTCACTCTCAGATTTAGTAGTGCAAACTTAGTCAAGCAATAGCTGGACTTTACATTTTGCTGTGCTTATTCACAGACTCTAGTATGTTTAGGGAGAGGCAAATGTCTTTGATATTGGTGATGCTCATTTAAGAGTTTTCCTAGTGTACAAACCAGAAACTTTTTGGGTTTGCTGCAAAAATAAAGGTGGTGTTGTCTCTAAACGGGAATGCACCTCAATAAATTTGAGAAAATAACTTTAAAACAAGTGATGTTTTAGTTGCTTTAGGTATGAATAGACTATATTAGTACACTGGAAAGGAAACAACAGGAACGTGCAAGATGTAAGTTACTAAACCTTCAGATTAATTCTTCTCAAATGAATCTATTCAGTTTTATTGAAAGCCAAATTAGCGTGCAAAGTGTGTAAATAAGAAGTATGGAAAAGGCTTTTGGTAATATATCTGTCCTTCCTGGAGTCTTGTGCAAATTATTAAATTTTCCAAAGTCATGTTTACTAATAAATTATTCTTAAAATGGAAATACTGAAGTGCACAGAATACACTTGTTTTATTATATAAATGCAACCTGTTGGGGGGGGGGAGAACAACCTGTATGGTTAAGATATATTCTCTGGTTGGAGTCCAAATGCTAATGCTTTGTTCTACCTCCTTGCTCTCGTCGCTGTCATGTGGTTGGGAGCACTTGTAACCTTAACCATGTCTGTTACAGTCTTGTGTATAAAGATCTGGAAGCTGTTGCAGAACGTGTTAAATTAAGATGTGAGTAACTTCCTACCACTTACTGCCAGATGAATGTGTGCTCCTGAGGTGTCAAGTAGTGGTGGAATGTGCCTTGGCCTACTGAGCTGCCATCCCACAAGTAATTTAGGGGGATGTTGCAGGCCTGTTAAGTCTGACCTTCTGGTACACAGTGCTCCTTTAGCAAGGAAGGGGGACGTAGTGAAAAGCACTTTTCTGTAATGTTCTGTAGAACACCACACTTTGTAGTGTTCTTTGCATTAATAACCACTCTTTCACAGAGGGAATAATTAAAACAGTTATTGCATGCTAATTAATGCATTTAGTCTGTCCTGACCTAAACCATGACACCATAGAACTTTGAAATCTGTGTTTTATGAAATGCTTTGTGAAGCTCCGTTAACAGTTTGCTCTGAGCCCATGTGATACCATCTGCCTTTTTAAAATTCCGTTCTTGGTAAATATTGTGAAGATTGCGTTAGTATTCTGGGGAGGCGAGAAGTCTGGTTTTCCCACATATCATACAGTGAAAAACAACTTCACATTTGTTAAAATGATCACTTAAAATTATTGCAGGCTTGAAATTACATTTTATGAAAATAATGAGATAAATATGCATGTATTGTGTGAGTAGACAAAACCTTGTCTGTAAACATTTTTTGACCTTGTGTGTATTCCTGTATCTTCTAGTCCTGCAATCTGTTTCACAAGGTCAAAAGCAATAAGGAATGCCTAAGGAATGTATGTCCCAGAATTATAAAGATCTGTTACTTGGAGCTTGGTTCATACACTAATATAAGCTTTTTCTGTAGACGTAACTTCCGTAAGGTTTGGGGAGGCAGTCTAGAAGTCCGTGAATTCTGCAGTGAATTCTGCTGTAAGCATATGTTGTTTGATTATTTGTATTAGTCTCCTCCTGAAGGGAAGTTTGATTGACATTCAAAATGGGTTGTTTTAAAATGTCTAGTTTAAATCATCATTGTTGGGATTTTTTTTCCTGTCCACAGATAAATTGTTTTAAAGACAAATGTCACTTATATTTCTTCCTTTGCTTAGATGTTAATTTTCATTGTGTGGTATAAGTCATTACTGTGAATGATACACTATATTAACACATTTACTTAAGTGTTTAACATGTTGTTCGTATCTCTAATATTTGTTCTTGCTTTCAGATATGTATCATGTAGCTTTTTCTACTTCAGTTAACTTGTGTTTGTGTACATGTATGTTTCTGTGGTTCTGGAAGAATATTTTGAGAAAATATTATCACATACTCATTTTCTTCTTAAAGTTTTTCCTGGGCATCACCTGTTAGAAGTGTTAGGTTTTTTTGGACTGACCTAATACGTGCATTTTCAGATTTTCAGTTTACATAGGAACTGGAATGCTAAGAAAGTTACCAAATACTTTAATTTTTAAATACTTCTTATTTAAACAGAGCAACTTTCAAATCTGTTGAATGTACATGAACCAAACTGAGTTAGCATTAGGAGATCTTTTTTCAACAACAGTTTGTTCTTGTTTTTTGATTGCTTCTTTTGATAGAGACAGTCCAGTTCTGGGATTACTCACAAGCTTTGCCTAAAGTGACATATGAATGCATAAAAAGTAGGTGAAGCATGGAAAGAGTATAGGCACATTGGAAGTTGAGCCTTCTTAGGAAAATATTTTAACAAGTAGCCAAACTGTATGGTGAAGACATACACAAACTGTCTCTAGAATAGAGAAAAAACACACAGTATTATAGTTATATAAAAAAATATTCCTACTTAATTCAAATAATGATTGAGTAGCTCTCAATTTAAGAAGTACGTTTTGTTACTGGGCCCTTGCATATTCCTAGACAAAGGCTTGTGGTGAGTCAAGCAGACAAAACGACTCTTGCCTTCTTCCTAACCTTGCTGCTTAATGAAAACTCGTGGTATTTATAGCTGGCATGTGTTTAGTTGCCTTTTTATTTTAGGGAGAAGGGAAGAATAAAATTCTTAGAATGTGTGGAAAGTGGAGAAAGAATGTTCAGGTCATTTGTACATTTTCACTTTTTCTTTTATTGTAGATGGTGAGTTACTGTTAATAGTAGAAAAAATTGTTCAGTTAAATATAACCTGAATTCTTTCAATAACAAGTATCTGGGTTTCTGGTTTGTGCTACTATTGTGAGGGGTAAACATAAGTATTAAGTGTCAATAATGAAACTCACTACACAGAAAATGTTGAAAGTGCTTAAAACACGACTTCATGGCTTTAATTGCCAGAGCTACATTTTTCCCCCCTCTGTATGCATAAAATTAGAGGACTTGTTGTTTTGAGTTTGATGCTTATAAATTGATTTTTAGTCAAAGTCTGAAGTTCTGTGCCTCACGTGTTGCATCCCAAAGAGAGGGAGTTGGTTTTCAACTGGAACTGTACTTCAGAACTTTCATATAGTGGGTGTGTTTTATATTTTTAGAGCATCTATTAAGCTGTGGCAAGGGAGATTGTGACCTGTTTTGACAGGTAGCTATGGATGCAGAAATTGCCGTTGTGGATGTTTGCCATTATCGATGACCTGAAAAGGTGTAAGAATAAGTGGATTCTTCTTTGCCTTCTTGCACCTTTAAGATGTCTCCTTAGTTTCAAATGCTTTAAAGTTAGCAGTTTGTCACTACAGCTTGTAGTTTCTCTGACTTTTTGGATGGAGGGGAGTGGTTATTAAAGCATGTGAGATACAATGGTAATTCTTGTATTAATAAGATATGACCTTGGACATAGAGTAGAATTGGTGGCAATTAAAAAGAATTAGAGTTGGAATGTCTTTAGAATGTTTTCTATATTTTTTTTATTTCTTTTCTTTTAATGTAAAAATAATTTCTCGGAGTGTTTACCACAATGAGATGTTCCATTTAAACATACTGTTAAGATGTAGTGTCATTGATAACAGTAATGTCTGTACTCCTGCCAGAGAGGAATGAGCACAGTCAAGTTTTCTTCCATCCCACACTAACACCTGTGCTGCTTCACAAGCAGCTAAATTTTGCTGAAAAAATCCTTCTAATGACCATCCCAACACTGGGGAAGCAGCAGGAACACATGGTTAATTGCAAGCTTGAAAAGAACCAAACTGTCCCTTTAAGCACAGACAGCTTAAAGGGTATAAGCCAATATGATGGTGTGCTGCTGCCAAAGGGGTGCTTTCTTAGTCCTGTCTCCTCTTCAGGTATTCCTACCCTTTTCTTCACACTGGATCCTGGCACTTTTCAACCCCTCTTTCAGCTGATAAACTAACCATAACTAACCTAACTCAGCATGGAGTGCTGGCACTTTGGAGGATTGAGTCCTCCCATGGAAAATCTCTTGGGCAGCAGCGCTGGTGCAAGATAAACAGCCGATGACCATGAGCAGGTGGGAATAGTGGGGCAAGGGCAATGACAGTGGTGAGGAGCAGTTTGAATCAGCTTATTCCATCTTGTAGAACCACTCAGTCTCAACTTTTTCATGAAAATGCTGTATGGAAGAGTGTGGTGAAAGTTTCAGGAACCTTAACTGCCTTTCAGAGGTGTTGTGGTACCTTGTTCCTTGTCATTTTTAAGTTGATGCTTGGCTGGCATATTAGAGCAGTCTTACAAAGTAAACAGACTTAACTGGTAGCTAGGGACTGATTTTTTATTTTTTTTTTTAATAACAACCTGTAGTGCTTAGACTCTTCTCTGTTAGTAATTAGAGCCTCAAATCATCAGTATCCTTAAAGCAACACTTTGATTTTCTATATTTTTTCCAAATAGCCACCATCAAATTCTTAGGACAGGAATTAGGTTTAAAAACAAGTGCCATAGGTATATTTAAGTATGCCTTGAGTTAGTTTTGCTCAAGGTCCACTGTGTCCAGTCACAAACGCTGACTTTTTGTGTGTGTTTCCTCATATCTGGAAACAATGTTCTATTGCAGAACCAGAGCCTGCAGCCAGCTTATTTATTTTCATAAACATTTGTTATTCCTGATCTTTTAAAACACAAACTGTAGTAGGATAAATAATAAGAGAAGTAACAAGTGTAACACAGCTAACCTGCAACCATTCTGAGACAGAATGAAAAGTGGCGTGATTAGCATTTTTTTTCCTGAAAAAGAAGTTCACAGCAGTAGTGGATAATGTGTATAAAAAGGGGCTGTTCTTGGGAAGAAAAAATTACAGGAACTGTCGTGCTTTTATATCAAGCTCTTTCCCTCTAACAGCTTTTACTAGCAATCTTGTCTTTTATTTTTTAGCGTGGACCTGACAACCCTCTTCTGGTGTCAGTAACAGACCTGTTACCATGACTGATACTACTCCAGCTACAGGTACACATAAAAAAGATTTTTATCACAGTTCTTCTTCAACAGTGTGTTTTTTCTCTGTAAATGTATTTTTTTATTCTTTATTGTTACCATTAGCAGCCTTTCCAAGCCTAAACTGTAATCTGACTCCAGCAGTAGAGCCACTGGAGTCTATCCAATTCAACGGAACTATTGAGGACCTCCAAAACTGACTGGTTGAAATGGGCAAAAAATATCTCTTTTCTATAACCATGACCAAGCAAATGGCCTGTACAGAATCTCAGGTGCCTACTCAATTTTCCTGTAGTTGTGCATTTGAAAGGAATTTGTTTTGAAGTATTTCAAGGCTGTCAGGATTACGGAGACAGAAGATGAATATCACAGAATGACAGAATGATAGGGGTTGGAAGGGACTTCTGGAGATCATCTAGTCCAACCCCCCTGCCAGAGCAGGGTCACCCAGAGCAGGTTGCACAGGAACGCGTCCAGGCGGGTTTGGAATGTCTTCAGAGACGGAGACTCCACCAGCTCTCTGGGCAGCCTGTGCCAGGGCTCTGCCACCCTCAAAGTAAAAAAGTTCCTCCTCATGTTAAGGAGGAACTTCCTATGCTCAAGTTTGTGCCCGTTACCCCTTGTCCTCTTGCTGGGCACCACTGAAAAGAGCCTGGCCCCACCCTCCCGACACCCACCCGTTAAGTATTTATAAGTGTTTATAAGGTCCCCCCTCAGTCACCTTTTTTCCAGACTGAAGAAACCCAAGTCCCTCAGCCTTTCTTCATAAGAGAGGTGTTCCAGTCTCCTGATCATCTTGGTAGCCTTTTGCTGTACCCTCTCCTGCAGTTTCCTGTCCTCCTTGAGCCGGGGAGCCCAGAACTGGACACAGTACTCCAGATGTGGCCTCACCAGGGCAGAGTAGAGGGGGATGATGACCTCCCTCGACTTGCTGGCCACGCTCTTCTTGATGCACCCCAGCATGCCATTGGCCTTCTTGGCCACAAGGGCACATTGCTGGCTCATGGTCATCCCGTTGTCCACCAGGACTCCCAGGTCTCTTTCCACAGAGCTGCTCTCCAGCAGGTCAGCCCCCAACCTGTCCTGGTGCATGGGGTTATTCCTCCCCAGGTGCAGCCCCCTACACTTGCCCTTACTGAATTTCATAAAGTTTCTCTCCACCCAACTCACCAGCCTGTCCAGATCTCGCTGAATGGCAGCACAGCCTTCTGGTGTGTCAGCCACTCCTCCCAGTTTTGTATTGTCAGCAAATTTGCTGAGGGTGCACTCTATCCCTTCATCCAGGTCATTGATGAATATATTGAACAGGACTGGACCCAGTGCTGACCCCTGGGGAACACCACTTGTTACTGACCTCCAACTAGACTCCTGTACCAATCTCAGCTTGGTGGAATATAGGGCATATTATGTGGATTTGTGATAGTTAAGCTGATTCTCTTGGGTGTTCTTGTTCCTGCTTTCCACTCTACTTCCAGGACTTCTTGAGCAGCAGCACAGACAGTCCTGTGATTTTTCAGATGTTTTCCT